>CM073130.1:30497375-31229875 GCA_037039145.1 Fundulus diaphanus
AGCTCCTTCTTACTCAAGAAATCTAAACAAAGATTTTCAAAGCAGAGTGGAAAGGAATCCATCTATATACACATTAAAAATACTTATTGGCAGTTATTGAAATCGGTTATTGGCCTCAGTTATTAGTTTTGGGGCATTTATTTTTTTATAGGACCAGATTGATTAGCACAGCTTTTGTTTTACCTTGAATAAATAAAATCCATTTTTTTTAACAGCATTTTAGTTTTTATTCTTAAAAATGTGTTTATAATTTTAAACATTTGACCCAAAAAAGAAAAAATGGATGAAATAGTATGGGTAAAATATGTTTTTATGTCAATGTAGATGCAACATATCCATCTTTTTCGTAGTCAACTGTTATAAATCATGAAGGATTAGAACTTTTTGCCAAAACCACAAGATCAGAAATCTTCTTAGGCCAAAGAACTCTCACGTATTTTTCCTTGTTTTTAAAAATGGAATAATGTTGCGTATTCAGATAGGAAACATAAACTTGTGTAAATTTGTATCTTACCAGAGGAACTTTATCTCTGGATGAATGTTAATGTAGTTTTCCTCTAAGCAGATGACAACATGGCAGCTGGGAGGAATATGTCCGTTCGTCTCATGCGGAGTAAATCCGAGGGCACGCTAATCGATCTGAGCGACAACACTTCATCCAGTGACAACTTGAATGGTAAATGTCTGAACATTAAATACACAAAGTTGTGTCAATCTTCTTAAAAGACCTCCTGACCAAGCCTCTCATGTCTTAAAGGTGGCTTTGTACCGGGAAGAACGCAGACATCAGATTGGCCGTCTTTACAACCAGAACGCTCTGAATCCTCTCAAACTAAAAACCCTTTTTGGAAAAATCTATGTGGATCCAACCCGTTCCTTGATGATATTGTTCACAGTAGCGCAGGTAAACATACTAATGGGTTGGAAGTAAAACAAGGAGGAACAGCTCATTTAGATGAAGGTAATGATGACGGCATCTGCTCGTCTTCGGATGAAGACAGCGTTGGGAACCTCAAAGAGAAAAGACACAAAGTCAGCAACCATTCTGGGAGATGGAGGAGTGCTTCGGACATTCTGGGTGATCTGGAAAGAAAGGGACCAAAACATAATAACAGCTCCAGACCACCTGGAACTGTGTTGAACCCAGACTTTGAGTGGCTGAAGAATGACAGGGAGGCCTACAAGATGGCCTGGCTGAGCCATCGGCAGCTGACCCGCTCCTGTCTGGACTTAAATGTGATGAGCAAGAGCCCTGGGTGGGCTCAGACCCAGGCCACCGATTTTCAAGTTATTCGCAGGATGAGTCATGACGGAGGCTCAGTAGAGCTACCAGAATCCAAAATCAGCATCCATGTTCCACAAGGGCACGTTCCCCCGGGAGAAGTTCAGGAAGTGACTCTGAAAGCCATAATGAACCCTCCTCCTGGACTCAACACCAACTACATGACGACAATGAGCCCGCTTCTCGAGGTGATGCTGAGCAACATCAACACCAAGGAGTGCTTGTCCATGGAGATGAAACTGTCAGGACAGGTAAAGGAAAACCCTGAAAGTCAGGTGATGACCACTGTGTTTGGAATGGTGTCCAACAAACGAGAGGGGCCATACTCCAAAATGAACGACTGTTACATTGACAAGAACTTGATCCGGATGAAACTCCAGGAGCTGAACACACATTTTTTTGTGATTGCAGTGGCACAGGCCTCTTCGCTGCAGCCACCCGCCACATCAGTTTGGGATCACCTCGATCGGCAAATCACAATCGCCGTATACGGCCCAAGGTTCATCCACCCGTCGTTCAAGGTTGTAATAGTTGTCTGCTGTCATGAAGACGTCCCACCTAAGCTTCCGTTCTCAGATGTCTGTAAAGGCAACAAAATCCTCCCACCCCTTGTTTTGCAGCTTTGGGGGAAACACTCCTTTAAGCCAGACGAGTTAAAGGACTTTATCGTAGGGCTGGATGTCATAGGCTCCAAATTTGAAATCAATCCCGAGGACAAAGTGAAACAAGTGAGGCAAAGTCAGCTCAAGATCGGGACAGTTTTGCACTTGCCAGTGGCAATGTCTTGCCCTGGAGCAGCAGAGATGATGCCTTTTCAATTAGACGTTCAAGTGAAGGAATCGGACTTGTCCTCAACAGCATCCAGTTTTCAGGTATATTCCCCTCCTGCACCACCCACCAGAGCAGAGAAGAGGCAACCAAAGATGGCTGAAAGAAAGACTGAAAGTGCAAAGACGTTTACCATTCCAGAGGAAGGCGATGCCGATTTGCCCAAATTCGAAGACATGCCGCTGAACCTGCAGTGGTACGGGGTGGCTATGAAGACAGTTATTCGTCAGCCGTCCGTAAAATACCTGCTGGAATACATCAAGGGCGACACCGTGGCTCTGCTTTCTAGAGAGACCGTCAGGTCAGTCGGTAATTTGAAGTTGAAAGAGTGGTATATCGGATTTGTCAAAGGGAAAATTGGCCTGGTCCACTGCAAAAACATCAAACTTATATCCGTTGACCAGGTTATGGACTTCACTGATGTTAAACTCACGACAGCAGTACTTTTGAAAAACATAACGCTGCCCTTCAAGGAGTTTACATACATGTATTCTTCCATCCAGACATTAGTCACACGCCACATCACAACCTGGAAAGGCTTTGCAGATGCTTTAGAGTACAAAAACCTATGTCTGGACACAATTTTACGGCGGAGTCCAGATACTGATGCTGACAAGGTGGCTGCTGTTCTGGAAAAGCTAAAGGGGGACTGCCACGACGCGACGTCTAGGAGAAAGTTCCTGCTGGAACTAATGGTGGTACGTGAATAAAAATCTCTTTCAATCAAATGTATCAAACTCATGTTTCGAGGTATATGTTGGTTTGTGCATTTGTTAATAAATATATATATTTTTTTTATCATAAAGGGGCTGCTGAAGATGAACAACGTGAATCTTGTGGTGCAGCTCATTCAGAACATAGTGATTCTATCTACAGCAGTGGAGCTGGGGAGTCGATGGCGGGAGCTTGCAGAGAAGTTGGGAAGACTGACCAATGCTCAGATAGCTGCTTATGAGGTACCGCATCGAGGGAAGACCGGTGAAGTCAGTATGCAGGTCAGTATAACAGCAAAATTAATATAAATGAGAGTTTCTCATTGCTGGTTTTATTGTAAATTAAAATAAATTAGAACATTAAAAAGTTCATTTTAGTAACTGAATTCAGGAAGTGACACTCCTAGATTAATGAAACCCAAAATTTGGTTTTAACAAAAAAAAAAAATCACTTAGATTCTAACTGAGTTAAAAGTTAAGACACCCTACCCGTGGTTACCCCTTTGGCTGAAATAACTTCAGCGAGACACCTCTTACAGCCATCGATCAATCTCCATCATACTTAGTGGATTTGTTGGTATGTTTGGAGTTATTATCTGGTCTCAGGGTCCAGTTTGTCTCAGCTTAATTTGTTTACCGATGGTCTCATATTTTCCTCAAACATGGTCTGATACACAGTAGACCTCATGGTGGACTTAAAAACAGCAACTATAAAACCACTGTTAAAAAAAACACTGTTAAAATCTTCTATTCATCAGTCAGGTTATTGAAAAAGCCAAGTTTCAACAGTTAAATACATTGAGCAACCGCTTTAACGTCTTCTAGTCAGGGTTTTGTGCTCACCACAGTATTAAGCCTGCCCTTTCCAAGGTGTTCAATGACATCCACATAAAGGCAGACTGTGGAAGAACCATGTCGCTGGTATTATTGGACCTCAGCACAGCATTAAACATTGTTGATCAGCATATGTTGCTGAAGCAACTGGATAGCTAGGTCAGTCTTTCTGGTAAAGTACTTGACTGCTTTGAGTCTTACCTGAAGGACAGGGACTTCTTTGTCTCAATAGGTAACTTTACATCAGAGTTGACAACCAGGGTTCCCCAACGTTCCATGTTGGGGCTCTTCTTTTTTAATATCCACATGCTCTCACTGGTTCAGATCATAACATACAAGATAAATTATCATAACTACAGAGGCGACATACAGCTCTGTATTACAATGCCACCAGGTGACTATGAACCCTTTCATGCATTGAGTGGAGGCATAGAATATATCAATATAGAGATGGTATAGAGATCATTTTCTCCAGTTGAATAAAAACAAAAGTGAAGTAATTATTTTTGTACAAAAGACTCAGACGTGACCCTTCCACCAGCCCGACTCGATTTCGACTGCTATGCTCCGCTCTGGACGGCTCAGTTTAAATCGGCACGGGTTGTTTTCAACCAGCCTGGAAAAGCCTGGAAGAGGGAAACAACTCCTGGAGGTGTGGCCTGTAATCCCGTCCTACGTCTTGTTTATGAGATGAAAAATTTAAAGAAATCTGTGAGAAACAGTAAAGACAAAAACAGTAAATAAATCATTATAAATTAGGCCTGTCACGATAACAAATTTTCCTTGACGATAATTTTTTTCTAAAAATCATTGTGATAAACCATATTATTGTCATTTGGATTTCAACTAATATGATAATGGCATAATAACGTAAGTATATTCTCTCAACATACCGGCTCAGACAGTTGCCGGCATCATTTGGCTCCCAAAAACGCGGACGTGTTCAGCTTTGACACCAATTCCATTTTCTCTTCAAACTAGCATTTATCTGGTGCTCATGCTAAACTTTGAACAAACACAATTATTCCAGAAATTCAGCGTTGGTATTTGTTCCTCCTTTCAGCTCTCCCTTCAAAGTCACACTTGCACAGTCTCTTTCTTATTGCAGATGCACACACCTTTAGACATCATGATGACATTTTAGGGGTTTTAGAAGCTTACTTTGGGGGCTTCACTTGGGCAAGTTGGCAGCCGTCTTCAATGTCCTCCACTGTAGATCATTTACTGCACAGAAGGCTGTCTGACTTCAAATGCTTTATATCCTTTATTTGACTCATAAACTGCTGGTATGTTCTTTCTGAAGGCCTCAGGCGGTTGTTTCCATCTTACCATTGTGCTCACTTTCACTGAAGTCGTCAGGAGCACACCAAACTAAACGTCTAAGGTTTAAATAGGGCCAATCTCCCTCAAAATATGGAGTAACAATGTTACTGTTATGTACGCCTGATGGGACATGCCTGTGTCTAATTTACCTAATTTTAAGTGGGAATAAATGAGTGGGTGTCTCAATTTATTCTTCACCAGAAAATTCTGTTGTTTAAATGCACATTTCTGAAAAGATTTTTTTCTCTTTCGTTTTATTTTATTTAGTTACATTACTTACATCTTAAAACTGATATTGAATAATCGTATGTCAGAAAAGCAAACATGATTTTATAAGGTGTCATGATTTTTCATGTAACTGGATTTGGGGGGGTTTCTGGCTGCAAGTCATAGTAACCATAATTAGCATCTGAATGTATGGATATATTTTCATTTTTGAATCGGTGACATGAATTAACTTTTTGATAATATTATGGTGTATTGAGCGGGCGGGACCTGCACAGCCTTTTATATGTGTCAATGATCAACTGATTCTTCAATTAGGATGGATGGTTCCTTTACTTCAGTGCATTTTTATGAAATTTTGATATGATGTTGTCACAGAGCATGTGGAAGCCTGCCTACGACTTCCTGTACTCCTGGAGTCTGCGATATGGAGACAGCTGCAAGGAGATGATCCAGGAGCTGCACCTGGCCCTGGACAAAATGAAAAACCCCATCACCAGGCCGTGGAGGCACCTGACAGGCGTGCTCATCACAGTGAATTGTTTAGACATCTTTCACGAAACAGCTTTCCCAGAACCTTAAATCCTTTATGCCGTTGTGCTAAAAACAGGCTATCTCAACTTGTGAAAGAACTAAACATATTACCTACTGAGAGAAAATTCTGTGGAAATTCTCTAAATCACCAGCACTACAAGCCCAGTAAGGGTGGGGATATGAAAGTGTTGAAAATGTTTGTGCAAATGAAAAATATGTGATATGATTTTCAGTCATGTGTTAATGAAGTCAGTAATGCCCAACTAATTGCCTCAATTTTTATATTTTCAACTGGTGTGGGAACCTCTGTTTTAGTTAGTTTTTTTTCTGTGTCTGTGTGTTGTTTTTTTTACAGTTGAGATCCTTCTGTAATTGTCTTTTTACCCTTCAAGTGCACTTTTTTAATGCAAACCGTTAACTCAACAGCTGACTTACAAACATTGTTCTTCTAATTTATATTCTTTTTAAGATGCATTGATTCAATCTGTGGTGCAATCTTTTGACTTAAAAAAAGGGGTCTTTACCATTTATTGCTGTTTTGAACATTTTTAAAATAGTTATGCATATAAATAAACACTGGTATGCTGATATAAAATACTGGAACAAGAGAAATTTTTCCTAAATGTCATGAGGTCTGCAGTGCTGAGAGTGTGAATGTCTTTTTTAAAAAAATAGGTTTGTGGTGGAAACAAAACTGCTTTTCCAAAATTAAAGTTACATAAGATTAGTAAACAAAAAAAGGCACCTTCTATGTGTCATAAACTTATTTTGCGTATATGTGCTATTTTTTATACTGTAAAGTTTGAGAGAAGCAGAAATATTGTAATTTAATAAATTAATACACAATGATATGACTGTCTGAATTCTGTTAAGTCAATCCTTATCAATGGATGTGATCATATCTAAAGTAGCTGTGTCATGATTTTTCTAAGATGAACCCAGGATGCACATGGAGCCTATTTATGAGAGTTTATTGAATGAAGGATGAGTAGTGGATGAAGGAAACCAGAGAGGCTGTACTGGACTGGAACTGGGGTGTAGATGGGAGCAGGAGCTGGAGGACCGGAGAAAGTTCTAAGAGATGCAGGGCTGCTGTAGATCCAGAGATGCAGAGCAAGGCAGTTCTTGAGATGCAGGGCCGCTGTTGATCAAGAGATGCAGAGCGAGAGAGTTCTAGGGAGAGCAGGGCTGCTGGAGCACAGAGTAGCAGGCAATCCAGCGACAGAGCAGAGAGCAAACTTGGAGCACAGGGCTAGCAGGCGATCCAGCAGCTAGCAGAGGCCTTACTTGAAGCACAGAGGTAGCAGGAAATCCAGCAGCTAGCAGAGGCCTTACTTGAAGCACAGAGGTAGCAGGAAATCCAGCAGCTAGCAGAGGCCTAGTGATGTTACGTTATGTGCCGAGGCTTCGAGGCGTGTGTCGAGTAATGGAGGGGGCGTTTCCGTGAAGCGCGTATCGAGGCTTGCTTCATTTAGGGGAGGAGCCGAAAACGATGACGTCCGAAGCCTCGCTGGCCGGCTGTACCACGTGACTGCTTCGGGAAGTGGTTCAGATGTTGGCGCGGCTTCGACAGCTTTAGAAACCCCACAGGCTCCCTTCAAAATGTGGGTTGTTGTAGGCGAGTTGCGGTCAGTTGAGAGAGTGGATAGAGTTTTGATAGTTTGGATAGCAGAGTTTGGATAGTGGTTATTTAGTTTGAGACAGTTAGTTTGGTGTTTGGAGAGTTTAGGAGAGAGATAGATAGATAGATCAGTGCTCTCAACTATCACGCATTGACCGTCACTGACTTCACACGGTCACATGCAAACATGGCATTTTTCACGCATAAAAATCCCAACGCCCATCTGGGCAGCGGACGATAAAAACTCCGCCTTCTGCTGAGATGTTTCAGCATCAGTAATTCCTGCTGCAGTTCATGTTAACAGAGCAGCAGGAAGAGCGATCAGAGTTATGAATAATTTTAGTCTTAACCAGGGGTTGAAAGTGTGCCGGTAAGGTCCTGTACTACGTACGCAGGAGGGGAGGGGGGCGGGGGAAGAGAGCTGCTGCCAGATATTGCCTTCATTCAGAACCAGTGATGGCTGCACTCTGGATCATAAAACAGTTCTGCTAACCAGATGCAGTTTAAAACGCTACGTCTGGTTATAAGTTGTTTTTATTAATTCTGCATTTTTTAACTACATGCACCGTATTTCTGTGCCTCAGCGCTTCGATGCGCTTCTGCCGTGCGCTTTTTTCAGGTGCGCAAAATTACGTTACTTGTAATTTGGGTGCGCGCTTTCATTTTAAAGAACTTGTAACATCAGGAGGCTGATCTCAGACCGGTCAGCTCCTATGATCACTGTATAGGAGCCATTTACAGTTTTTATTTATCCATTTCCCCCCTAACCCTCGCACGCAGCGCACCATCGGGTAAAATCCTCCCACCTCACCGCCCAGAGCGCACTGAGGAGAGCGATAGAGATTTGTCTGGTCGACTGAGATGAGAAACCTGTTGCTGTGAAAGGTGATATAGGTTATAAACTGTTACTGTCTAGAATTGCATCAGCAGACATCAGCAGCTGGATCGTGCGTAAAGACGCAGCGGGAACCTCTGTGTGCTTCAGTGTTGCTGCTGAGGGGAAACTGTGGGACCGTATAGTACTGGGCTAATCATTGGTCACAGTACCCCAATCTGTACATACTTGCACTTATTTATTTATGCACCCCGGCATCATCTGTGCCATGTGAGCGTGTCTTTTCAAAGGCTGGAGAAGTAGTATAAAAAAAGAGAAATCATTTGAAACCAAAAACTGTGGAGAAATTGTTGTTTCTTAATAAAAATGCATGAAATCATCCAAGTTACACAAGCATTAGCATATTCACTACCCCCTACCTTGTTCCACAAGCACTTTCATTGTCCTCTGCCTGATTAAGCCCATGCCATTTTTCTAGAGTCACAGAAAAACATTATTACACAACATGCCATATCATGTCACTACTATTTTGGGAATAATTACACACAGACAATACATTCAAACAATGTTTTATTATACACATGTGTATACAAAATTTATGCAGACAAATTATTTCATCCTACACCTTTTGTGAAGTCATTCCCAAGAGCCATAATAGACATAGGGTAGTTCACGCGTGACGTCACGCGTGATGTCAGCGCTACATCCGCGTCCGCGGGGTAGGCAAAAAGCACAGCTGCTCTCGTCTACTACATGACAAAACGGGTGATTTAGAGCGTACTTTTAGTTAGTTTATTTTTGGAATCTAAACAATGCCTACGACATGTTGTGCTCCCGGTTGCACAGAGAGGCATTCCAAATCGTTGGATGTACGTTTCTGTCGTTTACCGAAGAAAGAAATGGATATTTTCAAAAGAGCGCAGGCAGACACTACCAATGGACTGGGGGAGACATCAGGCTACGATAGAATTTGCAGCCTACACTTCATCTCCGGTAAATACAACTTAATTCTGCTCTAGTCATTGTTCTACTTAAATAGCGGCGGAGGGGAGGTGGCGATCGCTACAGGGGCCGGAGAAGCCGCTTCTGCTGCTGCTACAGCAGCCGCTTCTGCTACCGCTACCGCTTCTACCAGCAGAAGCGGCTTCTCTGGCTGCCTGGAGCAGCAGCCGCTCTGTGTTTACGCTGCAATGTCGCCGACACCCCCACCCATTTTAACAAGACAAAAACACCAAAATAATCTGTAGTGAACATTTTTTTTTAACCTACCGGGCGGGTCCAGTGGTTTCATGCTTCCATGCTCTCTTGTCTGTACTGGCCTGGGTCCAATGTAATTCTCCCTGCGCGGTGGGAGACTCGTTTTGAGGAAACTATGGTTGCAGCTCACTGTCTGCCTTGCTGTGGTTACAGAGAGGTGTCTGTTTTGTAGAATAAATCATCCGCCGATGAGTTATTGATCCGGAAAAGCCGAATCTGTGAATATCTTTCTAACTTTACCGAAGTATAAGGCAGCTGTATGTCGCGGTACGGACACTTGGCCAGCATTTCACAGACTGGCTCCGTCCCTTCAGGCTTTTGCTGTGTGGATCTGGCAACCTGATACCATCAACCATCAACTTACTCTTAAAACGATCTTGTAATACGCGATCTAAAGAAGAAAAATACGTGGAGAACTCGTCAGTTTCGCTGTTTGCGTCTGCCATTGTGTTCGCCTTTTGCCTACCAATCCGGCGCGCATGCGCGAAAAACCCGCATCAAAACAATAACAATGAACTACCCTATAGACAAAAATGATATGCATCACACGTGTTAAGATACAGCTGGCTGTGATTATACAACTTGCCAGTAGGTGGTGCTGTGTGCACATGAACCGTCAAGAAATTAACCTTTTCTCGAACCAGTTGGCTGAGTGGTTCAATGCCTCATGAGGCTTCATCTCGCCATCACTACAGAGGCCTTACTTGAAGCACAGAGGTAGCAGGAAATCCAGCAGCTAGCAGAGGCCTAGTGATGTTACGTTATGTGCCGAGGCTTCGAGGCGTGTGTCGAGTAATGGAGGGGGCGTTTCCGTGAAGCGCGTATCGAGGCTTGCTTCATTTAGGGGAGGAGCCGAAAACGATGACGTCCGAAGCCTCGCTGGCCGGCTGTACCACGTGACTGCTTCGGGAAGTGGTTCAGATGTTGGCGCGGCTTCGACAGCTTTAGAAACCCCACAGGCTCCCTTCAAAATGTGGGTTGTTGTAGGCGAGTTGCGGTCAGTTGAGAGAGTGGATAGAGTTTTGATAGTTTGGATAGCAGAGTTTGGATAGTGGTTATTTAGTTTGAGACAGTTAGTTTGGTGTTTGGAGAGTTTAGGAGAGAGATAGATAGATAGATCAGTGCTCTCAACTATCACGCATTGACCATCACTGACTTCACACGGTCACATGCAAACATGGCATTTTTCACGCATAAAAATCCCAACGCCCATCTGGGCAGCGGACGATAAAAACTCCGCCTTCTGCTGAGATGTTTCAGCATCAGTAATTCCTGCTGCAGTTCATGTTAACAGAGCAGCAGGAAGAGCGATCAGAGTTGTGAATAATTTTAGTCTTAACCAGGGGTTGAAAGTGTGCCGGTAAGGTCCTGTACTACGTACGCAGGAGGGGAGGGGGGCGGGGGAAGAGAGCTGCTGCCAGATATTGCCTTCATTCAGAACCAGTGATGGCTGCACTCTGGATCATAAAACAGTTCTGCTAACCAGATGCAGTTTAAAACGCTACGTCTGGTTATAAGTTGTTTTTATTAATTCTGCATTTTTTAACTACATGCACCGTATTTCTGTGCCTCAGCGCTTCGATGCGCTTCTGCCGTGCGCTTTTTTCAGGTGCGCAAAATTACGTTACTTGTAATTTGGGTGCGCGCTTTCATTTTAAAGAACTTGTAACATCAGGAGGCTGATCTCAGACCGGTCAGCTCCTATGATCACTGTATAGGAGCCATTTACAGTTTTTATTTATCCATTTCCCCCCTAACCCTCGCACGCAGCGCACCATCGGGTAAAATCCTCCCACCTCACCGCCCAGAGCGCACTGAGGAGAGCGATAGAGATTTGTCTGGTCGACTGAGATGAGAAACCTGTTGCTGTGAAAGGTGATATAGGTTATAAACTGTTACTGTCTAGAATTGCATCAGCAGACATCAGCAGCTGGATCGTGCGTAAAGACGCAGCGGGAACCTCTGTGTGCTTCAGTGTTGCTGCTGAGGGGAAACTGTGGGACCGTATAGTACTGGGCTAATCATTGGTCACAGTACCCCAATCTGTACATACTTGCACTTATTTATTTATGCACCCCGGCATCATCTGTGCCATGTGAGCGTGTCTTTTCAAAGGCTGGAGAAGTAGTATAAAAAAAGAGAAATCATTTGAAACCAAAAACTGTGGAGAAATTGTTGTTTCTTAATAAAAATGCATGAAATCATCCAAGTTACACAAGCATTAGCATATTCACTACCCCCTACCTTGTTCCACAAGCACTTTCATTGTCCTCTGCCTGATTAAGCCCATGCCATTTTTCTAGAGTCACAGAAAAACATTATTACACAACATGCCATATCATGTCACTACTATTTTGGGAATAATTACACACAGACAATACATTCAAACAATGTTTTATTATACACATGTGTATACAAAATTTATGCAGACAAATTATTTCATCCTACACCTTTTGTGAAGTCATTCCCAAGAGCCATAATAGACATAGGGTAGTTCACGCGTGACGTCACGCGTGATGTCAGCGCTACATCCGCGTCCGCGGGGTAGGCAAAAAGCACAGCTGCTCTCGTCTACTACATGACAAAACGGGTGATTTAGAGCGTACTTTTAGTTAGTTTATTTTTGGAATCTAAACAATGCCTACGACATGTTGTGCTCCCGGTTGCACAGAGAGGCATTCCAAATCGTTGGATGTACGTTTCTGTCGTTTACCGAAGAAAGAAATGGATATTTTCAAAAGAGCGCAGGCAGACACTACCAATGGACTGGGGGAGACATCAGGCTACGATAGAATTTGCAGCCTACACTTCATCTCCGGTAAATACAACTTAATTCTGCTCTAGTCATTGTTCTACTTAAATAGCGGCGGAGGGGAGGTGGCGATCGCTACAGGGGCCGGAGAAGCCGCTTCTGCTGCTGCTACAGCAGCCGCTTCTGCTACCGCTACCGCTTCTACCAGCAGAAGCGGCTTCTCTGGCTGCCTGGAGCAGCAGCCGCTCTGTGTTTACGCTGCAATGTCGCCGACACCCCCACCCATTTTAACAAGACAAAAACACCAAAATAATCTGTAGTGAACATTTTTTTTTAACCTACCGGGCGGGTCCAGTGGTTTCATGCTTCCATGCTCTCTTGTCTGTACTGGCCTGGGTCCAATGTAATTCTCCCTGCGCGGTGGGAGACTCGTTTTGAGGAAACTATGGTTGCAGCTCACTGTCTGCCTTGCTGTGGTTACAGAGAGGTGTCTGTTTTGTAGAATAAATCATCCGCCGATGAGTTATTGATCCGGAAAAGCCGAATCTGTGAATATCTTTCTAACTTTACCGAAGTATAAGGCAGCTGTATGTCGCGGTACGGACACTTGGCCAGCATTTCACAGACTGGCTCCGTCCCTTCAGGCTTTTGCTGTGTGGATCTGGCAACCTGATACCATCAACCATCAACTTACTCTTAAAACGATCTTGTAATACGCGATCTAAAGAAGAAAAATACGTGGAGAACTCGTCAGTTTCGCTGTTTGCGTCTGCCATTGTGTTCGCCTTTTGCCTACCAATCCGGCGCGCATGCGCGAAAAACCCGCATCAAAACAATAACAATGAACTACCCTATAGACAAAAATGATATGCATCACACGTGTTAAGATACAGCTGGCTGTGATTATACAACTTGCCAGTAGGTGGTGCTGTGTGCACATGAACCGTCAAGAAATTAACCTTTTCTCGAACCAGTTGGCTGAGTGGTTCAATGCCTCATGAGGCTTCATCTCGCCATCACTACAGAGGCCTTACTTGAAGCACAGAGGTAGCAGGAGATCCAGCAACAAAACAGGGAGCAAACTAGGCTGACAGACGTGAAGTGAGTGGAGACTGATGACGGACGGGCGGGGAAGAGAAGACTGAGGGAGGCTTTTGTAGGGAAGCTGGCAGGTGGAGTGAGTTCTGACTAATTAGTGCCTACCAGGTGTGACTGATTGCTGAGGGAGTGGAGGGTGAGCTGAGTGAGAGGAGGAGGAACTGGAAAATAACAGGGAACAAAGTCAGACCAAAACTGAACCATGACAAGCTGTAGCAGTGGTGATTGCATCACCATTTTATTAATAACAACATTTAAAATTGTTGAGACACTGCCTTTCTATGCAGATTCTCAGCAGATACAAGCAAATATGTTATTTACATAACTTCCTGGCATTGTTCATTAATATTCAGTATAGCTTTACCATATTACATTTTCTTATTTAATCTTGTGGAAGAGATTCAGTGAAATCTGATGTGTTGTTGAAAATATTGGTCTCACTATACCAACACGCCCTCACGAGACCTGGCTGATGCTATTCATCGGCAACTATAATGTACTTGGGGTTTTATATAGTCTGCAGTCAAATTCAGTAAATTCGAATATTAATTGATTTTGATGACTCAACTTACTAAGTGAAACACATATAGATCAAACACATACAGCCTTTATTTCTGTTAAAAGAGATGTTTGTTTTTTTGCTAACAGTTAATTAAAACACAACATTTAAGATTGGGATATTAGACAAGACCACAAAAAAAATTATACAGAAATGTGTTTTTTATAAAAAGTATGTTTAATATCTGCTTAATGTTTTTGACGTTTGAATCAGGGACAAAAAGCAGGGCAGCCGCATTTTTAAATGAATGATGTTTAATTGAATCCAGACGAGACAAATTTACAGGTGATGTAGGTGAGGATAGGGTGACCACCTGTCCCGCGTAGCGCGTGCGCGCACAGCGTTTGAAGCCCAATTCATGCGTCCCGCAAATTGAGACCGTGTCACGCATAATCAATGCTTTCTCAAAAAAAAGTTGGTCGCTCTATCCACCTTATTTTCGAACGACGAAGTAACTATGGCCACAGCTTCAAACTATTCATGACTGAGAGGATGACATGAAGAAGTGCCTCATATAACGTACGAGGACATTTTAACCTGTTTCGTGTCGTCACTTGGTGCGGGCAGTGCGACTTTACCGAAGCGAACCTCCGCAGTGAAAAAGTTGAATCGGTGTTAATAAATATCAACAAGGATAACCTGGTATTCATGGAGGCTGTTGGCCGTTCAAGTCAAAACTAGTCCGACGTTCACTCTGCTGGATCCTGACTGCATCAACCGGCTCTACCGAGACGGCCGAAGCGCTCTGGTGCTGCGGCTCCAGGAGAAGCCTTCAGTGATGCAGCGGCGACCTTATGGAAGGTAGGCTAATGAATGGTCTGATTCAGAAACATCCTGGCTGTTGGCTCGTTGTGATTAGATTGCTGGTCAGTTAATTTTGTAATGTTTTGGATTAAACTGATGTTATAAGTGGACATCTAAACATTCTGCCCACTTCATGTTTTGGCTTGAAAAGGTTTGAGTCCTAAAGGTGACCCCAAAGTCCTAAAGGTGTCCCCAGGATGTTGAACAGTTTTTTTTTTCCTGCGCCTGCCTTTACCAACATCCAAGTTCACCATCCTTCCTCCCCCTTCTCGTTCTGTGAACCTCTGGAGTCGTGAGTTAAGACTTTTTTACAGTTCCTGTGGTGTAGAGCAACTACAATTCCTGTTAATCCTTTAATTTTAAATTATAATTTATTTAAAGTGAATAAATTGTAATGAAAAATAAATAAAATTAAATAGCTAAAGTAAATCGGAATTGGAAGTGCCTCTGTTCATTGAATGTTCAACGTATTATGAATCTTTATTTAGAAAGAAATACACATTGGTTGGCCTATTCCTGAGCATACATCAGCAATTACACATGTTTATGGGAATAGGGCATTATTAATATACCATGTAAGGTGGTAAGGTGGTATGTGCTAGAAATGTGTAAACCACTATCAGTGGTTTACACTGCGCCAAGCAGTGTCCCACTTTGTCCCTCAGAAACATACCCCTTGTCCCCCCTTGGGCTTATTAGCAGGTGGTCACCCTAGGTGAGGACCAGGAGCAGGCGTGGAACATGGAGATTGAGAAGGTTAAGGTTAAGCATAACAGAGGACCTAATAGAACTAGCAGAATAAATAGGGTAGGAGACAGAAGGGACAGCAGGTGGAGCGTAAAGTAGGTGAAAGGAGTAATGGTGAGAGAGAGAGACAGACAGACAGACAGAGAGCATCGCACTACCAGGGACAGAAGAAGAACAGAACCTAACAGAAAAAAGATGAAGGACCAGATGTGTAATGACCAGAGGCAGGGGACCCAGAATTCAGCCAGACCAGCAGAGGTTTCTTTAAAAAGGATTTTAATAACAGAAATCAAAAACAGAGACAAAATAAAAATAAAAAACCCTGTTGTAACAAAAATGGTAGAAAAACAAACAGTCCAGTTGTGCAGGCAGGGCAGGAACAGACAGAACAGGATGGCTCAGGTTACTGGAGACAAAGGGGGTCAAAAATCCAAAAGCAAAAAACAGAATCTTGCAGAAGGAGACTCACCCATAACTCAACAAGACGACCTGGCACTGATGTCTGGTCTCAACTGTTTATATGGAGGAGGAAGCAGGTGAAACCGGTCAGAGATGATTGCAACAGGGGTGGAGTAAGGCAGGTGTGCAGAGTGGGTAATTAGACCAGACATCAGTGCAGAGGATCAAAACAAGAAATAAACCAGAAACCAAAGCTAAAAAGCTGACAGGACAAGTGGACAGAAACTACACCAAACTTACTAAGAAACAAAATCACTCTAAGGTAAAAACCTAAAACAGAAAATAAAGCTAAGACTAAAACAAATGACAAAACAGGATAAACTAACAGTAAATAAAAACCCAGACAGGACACACACTCAAAGCAAGCAGAAAACCTAAAGCAGGAGAGGAAAATGACTCAAAAATAAAACCAGAACAGAAACCAGAATATTACAAGATGAGACTAAATTAACTTACTAAAAGAACTGAGAATGGATAGGCAAGAAAATAAGAATCTAACAGAAACAGGAATGAACTACTAAAATAATAACAGCACAAAACTGACTGACAGGAGTCGAGTACACAAATACTAAACAATATCAAAGAAAGCAAAATATAACCAGAACTGCACTATCCCGAGGAACCTAAAAATAACCAAAAACCTGGGGATTGTGACATTTAAAGGTTGTTACTTGCAAAGGGCACTTTCAATCTGAAAAAACAGCCTCATTGGAAAACAGATTCTGGATGCAGATGAAAATATGAACCAGGATCTGCTTTATTCATAAAGTTTGGGAGCAGAAACAAGGAATTTGAATTCGGTTCCACTTTGCCCTCAGTGAAGAAATTATAGATATAGAAGAAGGGAACTAAAACTAAAAGTATTTCTTCATAATTATATGTAGATATACAGTGTTTTTACAAAAGAGGAAGATACGGTCGAATTAGTGCAAATATGCATGATATCATTAAGGGCACTCTGACTATTAAGTGTTCATTAGAGTGAAAGAAACTGTCTGTTGTGGCAGTTTTATGTTTTATTTTTGTTTTGTTTTGTTTTTGTGAATTGAGCTCTGTCACAGCCTGAGGGTAAAAGTCTAAATAGCTTGTGGACAGGATGTGTGGGGTCAGTAGTGATATTATCTGTCCGTTTCCTGACCTTAGACCTGTACAAGTCCTGGATGTAGGGAAGGTCAGCCATGAGGATCCTTTCTGTCAACCTAATTGCTAGGGACAGCTCACGTTAGATGTTTTGGAGATAAAGCCAGAGAGGCCAGACTGAGATGGCATGGACACGTACAGATGAGGGATAGTGAGTACATCAGTCGAAGGATGTTGAGGCAGGAGGCCTGGAGGAAGACCAAAGAGGAGATTTATGGAGGGAGTGAAAGAGGACATGAAGGTAGCTGGTGTGAGAGAAGACGCTGGAGATAAGGTTTGATGTAGACATGTGACTTACTATGGCGACCCCTAAAAGGGAAAAGATGAAAAGATGTGACAACAGTCTGCTGAATTTATGTAAGTAATGTGGTTAAAAGACAGAAGAAATTTGCTCCAGAAAAAAAAAATTTTGACGTGGCTTAAATCTTCCAAAACCATGTAGATGTCTACCCACACTGAAATACGGTGTCAGGGTTTAGTTTTGACTTGGCTTTTGTTTTCTATTAGTTTTCAGTTCTTCCTCCTTGTTAGGGTTTTAGTTATGATTTGACTTTATTTTCTGTTAGTTTTCAGCACCTCCTCCCCCTCACACAGCTTTCCCTTCACTGCAGTCCCTGCAGTCAGTCACACCTGTTGGTCATTAATCAGTCAGACTCACTTCACCTGCCAGCCTCCCTACTTAAGCCTTCCTCTGCTTTCACTTCTCTGCTGGTTCGTCATCAGACCATACTCACTCCTCGCCTGTCTTCCTGATTTGCTCCTGCTAGCTGTTTGTTTCCTGCCTCAGTTCTACCACGTTAGTACCTGCCTGCTGCTGTATCTAACCCGTCTCCCCTCTGAGCCTCGGGAAGAGCTACTAATCCTGTTGTGACTCTACCTGCAAGTATTCACCCTGCCTTACTGTTAATCCTGCTGTGGTTCTGACCTACAAGTATTCACCCTGCCTGGCTGCTAATCCTGCTGTGGCTCTGGCTTCCAACAATTCATCCAGCCAAGCTATTTATCCTGTTGTGACTCTGACCAGCAAGTATTCATCCAGCCAAGCTATAAATCCTGTTGTAAATCTGACCAGCAAGTATTCTTCCTGCCAAGCTATACATCCTACTGCTGTGCTCTGGTTCCCTCTCTGCCGTGCTGTGGATCCTGCTACTGTGCTCTGGTTCCCTCTCTGATGTGCTTTGGATCCTGCTGCTGTACTCTGGTCTCCAAGTACACTCTCTGCTGTGTTTCTGGTCCTGCTTGCCAGCTCCTGCACACATCTACACCTCTGCTCCAGTTCAGTCCTGCATCTCTGGTTCCACCTTCCATTATTCATCTTTCTTACAATAAACTCTCTATTTTAGCTCTGTGTGTGCGTGCTCTGTCCGGGTTCATCCAAAAACAAATCCTGACACACGGTGGCAACATCATGCTCTGTGGTTACTTTTCATTTTGCTGGATCTGATGTCTTTTGTCATGATGGGTAAAGTCTTGAACTTTAAAACAGGTTTTTGACTGGAACCATTTTAATGTCTGCAAGAGTGCTGGAGATAAGTAGAGGTGTTATTCTTCACCACCACAGTCGATCCAAGCAAAAAAAACAACAAAAGGATAGCTTTACGAGAGGAAAATTAAAGTTTTGCTACAGCCAGAGTTCTGAATGAAATCTGACAGAAACACTGTCGGGTCACCAGAGAAGGATGTTTTTCCTCCCGACAAATTTGTTTGCTTTCAATGATTTTGTGCAGGATATATTTCGCACTAAAGATAGAAATCCTTTTTGAAATGATTTATCACGGTTTAATGTATTTTTACCTCACAAAAACCTTGAAGTTTTACTGAGGGGTTTTAATATTTTTTTTCCATAATAAACATTTCTAATCAGTGAGAATAACTCAGACTAAAACCCTATCTACAGCCCACAAGAACCTGTTTTTGTTGGTTTGTGGAAAAGTGCAGCAAAACTGCTACTTTTAATAGTGTATATTAAAAAAAAGCAGATGTCTTATGTAAACACTGAATTTATTTTGTTGAAGCCCTCACAAGACCAAATGACTCAGTGTCAGCATTTCACATTGATTTTCTGTGGCTGTGTTTGCTTTTCACTGCACTGTTTGCTAAAGCTAGTTTCAGCTGAGAGCTTTGTGTGCTGATTTCAAAAGCATTCCTGCTAGCGAGTAAAATATTTACTTCTCCCACTGAAAGTTCTTTTTTTTTTTTAGGATTTCAGCATTATGTAGTTTGTAAGCAGTATGGTTTGTTTAAGAACTGGCCAACGAGCTCCTATTGAAGAACCAATTAATCGTACCATGATTACCATTGTCACTTCCTATTGGTATCTCTATTGCTAATTGTCTATGAAACCCCTGTTTAACTTCTGTAAAAGCAATTAGTCTTCTCTTATGACATTTCTCAAGGGTAGAACATACAGAGGAGGAGCTCTTCCACCATTCCTGTTGGCACAGTTAGAATATATCTACAGTACTTGAGTGTTTGCTGTCCTATCATCTAACAAGGTTCCCAAGGCATTTGGAAGAAAAAGAGGTCCCACCACATCATAGATTTTCCACCTTGCAATACAGTAGTAATATGGCTGTCAGGTATGTGGTCCTGGGCAGTGGAAGTGTGGTGTGTATTCTCACCTCTCTCCAGTGGCATGCGACAGCTGTCATGCCAAGGTGAGCATTCAGGCTCACGTTTGTGGTGCGCGTGCTGTGTGCGAAAGCCGTGGTGTTGATGCAGTGGTTCAGCATGTAAAGAAACGTTGTGGTGGTATCCTGATCGATGTGGTGATCAAATTATGAAAGCTGTGGTGTCAAATACTTGCTAAGGCAATGCCAGAGAGGTTTTAACCCGTGCCATCATGCCCTCCGTTCAAACAAAGGCAAGATACACAGTTTACTAAGTAAAGTCCCAGTGACATTTAACTAACTCTACGTTTAGTTAAAGACTGACAAAGATCGACAAGGTTTTTTGTCCTGGTATAGCTCCTAAAGAGCTAGTTGTTATGGCAATAGCCCAGAGCAGCATCAGAAAAGCAAGGGAAGGGACCGCCGCTGGACTGGCCATCAGGCATGCCGGGCGCTTGCCCAGTGGGCCGGTGGTAATTTTGATTATAATGATAAAAATTATCTAATAAAAAAATTCCCTACCTAAAGCTTATTTTAATTCACTGTCATAAAGGATGTGGTTGGGCGTTTAAACCCAAGCTAACTTGGGTCAGACGTGACAAATATTTAGTACCATTCAAAAGGTTTTAAAGCGCTGTTCAAGAATAGTGAATATGGAGCTTGAGCACGTTAAGAGGTTTGTGTAGATTGCATATCAAGTCTGTGCACTAGAGGGGCACTGTTTGTTGTGGTGGAGTCACAGAATATGATGGGTCGCAGAAAATGATGTTACACCTGCAGGCGGAGGCGAGACCCACGGCTGTAGATTGTTCAGGAGGTTAACAGCCGTTTGGTTTCTGTCCTATATACAATAATGGGACTGGGAGGATGGTGTAGGTTTAAGTTTACTAGACAGGTTAAGATACACCAATAAGACACTGTGCAAGCACTGTTACAAGAAAGTTTGATTCCATTTATAGTTTTCATCATCTTTCCATCAATATCTGGTGGGCCAGGCTCTGCTCAAAATACCCGGGCCAATCGTTTGTCCCAGTCCAGCCCTGGAAGGGGCCCAGGCAGCAGATAAAACAGTATAATTTAGCTGTCAGTTGCACTTTGAATAAGTTTTTGAGTACTTCCATGCAGTTTTTTTTTGTGTGTGTCCAATAAATGGGGAACTGGTACCCTTAATTGGTACTAAGATCAGGGAGAATATTTTGCATGCTTTGAGCATATGGTTATTGGACGGCAAAGGAGGGGTGCACCCAGGTTGCCATTCATGCAAGAACTGCCATTGGCTGAAAGTGTTGACATCCCACTGTATTTTAAAGCTCTGAGCTGTGCTTGCTCTATTCTTCATCCGGAAACAGAACAAGGGCTTACTGTGTTTTATGATATTGGTTGGATGTTTGTATGGAGGAAAGTTTTCTTCCTGAATCATCCTGAGAAAGAACTCAACATAACCAGAGGAAGGGGTTGGATACTGCACATAAATACTGTTTTTACGTCATTCTCCATGCAAATTTCTTGGCTTTACGCAAACACAACTTTCACAACAGTTTGCATATCCAAAAGCATCCAACGATGGATCATCATCATCAGGGTGATAGATACACTGAGAGCTGAAAAAATATGCTACAATGTCTATTTGGGTGATCTGGGAGGAATTAGGGAGGATTTGGCACAATTATCATTCCTGTTTGAGAACAACAATGCTCCCAACTTATAGGATACCTTCAAAATACTAATGGTTAAATCCTTTCCAACATAAATTACCACACAACAGTAAACTGAGAAGGTGCAGACACTGGTGAGTGATGTACTTTACCCCTTCCAGCGGAACACATTACCATCATATTTTACTCTAAGCACATCCGAACTCAACTGACAACTTTCTGCATGCTTTCGATTTTAGATCTTACATGTAGGAATATCATGCTTGACAAAGTTTATAATATATATATATATATATATATATATATATATATATATATATATATATATAGATAGATAGATAGATAGATATAGATAGATAGATAGATAGATAGATAGATAGATAGATATAGATATATAGATATAGATATATAGATATAGATATAGATATATATAGATATATAGATATAGATATAGATATAGATATATATAGATATATATATAGATATAGATATATATAGATATATATATAGATATATATAGATATATATCTATATATATATATATATATATATATATATATATATAGATATATATGTATATATAGATATATATGTATATATAGATATATAAGGAAGCTGAAACTATATTTCTATTATCTGCATGTAGAGCTTCAACAAAAGAGTGCTGGTAAAGAAAAAACTGCATTATAACATAGAAAACAGATGTGGGATTAACATCTGGACAACTAGGGAGAAGAAATTTGAGGACTTCTTTTTTTTGTTCTTGTCATACCATTTTCACTGTGAACACGTTCACCCAAAGAGTTTGTGGAAATTAAGGATATACAAGTTTTTCCTGGTCACACTCGAACTCAAAGCAAGCACATCTGCAGGGCTGTCAAATATTTCATAATCTCACAGGAAGTTGATGATATACTCAACCTGGATAAAACCTTGGCCACCCGTTTCTTTCCTTTTGGATGGTTTGGTTTGTTGTCACTGGCTCTGCCTAAAATCCAGTAGTTACAATCCTTACCTTACATCAAAATAAGTTATGGAACGTGCATGACTGAGAGAAGCTAGAAATATTATGTTCCATCTATCCATCCATCCATCTATGTATCTATCTACAGGGTTTCATAGACTTTGCGTAACTTCCACAGAAAAAAAATCCTTCATTCCTCAGATCAGAAAACAAATACAAACTGTAGGCCAGATAATTAAAAATGTACAATGTGCATTTATGTCAATTTGTTTCTTGATTTATTTGATTTGTGTAAATGCAGTCAGATTTGGACACACAATCAGTTTACAGTAAAATAATGTTGATGTGTCCTTGTGGTGCAGAAACGGTGAATGTGCCCAGTGGACTCCGCACATTTGGTCCACTGGGTGGCGCAATTGTATTATGGGAGATTGCCCAAATTGAAGCAGCTGGCTTTGGTCATAATCCAACAGTCCAACCTTTACTCTCAAGGAAGATATCAGGGTTTTAGCAGGGCTATAACATTATTACAGTGTACCATTTTATTTTTACACTGGTGTCGTCAGACTACGTGAATATTTAAGAATAAATAATCATATATCGGTGTAATTTTGGACAAACCTTAGTGTAGATTTAGGATCTTACCTATATTAGTAAAATGAACTTATATCCATCTAATGCACGTAAGCCTGCTGCACCTGAGAAGTGAGAACACTCAGATTTTGACTCCAGTCTCTGAAGCCCACATTCACAAGAGCCCATCCACAAATCATTATTATGAACAGAAGCATTCCTCTGTCCTCTAGGGCATATAGGACTTCATTTGGTTTGCCTTCATGATATATGTTTAGGCCAAGAAGTCATTTAGCGTTTAATTTATTAGTCTGGTGATTTATGCCTGCTGTAAACATACTAAAGGTGGTATCTCCCAGCCCCCTTTAGCCCTGCTCGTTATTCCATCCTCTAGCACTTTCAAAATAGACTCTAATAATCTGGTTATATATGATGTGAAAGTGGAGAAAGTATAGCAATTAGGGGAAAAAAGCCTGAACAGAAACATGACTTTGGAGTCTCCCTTGCTGCACTTCATCTGTCACTGCTGTTTCAGAGAGTCTGAGGGGGATTAAATGCTAACAAAGTTGCTGATTACTCCGTATAAAGCTCCATTTATTGAGAAACGGAAACCTGATTACATATAAACACCGACAGCAAGAATCCTGACATGAGTTGGGTTTTAATAACAGTACAGGGCAAGCTGACTCATCTGTCTTTGTTCAGTGGGAAAGCTCTAAAACAGAATTTTAGGATCATTTGCCTTTACAGTGCATACCAAGGCAAACCTGTAAAATAAAGTCAGGTTTCTAATGTGATGTCGGGACTGGTCACAAAATCCAAAGAGGCAGCTGTAGTTTGGCAACCCTGCTGTGATTCAGAATTTCCATTTTAAGCAGAATTTCTTTGTTTATTGCAGGTTATAGGGTGTTGATTGTTGCTCAGAGGTCAGTGCTTTTCATCTGACTCTGCATGGAGCATCTATGGCCACCACTGGAGAAGGAGGAAGCTCTCTTACAGAATGACTCACAGTGAGAGAAAAAAACAAAAAACAAAAACTTGCAGCCTTTGGCAGCAGCATAGAGAGAGTTGTGAGTAATAGGCCATCAGCATCCTTGGACACCTCACTGTACAGCACCCTCTCTCTTTTTCCATTAACCAGGCTCAAATTATCTGGCTTTCGTAATGATGGAACACAACGGTAATAAAGATTAGAGACAATTAATAGACAAATACCAGTGGGGTTTTTCATCTCCTAAGGCATCTGAGACTACATAAAGTTGAAATTTACTAACATAAGTTGGTATTCACTTGGGATGAAGATTCATCTCCGGTTTCCTTACTCATAGTTGGATGGTTTATTCTTGTTCAAGTGACTCTAAACAATCTTACACTAATAAGTTTTGCCTTACATTTGCTGGCAGAGTTAATATATCTACAATCAGGTTTCAAGATTAGCATTGATCCAAAGCTTATCTCATGTTGTTTTTATATTTTAACAAGCATCTTATATCTAAAGAAAGCTGGCTTTACGTGGGTCTAAATGTCTAACTTAATAGTTGCCTGACCATCTTGGCATGAAAACTCAGTGTTCTGTCCAGAGTTTTGGATTGCCTCCAAGCCGTCAAATAATTATAATTTAATTTATCGGAAAATCAGCTGAACTGCCCTACCTTTGGAGCCACTTCAAGTGTACAGTATGACATTTTGACTAAATCTTTAACAGTGCAAGCAGAGAGTCTGCATAGTGTAGCATGAGATGAGGTGACATAGTTGTGTCATTGCTAGAATGCAGTTTTTGAAAAAGAATTTCCTTTCTAATGAAAAAATCCAACCTACCAAAACGAACCTGCCTGTGGTGGATACTTCTACCACCATCATGCATTTTAGTATTATTTAGGCTGTGGCTGGCACTTCTGGACTTCCCTGGCAATAGGGTCTGGGGCTTAAGAATGGAGGGCAGGGTGTGGGGGAGGCAACACCTCCGGGCTTATGGGGTGGGCTCTGGTTAGCTGGCCCATTGGGATTGTGTTGGCCCCATCTCTGGGTGGATGTGCACGTGGGTCGTCAGGGTTGAGATCGGGATGGGGGTTGGGGCTGGAGTATGGACCTGGTATGCCAGGTTTAAGGTATGTCAAGTTGGGTTTTGGGCTGCCCCCGCTCCTGGGGCATCCCAGGTCTCCACTAAGTATGGAGCCCATCCCCCCGTCCGGCTCCCCTCCATTTGCTGGTGCCTTGTCCTGCTGGTGCATTTGTGGTCCTCGGTGTCCAGGGCTAGGTGCGCAGGTGAGTGCTGGCTCTCCCCTGGTGGCTGCTTTATGGGGCCTGGGCCCCCTGGCTCTGTCGGGGCACCGCTTTTTTTGTCATTTAGACGAGGACTTGCTTTGTGATTTGGGTCGTCTTGCTGCATTACCCAACTGTGCTTGAGCTGCTGATGACTGGATATTGTCCTTATTGTCATTATTGAAGTTGTTAAGATGTCCAGATCCTGAAAGAGCAAAGCAATCCTCACAATTACACCACCACCACAGCTGACTGTTGACATGATGTTAATTTTCCAAATTGCTGTATTACTTTTATACCAGATGTAAAAGTACACACGAGTTTGCCTAACAGTCTTCATAAAGATGTTTTTTTGGTAAATGTCGGTCAGACTATATTGTTTTTTTGTTTTGTTCTTTAGTTTTTTTTGTTTTTGATCAGCAGTGGTTTTCGCCTTGGATCTCCCCTATGGATGTGTTTCTTTCTTATTTTGGAATCGTGAGCACTGACTTTACCTGAGGCACGAGAACTTCAGTGCTGTAGATGTTCTCTCGCAAAGCATCAGATTTTGAGATTGGGGCAGGTGTGTTGGTTTTTGTTATCTTTTAGTCTATGTTCTACTGTCAGATGGGTTCAGTTTATGCTATTTCTTGATTCTAAAGGTCTGGCAGTAATCAGGCCTTAGTGTGGCTAGTGAAAATTAGATGGTTGGGTTAACATTTTCCCTTAAATTAAATTATGGTTTGAAAACTATATTTTGTATTTTCATTAAATTGTCTTTGTGAGATACAAAAATTAGTTTGATCACCTTAAGCATTCAAATGTGACAAAAAGGTAAAAACAGATAAATATGGAAGAGGCCAAAGGGTTTTTCATGGCACTGTATTCACAAAAAACTACAGCGTTAATGTCCAGCATGAACATGATTTACCATTTTTGTTATTCATTTTGAGATCTGAATGGGCTCTCAAGACTCCACAATTGCTGATTCACAGCCCCCAGTAGGGTCCCTACCCCAGCTTTGGGAAGTACTGGTTGAGATGTAAGGCTAAATTTCAAATTGTCTTTGAAACAAAATGTAACTCTGTAAGACGGAGCTAAAATATCTTCAGAAAACAAACCTGACTATTGGCCATTGACTTTGCTTTTTTTAATGATTTGTGTATGTGGCAGCATATTTTACCATTGCCGATTCAGTGTAAAAACCTACTGCACTGTATTTATAGTTTGGTAATTTAGTGCAATGGTTCCCATATGAAAAAAACGCTGGACAGGTTCAAATAGAAATCGGAGCTGTGTGAAAAGAAAAAAAAGTCTTCATGGGATAATGAATGGGGTTAGGGAAGAAGGTAAATACAAAGTTTCGTTCTGCAGAAGTGTTTTTCTTGACTCAAACCATATTTAAATTTAAGAAGATCACAGAGGGAACAAATTTGGTGTAAATGCTAACATTTATTAATCTATCAAACCTTATTTGTACAACACCCTGAGGTTACTGCAGTTCAGACTACTTTAAGGGCAACTGACAGGTTAATAAATCCTAAAGCCTCCCTGAATTTTGAAATATTCCAAGGACTCATGACAAGCAACATCCTAAAGATGATGACATTGGTCAAATAAGTGTGTGGAAATAAAATATATGGGCATTTCATTAGCTTTAAAAGGATTCTGAGATGGAGATGTTAAGTTCCAAAAAAGCATACAAGACGTCAAGCTTGGCCAAGTATCAATGGTTTTCACAGAAACTACTGCTTCTTAGTCATGTATTATGGGCACATTTCTTTAGACGTTTCCAGCAGATGGTGAAAACAGGCACACACTGCAGGTGTCTACACTTTACAGCAAGAACTCTCTAAAAGACGTAAGCCGTCCATGTCTAAAATGGAGTTCACCCTCCGCCGAGAGCAAAACTGGTAAAAAATGGTCATGCAGTGAAATAAAACAGGCAGTTTGGGGAGTAAAACTCTACAAAGTAGAGTCGGATGGCAAGGATCACCCATTTCCCCAGTTTGATTGAGAAAAACTACAGATCTGCATAGGGCTGAGATCTGCTGCGGTGATAAATCTGTCACAAAAGAGTGTCTCTTTGGTTTATTTCTGTCGATCGAGGGGGAGAACAAGCAGGGCTGCAGGTTTTCTGTTCCAAAAACAACAGAGCTGGAGAGGTAGGCCCATTGTGTCGTGACTGATTGCTCTAACTGTAGGAAGAGGAGGAGGAGGCTGCCTCGAACCGTCACTCAGGGAGTAGTAAAGGTGAAGCAAAATGTGGGGGAGATGGGAACACAGCTGCAGTTCAGAGGAGAGGTAGTTTGTATACGACATGTCATTTAGCTGTGACTTCCTGTAAAAAGGTTTAACTATTTATCTATCCATCCGTCCGTCTATCTGTCCATGAGCAGCACATGCTTTTGGCTCCTCCTCTGTTGTTTTTGGCAGTGAGTTGGAGACCTCCCTCTCCTCTGTCTCCTCTGCCCTCATCGCTCCCCAGGTACTCCACCCCCACGCCCCACACCTCTGCCCATCATTCCCTCGTACGTTATTCATCCTCTTGTGCAGCTGCAGCACTCTGTTTGACCTCCTCTCTCCTCACAGAGTCCTTATTAACAGGGACTGTGGTAGGAGTCCTCCCAGCACGTGTGGTTGGAGCGAAGAATCACGCTGGACTAATGTCGTCAGACCTGTCACATGCATGAAGTCGTTATGCTGCAAGGCATGCGCTTTGGCGGAGTTTTACCAATAGATAAAAACAGACACCAATATTGCGTTTGTATGTCTTTGTTTTCCTTTTATCATTCTGACAATGACCAACACTATTCCTGATACATTTGCCTTATGTAATTTAAGTCGGTGTTGAGAAAATGACCTTTTTCCACCTGTTGTCAAAGTCATTGCCAAGTGTTTGCTTTCAGGGCATTTCTAAACGTGGGTGTGATCCTATAAAAACATGCTGTCCATTACTCAAATTCTTTATTTTGTAGCCAAGACACTGAGTGTTGAAACAGGATGAAGCAGTTCCTCGTGGCCTGATTTGCTTGATCATTTTGTATACATTCAGCTTTGATGTGAAATTCCCTTTCTTTTTTAGTTCCCAGAGGTGCATTTACTTTGCAACTGTATACCATCCATCCATCCATCCATCCATCCATCCATCCATCCATCCATCCATCCATCCATCCATCGTCTTGTCATTGTCTTCTGCTTATCCAAAATTGTGTTGCAGAGCTAACAGGTTAATGATTGAAACCCAGGCTTCCTTCTTACTGAAGATACTCTCCAGCTCATTCTGGGGAATCACAAGGCGTTGCCAACCTGCCAAGCCAGATTGATAATGTGTAGCGCTCTCCGTTCTGCATATCGGTTTGGGGAAAGGAGGGATTCAGTAGAACTCTCTTAGCTGATTGGGCGAAGCGACACCTAGTGCCCGCCTACTAAAGGTTTAATTTAGCCGATCACGGTATCAAATGAAAATGTCGTAAGCAGCAGGCGCCATGAGAATCCACAACAACTTACACTGGTCAAGGCGCGCTTATTTGGATAATGACACTCGTGACGATCGTGGATTCTGACAAAACAGATGTGATAGCAGCAGCTATGTGTGCGACCTCCTGCGCTGCCATGCTTATTTTGGTTCCCCTTTGGGCTCGGCAGCTCTTTCATCCCAGCTGTATGTCTGTACGCCTTAAACCATAATACTGCAACCTGAATTGGCCCAAACCATTTTGTTGTTTGGTCCCAAACGATTGAGGTGGGAGCAGGACAAGAAGGATTCCTGTGTGTTTGTGAATGCACAAATACCGCAAGAGTTTAGCTTGCAGGCAAGGTTAAGCCGTTGCAAGGCCAGCAGAGATATATAGTCCCTCCAGTAGGTTCAAAGTCTTCCCTGGGTTCTCCTCTCTGCAGGATGTAACTACAAAACCTCCAAAAGGAGGCCCACAGGAGACATGATGATCAGATGTCTGAACCATCTCAGCTAACTTTCAATGCAGAAAAGCAGCAGCCCAACTTTGAGCTCGACTTTGACGATGGATCACCTTATTCTATCTCTCATGATCCTAATCGCAGGACCCTAGGTCAGGGTTGGAACATAGACGGACCAGTTTATTGAGAGCTTCACTTTTTGGGTCAGCTCTTTCTTCACCACAGCAGACCAGAGCAGCACCCACAAAACTGCAGATGAAGCTCTAATCTGTCTGTCCATGACCTGCTCCCTCCTACAATCGCTTCAGAACAACAGACTTGTTAAAGATTATGAGATTACAGAGATTGGACTGCAAAGTCGGTTACCATGGAAATTACAGATAGACAACGGACTCTGCAGGCACAGAGTCTGACATACTTAGATTGGACAGTATGACTGATTAGGGGAAGACGTGTCAGCCAGGACACGTTTGCATTATAGCATGATCTTCTCCACCAATGTGATGAACGGAACACTGATATCATACTGGGCACGCCTCTGAATGGGTGTACACAATGGGTCCGTCCGGAAATCTGCCCGTTGTGTTGTTGTGTATGAGAGCCCAGTACTGAAGCTGTAAACATCCCTCTGCCTTTTAGATTAAATATGGTAAAATATAGTTTTGGTTTCAAGGGTCTTTTTATTACTCCAGACATCTACAATAGAAACATTGTTTCTGCTGCTATTACTCCTGGAATGATTAGGGTATTAGGGTATGAACTAATGGCTCTAAATCCTCACCCTCAGGGCCCAAAGTCTTTCATGTTTTGGATCTTTCTCTGCTCCAGCACACCAGATTCAAATGAATGCATTACCAGCTCAGCATGCCATCGAGTGCTGCAGAGACCTGTTTATCCCCCATGGTGGCACCAGGGAAAACTCAAAAATGTGTGACAGTGGACCCTGAGGGGCAAAATTCAGAATCACAATTATAGATAGCTGATGAAGTCATGGTGGGACTAGGTCGTTCATCTGGACCCATTTCCAGAATTTAAGATTTTAAAGTATATAGGTCATCCACTGTTCTCCAGTCTACTGTTCTCCAGTTTTGCATGACTGTTGTCATTTCACTTTTTAACTTTTTGTTCTCTCTCTTTTTTCTTCATAGTAGGTACACCTGGTCTGGTGTTCTGTTAACTGTGGCATCATCCAGGGAAGACAGATCACCGACTATTACCATCTAATGTAGAACAGATTACTGGATCAATGTGTGCTTCTGTGCTTTTTTGTCTCTCTTGTTGTGTCTCTGCTCTGTCTTCTCTAACCCCCAGTCGGTCGAGGCAGATGACCGTTCATACTGAGCCCGGTCCTGCTAGAGGTTTTTCCTTCCCGCTAACGGGTGTTTTTCTTTCCACTGTCGCTTCATGCTTGCTCAGTATGAGGGATTGCTGCAAAGCCATGGACAATGCAGACGACTCTCCCTGTGGCTCTACGCTTCTCCAGGAGTGAATGCTGCTTGTCGGGACTTTGATGCAATCAACTGGTTCCCTTACATAGGATTTTTTTCGACCAATCTGTATAATCTGACCCAATCTGTATAATCTGATTGATTTTGACTTTGTAAAGTGCCTTGAGATGACATGTTTCATGAATTGGCGCTATATAAATAAAATTGAATTGAATTCAATCCAAAGGTCAAACAAACAAGAGACACCTGATTTACACCAGGTACAACTGATTTACATAATTTAGTTTGATCGTCATAATGTGAGGGAACATCTGATGACCTGTCATCAGACATTTAGTACAAACTTTAAAAATGAAAATTTCTGCAGCACTGATGTTGCACAAACGGTGCAGGACGCAAAACAGCACCCAAACCACCCAAACCAGGAATGACATGTAAAGGACCAAACGTTTTTAATTCCTTTCGCGTGGGAATCTCATTTTACATGAATTCCCACAACAATGTCCAGCCAGTCCACAAAGCTCAGCAACAGCTGATGTTTCTACAGAGACTGAGCACCCTGGATATGAAAGAAAATGTTTGCTGATGGAGAATACACTACAGAAGCAGCCTCGTCATCTCTGAACACATGTCAACTTCAGATCAACTTTTTCATCCTCACACCCTCAGGTTAAGCAGGATTTTTCAAAGGGGGGTGCGCATTTTAGGGTCATGTCAAGACAATGTGAGGCTAAATGACCAAAGAATGCCATCTTTACTCTTTCACACTACCCTAATTATTAATTTAAGGGTTTTTGAATTGATAATCATTTTAATGGATGAACATAAGTGGAATTAGCATGATTACATTATTGTAATTGAAAAAGGACGACCAGTGCGGCAGAGAGTGATGGATTAATTAACAACAGCGATGGGAGTTCCATGGATTTATCATCATTATCTGATAGTGATTTGGAATATATAGAAGACTTTCTTGATAACAACCTGACTTTTGACGAAATCCAGCCATACCAGTTTGAGGCAAGGAGACCAAAAAGGGACGATGTGAGTTGAATCTGTCTGCTGCGGCAGCCGTCTCCTTATTTTTGTGTTATTCTTCTCAGTTTGTTCTTCTTGCCGATGAAATATCTCTGTGTCCCTTTTTTCTAAAGTCGCTTGTAAATTTCATGAGTTGCAGGTTGCAGTTTTTTGGGCTTGTTTCTGAAAGTGAAGTCACTTGTTTGGGCTCTAAACTAAGTGACACTGCCGCACTACAGACACCAGCTGAAATATCCCTCCGCCACATTACTGAAAGGTGAAAAAACTAATTTTTTTCCACCTTTACCCGATGTATTGCAACATCCAACTGCCTTGCACGTGGGCATTGTTGCTTCAACAATAGGTCTCGTGAATTTCAATGGTGAAGTCCTCTCGAAATCCGAAATAATTGTTGTTGATCGCAGCTATGTACAACAGTTATTATTGAATTAGCTTGTACAGCGCAGTGCCTCTCCGCTAAGAAACGTCACAGGATGTGATGTCAGGCGGCCATTATTGCCCATATTTGGGCAATAATGGCCGCCTGCCATTATTCATGCTCGCCAAATTCATGCTCGGATATCCGGAGTCTCGACCGCCGCACCGGCGTCAGCGCGTTCTAGATGACAGGTACTGGCTATTAATCTTAATTCTATGAAGGATGTTTAAAATTTCGTGCTCTAAAAAAACTATTTTGGTCTCCAAAAGGGGGGTGGGCGCGCCCCCCGCCTGTATCCGCCACTGTTGAGATTCAGCAGTCTGAAGTGCAAATCATCAAGAAACCAGGGGGATTACTCCTCCATACATCCCTGTCAAAAACGTTTTAGTAACATCTGTCCACATTGCTAAATTTTGTTTATCATGTTTTATCAAATATTTCCTAAAAAGTTTCAAGCAGTTCTTTCAGTTTACTTCAGTGTTGGTACATTGCACAAAGGTTTTTCAAACGGCTTCCATGACGACTTTACCAGGCCAGCCAGATTGATAATGTGTAGCGCTCTCTGTTCTGCACAAAATCTGGGACTGCTCCCGTTGAATCCGTAGGTGGAAAGGAGGGAATTTCAGCAGAACTCTCTGAGCTGATTGGGCGAAGCAACACCTAGTGCCCGCCTACCAAGCGTTGGTTTTAGCCAATCACTGTATCAAGTTAAAACGTAAGCAGCAGCTGCTATGAGAAACCACAGGAAGGTAAACTAGTCAAGGCACTTCTTGTGGTTCTACTATCAAAGAAGAAATCTTTGATAGTAGAACCACAAGAAGCGCCTTAAACCACAATACTGCAATCTGATTGGCCCGAAGCGTTTTTGGTTCGGTCACAAACAAGATGGATTCTCGTGTGTTTGTGAAAGAACAAAGAATTCACCTTGTAGGCAGGCTTAATGACGACCCTATCTTACCAATATCTCCAGTTTTTTTTCTGCAATGGTTTCCTCTGCAGAAAGACTCTATATGTGTAGGAGGCTTCTGCAACCTTACAATCAGTTCAGCATTGCAATGCAGGCCAGTCAGGGAACTCTCACACTTCTTCAGTGGATAAAAAAGAGGTATTAATGTCACTTGGAGGGAAAAACATGCTTTTTTTCTCTTTTTCAGCGTAAAGTTGGAATCTCGAGAGTAGATTCAATTAAATTTCAAGAATCAGTTAGAAATGTTAAAGAAAAAAGATGAAATGTTGACAAAATGTACTTTTTTCATCTTAGAGTAATAATATTGAGAGTATTTCTCATTATTTTGACTTTTCTCTCGTTATTTCATCTTTAACATTAAAAAAAGAAATCACTTTCTTATGTTTTTTTCTCGAGGTGACCCCAACTTCAGTATTCCACTAAACCTGGAAGCGCTGTGGTGCCTGGCAGAAAGCACGACGCGGGCGCACCCAGACACCCCTGCACCACTTCCACGTTCAGTGGAACCTCATGGTAATACACTGTAGATTGTAATCAGGAGCTGGCTGCGCTCTTGGTGAACCCAGAACGACCTCTCTAAGACTTTGCAAAGACCAACCATGTTGATTTTTCTATCTGGTGAAGCTTCAGCAGTAAACTCTTCCAGCTCTGAAATGTGAACGCTTGCTGTTTTAGCTGTTTTGACAACTATTTCACAAATTTAACATTTCTTCAGCTATGCTGACATGTGTGTCTACAAAAAGGAAGGGAATTACATAAACTGAAGCATTTTAACACCTGGAGGATGTTTTACCATTAGGTTTAACAATGTCCTCTTGCATCTTAGAAACTAGAAAAGTTCTTCAATTTTAATCAGTGACTAATAATTTCATGTTTAGGATTTTCCCCTGATAGATCTTATTGCAAGGTCTAAAGCTGGTTCAAATGGGTTAGGATTATTGCAGAGCCACTGTATGAGACAGATAATTATGTATCAGTATTGGACAAAGAGTCACTGTATTTTTAATTTAGGCAGCAACTGTCACATCTTAAGCTAAAGCTACTGATTTTCCACTGGTGGATATTTTCTTTGTGTGGTTCGATGCATTGGTCTCTCCTCTGCAAACCGGGTGAATGTGTGTGGTCTGCTGCGTAGCATTTATAAAGGCAGCAGAAGATGTTGCCCAACGGTAAAGAAACATACATTATAGCTTTGAAAGAAGTGAAGAAATTACTATGTCATGTCCATTTAATGGATTTAACAACAGAAAGAAATACTAAGGCTACATGCAGTAATGCATAAATGAGCAAGGACTGTGTTTTTACTCAATTCATCAATCCTTGGGTTGTGTTTTTGTTTTTTGTGTAAAGTTTGGTCAGTGAAACTCTTCCTCAAACCTGTGGAGGAGGGTCTGTTGTTTATTTTGTGTACGTGTGTGTGCCTGTGTGTGTGTGTGTGCGCATTTGTGTGTGTGTGTGTGTGTGTGTGTGCGCATTTGTGAGTGTGTGTGGTAGTGAACTGCTGGGATGCCAGGTCTTCCACAGACCCCTCATCACCCTGAGCTCCCAAGCTGTGAAAACATACTAGAAGTATGTTGCTTCCCAGCGGCTAATAAGGTGTCATTGTGCGACTGATGTGCCACAGAGCCATTATGATCACATGAACACTTCTAAAAGATCTATTACACATGTCCATATGCACGTGTCAGCCTCGGCGTGCACGGTGTCAGCCCTTCATTCCACCGAAATCTCCACTATGCATGAGATAAGGCTCCAGGAAAAGCCAGTCTTCTCTGTTCTTTCTCAGACCAAGTTAAACCGTACTCTTAACAGAGAAATGCCTACATGAGGCCACGATATAACCTGGAACTTCAAAGCACTCGGCTTTCAAAGGCTTTTTTTTTTACAGCTAACTTCAGGAGTCCTGGCTCCTGTGTGTCCAGACGGTTTTTACAAAGGACTGTTTTCATCATCACCTCCCAATTCAACACCCCAAATCCTACTCAACCGCCACTGGACCTCCACTATCAAAAGAAAAAGTCAAGTTAGCCTCTCTGGATTTGTCTTAAGAGTGAACCATTTTCAGACTATTGTTGAGGAAAAACGTCCAACTCTGCTGCTTGACCTTGTTAGTGTAGAAGGGGTTGATTAGGAGCTATCCGGAACGACTCTTTGAAGAGCGCACTTCTGTCTTTCCTCATCCTGCTCAGTTGATCCATCTTGGTGAGCTGGCACCGGACCCCTTTGTGGTTAGCCTTTTAATGGAGTGAACATGACTATCGCTGTCAATTGTGGGAGAGACTTATACATGCGGAGGACTGCGGTTTGTTATTTCAATAGATACGAGAGGGCCGATAAAGAAAGGCGGCCCTCCAAGGACCCGAGCAGAGAAAATAAGACGGGGTCTCTGTGGATCTGGCTCTGGCTCTGACTCGGTGAGTGAGAGCCGGAGTCATGTCTGCCTTGATGTGACCTTCGGGAGGGACGCCTAATGACGCTTGGGGGGGGGGGGGGGGGGTCACTACTGACTGCTGTGTCAAATTGCATGAGTCAGTCATTTACATTTGCTTTTATAATCACACCCACTTACTGCACAGCGATAACGACTAAAAATGTCTTCGCCAGTTCTTTTGCCACTGCTCAAGGAAGAGAAAAAAACCTGTTTAAATCACGCGGCGATGCACAACTGTTATTATCTCCTTTTCATGTACTTGGACTCATCACTCCAAGAGCGTCTCTGTAAGAGACTGGTGAAGGTTTAGTCTTTATTAAAGATCAACACTACAGGAGATGTCCTGTGATGACATCATATTCACGGGAAGCAGCTGTGTTTTCTCATGGTTACTTAAGCAAAAAGTTGAAGTCTGCACGGAAATCTGCTGAAAAATATAAACCCACAGTCCACGTCTAATCTGGTTCAGGAATGATTTGTTTTAAAAGTGCCAAACATTGACCATATTATTTACTGCCTGTGTTTTTGATAGGAATTTATGAGATAGGCCAACATAAAGTAGTGTGTAGTTGTTTTTCAAAACATTTTACGAATTTAAATCTGAAAGGTGTAACATGCACAACTATTCAGGGCCCCTGAAAGAAGACACTGTGGAAACACCTTTTCCTCCAAGCAAAGATTAATTTGAGTAGGACTCAATGAGCTTTACTTATCTAGTGAATTAACTTTTTGCCTATAACTCTTTGCAAAACAGGTAAAGCTTATAATATTGCTTAGTATTGGTTATCCACCAAACATTAACATTTTGGTCTCAGATGATAAGAGCACCTTCTTCTACATGTTGGCTGTGTTACCTTCATGGCTCTTGGCAAACTGCAAACAGGACTACTTATGGCTTTTGTTTGTGACTTTCTACTTGTCACTCTTCCATAAAGGTAAGAATTGTGGAGCGCAGGACTACTTGTTGTTCTTATGTGTCAGTCAGTTTAGGTAGAGAGCCATGAGTTGGTAGGTATACATTCAACCCAACATACAACCCAACAGATTGCATCGAGTCATTGACATACAGTATTCACTCCTCCTGGATGAGCATTGGGCCACAGTGGACAGTCCCTTGGATTGTGTCATTGACTTTGCAGCAATCCCTCATAACAAGCATGCATGTAGCGACAGTGGAGAGGAAAACTCCCCTTTAACAGGAAGAAACCTCCAGCACAACCAGGCTTGGTGTGAACGGCCATCTTTATCGACCAACTGGGAGTTTCCAGTTTGACGTGATGCGTTGAACGGGGCTCAAAGTTCAATGTTCAAAGTTCAGGATACTGTTTTACAATCCAATCCTACCTTAAACGTCCTCCCTACTTCATCCTTGACATGCCTGATGTGTTCCTATGTCTTTATGATGCTGTTTGTTCACTAATATTCTCTAACGAACCTCTGAGGTCGTCACAAAACAGGTGTTCACACAGTTAACTCAATTACCTGATTTGGTTATTCTGTATTATGCTATGGGTATTAGAGTAGAGGGGGTGGTTGAATACAAATCCTTGGACTGCACTTTTTGTCGTTGTAACACAAAAACATGTAAAAAGAAACCCTACAGGAGAAGAAGAGGCTGACATCTATAAAATCTTTAGACTGAAACAAGTGTGTTCTCATAACATTCCCCACCCTCCCCATTTTCTACACCCATCTATCCATGCAGGGTCGCACGAGGGTCTGGTGCCTATCTTCACCAGCCATTTGGTGAGAGGTGGGTTTACACCCTGGACAATTTGCCAATCTATCACAGGACAACACGGACACACGCAGGACAAACAACCATGCATGGACTCACTCACACCCAAGGGCACTTTAGAGTAACCAGTAACACAACAGTCATATTTGGGACAGTGGGGGCCTAATGTCAGAGCAGGTCACTTGCATCCTGGAGAGGGGTGCAAGTTCCCTAGTCGGAATCCCACAGACTGCCATTCTAGGTCCTTGAGCACAACCCTGAGCCCCAGAATGCTCCCTGGGCGCCACATAGTGGCTGCCCAGGGCTCCCTAAAGGATGGGGTAAGAGAAGAGGAAAAAAGTCATTAGGATGTACAAAGAGTCACAATGACAAATAAATATCATTACATGAATATTTTTTTGAACTATGGAAGGAAACTAGTGTATCTTGAGCAAACCCACATAGACAGGTAGAACATTTAAACTGCATACAGGATGAGCCAGGATTCCAACCTGGGACTTTCTTGCTGTAAAGCGATAGTGCCAGCCATTGCTCCTCTGTGCTGACCCCAAATAACATTTAAAAACTAATTATATTCAAAATCAATGCTAAAGAAGGAAGTATAAAAAGTATAAAATGCTAATTAAAATGCACAAATATTTTAATTATTTGATGATTTTGTATGAAATCGAGTACTAATGACCCTTGAACAAAAGAGTTAATGATTAAAAATATACCATTCAGAAATTGGGATAAAGTTGTCTGTCTTTGACTAAAGTCACTTGCTTCTTTGTTCTTCATCTCTCCTCTCCAGCCTCCTTTATTACAATCTCAGTCAGAAATAAAACTACCGAGACATGTTTCTGGTTTGAACCTGTCTCCTGACATCCCTTATTAGGGTGTATTTACAACTGTACTTTTTGACAATCTAATTTTTGTCTAATTGAATGTGACAATTTCTCCACACTCATTGCTTTAAACTGGTGGTTAAAGCAAGACTCTCCTTGTGAGATCTTACAAAACATTAAATGAACAAAACAACCAAGTTGCTTCTTCATTTCTTTCCCAACACCAAAGCAAGGAACACTCACTGTCATCCTGCTGTTTTTTATGGTCTTACAAGATTCAAATTTCTCCAAGTTCTTGGATGTGGTCTCTGTTAAAATTCCCTGGCAGCAGGCAGCAGATGGATGAACAGCCAGGACTGGAAGGAACCTGTAGCATGAAAAACAATTTGTTAAGACACATGTATGCCTTGAGCTTTCTAACGTTACATTTATTTATTTATTTATTTATTAGATGACGTTTTTTTTCTACTGAGTGCTGTGTATTTAAGGGGTTAGGTTTGGCTGCAGTGCTATAAAACAATAATGCAGGTGTTTGCAATCAAAAGATTAACCGCAACTCCATCCCTGCTTCCCAGTGTACATTGTAGGAAACTTACAATAGGGCTATTGTGAATTTTTCTTATTTCGGATTTGGGCTACTGTAGAAACTGTCAGGGTTCTGTGTTTTCGTGCTCTACTAACTCTGCTCCACAGGTGGCTGCAGTTGACAGGTGGGCGTGGCCCGCACCTGCGGCTCATCAGGGCTGCTCTGCTCTGGTTTAAAAGGAGTGCTCAGTCAGCTGGAAGACGCCCGAGTGTTACCCCGTGGTATGCCTAGGCCATAGTCCTGTCTCCTGAGCTTCGTACCTGTGAGTTTTATAATCCCTGTTTTTGGATCTAACTTTTGTCTCCTGTCTTCTCCAGTTTGTCGTGTTTTTGGATTTATTCACCCGTGTAACTCTGTGCCTCGAAGACCAGTCTCCTGAATCCCTACCTGCTCAGATTTTGCTCTGGCGATCTCCCCCTCAAACTCCCTTGGTGATACCAAGCCGGGCACGAGGTCTCCCTTCCTGGATTCACCCTGGTACTTCTGGATTCACCCTGGTTCTTCCAGCTGCTCCTTCTGTCTACCGCCGCTGTGGTGCTGCTCGAACTCCCCGCCAGTGTAACATCTGCCAGCCCTCCCATCACCCAGCCGCCTCCTACCATCAGAGAGCTTACGGTCACAGAACTCCTTTCCCACTCATCCTCCCCGGATAGGTCCTCTCTACTAAGTGGTAAGCATAGCAGCATCTGGAGACCTTCCCCTGGTTCGACTGGAGTTAAATCTTGTTTCCTTTTTTCCCCGCAGAAATCTCCGACCTGATGTTCCGACCTCGCTTGCCGTTCACGCTGTGTGCATTCCTTCCGCCCTTGCCTGTTGCTTACGTTGTGTGCAAAGTCTGAATAGAGCCTTTAATAAACATCTTAAGAAGTTTCTGTATCTGACTGTGTCTGCATGTGGGCCAAACACCTTAAAACCATGACAGAAGAATTGTTGCATCATAGCCGATTCAAAAAGCAGAAGAATTTGAATTTTGAATCTTGAATCTTAGGGTGACTTCTTTCTTAACAAACACATTTTTAATAGCATTAGCCTCCTTCATCCACGCCTAAATCTTCAGCGTGGTGTTGGAAAAACACTCCATGTCTCAGTTTCAACCTTCTTGCTGCTGATTGCTGGTTAAGTTGAAGAATGTTGAGGTAGTACATGGTTTTTTAAGTCCGAAATTCTCCCCTTGACTTTCATCATCATGATCTATTTATAAAGTGCTTTCAAAACCAAAGTACTGTGCAATTCCATAAGAACTAAAATGAAGATAAAAATAATAAAAAGAAACATGAACAATAAAATACAAGGTCTACAGAATAAGCCATAAAATCAGGGATAAAAGGCAAAGAACAAACAAAGGCTGGCCAAATGGTTGTGCTCTCTGGGAATAAAAGCCAGTTTAAAAAGGTGAGTTCTTTTAAAGTTCAGAAAAAAGGAGACTGTTCCAGAGCCTAGGACCTGCGACCGAAAAAGTGTGTGTGTGTGTATATATATATATATATATATATATATATATACAGTGTATATGTTATTTCACCCTGGAAAACATGTAATTTCAAATACATCATTAAAAGGAATCAAGTATCCCTAAGATGCAGTGAACGAGAGCAAACCCATTCCCAACCACCTTTACTAGTGCTGAAGATTGTAAATATGCCAGTTTTAAGAGACGATTACTCCTAAAATGCTTCAAACAACACATTTATGTGCAGGATTAAAACTTAGATTCCACACTTTATTTCAAGGAGCACGCTCATCAGTCTGTCGCATAAACTTGTCACATTTACACCTCATGTGTCATCTGTGCTTTTGTTGAGAACCCTTTAAATAAGAGTGAGGCAAAGGTTACTCCAGATGGTTGAATGATCTGTTTCCTTACCTGTGTTGTTTTGGCAGGTAGCTAGCAATGAGATCAGCACCATGGAGAGAGGCACAGGACAGGTGAAGTCACCTGAAAGAGACTTGAGCTACTCTTAGTAGCATATTAAACAACAGTTGATTTCAAGTTTTAATCATTATAAGGTTATGATTAAGACATTTAGCATGGAGGAAGGATGGAGGAAGTGATTATCTGTTCTGGTAAAAATGTAAAAGTGGAGATTTTCAAAGAAAGTTTAACCCTCAATTTAACAAGTCTGTGCTCCCCTTAGAACAATACCTTACTCTGAGGCCTCCAACAAGATGTAAATGGATGTTTCACTGGTGTTGTGACCCTTGACCTAGAATGCCCCCCTGCTTCCTGAGCCAGATGCTACTCCTGTGGACCACCGTCTTCTCAAACCTAAACAAAGTAATCCTCCACTAAACAAGATGGATATTGTATCACCAGCCTTGTTAATGCTGCAGAGCAAAGCACACAGAGCTTCCCTTTTCTCATCTCTGAAGGAAAACACTTGCGGTGGACCACTTCCTCTGTGGATGCACAAAAGCAGATAGACTTTAGTTTGCAGGAATTTCTTGAACATTGTTGCAGACAATTAGCTGAAATTAAAATAAAAGTTTTAGCCGTTTGAATCGCAAAATAAAGTGCAAAAAAAATGTTGCAAGGGCAGGCAATGCATTTCTGGGAGGTTTCTGTGACAGATCAGCACAAAATAGCGCAATATTTTGAAATGAAAGATAAAATATTAATTTTCCAAATAAAAATGTAAAGGTCCTACATTGTGCTATAGCCATATATATGATTAAATATTGCCTTTGGCATTACAGATTATTCATTTGTTATTAAACATTAGTTGTTTTGTGGTGCTATTATTCCAACCCGGAAGAAAGATGCTTGCCATCACCGTGACACCGTCTCTCCCCGTGTGGGGTCGTCCCAAACTCACTGCAACATGGTATAAAAAAACAACAGCTGCTGTTGCTGTGCAGATTAGGTGCTAAAAGAGCCACCTAGTCTCAATTTTGAGCAGAAATTATCACTTTCCTCCTCACATCACCACCCCAGAGTGTGTTGTTTACTTGGCAGGGGCGGCGCAGTCAAGGTAGGTACTTCCTGGATGGGACGGGTAATGACCGCTCTACGTAGGCCCAGTCATGGTTGCTTATCTTCCAGGACAGGGAGGGGCTGCTGCTCAGAGAGCACAATTCACAAGGATTACTTAGACATGCATGAACAAAGCAAAACTACAATTGGGTACGATTTTGATGAAGATACAGCATCATCATATAGTTAAAAGCTCAAATAAATGTATTTTGCATGATATTCTTTAAAGTATGGCATGAATACACTTGTACGCCCCACACCTCCAAGCTAATACCTTTCACTCTAATTATTGCTGCAGCATACAAAGTATAATTTAGCCACTTCTTCATCATGCAACATGCATCATGTTGGTCAAATCTGGATGAAAAATACATTTAAACCACCATTTTCACAAGGCTTGCCACAAATTATTAATTCAGGTCTGAATTTTGATTGGATAACTCAAATCCATGAATAAGCTTTGAAGTGAACTATTCTAAAGTAGCTCTCATTTTATGTTTAGGATAGTCCTGTTGGAAACTGAATGTCCACACTAGTTTAAAATCCTTTGTCTCTGACAGGTTTTAGTGATGGATTGCTTTGTATTTAGCACCATCCATCTTCACATCAACCCTGACCCACTTCACTTCCCCTGCTAGAGGGAAAGCAACGCAATGCCATGACGCTGCCAACAGCACGTTTCAACTTGGAGATAGTGTGTTCAGGGCTATGTGCAGTGTTGTTCATTTTGCCACACACCAGTTCTTCCATTCAGGACAGTAAATCTCCTACATGGCTAGCAGGAAACTGTAAACAAGACTTCTTAAAACTTTCTTTCACCAAAGGATTTTTTTTTTTTTTTTTGCTTCTTTAATTGCTGTCCTGTAATCAGATTCTCCTCCCTGAGCTGTGTATCTCTGAAGTTTCGTCAGAGTTACAATAGACCCATTTGGGTCCATTTAGGGTTGCGGTTGTGCTGAACATCTTTCAGTATTCTCCAGAAAGTGCTCTGTGAGATGATCAAAGTTTGAGATGTTGTTTTATAACCTAACCCTGCCTTAAACTAATCAACAACATCCTCATAATCCTCCTTCCTTAGTCTTCATGATGCAGTTCACTAATGTTCACTAACAAAGCTTTGAGGCCTCCACAGAACAGCTGTTTTTATACTACACAGCTGGACTTTAATTAGTCATCTTGACTTCTGAATCAGAATCAAACTTCGTTACCTAAATGGATAGAAGGTCAGTCCTGATGACCGTCTCTGCAGAGCTAATTATTCGTCTCAGTTTGGACCTGTCAAGATTTGTGGATGAGCTGAACCACACAGAGATGGACGAGCTCAAGACAGACTGAATGGTGGCAGTGTAGAAAATTATCAGTTGCTCCTCTGGGTTAATTAATTTTATTCTCTGGGTAACTGAAGGTTGGATATTCATTAGCTTTAAGATGTGATGATCTGAATAAACAGAAAGAAAGGCTTGAAATACATCTCTTTGTGTGTAATGAATCTGCCACATACAGGAGTTTCACTTTTACAATTGAATTACTGAAATATATATATATTTTTATTTTTTTTTTGCATTCACATTTATTAAGATGCGCCTCTGAAAGGTTTAACAAACAAAACTGTAGCTTTGCGCAGAGCGTCTCCAAAGGTTTCTGGGATGTTCCCGCCCCTCAATCCGCGTATTTCAACATCTCAACCAATCCCGTTCTCCCAAACAACAAAAAAAAGTTTACTCCATGCAGCCTATAAGAAGTTCTTAAGTTTCTCCACTAACAGAAGAGTTTTTTCCTCCAAGGAGCCTATTTATGGATTGTTTTGCGGCGGATCTTTCAGGTGGACCATCTCCCTGACTTCTCATGAGTGGGGAGTGAATTCTCGGAGCCCTCTCTGGCCCTGCGTCCTCTCAGGTGGGAGATGTCTGAGGAAAATCTGGGGGAAGAGTCGGGAAGCTCCCCCGTCTCTCCTGTGGACAGCCTGAGCAACAGCGAGGGGGAGCCGGACAGGCGGCCGAAGAGAAGCGGCGGGAGGAAGCGGAGGACGAGCAGGAAAAGCGGGGACGACTCGGACAGCCCGACCCCGGGGAAGAGAGGCAAGAAGTCCGGCAGCAGCAGCCCCCAATCCTTCGAGGAGCTCCAGTCGCAGCGCGTCATGGCCAACGTCCGGGAGCGACAGAGGACCCAGTCCCTGAACGAGGCGTTCGCGGCCCTGCGGAAGATCATCCCCACGCTGCCCTCGGACAAACTGAGCAAAATACAGACCCTTAAACTCGCGGCCAGGTACATCGACTTCCTCTGCCAGGTGCTGCAGAGCGACGAGCTGGACTCCAAGATGTCAAGCTGCAGCTATGTGGCTCATGAGAGGCTGAGCTACGCCTTTTCCGTTTGGAGGATGGAGGGCGCTTGGTCCATGTCTGCATCTCACTAGCATCTGGAACGTTTTGTCCTCTCTCTTTTTTTTCTGCCCAAAATGGTACGCTTAGGGTTTGTTCCACTGATGTGCATGATCCAAACTTGAATAGAAATGCTTCCAGTGATTGTGGAAATCTCACGCAGCCTCTTGATCCAGTAGTCCATGGGTACGTTTGCGTTTCTGCAGGGTGTCATGCCAAATAACCCCTTGTGTAACCCACAGGTGACTGCTGAATCTACTTATCAAATTCTGAAGGGACATTCTGGAGTCCAATGCTGGAAACATAGGATCACTATAACCAAAGACGACTCTGAGGCTCTGCTTGCGCGGGGACCATTTTGAAATATATAAATATAGAGAGAGGCCCGGAGGCCGGGGCCCCATTCTGATGAGCTTCAATGTTGTTGACAAAGAATGTTGGGAATATATGTTTTTTTTTTATTCTGTCTTTATTTTTGTTGAATGCATACATTTTGACTTTTTTAATGAGATCAAATTGCCTATAGCTGATGGGTGACTTTGTGGAACTAACCTGTGCAACAACAACAAAAAGAAGAAAGAAAGAAAGAAAGAAAGAAAGAAAGAGGAAAAGTTTCAGAATGCATTTATTTATTTATTGAAGAAACCTGTTACCTTGAGAAATAAATCCTGTGTCTGGAATGGAAAAGAAGTAAAAAAATAAATAAAATAAACACATTCCACTTTTTTATATTACCGTGTTTTCTGTAAATGTTTGTATTTTTTTTTTTTTTGCAATAAAGAAAAAGACGATGGAATTTCTTCACTTCGACTTTTTTTCCCCTCCAAATCTTTATTTTCACATTTATCCAATAATACTCTGAATATTGTGAAAAGAATATAAACCATAAAGCTTCACCCGTGGTGTGAACTATCGTGTCCTTTCGCTTCCGTTAAAATGAATGACGACACTGCAATGCCCCATAGGGTCGAAAACAAACGCAACAATTATTCTCTTTTGCAAAGGAACTCGAAAGAAATGCGTCATGGTGCCGCAAATCTAAAAAAAAAAAAACATTCATTTGATAGGTTTCACCCAACTTTCTTAAAAATTAAACGGTGTATATTGAAGAAAAGACAAATGGCAGCTTTTACGAAATTACCTTTGAATTAAAGATCCAAAAGCCTCTCGTGTTTCTCTTTTCCTCGCCTTGTTTACAGTTGGATTGAAGCTTGTGTCTGCAGCTCTCCATTGTAGGCGAGTTACGCCGAGGTCACGTCAGCCTCTTAGTGGCCCTCAGCCTCTTGCTGAACATTCAGGAGCTTCGTGTACGTTTTTAGCAGCAGCGGCCTGCAGGTGTGTGTGTGTGTGTGTGTGTGTGTGTGTGTGTGTGTGTGTGTGTGTGTGTGTGTGTGTGTGTGTGTGTGTGTGTGTGTGTGTGTGTGTGTGTGTGTGACCCCAGAGATCCGCATGCGCAACGGACGCCGTGGACAGACAAGGTACTCCTCGATTATTGTCAGTAAATAAATCTTTCAGAGCCCCACAGTTATCGCGCTGTGATTGATCTCCGCCGATCCGGAGGGGGTGGGGGGGGGGGGGGGAATGTTCGTCGCGGTCCAAATCAAAGTGCGCGCGCGGCTGTAGGTGTGTAATTGGCTCGCGAGGCACGTATGGAATTCCCAGATGTCTATGAAATCCAAGAAGGCCGCGAAGGATGCGGTGCTCAAAAGAGCGTGTACGGGAGGGCAACAAAAACACGTTGGAAGCGTGAGGACCGGGGGCTGAGGGAGAAAGGACGAGAATTGAACCCGCAACATTCTGAGCCGTTTTGCTGGCGTAAAAAAAAAAAAAAAAAAAAAAAGCTCGTTTTTGCTTTTGAATGCATTTCAAACGCAGCTCCTCGTGCAGGGTAAAATAAGCCGTTCCTTTCCCTTTCCCTCAGAAAGAGAGGAGCTGGCAACTGACACGATGCAGAGGCGCAGAATGAAACCTATTTAGAACAGATGTTAGTATTTTTAAAAAAAAGTCACGTGAAATGAGCAGATGTTCAGAGTGCGCAGAGGCTCGCCGTTCAGCGCATAGCTCTGCAGAGAGCGCTCCGAACTGCTCGGTCTGCACACCGCGAGGCCCTCGGTCTGCAACCTTTAAAGCCCCTCATGATATCAGCAAATTGGAGATCCGAGTGGATTATTTAAGGGAATATCTCCAGGAGACGATAAACTGCCTTTGCTCAGACTATAGACGGTAAGTTTAAGAAAAGGGAGTCTGCTGCTGTTTATGGCTCTGTGTGTGTGTGTGTGTGTGTGTGTGTGTGTGTGTGTGTGTGTGTGTGTGTGTGTGTGTGTGTGTGTGTGTGTGTGTGTGTGTGTGTGTGTGTGTGTGTGTGTGTGTGTGTGTGTGTGTGGAGGGGGAGGGGGGGTAACTTGTTTGTTAACAAAATGCGCAAAACGGGGATGTTTTCACAAGAATCCAACACGAAAGGGTCCTGCTCCAGTCAAAGTCTAGTGCAGCTACTTCGTGGGGCGTGTGTGACTGTGTGAGGAAGAGGAAGGAGGCCCCTGAAAGGGGGGAGAGTACCTGGGAGACGGAGCAAAAAATGGATCCGTCCAGCCTTTCAGAAAAAAAAAAAACATAAATCAATGCAGGGTGCATTGAGCCTGACGCACAGATAGATGGATGCTTACCTAAATATCAGTTTTTATTTGGAGAAAAAACGCTAACAATTTTTGACAACAATAATAATAAGAAGAAGAAGAAGAAAAAGAAAAAATATTATTATTATTATTATTATTATTATTATTATTATTTTCAGGTGACACATAACATACACAATATCAGCAACTATTTTTTTGTTATTTTTTCCACAACTAACTTATTTAAAAGTATTTTTAGAAAACAACCTTAACGGCCTTAACAGTTCATAAATGTCAAGTGTCAACTTACACAGATTTTGGACTTTTATTTAATTATGTAATTAAAGCTGCAAAGCACATTGTGTGAAACTACTGACTTGGTCATTTTGAGATTCATTGAGAGATATTTTAAAAATAATTTTAAAAATACAATATATATTTCATCATTTATTTTTGAGACGTGCAGTTAGCCTAAAACATGGCAAGCATAGTAGATATTTGAGACGTTGATCTGAAAAAAAAGAAGAAAAAAATGCTCCTAAGGACTTAAAGCCAAAAAAAAAAAACAGATGAGAGGCTAAATAGAAACAGACAGCAACACTGCAAGCCTTCCCTGTTGATTGCGGAGTACGTAACCAATGTGACTAATTACTGAGAGGGCGTATCATGTTTTAAACACGTGAAAATAAATTTGGTTGTTCACAAAAACAGGAAAAATAGGTAGAAAACCTAAAGAGTTAAACATGGTACACTTTTTTGTGAGTGTACATAGAATATGATATCCTTGTTGAAAGAATAATAATAAAATCATAGAAAGTTTGTCTGTATACATTTGCTGCCTTTTTTCTTACAGAAAGTATTTTAGGAATAAGTTACAGAAAAATATACAAGATGAATAAACTTGGTAATACATCAACACTAAAAAAGAAATGCCTGGCATTCACAAAAAAAGTGTGGTTTTACATTTAAATTTATATATTCAACGGCTTTAAATTGCCATTTGTTAATGTTATAAAATAATGGTAATGATGGATCTTTTTTAAAGTTTTTTTTTTTTTATAAAGAGAAATTAACTTCGTTCATGTGGAAGCACAGGTGTATTTCAGAAACTCATGGGTCACACCTAATTTCTGAGGATATTATGGGGACGATAACTGAAATGCACTACAATACACATGATATTAACCTGAAGCAAACTTATTTGTAAAATCCTTCGACAATATTTGCAGCATTATTTTCCAACCTTTAAATAAAAAAACAACACCTCAATTTATTGAGAAAGAAAAGGCAAGAATTAACCTTTAAAACGATGCAACAGTGTGTTTGACCTCCAAAGTATTTGGCCCAAAAGCTAAAAACCTTCTGTTTTTGTAGTTTACCTTACTTATTCTACTTCAGAGAAAGTTGAATTAAATGATATGCCTCTTTTCCTGTAAAAACAAAAACGTGTTTCAGCCCCTAAACTTTGTTTTTCAGAAGGGAATATAAAATATTGGCCAAAGCCTTCCCAGTGAATTAAGTTGCCTTTCTTTTTGAGAAACTTTCATCTGAACTGTAAAACACTGCAAGGTCTTTGTCCAATAGGCTTGCCTTTGCAACAAATGATTGCACACAAAATTGAAAAGATAAAATCTTGGGATTGTTCAGCAAACACAAAAACAAACACTTTGGTTGCTGAGAAAAATCCCAAAGTGTCAATTTAAAGGCTGCTTTGAGGCTTGTCGCCACATGCTACACTGAATAAATGAGCGATTTCATCTGTATCTGTAACAAGTCACAGAAAGAGGCATGCAGGCAACAAAAGGGAAAAGGAAAAGTGATGCCAAGACTCTGGTACGAGTTCTGGCTGCATCCAGGACGTCCAAATGACACAGCCGCAGAGCGTGCACCTTGTGTTTAACCTTTGTTTCGCGTGATGTGTGCCACCCAGGCTGCAGAACAGACACGGATCGGTGTATTTCAGAGGTATACACAATGATGTCACGGACAGGAAAGGGGCTGGGGATTAAAAAAAAGGGTTGGCACCTTTACGAATTGGCCAGATCTCTCTCTCCAATTGGCTCAGCAGATACGCTGGAATAATAAACAGGCAATCAGAAGGCAGCGTGAGCGTACACAAAGGCATTGCAAAACTTTGCAGATAATAAAAGCAGATCTTTCACTTGAGGGGGATGATTATTTGTGCTCCTCAGTTGTCCATAAATAGAGGGCCCCTTACAGGAAGTATAAACATACAGATGGAGTGGAGTCCAAAGCAGTGATTTCAAACGGTTCTGTTTATGTTCAATCAGGACCGGGTGGAACTGTTGCCTTGGGCTTAGCATGAAACACAAAGTATTGTTTCCTGAGGGAAGAAGGGAGGGTTGGAAACTGGGCTGAGTATCTCATAAAAATCATGAAATACAACCATCAGTCCTTGTATGAAATGCACAAACTCATAAAAATATATAATGTTCAGTTATATTCAAAAATCTTTTAGATTCTAGATTATTTTAGGCACCAGTTCAGATTTTACCTTTATTTACACTTGGCCACAAAAACCTCTTGTGTGAAAGTCTTTACAGCCCTAAAGTCAAAATTCTCACCTGAAAGCCTGCCAGTGTATGTATCTCTTATACGTCTGGTCTTATTTTATTATTATAAACATTACAAAGCTTCAAAATAATCCAAAATGAATTCATGATACTTCAAAACTTTAAATAGTGAATAATGGGAGTCTGTTTATTCGGCAGAATGATTATAAGTATGAAACAGCTCCAGCTTGCAATACATAGGTTCATCTACAACAATGATCGCTTGCATATTTCTTCTCTCTCTCTCTCTCTCTCTCTCTCTGAGGTTAAACAACTGGAATAAAATATTAATGGATTGAGTTTTTCCAAACGGCAGTGCAAATGCAACATGGCTACATGCTTTGCCAATTTGCATCTCTGATTGGCTGATCCAGAAAACTACGACAGCCTAAGAGCGGCTGAGTTCTGTGACTCAGGATAAAATTTTTAATTTGGTTCCAGAGCAAGCCGGCGTACTGTCTAAATATGTAACCCTCTGTGTCAGATATGTCAGTCGCTACCTCTCGCCCTAGAACAACCCTCTGGCTGAAGCAACGCTGGCTGATATTCCTCTGCTAGTTGAGATGTGAACGTGAAAAGTAAAGGTGATCCAGTCTGGGTGCCGGACAGGTGACACAGGTGTTCTGAGGTGGTTTTCTGGTCTGAGACGCTGACGTGCTCAAGTGTTTTGGACGCTTTGAACTGCTCCATCCTTTGTTTTGCTTTTCTCTTCCAAACCTCCTGTGCCAAGTTACCATTTGATATCATGAGTCAAAATCAGGCCACAACCCTTCCATTAAACTCCAGAGAGAGGTGAAGAAAACCTTGTGATTTAAGTTAGCTCAGGTAATATTTGAATGTTCAGCGCTTTCTCAGAAAACTCCCCTTTAGAAACAGTAGACTGTCTAATCAGTGTTAGTATCTTTGTCTTATTTTGTTTTTAGGTTTCTCCTACTAAGTTACGTCGGTAGGAAATGGGCCTTCGAGTTACTGATAATAATGATAGCCCTTGATTGTGTGCAATATTTTTAAATTTTTCTAAATAATTCTTATTTTTTGATGGAAATAAAAAATCTCATTGCTTCTTGGCAGAATCGTTCACTGTATTAGGTAAAGGATTAATCTTTCAGAACTGATTTTTGACTGATTTTGGCAGAAGAATGACTCTTTACGGACATGAATATGACTACGTTACCAGCACAAACAATTTTGCAACACAAAGCTGGTAAAAGCTTTAAATCTGAGTGGCCTTTGCTTACATGTGAATTCAGGCATGGCACAATCTGTCCCTTATTGAGGCGATGGAATGAAACGTGCAGTCCTCGCATATTGCCCCCACCCCCCCAGGGGTGAACAGGCCTCTAATGAGGCAGCATCCCTGCTCCTGTCCCTAAAGGCGCTCGACTCCCTGGGTATTAATCCCATTGGCTTCATTAACCTGCTGGCCCACCGGCCCCGGCAGCTCTGAGAGACAGGAGTCTAATGTCACGCTGATAATTGATGTGTTGTTACCTAGAGTTACAAAGATCCCCTTATTCCCCTCGTGTCATTTTAACTTCCCTCTCATTCAGATAATTAGGCTCTTAGCAGGGAAGTGGCATTATGGGGAAGCGGGGGAAAATCCAATTGGATATCAGTGGAAAACTTTGTTCCCTGTCCATGTTGGTGTTCGAGTAACAATGAACACAGGAGAACACCGAAAAACACATTGGTTCGATATAAGGACACAACAAAAAAAAGAAAAGAAAAAAGACACAATCATAATGCGAATGCCAGCACCACTTAGTTATGACATTAGTTACAACTAACATGACAGACTTGAATGCGCAACACACCGTATTGAACTCAAGCTGCTAAGTAAAAAATTGCACCTTCTAAGTTACAAATACGTTGTGTATTTATGTACCTTTTGGTCCGTTCAGAATCTCTGTTTTAGGATCCTCTAATGACACTGTCATCCTTAAAACAGAGCCGCAACCAATAGATGATTTACAGTTTTTAAGTAATTTGTCACTTGGTTTTAATATTGTACATGAGTTCTGACTGCGTATTTTCCTCACATCTCAGGAGGAGACTCAGCGCAGGATGGAGTCCCCTCAGTCGGCTGACAGCGACGCTTCCAGGTCAGGTGTCCAAGACAATGACAAGCACATCAACAATTTAAGAAAAAATGCTGTTTTTGATAACAAGGTTAGCAAATGTAAACGCTGTATTGCAAAATGTACTCAAAAATGTCGATTGTAGTGCTTTAAAAAGTTGTCACATTGTTGTCAAATATGACGTTGAACGCGGTTGCAGATGTCTTCTGAAAGCCACTTTTTTCAAATTGTTACTGTATAACCTAATGTTATTTATAAGCATGTATGAAAATTTGTCATATAAAACTTTGCCATTTTTAAGCATGCATATGTCATTGATTGTACAAAATGAACATGAAAAAAAAAATCCCTTTTAAGATGTTTAAAGTAACAGCCCAGCACAGTGCGGACGCAGGACACTGGCGTCGAGAAGCCTCTGCGATTTGTTTCCTCTATCTGCCTGCTGTCAGGCTGCTGGCCACAACCTTCTCGATACACATGACCGGCTGTTTGTGACCTTGGTGCTAAATCAAGTTCAAAGAGGACCACTGGTGTTTGGCAGATAGTTTTACATGAGGGACAGGGGCAGGACCATTTGTTTGGTCAACCTCTGGCTCCCTCTTTGATTCGCTGCTATCTGTGACCCCCTGGCAGAGCAGCACCACTTATGGCTCTTTATTCAGGCCCGATTCTCAGACTGATACAATCAGCACCACAGCTGACCTTACTCATAGCCGCTGATTATATTGTTCACTCAATGTTCATGTTTAGCAGAGATATTCCAAATATTAAAACAACTTGCAAAGATATTCATACTCCTTGAACTTTTTCCACATGTCTGATCACACCCTGACACATCGATGTATTTTATTTCGATTTTACGTAATAGAGCAACACAAAGCAGTGTATCATTTTAGAAATAAAAACAGGCGACATGCATTTGTCTTCAAACCTCTTTAAGAACCACCTGCTTACTAAACAAGCTCTAGCCGTGTGTAATTTCATTTTAGTCTCAACAGACAACAGGCAGATGAGGGACGTAGGTGTGGGGTAGCTTAACGAAGGGTTAGATTGAGAAACAATACCCCGTGTACTGACCGTCTCACAGAGGTCTGCCTTGACTGACAGGCTGGCCGGTCAGGGAGAGCATTAAACAGAGAAGAAGCCGAAATCTGTTGACAAAACCACTATTAGTCCCACACTGCAGAAATCTGGCCTATATGGAGGAGCGACATGAAGAAACCCATTCAAGAAAGAAAGCCACAACCACAGGAGATCAAAAAAAAAAAAAAAAAACTTTCTAGATGTAGATGGAAGAAAACTAACACTGCACATCCCCTTGAACACGTCCTCACAACAAGATATGGTGATGGCGTCACTGTACTGTACTGTGAGGAGGATTTTCTTCCGCAGGGACGGGGAAGCTGATCACAGCTGATGGGTAGATGGCTGGAGCCGTACACAGGGCGATCCAGGAAGAAAACTTGAGGGAGGCCGTGAAAGATGTGAGACTGGTGTGGAGGCATAGGCAGAAATCATGGGGGGTCGGGGGTGCCAGGACCCCTCCCCACACTGGGAAAAACTTTGATGTACCCCTCCCAATAAATCATTAGAGGGACCTATATTAAAAAAAAATAATCAAAATGCAAAAAAAGGAAATCCAACATTCAGCTACAGTAGGGAAAAAACGGATGTGTATACCTTGCCCCATACCATTGTTGGTACAATGGTTTGGTCCATTGTACGCATGGCTAACACCCTCACCCAGCAGTGCCATGCGAGGAGCAGAGGAGCTGTGTCCATAAAGTACAAGTAACAGCTCCAGTGAGTAGCTACCTAAAACAAAAGACACGTCAAACATTTTTATTTGCTTTCGCCCGTCAACAGAATGAAGCACATCAATGTTTGGAATCAGACCGAATGCTGTCCACCTCATTACGCCACTTGAGTCTGGACAGACTGCCGTTTGACATGCGGGAAGGAGGGGTCGAAACGGTTGCGCAAGCGAACTGAGACGAGAGAAAGAAGAGAGCAGCGCAAGTGGCAGCAGACAGAGAAAGAAAGAGAGCAACAAACGACAAACGCAAACAAAACGCTGAAACAGTTTTTGACTATGGCTGAAATACTTGATGGGAAACTTGTCAGCACTGATTCATAATTACCCTCTGGTGACGTGCGGTTTTCCAAGCGCCGAATTGTACAAATTAATTTTACTATATATAATATGATTATTAAATACATTAGGCCGCACCATTCCAACCAAGTTAATTACTATTACTATTATATTATTATTATTAATTTATTATTGATAAAGGTTTATTCTTTAGGCTTTACATTACATTTAATTGTACCTTTGCCAATCCCCCAAATATTGCTTCAGAGAAATCGCTCTTTTAAATAATTTATATTCCTTCCATTTCCCTGCTAAGCGCTACTTTGTGTCGGTCTATCAAACACAGTCTTAATAAGCCACACCGACATTTGTGCTTTGTAAAAAAACCAACATTTATTAAAGTTCAGGGGTATGAACAGTTTTGGAAGAACTCAAAGCTTAAACCACCACACCAGTTTTACATTTATTCTACATTTCCTGCCAAAATTAAACTGGTGGATCTATTTGAAGTATATGAAACATGCGTGCCTGATTCAGCGAACCTAATTCTCATGTTGAATGGCTGTCCGTATCCGATTTTGCAAAAGTACGCATAGCTATAACAAGACATCAGAAGCATCTTTCATCTTTCACGGGACAGCAGGAGTTCAGTCTCCAGCCAGATTCTGCCTTTTCTCAATCAGTCCGGTTCTGGAGAACATTTTTGCCAAAGAAATGCACGCGCCTTGCCAGCGAAGACGACTGAACTAAACTGGAAACCCGTCAGGAAAAACATTCCTGTGTTAGTCTTGCATTGCAAGTGTGTTATCACATTAAAAGGATAAATAATGCATTGCAATTTGACACGTGTTGCCGTCGGGCAAAACTGAGGCATTAATAAAATTACATGCTGATTCAAAAGAGTCGGTGGATGCTTCAAAGTAAAAAGTATTCCACTTTTGTGTGCAGTTTTCAAACCAAAAAAAAATCTCTTTTTTTGCATGATGCAGAGCTTTAATTTATGACTCCAAGCACACAAAACGTAACTGAAGTGTTACTTGGAACGGGGGACATTTAAAAAAGGCAACTCCCTCTGGTTTGGAGACGTTTTTGTAATCTACAGAGAGCTGGATCCTTTCTACTGTCCTTGGAAACACATGTTCTAGTGAGTAATTCAAGAAATGTTTCCCCCCCAAAAAAAGAAAGAAATCTGTTTCAGTGAGTCACCTTTTCTTCCAACTGCACTGCTTGGCTTTCTCGTACTCTTATTTTGGTTCATTTCCCTGACCTTTAACACTTGCCCCAGAGAGATGCAAATGCCCAAAGAACATAATGGCTCCCTTCCTGTGTAAAAACCAGGCCCGCAAAAGAAGATAATTAGAGTTGTCATGACAACAGGGTCCGGCGGGCTGATGGAGCAACGTTTGCTCACTGAACTTCAAACGGTATCAGAGCTCCACGGGCTGGTGCGACGAACTCTGGTTTGAATTACCGACTGACTTACAGCGTCTCTCTCCGAATTCGAGATCAATATGGAATAACCCCCGCCCCCGCCTTCCAGAAAAATATCAGGAAAAAAAAAACGGCCCAGTTAGTTCTGGTCCAGACATACACAGAAATCTGGGTTTCATTAGGGACAATTATCTTATCTGTTTCATCTCAATGCTGCCCCAAGGGTTGGCAGGCAGATCACTGAGCTCGGTGCAGTTTGGGAAAGCCCACAGCCAGCCAGAGGCCTGTGGATCAGGTCATTAAAACACTCCTGCCCCTGCTGCTAGTGATAAAATATTTTCATGCTTTTGTAAATAGATTTTCTTCTTTCAACCCCACAGGACACAAAAAACACAACTTTTCCTCTGTGGATGTCCAGGGACGATGAGGAGTCAGCTAAAACTTTGTTGGCTTTGCTCTCAGGTGGAGCTGCAGGAGTTTGTCTTTTCTCTCGCTGGCTTTTTTTTTTTTCTTTTTTTCTTCTCCACAACCTATAGCTGTACTTCATCATCGACACGGAGCCGGGTTATTGCGGCTTCCAGTCGACTTGTTAAACCCCGTGTCTTGAAACGCAGCGCAGACACCTGTCAAAGCAGCGCCGCAGTAGTCCGTTCGCTGAGAGACGTGAAAACACTGTATAGAAATGAAAACAGTTCTCTGACGTTGTTTAATATAAAATGAGATTTGGGAAAATATGCTGTGTAGAATTAGATGGAAAAAATATCTGATGTCCTTTCATGCGTTTGGAAGCGGGAGCAAAGAGGCTATTGTTAATTCAGTGAGTGAGAAGAAAACAGACATATTGGATCTCTTCTCTTTTATTGACCCCTGATAATTTGAACAAAATTCTTGAAGCAAAAATAATTCAAAATTAACTTTAATCTTCACTAACAGAAAGAAATGTGTGAGCTGGGAGGCAAAATGCTCCAAAGGACAGGGGGCGCAGTGGTAAATCCCAGGTATGCAGAGCGTCAGAGAGATGGGGAACTGGGTTTAAATGTAAGCATGGTTTGGGTTTTAAAGGTTTGATTAAAACATTAACCAATAGTGAGAAAAATAAATGAATATTAAAACACTGAATAAGAAATTGCTAGCCAATGTGCTAAATTAGGCAAAAACCAAAGCCTAAGCGTGACAATAACTGGAAAGCCATTTGCCTTAAGGTAGTCAGGCCAAAAGAGCCAATCCATCAACAAAAGCTGGACCTCCCATCATTAGCCTTAACCACAGTCAGACTTCATTAACGGCTTTTCTCAAAATCCAACTTAAACTTTAGCTCCAATTACGTGTGAACCTCCATGTAAGTTGTAAATCAGATACGGGAGTTACAGTATAAAATACACAACGAAGAAAATGTATGTGTGGGCCTTTCAGTTCAGCATGCATGTTTACCAAATATATGCAACCTTGTGTTAAGCCTGTAGACCAGCAGAGCGTTCAGTTTAGTGTGAAGGTTTACATTCCCCAAAGCAACTTTTAAAAAATGTTCCACAGAAAGCCAAACGACAATAAAAAGTGACCACAGGGTGTGTGGCTATTATCCACACAGTCTTCATGGAGATCCAATCTTGATGTAATCTGTTCAGAGGTGGATAAACTGGTCAAAACCTTTACTCAACTAAGAGTAGCACTACTTCAACATATTTTTTCTCAAGTAAAAGTAAAATGTACCCAAATAGGAAATTACTCAAGTAACAGTAAAAAAGTATCTGGTAAGGAGGCTACTTAAATTCTGAGTAACTGGTCATAACAACTGATTTATGAATATTTTAAAATTATGTAATCTGTCAGGCATAAATATAAAATTGTGTACAAATTCTGGTATTTTGGCAACTAACATAATATATTCACAAGCAATATCAATTGCAAAGTAACAAATTCAGACAGAAGACACACTTTTCTAAACAAGTAAGAAGTATAGTGCAGTAAAACCACTAGTACATTTTGTTCAAAAGGTTACTCAAGTAAATGTAACTAGTTACAACCCATCTCTGAATCTGCCCCTCTCCATTTAAACTGAAGGTAAATGCTCAAACAATTCAAACTAAGAGGTTAAACAAAGTATTTCTTTAACCCTGGTTTGGCTTTCTCTGGGCACGAGTCCCCAAAAAGGTTTGCACCTGCAGAGACAAGCAGAGGGATGGACATGCACCTTTATTCTTTATAATACATCAAACCTTCTCTCAGAACGTGGCAGCCTAAATAACAGCCCAGATGGGTTCAGTTTATGTGACCAACAATTTTATGTTTAAACAGAAGCAAGATTTTATTTTTAAGAGGAATACCAGACTGAAGGTCAGTTAAAAGTGGCTGCAATTACAGACAGAGTCTTAATGGGCTTTTTTTCAGTCACCGTGTCTGACTCATTTTGCTTTTATACAAAAATTATTCACTCTGGGAATAGTTTATATGAATTTTTAAATCTCTATTTCAGACAAAATAGGACGAATAAAAGAAAAATAGTTAATACAGAACTTGTGAATTTAGTCCAGAATATTTAGGCGATGAAGTCGAACTGAACTTAGAAAAATGTATTTTAAAAGTAAGTTTACACTTGCCAGCACATGGATCGTAAATGGCCATATATATATATACATATATATATATATATATATATATATATATATATATATATATATATATATATATATATATATACATGAGTATACAGTTAGTTTGGTGAACCTTTGGCTCCAGCGAAAGGCACCTTGTGCGTCTTTGTCCACATGTAAGGCGCACCGGATTATAAGGCGCACTAAATATTCTTCCCAAGTGTGTCATATCACTCCGCCCCTTCACGTACACAGCTCTCTCCTGAGAGAGAGAGCTATCAGTCTCTGAGGGGAGGACAGAGTAGCTGGACTACACTGCCCTGTTTCTAACATAAGACCAAACTAAATGTAACGTTTATATTGAATTAACTTACTAGGTTTATTGTTGCTAGCGCGTACTCCATGCGTGGGCTGCCTAAAGGCTCCGACATACTTGGGTGTACTGTGTGCATACTGTGAGCTTGGCGGAGTTCACGCTGACTCTCCATGGACGTTTTACCCTTCATAGTAGGGTTAGACATAGACATAGGGCCTGGGCTCTAAGCATGAACATCAGCAGCTGTAAGGAGACAAACTATGATGCATATTATTGTTTGTTTCCTACAATATATGGTTGATAATAATATATACAATTCTTGTATATATTATGAAGACTTGAGGTTAAGAAGAAAATTATGCTATAAATTATGACAATAAGATGTGAGGAGATCCCAGCACACGAAAGCTCGGATTCTGCTTTAGTTCGGAGTTGCACCAAAATGCAGGGATGCTTCAACTGTTTTTGTTAAAAACTAATTATACATAGTTAAAAGTCATAGCTACGTTTTCATCAAAATTATAAATTTTTCATAAATAATACATCCGCAGAACGTCTTGAGTGGTGCAGAACAAAAGTATTAATTTTACTGAGAAATAGACATATAGTACATAAATAATTGTTTAATAAATTATGATGGTTTGAAAACATATAAATATTTACATCTGGTTACGATGTCAATTTCCCTATTAAAGGATTCTGCACCAATAGGAATGGTAGGTTGAAGTCACGTGAGACGGAGCTCATGCATTGAGAAAAGGTTTATCTGCAGTTACAGCCACTTCAAAACACGCCCCCCAGTAAATATGCCTTTCCCTGTCCTTAGCCCTAAAGTCTTTGGTCTTGGATTGTAGGACGGGGGGGGGGGGGGGGGGGGTTTGTCCATGGTTGCAGCTGAATATACTTGCAGGCTTTGCCAGATCATTGTAGCTCCCTGATAGCGCTGAGTAACGGCTTCTTCTCGGCATTACATTTCTCACATCCAAGCCAGGGTGACCAGACGTCCCCAATTTCCGGGGACAGTCCCTGTTTCGGATCACCTGTCCCCGGAAATGTCCTTGATTTCAGTGCATCATGATGGAATAAAAACGTTTAGCGCAACAGGAGGTATTTCCCCATCCTGCTGATGTCCCGACGCCGCTGACCCCCCCCCCCCCCCCCCCCCCCACCACCACCACCACCACCACCCACACACCCACCTTAACAAAACGAGGGTGAACATCGATCAAGCTCCACCTACTGGCCGGTCGGAGTTAAACTTGTGACTATCTCACTTAACATTTTCAAGTTAGATGGTTGGTTATAAAATAAGTACCAGGTATAAATTTCCTTCTGACCAGTCGTGCATGGTATATTTAGGAAAACAGACGGGATTGTTTAAGTAATCTGGTGGAGTTTGGCTCAGAAAATAGCTGTTCATTTTAAGGGAAGCTATCCTTTGCAGGGGTTTAATAGTAGTGATGGTAAAAGAGCAGAGAGGGGCCCTTCGGAGGACCCCGGAGCTGTAATTGAGAACCCTCCTCATCAGGGGTTAGGGATCACACAGGCAAAGACTTCCCTTCATCACAGCAGAGCCTGGAAATGCAGAGGACAGCACGGGTCAGCACAACCGCCCTGCTGTGCTCCGTTACAATGGCAAACAACCCAAAGGCGAAGGAAAACAGATGACGAATACTATCATATAAGGTGTTCATATGAAGGTCAGTCATCTGCAGTGGTCTGTCTCCATTCTCAATGTTCCATTTTCTCAAAAAGCAGAAAACAGTCAATGTACTCTAGAGAGAAAAACAATCAGTCCTGAAATCAGGACATGCTCTAGAGACTCTTTATTGAAGCCATTGAGAGATTCCAGCCCATATCTATCGCAAAGCCGTTTTCTTTCCGGCTCTTTGTTGTGTGTACCCTGCCGATGGAATCTAGCATCCCCGTCAAGGGGAAATTTTATGACTTATTAACTGTCAACAGTTCGTGGCCTCCAAGGAGCCATTAAGCGTTCTCCTGTGGTCACGCCAGAAATGCCAGTGTTTTAGTTGGACTCTAAATGTTTTTTGCCCTTCTCCACCCAGTGTACAAGTGCACCAAAATACTTCAGTTTAAGCATTAGATTGTTGTGTCAAGATAAGAATAATAATGTGTTTGCTCTGTTTTGAAAGTACAGAAGGAATTGTGCGGATTTATGGACCATGAACACAGTTTATCACAATAAAGAGAATAACTTTAGAGCAAAAGAGAAAAGAGAGAGGAGGCTGAAAACCCCAAATATTTTCAGGATTGCGTCAACATCAATACATTGGTGTCAAGTAGAATTTTTTTTATGTCTTTTTTTTTTTCTTACGTTGAGCTATACAATAGTTATATTTGCACATGAGAAGTGGTGTCAGCAGTGAGACGAAATCATTTATCACCAGCCAAAAACAACTCGGATGAATAATTGAGTCCAGATGTGGTTGATTCAAGCTAGATACCAGGGTTCATTTCCTGTCTGTGCTCTGTAAGACAACCTATTACACCTCCCAGCCAGCTGCCGGGCACACCGGCCCCGACCTGAGTGTCAACACTCCTCAGGTGTCAGCACAGGAATCGCACAAAACGCATACATGTTAGTCAAATCTTTTTAAAGAGAACGCTGCAACACTGAGGAACACCAAAGTACTCTTAACAATGCATTGATTTCAAAACAGCTAAATACCTTATAGAAAGCATATTATTGCGACTCAAAATTCTAATTTTTTTACGTAGTATCCGATATTCAACTCATTAGATTAGTAGGTAAACATTATTGTGATCATGAGCAGGAGACAAGAAGATATTTTAGCCATAGTTTGGAAAAATTAAGAATTCCAGTGTTTTCAGAAACAAGAGTAAAGGGAATAATAATTATGAAAACTAGTCAAAAAATAATCACAAACTGTGTTTTACATAATGTCTAATTAGTTGAAGATAATTCAGTCCAGTTTTGAATACTTCAAATATTGTAGTTTTCAATCTTTTTTTTACATTCCAACATGCTCATATCACCATAAAACATTGAAAATATACTCACTTTTTTGTGTTTTCACAAATACAATAAAGGTTTTATGAATGGCAAACTATATTTTAAAGCTCATCTCTTTTTAGTGTAGAATTGTACGGTTCAATCTATTTACTTTAAGTTAGAAGTGATCAGATGCAGTAGAAAAACATTTAAAAACCAGAACTTAGTGTGAATAGTCCATTAGCACAAAAGCTTTGAAGGACACAGCAAATTTACTGCATTTTGCACCACTATTATTTTGCACTGTCAACATTGAACTTTTCAAATTAATGCCTTTTATCTTTGCACTATAAACATGGTTTAACATTCTTCTGCACACTTTTAAAAAAAAACTGCTTTTCTCCTGCACTGTTACATTCTTATCACTGCTGCACTCTATATTGTAATGTTATTTTTATTTCAATTGCAATCTCATTACATTGTCCTAAGCTGTATGCAACAAAATTACGTTTTGTATGCACTCTGTGCATACAAAATGACAATAAAGTTTGTCTAAGTCTAAGTCCTCAAAATCATTATGGTTAGCTAGTCACCGTATTCTCACAGAGCTCACATTTCTTTCCATTTACCAAGAAACCAAAAAGATAAACAATTTATAGGTCGTCAATGCTTCCGCAAAGTGTATGTAACAAAACCTTGCTGTCCATCCAACAGAAGGTCTCTGACGGAATAATCCACCAAACGGCTTCACAGCTTGTTAGCCATGTCCTCAATTAAAGCTAGTTGGCAATCCTGTTCAGAAACACTTTTTATTATACTGGGTAAAATCGTCCTTCCACCCTGAAAGTAGTCAATGCATTCTATATTCAGAAAAAGGAGGTTTAAAAAAAAAATTTCTGTGCAAGCTGCAGGCCTGTACAAACTCTGACCAGTCACTGCTCTTCGCACCGAAGGGCAGGGATTTGTCAGTTTCTGCTCTCACCCAATCTGTCCCTCATGTTCCGGGTGTATTGCCTTATCTATTGGTTGTCCCACATGCCAGTCATTCTGACGCGCTCATGTAACGGCAGTGTGTGTCCACGTTCCTTGTTAGTTTCCGCTTGCTGGCTGAGCATGCGCACTTCTAGTGCTTGTGTATCCGGTTAGCTTAGCTGCTAGGTTAGCAGTTAGCTTCGGTGTTATTTGCCGTTCATCATAGCTCCGCTGCTCTTACTGTATACTTTGAACATGGCTGAGAGTTTATGAGAAGAAGAGGAAAAAGAGGAAGGCCTCAGTAGAATAAAAATAAGATCAGAGTGGATTTGGGCAAAGGTAGCGAGGTAAGACAGTCTTGCACATGCGCAGTTATTCAAAAAGGACTTGGTGAGACTTCCGGAAAATCGCCGGCCCTAGCTTTAATTCAAAATAAGAGTCTAAAACATAGATCCATTGGTTTCAAGCTAAAAGCAGTCAGCTTTGTATTTGAAGCCCGTAACACAATGACAGCAACAAGCTAGTCCTGCGCAATACAGACTTCAGGCTGAAGAGAAATAAGGTGACGTTTAATATTGCAAGATCAGATATCATGAGATGCTGTTACGCTTTATATATACTGTACATAACGTTCTCCCAGGTCACTGCAATAACACCACTCTTCTGTGTGGAAGCTGTTATTGAGGGAAGAAGCCTTCAACGTGGCTATTTTTAGTATCAGTAAGGTTTATGAATGAAAGGCAAGGCAAGACAAGGCACATTTATTTGTATAGCACATTTCAGTACAGAGTCAAGGCAAAGCAACTTGATGTACGAACTTATAGTATGTCAGGACACATTTATAATTCATTAAGGCTGCAACAAAAAAGGAGTGAGCGCAAATTTCAGCAGATAACAGGAAGGTTGGATTCAGCAGAGTTGCTCTGTTTTATCCTTTTGAGCTTTCAGCCTTTGTCTGTCATAGAACTTTGTAGGCGTTTGGATCGACTTCCTCTTGGAAAGAAACACACAAGACTGATCATTTATCGGTGCTAGTAGCTCCAATAGCACCTCAATATCCAAGTTGTCCTTCTTTTAAAACAACAAAAGACCTTTTTATAGTGAATCTTCTCTCATATATGGTGGCAGGTAACCTCTGTTTCTTATATAAACAATAGAAACAATAGAAAGCTCACCGCATAGAGACCAAACCTTTTGAATGCTTTTCTTATGTTAAAGATGTTGTTAAAGAGAAATTGGAATCAGCTCATTTAAAGTTATCTAACTTAGTTTACTTGAATATTCTAGTGTGTATTTACCCCAGTATGTTTCACAGTGAACCATATTCTCCTTCTCTGTATTAATTTGTTATATTATAGTACAACGAGATATGATCAACTGGTTTAATCTGACCTTTTAAATAAAATAAAATAAAATATATAGTATATTAAACTGCCAACTAATTTGACCAGAGGAAACACAAACCTTGATGTGCATGTAATGTTTTGCCTGTCACATAATAATCCCAATCCTTGTGAAAACATGTAAGCACATTAATAACCTGCAGAGTTATTTCAGAAATTCAAGAATTCTGATTATTAATAACATTCCAGCTATAGACTGCAATGTATGCAGGCTCTGTGAAATGAACAAAATGCACGTAGAGGATGCCAACAGTGACACATTTCACGTAAACTTGCCTGCAGTAGCAGTTCTCGTGTTTATTTTATATGCTAAAAGATCTGGGAGGCCATAACTCTTGGTTGGCCTTAAAAAGCATTCTCTTCCGGGCCTTTGGGACCATGTGGTAACAATTAGGTTCCCTGGCTGGGCCACGCAGGTGACTGACACTGGGTGACCACTCCTCAGCACCAGTCCATGTGCTAATAAAGCAGAGTTTCCTGGTTGTCTTTTTTTTATGAGAGACTCAAGTTTTGCACCCAGTTGTTTCCCCAGAGACTTTTTTTGCAACTTAAAAAATAAAAAAATAAAAAATAAAGTCAAGGCTTTTACAACCCAGTACATCTGCTGAATGCTTTTCAACACTAGCTTTTTGAAACCCTTTTTAAAAAATGCTTACTTTTCTTTCGGTGACCTGGTTTTCCTCAGCTGCGGGTTGAAATTCAGTTTGCAGTTCGCAGGTGGGACCGAACCTTGTGTCTTTCAAACCGAGCTTTGTTATTCTCCCCTAAAACCTGGATCCATCTTTTTCAGCGAGAAGTGCATGCCAGTTTCAAAACAAATAAACATCAGCCAAGGAGGTTTCTATGAAGAAAATCAATCCGTGAAAGGATGTCAGAGTTGTTTGGAAGAAAAGGTAAATAGTGAAGTGGAGTGGCCTGCACGCTTTAATGCAGTGTTTACACTGTAATTAGTCTTTGCAGAATGAGATTCCTGACAGAGAGCTCCGAGACAGTGTGGCATGATAAAATAAACTACAAACAGAGCTGTTTCAAGACATCCTCCGTGGACCATAAACCAAAACGGCTTCAGGAGACCACAACCACTCTCTAATTTTCAAAATGGGTGGTCTGGATTTTCCTTCATCTTGCCGTCATCTTCTGTCCCCCCCCCCCCCCCCCTCTTTTAATCTGCTCATTTCTTTATATTTCTGCTGCATGTTCTTTGTTTGTGTTTTACCTCCTAGTGTTTGTCGCTCGACTTCCTGCTCCCTCCCACCCTGGGGGGACCTGGTTGGGACTTCGACTTCAGACTCAGAGCCGATGACACAGCCAGGAGCAGGAGGCGGGGGTGACTGTAGCTCCCTCTAAACTGTGTCACTGTCCACCTGAGCAAACAGAGCATGGAGAAGCAGTGGGAGAGAGAGGGAACGGGAGGGGGGAAAGCTGGTAGGAAGACCAAGAACCAATTGGTGAGGGAGGACTGGCAGAGTGACAGCAAATGTACAATAACATTAGTCTTCCGCTTTGGCCAGAGTGAACTCTCCTACTTGACTCATCTCTGCCTCTTTATATTATTCTTCGTTCTTCTGTTTTTTTTTTTTTCTTGCACAGAGCCCCGTCCAATGGAAACACATTCCTGTCATGCCTCACTGCTGTTCCCTGTTTAGATTTCTCATTACAAACAGCATTACACGCATGGACTGGAGGTAGACTCAGCACAAGCCAGGAGAAGGCCAGGGACCTCAGCGCTGCACCGACTCTGGTCCAGAGATGAAGGAGTCTGGGCTATCACATTGTATGAAATAGCCCCAAATCACAGACATTCATTTTAAAACTCAAAATATCAGAATTTCTAAAAGGATTTTTTCCCCCCGTTTTCAGATGTGTTCAAGCTTGCAGATAAAAATAGTTAAATCATTTATTGTGTCTGAAATTGAAAAATGTGCAGGAAAAGAACACAACTAAAAGTAGGGTTGGAGAGTTAAAAGAAAATCTTTATCACAGTTTAAATCAGAATTTTCTTTATCACAAATACTCATTGAGTTTGGAAGCACAATGCATGTTGTACGGACAGCGGCGTAGGACCAAATTTGGCCAAATGGTTGCGTCCATCAGAGGAGCACAGTTATGGAACACATTGCCAGCTCATGTTATGGGCTAAATAAGTTTTAAAATCTCCTTCAAACATTGATTGAAAACTAACCAGACATGTGTTGACAGGTGAATTGATCTTTTTCCTTGGGCCTCTTAACCTAATTTTATTGTGATTTTATGTTATTGGCATCTTATCTGTTTGTGTCCACTCTGTTCTTTCCCGTAGTGTCTTGTTTAATGTTCACTGTCCTTACCTGCCTTAGGAAAGCAGATGTAAATTAGCTGTTATGCTAATTCTGGCATATTTACATTGATGCTTTAAGCTGACATGTTGATGAATATGCATTGTCCTAATTCAAATAAATAAATTAATTAATTAATAAAAAAAACAGGAAGCTGCAGTGACCAAGACCTCCCCTCACTGTTCTTTCAATCTAAACATCGTTGTAAAAGTTGTACAAGCCCCCAGTTTGTTAAGAAAAAAAAACAATCTTCAATCACAAACCAAATCTTTAAAAAAAATTATAAAAAATACTCAAGCTTTGGGGTAACCTCCCCCAAATCATATTTTTTGTCCCAATAAACTGTTATATAGTTGTCTTGTTGTACTGTTTACATGTCCTGGTAAATGTTTTGACAAATTAGTGCATATTTGTTAAAATCCTGCTTTTGTATCTAAAATTGTCAGTATGGTGCCCTCCTAGGGTTAAACGGCGGTCTTGCATTGAATTTTAACCCGTACATCTAAAGTTTTTGTGACGTAATGTGGAGAAACTGACGTCAGCAACTCTGCCACTGTTTAAAAAAAAGCAGCTCTGTCTTGTGCCTCCGTAGCGATCACTATTGCACTTTTCAGACCTTCTAGCGACTTTCTTTCTTCAAAAAAGCGACTAGAAAAAAATCTGCCGATGTACTATGTGTTATTGGCGAATTTACGTAAAAGCACCTAGTGTTGTGCCGTTACTGTTTTGAGGCAGCAACGATGCTACCGTGAGCCCTTTCCCACTTCCTTTAAGCGCTGTTATATGGAACTAGAAGAGTCTCAATATTTACAAATACATATATGTGATTCATATATGCACAGGAAAATTCAAACAAGCACACAATATTCACACGTGCCCAGGACAAGATTCATAAAAAGTATTTCTGATCCATACACAATTATATATTGATTTACTAGCTACGTCTGGTATTTAAACTTCATAGCATTTGTGTAAGGATTTTTGAGACTCCCCTGACTTGACTTGATATGTAAATTCATTTTTTTTTAACAGGGAATAATTTCCAACCAATCAGAAATCTCCCTTGTTTCAGCCCATCGCAAGAGCGTACTCCATGTAGGCGATGATTTACTTATAACCCAGTCACTTGAAAGCAGCTGCTGCCTCATCCTGAAACCCACCTGCAGTCAGAGCAAAGAAAGCAGAGAGGAGATCTGTCTTAACATTGCAAATAAATCATGCATGTGCAAAGCTGTTGGTGATCCCGCCCTGGATTACAAAGCGGGAAATAAGTATGACAAAATATATTTGGACCGATCCTGTCCTCCAATGCTTAGACACTGGCTTCAGGCTTGGTCAGCACCTTGAGCCAGCAGCACCAACTGATAATGCTCTGGCCCAATAGGCTCCACAAAGCCTCCCTCAACCTCCCGTGACGATGGAGGTAAAGAATCCTCCCCTCAAAAGACCAAACCTTGGCGTAACTACCAGCGTAAAGCCTGGTTTATGCATGATGCGTCCGTGCAACCATATTACATAATTTTGACTTCCACGCCCCTCCGTGCAGCCAAAGGTTTCCACTCCGTGCACCTGGGAAAATTTCTAAAAGTAGGTGGACAGTTCCACGTGGAAAACATGGCGGATGAGCAAGCGCTCCTGGTGCAGATACAGACCCTACATCATCATCCATATGATCGTGCCCCACTCATTTAGTGCCTCAAAATGCTATTTTTTGTTTCAGAAAAAGTGATCTAAAAGAGCTTGAAAACTGTTTTGAAGACCAATGGAAATGCAGATTATAATTTGTTTAAAAAGCACAATTCCTTCAAGATTTTCAGTTTACCTGGCTCTAAAGTATGATGACATATGCCAACTCATATCTCAAGGGTTAAGCTGGAAGCTTCTTTCTTTTTTTTCCAACTTTGTTCAACTTGTGCTGACCTTCAGGCATTATGGAGCTGCCTTTTCTCATTGCAAAACCTCCACAAAACTGAACAGAATTCTGGAATCTTTCCCCCTATGATGTTAAACTGTCACCAGGAACACCAGCTCGTCTTTTGATTTTGAAATTTCTTTGTTACGTCGGAATATGACGGAACCCTCGGTTTCCAGACAGACAATTTATGATCATGAAGTGAAGCTGCCTCGCAGGATACCAGAACTTTTATGGAAGGCAGACCTCCTATTCTTTCCAAATAGTCTCTCATCTTAATCCAAGCGTTGCCCCAGAAATTGGATCCGCCAGGGGCTTCAGATATTGTCTGGGAATTGTTGACTGACAACTGACTAAACCTGTTAGAGGGAGGAACTGGGGTTGCACCACATAAAAATTACACCTGTGCAAAAATCAGGTTAGAGGACTGTAGTGCTTTGCCAGTTGCTTTGGTAGTAATTGATTTACTGCTTTCTGGTGGTTTAACAACAATTATTCAATTTACAAACCAGTCCAAAAATATGAATAATAATAATCATCTTTATTGTCATTGTAACATACATTCCAATGAAATTTGCTTCCTGCATTTAACCCATCCCCTTGGGGAGCAGTGGGCTGCCACTGTAAGGCGCCTGGGGAGCAATCTGGGGTTAAGGGTCTTGCTCAGGGACCCTAAATATAAATATTAAAATGGGATGTCATCTTTTAACCTGTAATTAAAATTATTTGAAATCTAATTAAAGAGACAACACAGTAAAATGGCATGCACCTACTCTTAGAAAAGACAGAGTCTGATGTCAGTTTCTGAAAATCCACGACATTAAGGTCTGTGCTGCAGCCATGATGTATGTGATAACTCAGTCAGCCCTTTTGAAGATGCAATGTGGGCACTCTTTTATTTGCAAATGCAGTGATTCATGGACAATAATATTTATGTTCTCCTTTTATCTTGCAAGACTGCACATTTTATTTATGAAACTACGTGTTGAGATGATGGAATGCCGTCAAGCATCTTTCTCCTATAAAGAGTTACAATAGCTAGAGCAGCCCAAAGACATTTTGCTTTAACTGGCTGTTTTGTAGCTTTGGCACAAAGCTGCAGGCCCTGTGTCTTGTAAGTGGGGATCTTATTTTACACAATGTGCCTTTATGTACAAAAATAAGTGCGGTGTGCATTCAACTTTTTTTAATCATGCATTTGGCCATTTATAAATTCAGCAGCATTATAAAAAACTAACAATATGCAAACTAGAAGTGCAAAAAAATGAATCTAAATAGCAACAAAACATTAATTAATAGGGGTGTCTTGTACCTGATTTGGACACAATCCATTTAGAAGGGATTTGGTGATACAGTGGCTCAGTCCAAAATAAAGTATGTGACATGTATATGCTTGAACACTTGTTAGCTTTAAAATGTAATTCAATAGCACTTTGCATATTATTGTTGAGAATGCCCCACTTCATTTACAAATGATGTTCAGAATATGGTAGTGTTGGTTTTTCTAGACAGCAACATGTATTTTGTTCCAACTAGTTTTTGCCAGTAAGCTTTGTGTTGCTTTGTACCATGGAAAAGTGCCCTCCTGTACTTTTTTTTCTTTTTTGTGAAACAAAATGGTCAGACCATTAAAAGTGATAAAAAGGTTATTGAAGCAAATAAACCATTCAGCTTTTGATTGATGATTGTATGCACATAGGGGAATGGGCTAAAACAATTGAATCTGTCCCAGTGTAAATATAACAGGTTGTGCCACACTTGGCACAATCAAAAATGCCGTTACCCAAGTGCACCTTAGGTAAAGGTCATGAACTCATGGCTGGATAGTCTCCTTCAGGATTTTCTGCTACAGAGAAAATTCATCGTTCCATCAATTATGGCAAGTGTTAAAGGTCTTGAAGCACAAAACCTACCAAAGACCATTACACTACCACTACCTTGTTTGAAAGGTGGTGGTAGTGTATGCAAGACAAGACCTATCTTGTTATAGAACATAATAAAATACCTATGTTCATCATCATCTTTAGGGTGTTGCCAAACTAGTTCATTCCTTTAGCTTTAGTTTTTTTCTGTTTATTCTTGTCTTCTGTTCTTTGTACATTTGAAATAATTAGTTCTCTGTAAGACTTTTCCCCTTGGTCTGATAGTTGAGTGTTACTGTAGTTCTGCTCCACTCGTATGAATTAGTCACACTTCCTCCGCTTTCCTGCACTCCAGATGCTTCTTATGCTCTCCTGATCAACTCGCCTGCACCCAGTGTGATCTCCACTTCTCCCTCAGTATACAGTATATACTCATCATTTGTCATTGTTGATTGCTGGATTATTCCAATATACTAGTTCTTTCTCAGTTTCTCCATTTTTTTGCCTGTGCTTTATGCATATTTTCCTTGTGTCTCTATATCTGTAAGTTTTTCCTTTATTATTATTATTACAGAACTATGTTGCTTGTATATCTGCATTTGGGTACAAACATGACAATATTTCAGTGTGTTGCCAGTTAATTTAGTTTGTGATGCTTCATATACTTTGTGCTTTTCTCAATATATAATAAAAATAGTCAAGCAGCTGCAACAACCAATGCAATCTCTCTTTCACTATGACATCAAGAGTTTAGTTCCGTTCTTTTGACTCAAAAAGTTTCGCATTAAAGTTTCTCAGTAAAAATGAGGCTTTCCATGTTCAAGTAGACAACCTGCCTTTGATCCAATTGAGTTCAAATGATCCTGGACTGAACTGATTGAATTTCTACAGTGTAGGATTGAACATTTGATTGAATACAACTTTTACCGTTGTCCTGTTAAGTGTCTTGAGACAACACTTGTGAAATGGTGCCAAATTAATAAACTAGATTTCATGTCTTTGCAATATCCACACATATTCAGATGGGTGCAGTAATAACATGTCATGGACACGGGCAGGAGAACTAAAAATTGTCATAATAATGTTTGTAAAAACGACCCAAGTAAATATAAAACCAAAGGTGATGTGGAAAAGAAATTTTAATAAATTAAAGGCAAATTTACAACTTAACAATGGAAACCTGAAACACAGTGGGAACCAATAGGCATGGCATATGAGGAGGAGCAAAAGCACATAAGTCAACAGTAGAAACCAGCAAATGACAAACAGAAATCAGGCATCTTAGGCATTGGCCACACATAGCCGTGTCTTTATGAAAACAAATATCTCCTCCACATCGTTTTTAAAGATAATATCATACACTCTGGTTTATTTTCAGAAGTGTTCATCTGCACAAACCCAAACAAATACGCCACTCAGTGTTGTTTTGAACACGCCAAACACATAGGGGTATACCGCAAAGCTAAAGCCTGTGTCAGCCAATCAGAATCCTTCAAAACAACCACATGGTTTCTCCATATTGGGGAGGTGTAAAACAGCTCTTTTTTCTTTGCACCTCAATGTATTAAGGTGCATTCACATTGAATGCAAATGACGCCACAATGTGGCCACTTTTGCTTGCTGTCGCTCGCCTGACATCATCATCGGCCGTTCGCACAGCAGGCGACAGAAATTGGACAGCGGGCGACAAGCCAGAAGTACTGCAGTACAATGGCACTATCTTGTAACGTTTTCACTTCCCTGCCACTTCAGTCTCATCACTCACTCTTCCCCTGGCTTGCAACTTTCTGGACTTGTCTGTGTAGTAATAATTGGCTGAGTCATACAACTCAGTCCGACCTCAGACCGCCACTATCAGCTTGTCTTCCATGTTGAATTAAAACAGCTTTGTCTCCGCCGCACTCCTTTACCCCACGTCACAGCCACACCCAGTTCCTGATTGGCTGTCGCGGCATGACAAGACACAAATGTTCAGCTTTTTCAACTCCAGTAACTGTTGGTCCGTATCCATCGCAGGTGTGGGGTCGCTCTGGATTCGCTTTAACTGACAAAATAACTTGTTTTGTGTCGCTAGAATTGCCTCTTTGGCCTCGCTTAGCGTTGCTTTGCGTCACATCGCTCCTGTGTTGCTACTCTGCATAGGGATATGTAAATCTGTCGCTCTGCCTGCCACATTCGCATTCAATGTGAACGCACCTTAAGATCCCAATTTGCCATGTACACATGCAAATACAAAAACAGGGTGTTATAAAATCTCCACTTTGGCCAAAGTTTTCAGAAATAATCAATTTCAGTGAAGTAAAACAGTGCTTCTATGTGAATGAAAGGCCTAAACGCATAAAAAATTTATACGTTTTCCCAGATATCCGGCTACGTCTGGACAAGGCCTTAAATACAAGGGAGACTGGGGAGAAAAGACAAGGGGAGCAGGGGAAAGTAATCAGGTGAGTAAGAGCAACAGCTGAGAACAGGGACAGGCAGGGAGGAACACAGGGAAGAAATCTAGCAAATAAACAAGAACATTATGGAAACAGAGGCATGAAATAAAATTCAAAAACACCCACAAATGAAATGAGAAATATTGAACTTTTCCATAGCTTTAGAAATATTCAAACTGATGATGCTATGTTAAAAAGATGAATCTGAATCTTTCTAAACCAATTTACAATTTTTAGAAAGACGACAACATTGGTACAGATCTGTCTGTATAATATGAAGCTGATACTGACCAACTAGTTTAAGATGGGGGAAAAAAAAGCTTTCCTGTTTCAAGTTAACTAAAACCAACCAAATAACATCTTATAGAGGTCATAAACCAATTTAAGTAAGATGTGTTCAGTAATCAGCTTCAGTATGTGTTGAGAAAAAGGGCCAACTCTTTGCCCTTTCTAAGCCATGCTCCAAACCCTAAGAAGCTCTTGCACCCTGAAGGTTTGGGTTTATCCCCCTCCCACCCAAACAAGCTGTATTTGGACTTCTAAATGTTCTGTTTTCACGGAGCACTTTTCATGCACAAAGACATAGTCCAGAATGTTAAGAGCAGAGAAAATACAGCACGGGTATGCCCAATGGGGGAGAACATTTGTCATTCATCACAGGCGCTGGTGACAGCAAGCAAAGGATTTTCTACCTCTATTTAAGGCTGTATATTCTTGCTGTACCACTTAAGGTAACATAAAAACAAGATGCAACGAGCAAGAGAGCTTCTGTCATGTATTTTCAAGCATATAAAGATTAATTTGAGAAACACTGAAATGATCCTGTCAACCTAATTTTGAACATAAAATGCATTATTTTACTCAAAATCTCTGGCTGTTGTAACGAATATCCTAAAAACACTTCTGGAAATAGTTTCTGAGCGGCCATAATTGACACCCGTGAATTATGACCAACAAGTGATAGTTTCACGGTTTGGATTGATGAGGAACACAACTTGATGTACTTGACTTGCCTGACTCGTGAAAATAAGGAACAAGATGTGCTTTGTTTTAGTTGCATACGTTTAAGGGTCAAACGGGTAATGTCTACACATTTAGAGGTTGGTGAGGAGCCAGCCAAAAACAAGTTTGGCTTACCTTTGACTGTTCACGCTGCGTCTTTACTTGTAGTTGCTGATATTCTGTGTCGTTATCCTAGGGTCAGACATGAACAGTGGAAAAGCAACACGGGTGTAGTTGCTTAATGTCAGCATTCATCTGCAAGCCCACCACACGATCTGCAGCCCTGTCTGGTCTGCTTGTGTCTACAATAGTTGGCCGTGCAACTAGTAGTCTACAATAATTTATTAGTTTTGAATGCAACTCAAAGCAATATGTGTTACAAGGTTTAAAAAAAAAAAAAAAAAAAAAAAACATTGTAAGCTGTCCAACTTGCAGAAGCTCTCGTTCAAATCAGGAATGAGAGAAAGTCTGTAGGCCACCTGTTTCTCACTCACTTCAGCTGCCCTCTTGGCATAATGCAGGCTTGTTCATGGCAGATTAACACCAGGACACATGAGGTGGCACTGCCAGCTGAACTTCAAAACAAGAGTGGGGGAACTGCCATTAATACAGTTTGTGGCATCCCGTGCATTTAAATCACATGATCCCTCTGTGTAAAATGGTGATTTCCCACTTTGTCCAAAGAAATGCTCGGTCACGACGTTTAAGCACCAGCGTGGGCACCGAAAATTCCCATCTGGTTGGGTAAGAAATTCTTACACTGCATTGGTGGTGTGTGTCATGTTCGGGCAACAGCATGCCTACGCTGTGCTGTTCTGTCAAAACCGCGAAGTAGCACCACGGATCTTGTCACAGAGCTGTTTCGCAGCCTGGCCTGGACCCAAACCAGTCACACAACATGAAACTGGGCAGCTCATTCCTTATTTTAAAACCTGTGAATTATACTGTAACTCTCGCGCCCTCTTTTCTGACCCCGGTGACTTCTCAAACTTTTCCGAGCTTAAATATCATAAACGTAACATCACAATCATTTGATCATGCAGGGATTAACATCTTTAACAAGACATAATGAGAAAAGAGATGTCTTCAAGTGGAGCATTTCTAAACATTAGGCCATGATTCTATACTTTAATTTAAAACAACACTGAGGTTATAAAGTCTGTTGAATACAAATGATAGTTTTGCTAAGTTTGACAGAAATACATTTCTGACATCTAATTTGTTGCTTTAAAAATGTTTTAACTATATTTTTTCTTTAGAAATTAGAGCTGAATCTGCCTTGAATTTAACTTGACAGCACATATAATGATTTGTATCCTTGGACTTCTAGAGCAAATCATTTACCAGATTAATCCTTTTTTCTTCAACCAATCAACAAAATATTGTTTTAACCAAGTAAAGCTCTTAGCATTAGATTTCATGTTTTGACACATACCGTATTCTCACTTCGGTGAACAGTGCCGTGCAAAGGTAATAATCCCCCTTGAACATTTTCATGTCGTAGCATTACAACCAACTTCAACATATCTTACGGGATTTCGTGTGATTGACCAACACAAAGCAGTGCGGGGCTGTAAAGTAGAAGGAAAATTCTATAATTCACATCAACACCACCATGTTTTAAAGTTTAGATGTTGTGTTCAGTAGGATGGGCAGTGTTGGCTTTCTGCCACACAGGGTTTTGCATGTAGACCATAACCGTCTTTCAGAAATTGTGATGAATATAAATGCATGCCGCACTGTTCAGAATTTCCTTTGTAGAACAAAAAGATAATAATAATAGTGTTGGAAACAGCATATAATTACCTGTCCATTTCACAATTATGCATTATTGTGTTAGATTAAAATGGCGTGAATACTTTTGCGGGTCTGTTGCAACAGAACAGACAAGGTAGCTCCACCAATCACAAGCCTCGAGTTTGTTGCTTTTCCAACGCGCTCTGACCTGCTGCCCAGTCGCCCCACCACATGGTCTGATCCCCACACAGATGTTTCCCTCTGGGATTACCCCGTGATACGGCATGTAGTACAACAGACCGTGATCCCCTTTTAGTAGAGATGGCTCCCGAGGGCCTTTTCAGGGGCCCCTCATTTTGATTTTCTCACTATGAAGTGATAATGGGATGATTTTTAAGTTTTCTTCTGATGTTCTCCTATAGCAGTTATCCCTTAGGCTCTGTAATACCCCCACTGTCAGACTGGTCAGCCTTAAATGCATATTTGTTGAAATTGTTATTCAGAGGTTATTATTTGGTGTAGGTTGGATTACTTTTTAAATACTGAGGTTATAAGGTGTCTCATTCGAGCCATTACTGCTGCCTTTCTGTGTTTCCCTGATGATTGCTACCCAAGTTTCTGCCTTGTTCTGCCATAAGACAAATCTCAGCGGTCCACAGTCATAAACCACTAATTGCAACATTTCAGAAGATCTAAGCTTAAACTGGAAAGGGTCTTTCGATGTGAACTTGGGGGGAAAAAAACAAATAACAAGCCCTCGGGGGGTCATTTTTCCTCACATTGCAGTGGAGCAACACTTAAACACACGTCTAGTCCAACTAAGCTGCAGAGTGGCAGCGTGGATTTTTATGGGCTTTGCTTTCGGGCAGTGTGAAGGGGGAAGACACATAAAAGGGCAAGGTTAGACGAATCCAGGAAGCGATTCGGCATCCCGGGGATGCAAATCCTCCTCCGATGGGGACTTGTCCCTCCGTGGAGGAGGGCACAGAGTCACTGTGCTTCCTCAGTATCACCTATCAGTCAGGTCAATCAGTGGCTGAGATAAACCAACGACTAAAGCTGGAGGGCCTTTGAACACAGCAGGCAGGAAACTCCCCGGGGTCTCTTATCTCATTAAACTTGAAAAGGATATTAATCCTGGAAAAGCTAAGTTTGCAACATGGATGACAACAGGAGGAGACTGGCCGTTTTATCAAAACAATCAGTGCAGTGGTAAAAACGTGGACTTTATCAATTCCTTTTAGTCATGGATTGCCTCACAAGAAAATAGTTGAACAAAGCAATAAAACTGATTCATGCCCGTTTGAAGCTTTTAACACATTGTGTCATTTTAATTAGAAATTCTATTGTGTTTTATGTGGATTTCCTGTAAGGAGCAACACAAAATACTACAAAGTCATAAAGAAAAAAAACACATAGGTTTTCAAAACTACTTTTACAACTAAATATCCGAAAGTATGCTGTGAGATTTTTTTACCCAGACCCCTTTATTATGATACCCTAAATAAAATCAGATGCTGCCAACAACCCTTAGAAGTCGTATTGTGAGTAAACGGAGTGCAGTGGTGGGTAGTTAAACCTGATTATAAATATTGCTGTTCTGTGAAGGCCTTGGCGGTTTGTAAGAGATCATTAGTGAACAAACAGCTTCATGAAGACCAAGGAAAAAAGCAGCCAGGCGCATTTGAACACCTGACGCACCGCAGTTCATTTCATCAGCTGAAAACTACAAGAATGGGTCCAAATGCAGATCTTCAATAACATGGCTGCCCACTAAACTGGAAGACCAGGTTTAAGTTAGAGTAGATGTCAAGAGGCCCCTGCTAACTCTGGAGGAGCATCAGAGGTCTTCAGCTCAGGAGGGAGAATGAAATGACTGGAAAGCTGTTAGTTGGGCCCTACGCTATTTTGCCATTTATGGAAGAAAGTAAAAAAGAAAGCCATTGCTACAAGAAAACCACAAAAAAAGTCCCATTTATAGTGAGAACACAGCAAGCATGTGAAAGAAGGTCCTCTGTTCACAAGAGAAAAGACTTTTTAGCCGGTATGCAAAATGCTGTTTGGTGAAAAAAAATTACTTTGCACGTCACCTTAAGTACACAGTTCAAACAGCATGAGGCTGCTACAACAATGTTTCACCGTGGAGAGACTTTTGTTCAACAGCAACTGAAAAGATGACAAGTTAGATGGAGATAAATACAGAGCAAACCTGTAAAAAACACAAACTGTTAGAAGCACAAACGTTATGAGACTGGGGTGTTCATCTTCCAGCCAGACAGTAACTTTAAGATACAGCCCCGGGCTAACGTCGAGTGATTTAGATCAAAGCATATTCAAAGTGACCCTCTCAAAGTAAATCTCAATCCAACTGAGAATCTGCAGCAGTACCTGGAAAAAATTGAAGTTTTAAGATGCTCTGTGTCTAATCTGATGGAGGTTGGGCTGTTTTGTAACAAAGAATGGACAAAAAATCCATTCCACAGATGGGAAAAGTTGTCAGAGACTTACCCCTGAAGAGTCACAGCTATAACTGCAGCAAAACAATTGACTCAAAGATGTCATGACTCTCTTGTTGTTTGTGTTTTGTGCTGATTTAGATTTTCTATTTCATGCCTTCTCAGTTCCCCACCTTAGTCCCCCCGAGCTGTTTGATATTCTTTTGATCAATACTCACCTGATTTTCATCCAGTTGATTTCTCAGTTATATTTTAGTTCCTGGTTTGTTTGTTGCTCGCTGGATTCTTCCTCTGTTCCCCCATACACCTCCATGATTCCTTCTTGTAAGTTTCTTGTTTGCCATTAAAATGTCATTGTGTCATGGCTCTGCCTCATTATTGCCACACTTTGGGCAACACAGCATGACAAAAGAGTCTAGATGCAAAAACATAGCACACTTTTCTGATATTTGTTTAAAAAATTCTTTGAAACCTTATATTATTTCCTTCCTCTTCACAATTATGCGCTGCTTTGTGTCAGTCTATCGCATAAACTGCCAACACGCTGAAGGTTGTGGTCAAAAATGTTTAATATTTCGAAGAAGTATGCATAATTCGGGGAAGGTTTTGCAATTGTGGATCATGTTGTTTTTTAAGAATGAAATGGGTGTTTATGTGTCCAGAGGATAAAGGATTTGATTTAATAGTGAAAGGCAGACATGAAAAAAGAAATCCAGTCCCCACAAACCAAACACAAAATCATTAAAGACGCATCTTGACATCCAGCCTTTCCCCCCCCCCCCCACTGTCTTTCAGAGGAATGTATTTCACTCAAGCACAGCTAAAATGGTTTCCCGTTTTACTACTAGAGCGGTACAATCCCACACCTCGATTACGGTTAGCCCATGGAAAGAAAAACAGCGAGTTTCTACAGCTAGATGCCAGACTCGCATGAATCCTGACAGGCACCAAAAGAGAGCTGGAAAATGTCCTCTATGTTCTCTGTCATACTCAACTTTGGTGGGCGACGCTCAGAAAAGTTCACCTGACAAATGACTTCCTAATTTACCTTAAATTGTGAGGTTTGCGCACATTTATACGTGTCACCCTCCAACATAAGCAAGATGACGACAGGCTAAACTAAACGGATGTGCTAAAAGCTACCATCAGGTTAATCCCTTCAAATTAGCTACACAGATTTTATAAAAAAAAAAGACTTTCCCTCTAGAAGAACCTTAGATGGGTGAAAATAGAAAGTGCTGCATGGTACAAATTAACCTACAAATGACCTCTGTTTTTAAAGAGTTAAATGATTTTGCCATAAGGAAGATTTTCAAAACATTTCCTTGTTTCAGACTCCAGAAAAACTAACACATCCAAGCCCAAAATTAATCCTATTAAACTCTCTGATGTGTCCCTCGCTCCTCATCCAGTGAATACAAGAAAATAACTTCATTAAAATTAAATAATGCCATCTGACTGGCATTAATCTGAACTTTTCAGAGCACCCTAGATAGAGTCCAGACTTTAATCGCACAAAGGAGCTGCCAAGGGAGCCAAAGATAAGAGGCCTGCCAACCTGAAAGACATGGAGGTAATCGCCAAACATCAAGCATCAAAAGACAATGGGCACCAGTACAAATTTGTTGCCCATCCCCTTTAACAGACAGTCTTACATGCATAATATTTTGTATGCATGCTTTTGAAGAATAGAGGATACGCTTTAAAAAGTTACAACATCAATCCTTCCATTGGCTGTACTCATTAATAAATGCGGGGTGGCAGTGACAGGTTAATTGGGGGTCTGGTGTCTATACCCAGGGCTCAGAACAATGATCCTGCACACACTCTATTTAATTTAGAAAGATCAATTAACATAACAGACATGTTTTTGGTCTATAGGAGGAAGCTGGTGAACATAGAGGGAACCTACGAATGCATGCAGAGAGCATACAAACCCCATGAAGAAAGACCCCAGGCTGGGATTTCAAATGTTGTGCAATTACGCACGGTTTTAAGTTATTTAATGTTTAATAAATAACTCTCGGTCTGTTAGGTATTGTCCAGTGAATATTAGCCCAAACACCTGATATTAGGACAATAGTTGAAAGGATGATTTGAGCACTGGCATTCTTTTAACAGCAAACTCTACACAAATATAGAATAAAGGAGTGACAACTTCTCTTCAAGATCAGGAATTTATTAACAGAAACAAATGAACATCCAACCCCAACAGGGATAAGCGTGTAGGAAAATGGATAGATGGAAATGAACATCCAGAGAACATCATTACAGAATGCTGTTTATCTCAATTAACACTATAGTTCAATCAACAAATCCTCTCTGCTTGGTTAGTGAACCCTAACTAAACTACTAAGCAAAATGAAGATAAAAAAGAAGCTAAGGAACTATGTGCACACAAAAATAAACAAAAAAGGACTAAATAGAATAGTTGAAAACCATCATCAGAAGATTCAGTGACTCCTGGTTCACTGCAGATCCAAGTTAGAGAACTAAAGTTCATCTTAAAGAAAGTGGAATGAGGTTAAATTATCTTAACTAATTTAGAACAACATCTGGTATTTGACAATTCACAATGCAGATCCTGAGTTGTATAAAACATTATTTAAGGAAATAACATTTTAAAGAATGATTTGCTCAGTAAAAATAAATAACCTTTAGGAAACTTGATTTTTATTAATGTGATTATTTCTCCAGAAAATAATTAAACTCGAATCAGTAACTTGGAAGCTAGAGGGCACTGTAAGCAGAGGATTGACAGGAAATGACGTGTCGGGGCACTTTCTGTGGCCACTGTTTACATTACTTTGAGTTTAATCTTAACATTACACAAACACCATTGTATCGATATTAATCTTCCCTATCGAACAATGTAGGAGCGAAAAAGAAAACCAACATTAGGTTTAAAAGTTAGGTGCAAAAGCTTTTCCCCTGTTGCCATCAGACTGTTGAACTGCTGAACTCTAAACTGGACCCTGCACCACATTTGCACATTTGCATCACTGCATCTCTATCTAGCATTACAAATGCTGCCGAACTTGTAGTTTCTAAATGCATTTTTGTACAAATGCCTTTTGCACCATCATTTCTGCACATACAAATGGTTTTTAAAAATTCTCCTGTACACCGGGATCGAACACTGTTCTCCTCTCCTGCATTGTTTACATTTCAATTGTTTACTTTTTAATCACTGCTGCAATGTATACTGTAATTTACAAGCTGTATGCAACGAAATTTCGTTCGGTATGCACTCCGTACATACAAAATGACAAATAAAGATGTCTAAGTCTAAGTCTAAGTCTAAAACGAACCGTAGTTATGTTTAGTAGGTGGTAGCACTAATGTTACCCTGGAGTCTAACAGCGCTATGCTAGCGGACATTCGCCGCTGATTTAAAAACACTTTTAAGCTCTATTTTGTCGTAATGAGTGGACCGGACAACATAAATATTAATATCCCATTGGTGTATAAAACCGTTATGGAACTAAAGTTTGTTATAACTGTAAAAACACACTCAAACACATGAGCTAGCTTTGTATCAAGACATATCTTGCTAGCTACAGGTCTTAATCCTCAGTCAAAGCTTAAAACAAAACAGTAAAAAAACATTGAAAGTAAACCTTTTTAAACTTTCCCTGCCAAACTCTGCCAAACCTCAGCCTTTGTGTCTGTTCGGTTGACTTTGGGCATCCAGTTGGAAGCAGGGTGAAGCTTGTTCTTCGGCTGGGGCAGCGAACAAGCTCAAGGGGGTTCACTCCTTGTGAAACCCAGTCTGGAATGCGCTTAAACAGCTCCGGTGGTCTGCTGTGGAACACGAAGAGGTCCGCAAGGCTTTCTTGCCATGGTTGTGTCTTTCTCTGGAGGCTGCAGCACGCTCAGCTCGATCTGAAACCATTTGAGAAAATCACAAAGCTGGTTTCGGTATAGAGAGATTATTTACTCCTGCGTGTGATTACGCAGAAGAGAGACTGCAGACTTAGCTCCCAGTTGAGCGCGTTTGTAGGTATTCGAACCCCATGCGGGACCATGACTTGTCTCCCTAGTGTAGAAATCCTCTCTCCTCGAGGGTCCACAGGCAAAGACGGAGATAAACCCCAAGGGGCTTGGTACATAGCAGGGTCGGCACCCCGTGATGTGATGGGCAGTCCCTTGATGCCTGAAAACTCTCACATTTCAGTGGCTTTAAACTTATAATCTGATTTTACTTCCCATATGACTGATGGCACAACACAACCGTTGACCTTCTTACATCAAGGCAACAGTGCTAACAACTGTGCAACTGTGCATGTTAAATTATGTCATTATGTTACATTACCATGCTGTTTGTTTTTGACCTTCATTATGCCTTTCTGAAGGCAAAACCATGTATTTATTTCTAAATTTTGCTACAGTATTTTAAATTCGACCCTCAACATTGTTTTGCTTAAGAAATGTAGATGGGGAAAAAATTAAATAAAAATAAATAAATAATTTTTTGTGCCAGCCATATTTTCTAATGGCGGGGGGCAAATGGGCGTATGCTGTATGTTTTTGTAGGCTTTTTGTTTTCCATGTGACTTCACACTTGTCTCTAATCAGTTACTTAAAGATTCTCCTCAGGGATGCAGCTCTCTGCACAAGTGGCCAATCTGCTTTTTTGTGTCATTCTTCATCCAATGAGATAAATTCATGATACGTGTCAATAAAAGTCACACCCCTGGCAGTTAGGCTGCACAAATGTCAATCAGGCATATGAATGGAAACGGAAAAGTCAAACAACAGTAGCAACAATAAAGACAGGAGAGAATAGCGACAGTGAAAGAAAATTCTGTCATTTATGTACAAAACAATAATTTCACAAGGTTTTCAAAAAACAAGTGGAGAAGGGAATTTGGACCCAACCGACCGGACCTAAAGTTCAAGCAGCAGCCAAATGATCCTGAACAGATTTATGTCCAAGTATAGTTTATTGTTGTGCTCTAAACCCCGACCTCAAGTGCGCCTGCAAAACATTTTTGTCACCAGCCGCCACTTTGTTCTGACATAATGAATCAGATGAGTTTATGTGTATAGGTACTTAAAAGTATCAACTCACAGACCATGAGGCTTTTTTTTTTATCCTAAACCAAACGGAAATGTTTTTGTCATTGGAGCTATTAAATTTCAAGTTCTGCCAAAGCAACATCCCAAAATAAAAGTCCTTTATGACTTTTGGTTTTGGTGTGTCCACTCCTGGGTGGACACACCAAAACCTAACCAGCCCCACCCATCCCCCGGCTGGCCAGTCCCTACGAAATTTTCTAGAGGTTTCCCTGTCAGGACCTAATACTGTGTGTAACCTGGTGAAAAAAGAGGATTGATGATTAACCGTAGAAACTAAAAAAATGCACATCATCTCAGCTTTTCCCGCTCACCAGCTCTATCGACAGGTGCTTTGACTCCCCACCTGACTGAATGACGCGGTGTTTAAACAGCTGGTCTGAGTAAACTGGGGAACTTGGGTCAGGATGACCACAGCTGTTAGGTTACTTTATTGAATCTACTTTAGCAAATACTTTCTGTTAGTATTTGTCGTTTTACTCTTTAAACTAACTCTGACTTCTTTATATTTCCTAGATCTCACTGATGCAATCTGAAGAAACTTAAGACGTGTGTCAGTAACTACACGTTTATACGTTTATAGCCCAAATCCGTAACCAGTGAAAAGTTTAGAGCATTTCAACAAAGTAGAAACTGGACCCAGGGATGTCACCTCTTTCTGCCAGGACTTGATAACCACTTAGAAAAAAAACACACTGTATATGTTTTCTTTTTATTGTAAAATAGAACACCTTAACACAAAATGTTATTCAAATTAAAAATTTATGATTGTCATTCCATATACATTACATGGTGGAAAACAGATAATTACATTTATAGAATAAAAAGATATCTGATCTTTTTTTTCTCTGTGTCTCACACTGTCTAATTTAATTTCAGACAGTGAGAAAAAAGGCTGTGTGTCTCTTTATGCAGCGAGATTAAATGTGTGGTTTAAACTGTGACAATGCTATTAAATTGATAACTTAAAATAATATCAAAACCAGGGCTAAAAATAATGGATCTGTGTAAGTTACTGAAAGATACAGGCCAAAATTAGAAATGTGAATATACAGTCATGTTCAACAAATTAGAATATTATTTTAAACTTAATTTATTTTAGTTCACTTAGTAAAATTGAGTTACACACAGACTGATGCTTTAAAGCCTTTATTTCAGTTAATCATGATGATTTTGTTTTCGATTACAGCTAATGGAAACATGCCATTTAAGAATAGAATATTACATCAGACCAATAAAAACAAAAACGTTTTTCATACAGAAATATGGAATATTGTTCAATACTTGCATAAAGGTTGTTGTTTTTAAAAGGTGCTTTTAATTGGACTAACAAGCCTCATCAGGACACATATTCTAATTTTTTGAACATGATTGTGTTGTGTTAAATATAAATACCTTAAATAATTAGCTATATAATGAAAATACTAAGATTTAGCAACATGCAAATGCCCCATTGCAGCTGGGTTTACAAAATCTTCTTTTGCATTTAACCGACCCAAAGGCATAAAAATCTAGCACATAAAGGATTATTCTTGTCTCATCCGGTAAATCAACGGAGCTTTGATTTACTCTGTCAAAATCAAAGTTGTGTAACATTTTAAAATGTGGAAAATCTTCACACGGCGATCTTTGTCTTGAAAAAAGAGATTTTCAAGACAATTGCAAACAGTGAAGGAAGCACAAAAAGAAACTCATGTTCAGGTTGATTTGTCCCACAGTTCAAGACCAGGAAGTTGTTGAAGGATGAACATTTCTAGAATAGTTGAGCTCTCTCTGCCTCTGGAGGCCAGCGATCTGTTACCTTCTGACAATCTTTCTGGACATTATCACCAGGTTTCGTCATGTTGGGGGGGGGTGGGAACCCTCTGTGACCTGTATGGGAAGCTCTATGGATTTATCGGGTGAGCTGAGATTGCATTGCAGAGTTATTCCACAACCTTCGCCTTTATTATGTACAGAGCACTCTTCATCTTGTTTTCTGAGGTTTATTTTTTATTTGGAGATCCTTCCCTTATCCTTATATGATATTAGTCAGAGGGTCATCAAATAAGTCCCAAATTGTCAAATACTTGTAATTTTCAAGTGACAGACAGACAGTGACCTGATGCATTTCTGTCTGTGTCATACTATTTTAAATCTTTATTTTACAGAAATATACAGGTCAAGTAAAACAAAAATGTTTTTAAGTAAGAAGAATCAGAGTTTTGCAACTACATTTTGTACTGATGAACCTGGGGACCTTGGGAATTTTTAAAATACTTAAAACAGGGCAACAATCAATCGCAACAATCACATGAAAATAAACTTGTGTGCGTTGTAGTAAACACGGGGAGAAATTATCCTCAGAAAGACTTTACAAGTTAATATTGTATAGTTGGACAAATAGAAGATCCATGGGATCCAAGAAGGTGGGATTATGTGGCATGAATCATGACGAAGGCTTAAAAACACCTCAGGAAACAATTGTATGACATCTGTAGCCTTATAGTAATACTTTGAGAATAAATATATATGAAAAGTAGTTTGAGCCCAGCTAATAGCTCTCGTTGCGAGGCGCCATAACCAGAAAAACTATTAAAAGGGGTTATGTCAGAAAAAAGCAAAGCCCAAAAAAGCGACTTCTCATTAAAAAAACAAGCTCAAAAAACTGCAACCGCTGACTCAAAACAGTTGCAAGTGACAGTAGAAAAAGACAAGTCACAACACTGAAGCTTACATATACACATAAACACCCCTCATGGGTTGTATGATGATGTTTTCCTTCCAAGTAAACAGCTACAGACGTTTCAGTCACTGATATCAGGTCAGGACACTGAAGTGTTGTCTCCTTACCACAGTCGAAATGTAGAGATCACATGGGTATTTTTGGTCATTTTCCACAGTAAAGTCCTCTTGTTTACCAGAACGTATCAAACCCTGAGATTTCTCTGCAATCGTCCGGGGTTAAGGAAAATCAATGGAAAAAACTCTTTTTGGTCACAGTCATCATATCGCGAGTCACTCCAGCAGATACAGCAAGTAAACTATACAAGCTTTACTGCTCAATATTGGTCCGAATCTAATATGGCCGCAGCACACGCGTGCTGGCACTGTAGCGAAGTAGGGTCCGCCCATCCCCCTCCCCTTTTGTTACAACCTGTATGTCAGACGGCCATGGCAGAAAGCTACATGCGCCGCAACAGGCAGAGGGCGACAATACGCCTAAGTGGAGTAGTGCGTTAGATGCTGTGAACAGTGTCAGTCATGCTCCCCTAGACAAGAAGCCACCTTGGGCGGCTGCCCATGTCGCCCATATCAGAAACCCCCACTGCGCCACAGGCAAGAGTAATTATTGCTCTCACCTGTTTCTGCCAACTTTCTCCACACTTCCCTCAGTACACAAGCTCCCCTGTTTTCACTGCTCATCACTGGGTTTTGTTCTGGTTTTCTGCCATCTGGTTTGTGTCCCTGCCCTGTTCTACATTTGTGCTCTTCATGTTGTAAGTTGTTTTGGTTCCATTATTAAAGTTCCTGTGTTTGCCAGTCTGTCTGGGTTTGGGTCCTTCACTAAACTAACAAACTGTGACAGAATTAATCTACAGTAAAATCATGAACGCTGAAAGTGTGGGACAACAACCACATTTCAAAAGTAAGCATGCAGTATGCTAACACATGAAAAGCCATTATGTTTTTTTTCTATGACTTCTGCCGTTTTAAGGTGGAAAGATTCAAATGTTCAAAATGCTATTGTCAAAATGAGCAGTTTTAAAAAGCTAAACGCTGATCTCACATAGATTTCCACACATTTCCTCCAAACAAAAACATACAAACAACAACAAACACAACCGATCATAGGTTTCATTCAAACAGCAGTTCCAAAGGAGAATTTGCTCCACAAATTGCAATTCAAAGCAACTAGTCTCGGCGTGGAGAGCATTGCTCACATCTCAAAATGTCAGCCAGAGAAAAAAAGTGTCAAGTTCCTTAACTCATTTTCTTTTTAAAGTTGAAAGACGGACACAAAAACCACCTCTTACCTAAACCGTAGCATGTATGGACATTCCCATGCTGTTTATACCTGCATTAAATAGTTTGCATGTAACAAATGAATGTGGCACCAACAATGAACCAGACTGGCGAAGCTCTGTAATTATGTTCCTGGTATCTTGTCTAACTTCCATTATGTCATACTAGGAAGCAGTGTGTTGGAGCGTTGCTTTAAAATACATCCACTGGTGTACCCACATTTAGCCCTCATATTGGGAATCAGAAGCTTAAAAAGTCATGTCACATCAGGAAGGCCATCCAGTGTAAACACTGCCAAGTCTGTGTAAAAGTTGTGAGGACTTGCTGTGGCGACCCCTGAATAAAGAAGCAGCTGAAATGACTCTCTCTAATTGATATGAAACAGGAAAGTGTGATTTAGATGTCAGATAATGAAGAAAAATGACCTCTTTTTATAGTGTAATGTAAATATATGGTTGTAGCAGTATATAAGTTAAAGAATATTTATTAAAATCTACATGTTTTGAAAAACGTTTTCAGATACAGAATGGTTTTTTTCTCTCCCTGCCACCAACCATTCTGCAGTCTTGCTGTGAACGTTGCATAAAATGAACCTTTTATGGCTGTAAGTGATGGAAGTCAGATCTCCCCAAGAATTTGAAGCAAGTAAGTTGGCTGAAGTCTTTCTTACTTCTTTACACCTATTTTAAAAAAAAAAAAAATGCTTGTTTGCTTTTACAACTGGCTCCACAGGCAGCTTGGGGAGGGGCAGTGCAGATGGACTTGGGCTTCGTTATTTATTTTTTTTCCTCTGCCTTTGTAACAGCTCATTTAAAATCATGAGAGCCTGAAGCCCAAGACAGATGGAGCCTACTTTAGAAAGAGTCAGTGTCTAATTCATGTGACATACTTCCTAATGTGTGGTAACCGTACACCTTTGTGAAAACGCTTTGGGCGCTCTTGTGGAAAAAAAGTTTTCCAGATCAATTGCCCATATTTGGATATTAGTGACATTTAATTTAACATCCTCAACGACTGGACCTGATCAGTAGGAGATATTTAAACCCTTTTTTTGCAGTATCATTGAATTTTTCCAGATTTAAGTTTTTGCATGAGTAACATTGGATATTGACTGAACTTCACAAACTAAGCTCACTGTGAAATTGCTTAAGCTAGGTTTTAAAGTATTCATGCAAAGTCGTATATCACGCGCTTGCAGCGCACCTTATCTGCACTGCTCCTATGCTTTCACACGAGGCCTCGCCCGCTCACATCAAAAGAAAAAGTTTTAAAACCCCTTAAGCTCCCTCCAAAGGGTCACATTTAGATCCTCCTGAAAATAAACAGCTGGGTCATAGAAGCTATTGTGGGAAAAGCAAGTTGATACGCCGATTCAAACAGTCCGTCTCAGTTGTTTATTCAAATTCATCCTGGATGCCACTTAGGATTCTAGTTTTTTATTACACTCGTTAAGAAGCTGTTTGCTTGCTTTATTTTGTCAGTTTGTTTGTTTTTATGTAGCATCATAGGAAGAAATAATCAAGGAAGCAAGAATCTCAGAGGTAATTTAACTTTATTTAAAAAAAAACAAAGGTTGATCACGCAAGGCAACAAAGAGGAAAACAAAATGCAAACTGCTATGAACAGACCACAGAACCCCCCTCTTTACCTCCATTCACCCAGCCACCCACCCACTGGCAGCAAAGGGGGGGGGGGGGGTTCTCATTATAACCAAATCAAAGGAGCAGGAGAACAAGACTCTCATTGTTCTGATTGTGTTTACTTACACTAAAAACATTAAAACCGGACAATCCAACTGTACAGCAGAAGACGGACAGTTTTGATTTTTCACATGAATCCAAACACGGAACCTCACTGGATTATTTATTTTCTTTTTTTTTCTTTTTTTTTTTTTTACATTTAGTTGACAGTACTAATAACAAAAGGCTCATGACTATGCAATACACGGGACAGAGCACTTTAAGACGGACTATACATGTTGCAATGGGCACTTTCTGACGAAAATAAAAGGTTCCATCCATGTTCTTTTTTTTAATCTTAAGTAACATCAACCCTGTGTGTTGAGGTAAGCATGCCGCCAGGGAATACGAAGGAAGCGATTCCCTTTAAAAAAAAAAAAAAAAAAAGGAGTCCCTTAACCATATCCCCACTCACTTTGTAATTCGTCTTGACAGTAAATCAATTCTCGAGCCTGGCCCCTTGGACTCCTCCGACACTAGGTCCTCCTCTCCCAGCATTCCTGCACACATGAATCAACTCCTGGCTTCTTGAAGGCATTTCCTGCCCGACCCTCTCTCTTTCTCCCTGTCTGACTCCTCTGCTGAAAGCTGGGCAGGGACTCCGTTAAGCTTTGATTTTGGACCCAGCGAGGAGGAGGAGGAGGGAAGGGAGAAAAGGAGAAGAACTCGACTTAACTCAGGGCCCTGGCTCTGGGGTCGCTCCAAGAGGGGAATGGATGGAGACCAGGGGTGTGTTAAAGGAGATGCGTGCACACCCAAGCAGGGATTTAGTGCTTTATCCTTCGAATCGTAATACAAGTTTCTGCCCTGTTAGGATTTAAGTGTTCATTCTCTCTGAGACAGATATTCGACATTTCCGTTGTGAGAAGACTGAACAGTGAACGTTATCACAGATTTTCATGAAAAAAAAAGAAGATTTAATTTCCAGAAAAAAGAGCAAAGACTGATAATATTTGAATATTTTATGGAAAAAATTTACAGAATGGGAACATACGGAGGCTCGTTGAAGCTGTACACCTGTTAATGCTTTCCTCTACAAATCCTCTTTGACGCTAAATCCACAGTGTATGTACATACAAGTTTTGTCAGTTCAGCAGACTCCTGATGACCGAAGCGGCTCTTAGAAAGAAAGATCTAAATTGTCTTCATATTTACAACCAAGAAAACGTACATATTTTACAGAGATCACGACACGAAGACCACAAACAGAGAGTCTTAACAGTATAGCACGAGTGCGGCCGCAGCCGAGTGAGAGGAGGTCGCGTGTTGAGACAGAGCTGGTCTACCGTGCAACGTCTGACGTGTGTGCATGCCGTGTGTGTGTAGACGCTTGTGATCGTTGCGAGTGAGTGATCTCATCCGTTCCCCTCAGATCATGGCTCTTATCACCAGTCTCCCTTTGACCTGGTGGAGATAGATGCTCTGTTTGGACTCCAGGCGCCGATTGGTCAGAGCCTCATCCTCGCTATCAGCCGGCTCCTCTTTGACCTTGATGACCCCACAGTGAGCGTCTGGGAGCTCGCTGCTGGAGCTGCCGCTGCTGCTGCTGCTCAGCGTGTGCTTCCGGATGACGCCTCCAGGGGGCAGCCTGTCCTCCTGCATGCTCTCTGACTCCTCTCTGGACTGCAGCTCCTCCTGCTCCTCCTCTGATTCCTGCAGGTGTGTGCTGGGCTGACGTAACTGCTCAATGGACTTGGATAACAGCTGCAAAACACATCGGCTCGACGTTAATGGCGACATCCTGCATCCGAACGCACATAGATAAATGCACCTTTCAAAGCTACCCTGTTCAGAAATGAAAACAAATTCTGATCTCTCACAGACCGTGTAACCGCATAAAGAACTAGCCAAACATATACGATGCCTTCTACAAGTGTTTATACCCACAGAACCTTTTTCTCATTTGGTGACTTTATAACCACTTGAGAGTTGAACTTTTAATAATATGTTTTATTGAGATATTGTAGTAGAGGACAGGAGGTGAGATGTAGCTTTATTTTTCCGTTTTTCAAAAAAAACAAAAAATACGGCATATATTTGTATTTACTTTGGCAGGCTTAAAGACAATTAGTCCAATTAACTGTGTTCAGAAGTCGCCTGATTAGTAAATAATGTTGTGTCCCATGGGTCTGATGACCCCTAAGTTTATTACAATAGCTTTGTGTCTGAGAGTTATCAAACTTTCAGTGATATTAACTGGATCATAAATGTAGATTAGCATCAGTCCCTTGCTTAGTACTAATCAGAATAAACCGGTAAATGAGATAAATGAAGCATTTTTGTATGTTTTTTTGTTTTATGTTAAGGATTAGATTTCACCATTACTGGGGCCATTGTTCTCCATTGCTTTTAATACATTAGCATCCTTAACACATTATTCCTAATGAAAATGAGCTTAAACAGAGTAACTATAACACACAAGCCCTGTCATAATAATAGGGAGAGACTTCAGTTTCAGATCCAGCCGTGTTTTTGATTTGATATATTATTACCAGAAAGTAGAGGTTAGAAACTTCAGTTTGATGAGGGTGGGGGACTCTAGGCAAAGATATAAACCAATGTCGTGTGTCTTCTATATGGATTTACCTGTGTTGTATTATAACTAAGATCAATTAGGAAAGCATGTTCTTGAATTTGTATTTGTCTATAAGGTTGCATTGATTCGATTATATTTTAATTTTACATAAATTGGATCTTGTTGTCTTTTAAAGTGCTTTGAGAGGACATTTGTCGTTGATTGGTGCTATATGACTATACAGAATCTAATTGAATTGAGCTTTTGGAGCTATTCTGAGATTATTTACCCACAAGAGGGCTCCAAAAACCGGCTGTGTTCTTCCTGTCAGCTGGTAACCAACAGCATTACTATCTACAGAATCTAGGCCTTTTATAAATACCCTTTCATCAATAAGAATTACCCTCTTTATCATTGCATTAGTGAAAACCTTTAACAGCTCCTCCTAAAACCCCTAAGCTCCTGTAAGTTTCCATTACCGCCCTTCTCCACCACTACGGTTGCTAGCGTTGGAAAAATAGAAGCAAGTGAAGGATGTTTAAAAACAACCGTAGAAAAGCCACTGCTCGGAAATTAATTAGGGCAATGTTTCAGAGCTGCCTCTCAATAAACACTAAGGGCTCATCCCTGATTAGTGGCCATTTATAACCTCTACTTAAAGAGGATTTACTTGCAATCTCATTGGTCTGAGTGATCAGAGCCGGCCCCGTTGACATGGCTCCAAATACGCTGTTCCTATTATTTTCAAATGAGTCGGCTTCACAGGGAGCGTTTTCTATTCACACCTCACCGTGTTTTTCATGCACCAAGAAACTGTGACATTTTAAAATCTCTATTGTGCTGCTCAGCGAGTGCTTTTTTTAAAAAATATATATATTTTTAGGTATGAGTTCCTCAGTGGGTCCCATGGCTCTGTCAGGACCCAACGCTGGGACACATCAGCATGTGAGCTCACACAATGCTGCCTTTCACGCCGTCGGCCACCTCACACCAGAATAATGACAGTCTGTGTAAAGTCAGGTCGCCGTGGCCAACTCACAGAAACACAAATATTGCCACAGAGGAACAAAATGCATTCTGGGCTTTTTTTTTTTTTTTCATGGGAACTAAGATGAATTAAATTTCACAGCGTTAGCATGTGAGCAGAACAGACGCCATGAGCTACAATAACAGAATTATTGCAGAGGAAGGATTTCTTCCTCATTTGAAGTCAGGCAGAAGTCCTTTGGTTTGCAGAAATAACAGCAGGATTTCGGGGGTAGAAAAGACCATGAGCTAGGTCTGCAAAGTCGAGCTGCACAGACTCTCTCACAAAAAGCTAAAAATAGAACCGCATTTGTGTCCTTAAAGCGATAAAGTCAAACTTCCAACACAAAAAAATAAAAATAAACGCGACCGCATGGGAACCAAAAAAAGAACGCTGAATGTTAAGAGAAGCACTCTGGAAGTCGTGAGTCTTGATGTTTTACCTTATTTATGTGGACCTGCTGCTGGTACTGTTTCTGTTTCTCCAGGAAATGCTGGTGCTGCTGCTGGATGACGAGTTGGGCCAGTGTGTTCTGAGGCAGAGGCGCCGACTGGGTTCTGTTCAGGGGTCTGTGTTTCGGTAGTTTAGGGCGACTGCTGGGGGGCCGATCCTTCATGGCCAATGGGGACTGGGTTTGGGAGGACATGGAGCCTTGAGAAGAAAAGCACTTTGGTTAAGTCTTTCCAAAAATCATGTAGTAAACACAGGTGCATCCCGATAAATACAATATTACCACCAATAAAAAACCCAAACCTCAGTTTATCAGAAAATTAGAAGATCACATTTGAGCAAATAAAAAATATCTATATATTTGTATAACACAGAGGTTATATTGTGTGCCACATGTTTTGTCCAGCAGACAGTCTCTGACACCATCTAAGCAGAGGATCAGCCACAAAAAGGGCATTGCTAAATAGGCTGGCTGCTCATGGAGCGACTTATCGAAGCACATTGATTGGAAACTGAGTGGAAGGAAAAAGTGTGGTAGAAAAAAAAGTGCACAAGCACCAGGGATAACTACTGCCTTTAAAGGATTATGTAGCACAGCTCAGTCAAGAGTTTGAGTTAAATATCCGAAGAAGTAGACGGTGGCAGGATTTAGACCTTCAAGAGCGACCATTGTCCGATCTGCTGAATGCCGGTATTAAAGAATCCCGGACTTCCTTAACACTTCAGCAGAACCACAGGTTAATCGTCCCCATGCCACAATACATTGATGCAGTAGCCGCAACCAACTATTTAGTGTATATGCTGTGCCTGACATGGAAAATTGGTTTCTAGGCAACACTAAAATGTTTATATTGTTTGTTTTTATCCTTTTGGTCTGATCTAATATTCAAATTTATCTGAGAAACTGTATCCTGGGGACCCAATAGCATCAAGCCCTAAAGGTTAAAAAGAGCTAAAGCTTCAAGCACAACGAATTAATTTCACTTTCCAAATTGTTGATGATACCCTAATTTATGAAAAGGCACTGGTAAGGCATATATACAGAGATTAACAGGTAGGGTCACCAAGGCCAAGGCGTAAAGCAACTTCATGCTCACTGAAATCAGGTAACAGCCTTACCTGACGAGATGATCTTCTGCTGCCTGATTTGCTCCTTCTGGAGGAGGTGTTGGAGCAGAGCCTGGTGACTGGGGCTGACCTTTGACTCCAGGGCCGTCTGAAACGGCACAGGGCCCAGCAGGTGCCCAGGTAACCCATGTCTGATTTCCGTCGATCTGTCTTTTAACCCCATGGCAGCCTAAAGGCAGAGAATAATCGTGAGTAAACTTGAACAAAATAATTTTTTTCCAAACTGTCATAAATTAAAAATTAAAAACTCTTATATATATATGTATATATATATATATATATATATATAGTGGAATGTACAACTAAGCAAAGGATGATGTATCGCGTGTCATGGTATCAGGAGGTGCACTTGAGAGCAGTGGGGCTTTTTAAAAGCTGTGATTAATGAGGTAACAGGGGAGGATAAGAGCATGCCTGACACAAGACACTGCAGCACAATATTTATCTAAGCCCAATAAAATCATTTGGGGCCACAGGTCGGCGACCTGCGGTCATAAAGAGAGTCCAGAAAGCCACTGATGGCAGCTTTTGAAGCTCCCACACAGAGATGAAAACCTCGCATTCACAAACTGGCCACAGTGTTGGTTCATGGTGAAATATCAGGTAGGAGGGTCTGCAACATGTGTACTCACACTAATTGGTGTGGATGCAGCGGAGAGCCCCAAGGAGATGTTGGGTAAGGATGGGGATGTGTACAAACTCAGCATGGACACGGAGCCCTCGGGTCGAAATAATCTTGGCTGGGAAGGCCACCTCTACAACAAACAGGCAGAGCAGAGCAAGAGAGACAGATTTGAGTAGATAGACAGATAAAGATTGCACTGAGGGCAGTTTCAAAAAGAACACGTAAGTGGCATGAATATAAATGGGCTGTGACAAGGGAAAGTCCACTTTGCTGCAGAAGGAATAAAGGTAAGAGTCTGCTTGATAGCAGTGAAGGTCTTTTAGGCCCTCGCAGAACGAAATTAAAAGCCTCTGCAGGTCTCTAAACCTAAAGTCTTCAGCCCCCGGTTGGCTAACGTCTGCTCCCCAGTCTCCACCTTCAGGCTACTCTCCCAGAGAACATCAGCACTAGGGCATACTTCCTGTACCCAGCAGAGCAGAGGAGCAGCATGTGGTTTTGGAACAGCCATGTTTATCCTCCCAACCCCTACCAGTACTCAGTGACCTGTATGTGGATATCCGGCCCATATTTGACCCAAGGGACCCTTTCCCTCTGAAAAAGGATACCTAATGTAACGGTGCACAAACACTCCTTGCTTTTGCAACAGGCATGGGGTCCACGAGGAGCCCCACAGTCCACCAATGACTTTCATGAGAGCCTCGACCCGGGCCTATACAATAGCAGTCCTGCGTGTTTATGTTGTTAGTGTGTGGGTGTCTTTTTGGCTACCAGCGCCTGGGATATCAATTAAAATCCCCCAGTTTGCTTGTCTCCCCAAGCCCCAACCTTCAGCCTGGTGTCTGTCAGGGCGTCTCTCTTTTCTCTGTGTCACTGGAGGTCCCTGGGAGAGTAAACAGCAATGTGAAGGCAAACACAGCTGCTCTGTTAGGATTGCTCGGAGATGTGTCATATCTGCCACAAACTATAACGGCAAGCTTTGTGAGCTCAGTCAAAGGCGAGTTCTGGTCCGTAACTTAGTCATGAGTCAGAGCAACTTACAGAAAAGCAGTCTGGACACTAACAGAAACCCCATGAAACGCCAAAGAGAGCCCGGCAGCCAAGCCAGCGTTTTGATTTCGCCAAATACAAAAATTTAAAGAAGGACGACGGATAAAATTCCACGCAGGTCACATTCATTGGCACTTCTGGAAAAGATGTATTAATAACCCTTACAATAAATGTATTTTCCATTGTGGTAGTATAATCTGAAACAAAAAATAAAAATTTGAGTGGATTTATTCAGCAGGGAAAATGTCACCAGAGTATTAAAAAAACACTATTGTTGTAAATGTTAGTTACCCTAAACGTCCCTTTCTGATAAAAGTTGCAAATATTTTCCATTTATACATAACTTTCACAAGTGGATCATTTCTAGGAACCTCTATTGAGCAATCCGTGGCTGACCGTTTGTCTGGGGTGTAAATACCATATGAGTCATGGGCCCCTCTTTTTACGGCAATGGCTGCTTGGCTGGACAGAGATCCATATTTTTTTGTGTTGCCCTGTACAGTGAGAAGGATAGTAAAGGAAGATAAATAATCTCTAAAGCTCACTGTCTGAGAACTGCAGCAAAGTGGAGCATCTTGTGGTCACCCAGTGTCCATAACAGCCATTACATCATCATCTACATGCTAATGCGTTGCAACGGTGCCAAAAGAATGTCTCGTCTGCCCTGCCATCACAAACATAAACATGGGGAATTTGTCAAAAACTACAGAGTCTTTAACTGGAAGAAAATGTGTTGGACAGATGGGAATGAGATTTGTAAAAAAAAAATAAAAAATAGAATAAATAAAAAACACTACAGGTTAGTTTGACATAAAAAATATACATATATATATATATATATATATATATATATATATATATATATATATATATATATATATATATATATATATATAATATAAATGTGGGTGAAATCGCCTTATGTCCACTATTTAGGTATGGTGGAGGATATGTGATGCTGTGGACCTATTTCTCTTCCATAGTCTCTGGTACCCTTGTCAGGGGACATAACATCATGGACTCTGAAATATCAGCATATTTATAAAAAACAATTTGGCGAACTCTTCCAGAAAACTGACAATGGTGGTCATTCAGTAGGATAAAGATCCAAGACACGTGGCCAAATCGACACCGAAACGGTTCAAAAGACACAAAATCAACCGTCTTTTACGGTCATCTCAGAACTAAATCATGTATAAAATCTGTTTGGGGAGCTGAAGAAAACAGACCAAATGATCTAAAGAGACAGCGCAATCCTTCAGTTTCTGTTAACCGTGTCAAACGTTATAGGGCTAAGTATTAACACTAGGAGCGCCAATAATTGTGCCACAGGTGACTTTCTCTAAAAATGTTTTCGTCCGTCCGTCCGTTGTCTTCCGCTTATCCGGGGTCGGGTCGCGGGGGTAGCAGCTTCAGTAGGGAGGCCCAGACGTCCCTCTCCCCGGCCACTTGGGGCAGCTCCTCAGGAGGAACCCCAAGGCGTTCCCAGGCCAGCCGGGAGACATAGTCCCTCCAGCGTGTCCTGGGTCTTCCCCTGGGCCTCCTCCCGGTGGGACGTGCCTGGAACACCTCTCCAGGGAGGCGTCCAGGAGGCATCCTGACCAGATGCCCGAGTCACCTCAACTGGCTAAAAATTTTTTTCCAACATAAATTTTGTTTTCCACACCGAATAAAGGTATTCAGATAAGATGCGTTTTTTTCCTGCAGTTTCAGTGTGAAATTATGCTACTGCACCAAATGCTGATTTCAATGCTTTTTACACGTCTTTAACACTGATGCCTATAAATGTGGTCGGGACTGTACTCAAGTTTCTGCAGCTGCAACTGTTAGTAGTTAATTTCATACATAGTTTCGAATTTATGAAGGTAAACAGGGAAAAATGAGACGCGTGGGCTGAGCTGTCCCACTTTAATGTCAGCATGGAGATCATTGTCAGCGGAGTGTAACAAGCAGAGGGCAACTGTTTGCTTTTATGGCTGTAATAACCTTATGGTTTATGCCCTGTTCAAACTAATTAACCAATCCTTGTGCGTACAATTTATATGTTTACCTCAGTTTTTGTTGTCGTAGGCAGAGAGGAGGGTCCATTTTCAGCGCCCAAGGCACTGGAGGCCCCTATGGGAGAGCTGGGGCCAGACCCAGGGGCGCTGTTAGTTGGCGCTGAATCTATGAGACATCAAGGAGACGAATAGTTTGCATCGTCACACTCTCGGGCAATGCTCAAACATCCAAATCAACTACATAAAAGTAACATTAAACTAACAAATATGAAGGGAAATAGAAAAAAAAACACATTTGTTTATTTTCTGCTTCTGTGTCAGAGTTAGGCATACCCATAAGCTCTAAAGCCCTCTTCTTGTAAGGAGTAATTATGTTTCCGTCTCTTCTCTTCAGCATCGGGCTGCTTCTCCTCTCCGCCACCTTCTGCTTCAGTCTGGATCGTACCTTCAGGTTCGGCTCAGATGCTGCATGACAAAAAGGACAGGCATCCTACATAAGATTCAAATCGCACAACTCGGCAAAGAAAATCCAACCACGCAGTCAAACACGACCGTCTCATTGCATTTTGTCGGAGTCAGGCCGTATGATTCTTCACAGCCCCACAGTTCAAAATCCAAAATCAAAGGCTGGGCTGCCTACGATTTCAGTTTTCAGCTACGTTTAAAAGAGTCAGGATTGGAGGCATTTCCACATCATCTGGACCAAATTAGGTCGAGCAACACACGGGCTCAAAGTGGAAGAGTCTGCTACCTGCCGCCCTGGTGACCACAGCCTGATACAGTAGCAACAGTTAAACTAACACAAAAACATGGCAGATGTGTCAGGCTTCCTCCACGTCCCCCGTCTCCCTAATGCAAACCAGAGGCAGGACCAAATGCACCGTGTCCGAACACACTGCTGGCGTAGCCGAGTCCCTCAGTGTTGACTCATCACAATGCTAATGCAGTATCTGTCACAACAGCACCGTTGGTTTATGAGTTTCCATCTGGTTTGAATGATGGCTCTAAAGAACTTGAGTAAATATTGGCATGTTGTCACACTTTGGATAATCTAATTATTTTTAAAACCTCAATTTAACAGGGTTGAATTTCATTCAGTAGAAATTCAGCCCAAACTGCAGTTCTGGCCTCGTCACAAAGAGCAGATTACTATTAACCAAAAATGTAAAAAAAAAAAAAAAAAAAAAAAAAGTAGATAAGACTTTGTTTAAATCTTTTACAAAAATCAAAACTGATCCATGCAGAGTTTCGCAAAAGTATTCAAACCCCTTGAACTTATTTGCATTTTCTCACATCATACCCACAAACGTGTATATGTATTGATTGGGAATATATATGATGGACTAGCACAAATCAATGAGTAACTGTAATAAAAATAATCCAGTATATAGAATCTGTACATTTAAAATTTTAATCTGTACTACAGATTAAAATTTAAAATGTCTGGCATGCGTTCATGTTCAGGTTGCTTTACTCTGACACCCCTAAATACAGTCCACTGCAACCAAGAAGTAAATGAAGCCCAGCTGTAATTTCATGCCAAACAGTAGGGATCAAACAGCTTCATGAAGACCAAGGAACACAGCAGACAGGTGGGGACAAAATGGTGAAATTTAAAGGAAGGTTACGATATAAACCTTCAATATGATGTGTATTGTAACAATACACATCATATTGAAGAATCATCCATGGCAGAAGCATGGTGTTGCCAGGGAGGTTCATCAGAGTTGATGGAACAATGGAGGGAGCTAAATACAGGGACACCCTGAAAAACCACAGGGCTGCAAATACTTGAGATCTGGGCAGAGGTTCACCTTCCAGAAGGACAAGGACCCTCACAATACAGGCAGAGCTGCCATGCAGCGGTTTTCGCTCAAAGCACATTCATGTGTCATAAGGGGCCAGTGAATGTTCAGATCTAAATCTAATTGAGAAACTGTGGCAAGACTGGAAAAGTGAAGTTCACAGATGCTCTTCTATTTCATCTGGCTGCTTTAAGCGAGTTTGCAAAGAAGAATGGGCAAGCGTTTCAGTCTCTGGATACACAACGCTGGTAGAGAAAAACCTCAGTAGGAAAGAAAAAGCTGGCTCTACAAAGTATTGACTTAGGACTGGTGAAAGCATATGGTCTCCACGGTTGACTAATATTCAACATGTATCATCCACCTTCCAAGCTGAAAATCAGGCTACTACGTACTTGTGCATCATAAAAACTCTCAACAAAATACGTTGAAGCTTCTGGCTGTACATTAAGTTAATGTAAAATAAGAAATTCCAAGAGGTATGAATACTTTTACAAGGCATGGCACACTGCACATCTAATGTCACATGAGAACCTACAAAGAAGCTGCAGGATGTATTCTTTAAAGTTGATCATCACATGGATTAACAGAGGGTAGACACTTGTGTTTATGTCCAGAGCTAAGAACTGAACCTGAACTGTATGAGCCACTAACACTTAATAGGTACAGTAACCTCACCAAAACAGGTCCAATTTTATATATTTGAGTGTAAATAGTGTAAAAAAAAAAATGATAGCAGGTTGAATTAAAAATATGAAATGAGTTTTTGTAAGACTGGATTCCTATATGAATCAAACAGAAAGCATTTGTGACCGCCTGGTGAACCATGCTCCTGTCTAGAGCGTGTCATTGGCTCACTCCTCGAGAACAGGTGGCTTCCCAATGAACCCTTCCCTAATAAATTCCCACAGCTACTTTTACATACTCAAACAAACATGCAGAATAGATAAGCTGGTATTTTTTCTGACTGAAAGCCAGCGCACAGAGATGTATCACAGTTATGTAAACCCCTTCTGTTACACAATGGCCAACCTGTTTCAATCATTTAATTCAGATCAATAATTAAATAGGCCTTTCTCCTTTTGTACATCATACGGTTATACATAGGAAACTGCAACTATGACGTGGGAACACTGCGGGGAGGAGGAGAGCAGTCGTGATGGCGGGGGTTTGGTGGGGGCAAAGCGAAGAGAGTGGGTCGCACGCTGCTATTTTTAGCTTTTGTCAAAAGCGGCAGAACCTTCTTCCCTAATACAGACCTCTAATCCTGTGGGTGTGAGGTAGAATAATAAAAAATAAATAAAAAAAAAGAGAGAGCGCGAGGGCGGAAGAAAGGAGGCAGCGGAGATAAATGGAGAGAAAACGCTGTTGGGAGTCATATGAATTTGCTTCACGCCCTGCCGCCTTGATTGCTTTCTATTTTCATCCGACACAAACAATAGCACAATACGTCCCCATCATAAATCAGTGTCCTTATTAGTCAGGCGATCTGCGGTTAATCAGAAGCGCAACTCTCGTCACTGCTTTATTAGAGTCGGGATCTGGGCATATGGCTATGTGCAAAGCTAGTTTTCTGTGCAGCAGAACACCGGCTGAGCATTTTGCTGACATCAATTTTTCAAACTAGTGCTGAATAGGTTAAAAAATAATGCTGCTCTTTATGTTTACAAGCATAATGACCAAAATTCTTTTTGGTTTTTGGGACATAAAACACTGAAAGGTAAGTCAAGTACTTACCCATTTTAAGACGCATGTTTTTTTTTGTTTGCTAAGCCCATTAAGTCTGATCAACAAAAACATATGAGCCGACTGTTGCATCTAAACAAGAACAATTTAGCCAAGAACCCGAGTAAAACCAGATTAGGAAGTATCTGTTTATCAAATACATATCAGATTATTTGCTTGAATTTAAATGGTGTACAGGAAACAGAATGACTGAGTTGCTAAAAAAAAGAGGCGGTAATCCTAAAAAAAAACTAAACCAGTGCAAATCAGTATAATGCTTGACAGTTGTGTTTTTAAGAAGTATTCTACAATTCACGTGTTTGCTGACAAAATCTGAAAGATTTATAATCCTTTTTGTGTACTGTGTGTTAACCTTTAATCTGAACGTTGCTTAAAAGTCCTTATCTTTGTCAATTGTGTTAACTTTGCTATTTTTTCTAGATGTTAAAAAAAACTAGATTTATTTAAATGCAGTAATAATTTGCAAAAAAGTTACCAATGTAAAAAGCACATAACATATTGGCCACAGTGAATAGAGATATAACACTGCATTTTATCCCAATAATGCTGACTGATACTTTATATATCCTAAGATTGTATAGCAAACACCTTGGTATCATGCAGCAATTGGATTTACTCCCAAATGATGCCTAATTCTGTTAATTTACACACCAAATTCATGAAACTGCTTCTGTCGTATGTGTTTGAATAACATAAACAATCTCTCTCAGTTTAGCACCTGTTTCATAGCAAAAAATATGAATAATTAGTTATGTTTATAATGGCAGGGTTAAGGACAAACATCTGTCTTTTCAGAAATGTTGCATTAATTACTATGCTGATGACACCCCAATTTATTTTTTCAATTAATCCAGATTATTCAGACCAATTATTTGGCCTACAGGCTGGTCTGGGCCATACAGCACAAATGATGACCAAAAGATTACTCATATCCTATAGAAAACTGAGGATATTGCTCTCACCAACTAAATAATCCATTTTGACACATTTACTTTACTGTCTACTGCCAATGTCAGAAACATTGGTGTTCTTTTTTGACCAAAACCTTTCTTTGAAGCCATACCTCAAAAACTACCTCCTTCCACTTTCAAAAATCTAAAAAATAAGGGATCAGATTCTTTTACTGAATTTGTTTTATGGACTCTTAACCCCTTCTGTTTTGTATCACCCCTTTTGTATTTTCTCTCCTCTTCGAATTAATCTTACAGTATATTAACCTTTTAACCTCAAGGACTCCTATTTTAGCTTGTTTTATTGATATATCTGTTTATGTCTTGGATTTGCTTGTTCACCGTTTAAGAGTTTCACCTGAGTTTGAAAAGAGCTTTAAATAACACTGAATTAAAGTGAACTTAATTGAATCCACTGAGAATAGAAACCTTTTTATATCTTCAATAATTCATTGTGTAATTGCATGAAAACACCCATCTATGAAAGTATCACATTGGCACAAGGACCCGAAAATGTGTGAAAAACACGCCAACCTCCCGCCGCTCAACAGTTTAAAAACATATCTCTACGTACACCGGTGCGCATACACGACAAGATGAACGTTTTTAGATATGCATTTTTGACAGATATAAATCTTGTGCTTTGGGATGTACAGTTTCACCTTTGCAGGACTATTTTGGAAAATCTTTCCCGCACCTGCTGAACACACACTTTTGGTAAGTGGGTCAAGACCAGAGTGGAGAGGGGTGGGGTGTGTGAGGAGATGCAGCTAAGCCACAACTATTCTTACCACAGACTATCACGTGCTATCAGACGACTCTATTCTAATTCCAGGAATTGAAACAAAGAGGATATATACAGAGTTAACATTTTAATCACTTGAAAGTCTTTAAACTGCTTTTTGGGTCCATGAGATAAACAGTGTCACGAGCGCTCTGCTTTTCTAAGGATTATGGATTATTGTAGGAAAATGGGGCCCTTAAGAGAAGAGGCCAAAATCAAAGATCAAATGGTTAATATGTAATCTAAAGCACTCACCGGCTACCAGGATAGAGCATACCCACTAACACAAAAAGGTTGGATTAAAATTTACTTTACCTAAATATTCATTAAAAAGTATCCAGATATTTTGTACGGTTTTAGGGTCATTTGTAGGATTTTAAATGCTCCATTTTGCGTGTAAACCTCATTGTAAATCTCCGTCATACGGGAAGAGAATGTGCTTGGCAATCTGCCGCAGCGGGGAGTCTGACACGGAGCGTCCCTAGTCACCCCTACTTTGTTTTCAGAGAGCTATCTTTTCTTAAACAAACAGTCCTGTCAGGGTTCATCCTGCCTGTGCCAGCTCCAAGTCTGCAGCACCTGCCAATCAGTTATCGGTGACAACCGATGGCTCAGGGAACAAAACTGCCTTTGTGTGCGTCCCCTCTCTCGCGTGCCAAACTCTCAGAGGACTTTAATAAAGATCGACAGGAAGTCGGGGTGGGGGGGGGGGGGTAGGCCCTGAGCAGGAAATGACCACATATAGATCCAGGAATCCACAGAGTTAAAAGGGTTTTATCTGTGCAGGAGGATAAGGCAGAGAAAGTTTTTAATCTCAAAGTGTAAGACAAAAGTCTTAAATTTTTACTTTTTCTCTTACAGTTTAACTGCAATCAAATTAAAGCCAGAATATAGTCTCTTGTATTTGAAACGAAATGATTGTGAATCCCAGCTAGTTTTAAATGACGTATATAGGTATTTCAGAGGAGAAACTCATCTGCAGTGGACGTATGAGGAAGGATTAAAGAGAACTCACGTCCTAAAGATTATAATTACCTTTCTATGATTCCTTTCGGCTGCGCTGTGATATTATTTTACTCTATATAATTCCTCCGCTTGATCTCTAAACTGTGCTCATACTCAAAATGACAGGCCTGCAGCTCGCTAACTCAACAAGCACGGTATTGTTTTCCTATGAAAATAACAGAGAGATAGAGGATGAAAGGACATAATATAATTTGGTGACCTCATTGTCAAATTATTACACTTTTGCCTCTGCAAGCTACTCATAAAAAGAGAAATCAGAGACATTGAGAGAAAGGAAATGTTCTTACTTGCACAGTCATCCCCAGAGGATCCCCCCCCCCCTTCAGCTTTAAACCAACAAAACTGAGTTGCTGTCTAATGGAAACTTTAGGTTTAGATTTTCAAAATAGCGTTTAAGGGCCACAACTGAGGAGGAATTATTGCGCCTAAATTATTCAATTCAGTTATGGACCGAGTCAAAGATCCTTTGAGCTACGGCTCATCATTAACACAGGGACATTAATACAGCCGCATATTAAGGGCAGGCCTGGGGGAGCAACAAGATCTCCTGGCACAAGACTTCCCATCAAAGTGGAGTCTACCTTACGAAACACTGTCCACTTGTTGTCTGTGTTTGACTTTGTTTTTCTCCAAGTTTGAGACATCTTATTTTGAAATGAGAAAGGAAGTAGCTCTTGGAATAACAGATAACAATCGCTTACAAAAGCCATAAAAAAGGCCTTCACCACTTTTAAATTGTGTGATTACCACTGTGAGAAAACAATCTATTGTTATCAATCATTATTCAATAATAAAAATTTGAGAGGTGAATATGTGAAGTTGATATACTAGGGTGTATCATACTGAGCCTAATGACATACTACATCAGCGACGGTGGATTTTATAGTTGCAACTTATGGTGTAAAAACATTTTTTATATATATCTATATATACTATCTACATGTATGCTGTGGACATGTGTGCATTTCGATTTTTGTGTTAATGTGTTCATGTGTAGATTAGCAAACCTGTCTTTCTCAAGGGGAAGTCGTCCTTGCTCTCTACAGGTGACGGCAGGGTGTACTGGCAGGTGGGGGATGTGCCGCCCAGTGGTGGAGAGCTTTGGTCCAGTGATGCGTGGTGAGAGGACCTGATGAAAAACAAGGAAAGGTTTCAAACCAGCATAAAAATGTGCCAAAACTTTGAGCTTCTCCTCGAAAAAGTGAGAGATCAGTCACTCACGTGTACCAGAGTTTGGGGTGTTGGATAAACGAGTGATTGGCTCCGTTGGTGACTGGATCCTTTGCAGACTTGTTCAACAGAAACTCTTGGAGTTTCTGCTTCACTTCTGTACTGGCCACTGCACCTGTGAGACCAAAAGACAGAACCAAAGGGATTGGGGTTACCCTAACATGCAATGGCCTGGATTTGCACCCTTGATGCTTTTCACAAAATATTTTTCCTGCAACACTCCTGTGACTGAGTACGCTCTGGTCTCCTGAGAAGGCAACTCGTGTAGGAAGATCTCCCCCTAGTGGTCGAAGGGCACAACAGTGTTGCTGCATACGTGATGCTGCAGAGTTTCTTTTCCATAAGAGGGTTAGAGTTGCAGCTTCAAATTACCTGACTTGGCAAAATCATAAATCTCGTCTATTATTAGCTGTAAGGTAAAAACAGTAATGAAATGTTACACCTAGAACTATTTTCATCAAGCTATTGGATGACATTTTTTTTCTAAATTTGAGCTTTAAAGGTCACTCGAAGAGCTGGATGTCATCAGTTGCTGAATAAGAGCCATGCAGCCATCGTCATAATTACTTATCCGGGGCCTAGAGCCAGTCCAAGAATCGTGAGAGTCTGATTTGCTTTTGAGAAATCGTTTCTCAAACAGCAAGAGACATCAAAAATTAACAGTCTGTCCTCATTATGAATGGCAATAAAATTAGTCCAATTTTTTATTACTCAGAGCTGAGTTCTTGCTGTTGCAAATGAGGTTCATTTTGAACCCTGTCGCTAATACTTATCGTGATTTACTTGAAAATATGAAGTGAATTTTAACGAGGCCGCCTTAAACACGAACCGCGCTTTCCTAAATTACTTGGCGGCAGTGTTTGGGACTGATTTTACCAAAGGATGATCAAGCATTTGCCTTCACAAAGGCAACACAACTAATGGTAAGTTGTGTTGCCAATTGCCAGCACTGCGAGTTGATACTAATTTGTTTTAGTAGACAGAAGAGTTTATGAGGGGGAAAAAATGGACATTTGAAATGAAGCACCTCGTAAAGGCAGACTCACTGTCCAATCAAGTATGCCAGGAAAAGTTAACTCATGAGCCAAACAGTTTTATTAATGATGATTTCAGAACACGTGCTTGTTCCAGTGGGAAAACTGAAGGGAACATTTAACTATACATTCTTCTATTAAAGATGATCGAAAAAGGTTCATCCTCGTGCTTGCTTTTGCATGGAGCGGTTAGTTTTGTTTTATAAAAATGTCTCCCCTGACAGTCGGGTCATTGCAACGAGGACGGTGCCGAGCTCTTACTCTCTCGGGAGCGCTCCTTGCCCCTGAGGCCCAGGCTGGAGACGTGCTGCTCTCGTCGATGCCGCTCCTGCTCTTTTTCCTGCTGGTTCTGTTGTTGTTGTTGCTGCTGCTGCTGCTGCTCCAGACGGCGCTCCTTCTCGGCGAGTTCCTGCTGCTGCTTCATGGCCTGGAGCTCATGCTGGAGCTGGGAAAAGCAGCGCTCACATCAGCATGAATACAAGACATTGCAGAATCAAAGAGGCTTTAGAGAGATTTGGCTGTTTCTGTTTTGCCGCAGTGACAAACATTTCAACTGAATATATTTCTACACAATATACTGCAGAATCTTGAGTCCTGCTGAGTTGTTTCCCATCTGCTGCACTCTTTTATGCTGTCCTGAGGTGCAAGTTTTTATTTTTTTTATCGCCTCTGCACTATGTCATGCTGTGCTGCGTTCTGTTGTTTCTGTTGTCATGCTGACCAATGTGCAACCGCTCAGTGCGATGCTAACCTTGAGATGCTCCTGGAGCTGAGCCTGGTGCTGACGGGTCAGCTTCTCGTGCTGCTTCTGGAACTCGCTGATCAGTAACTGCTTCTGGATCTGCTGCTGTTTCTGGATGAGGAGCAGCTCCTGCTGGAGCTGCCTCTCCCACAGTCCGGGGTCTGAGCCTGGCCCCAGCATCCTCAGGTCCGTGCGCAGGTCCAAAGGGGACAGGGGCTCCACCGCCAATGGCACGTCTGGCTTAATGTCCACTGTGGTACAGAAATGGGACAAAATATAAGAGATCTGCAGTTTTTTTTTTATTATTTTACCCGTGATTATTCATAAACCACGGTGAGAAAGAAAACATTCCTCTCTCATGATCCTAGAAAGCTTATAATAGCATCTATAAACAAACAGTACATCCGTCAGTCCAGAGACCAATGGGGGATAGTGTGTGTGCTACAAGACGCCGCAGACGTGGTATGAAACGCCAATTTAAAGTAGTTACATGAAGCCAACATCTCACCAACAAATCCAAAAAAGTGGAAAAAAGTCAGTTTCCCTGTTTGTGACGGAACATCCTGTAGATATTTCCTCACCTCATTAATGATTCATGAGAAAAACAGGCCGCGAGCCGGCAGTAGTTGGTCAATTCATGTACCTGCATGCTCTTTACACGTCTGTCCTTCAGTGCAGACCATGCACATTTGGTAAGAAGTGGCTCTCTGTTAAAGGTAATTGCCTGATACAAAGTGACAGGGCATCCCCCTTTGGTCTCCAGTCTCTATATATAGCCTGTTCTGCAGAGAAAAATCAATGGCCAGCATAGAACGTGGGACACAGATTTACTTCATCTTCCTCCTCCACAGAGGATGATTAGTGATTGTTCGATATTTTCCTCGTCCTCTCTGCACTTTTTCATTTAATTCACACAACTGTTCCCATCTTGACTTCATCAGGCTGCTCCTGTATGCACTTATCTGCAGAATTAAGTCTTTAAATTCATTCTAAGATATCCACCAGGAATCTGTGCCGTCTTGCAAGTATTTACACCTTGTGAACTTTTTCCCCCGTCTTGTATCACTGAAAACGACAGTCTTCACTATTTTGTATGAATCTGACACGTTTAACCAACACAAAGTAGCGCGTAAATGAGAAATAGAAGGAAAAAGGTGCATGGGTTTCTACGTTTGTATTTAGGCCGACTCAATCAAAACATTGTAATAGGATGGATAACATCGTATTGTTATGTATCTCCATGGTTGCTTCCATGACAGCGTCAATAAATGCCACGTTAGCATATGAGAAAATGATTTAACTTAATTACTGTGCACTTTTTAGCAGTAGAACTGCACTACATAATTTAATGGGTGAAGTGAAGACAGCTTTGTAACAGAGGCTGAGTTTACTTCAGAGCAGCTTATGTGTAGGCCTGTGTGAGGACCTGACTGTATGCATGGACAGATTTAGAGCCACGAAGAATGTGATCTTTCATTTAATTGCAGTCTCCTTTGTGTCTACTTTGTACAACCACTTTTTGCTTAATTTACAACTGCGAAACCTCTGGGGTAAGTCTGTTTGCACATCTAAAACTGAAACTTCTGCTTTTTTTTTTCACAGCATGCCTCAACCTATGTCTGGTTGGATGGAGAGTGTCTGTGAATGGGAACGTTCAAGTCTTGCTGCAGAATCTTAATTGTGTTTAGGTCTGGACTTGGACTAGACCACACCAACACATGAATGTGCTTCAGTCTAAACCATCACACTGTTGCTCATGCGGTGTCCTTGCAGAACGAAGCTCTGCTGGAAGCCGAAGCATTCTCTGGAAGAGGAAACGCGTCCCCAGAGTATGATGCAAACACCACCATACTTCGCCAGACTCAGGTCTTTTGCAGCCACTAAAACGTTTTCTTCCTGGATTGCTCGGTATTTAGCTCCATCCGTCTTTCCTCTATACTCTGACCAGCTTCCCTGTCCCACCACCATGTTTCAACCTGAGGAGGGTGGAGTGGAGGTGCTGTGTAGGACTGTAAGAAAACATGGTTTCTTCCTTTGAGGAACATCTATCTAGGACTGCAACTATTATTTAGCAAATTGTTTAATCTGTGTACTATTTTTGATTAAGAGATTAATAATCAAACAGCAAAACGTACAGAACTTGAGGCAGGTGAAGCTTAAACTGTGCCACTTGAGGAGTTTTAGATAGAGTATATTCACAGACAAAGAGGGTTTTACTCTTAAATGCAAAATGTATATATTTTTTGTGCCGTCCCGGCTTAATTACTGCTCTGAGTGGGTCGTTCTTTAGGGAAATTACATATTTTAGAGTCTGTAGACTCCAGTTAACGATTCAATTACTAAATCAGTTGACAATGTTTAATCTGACTGTTTCAGCACTAGACTGGACTGTTAATAATGGGTGTACTTGTTTCAATAAGAAGGGCCTGGCCCGTCGTTTACACCGGGGAAGTCATACAACCCCTGTTTTAAAGTTGCTACACAGGCTGCCAGTAAGGTCTGGGTTTCATTTTAAAATGTTAGTCTGATTCTACAGAGCTTTACATTGACAGTCTCCTTCGTATATTTCTGATCTGATACAAATACACACCTGTCCAAACCTTTTAGTGCCCCCTCCACTGTTGCCCCCCAGACTGTGACTTGCATTGCCCATCTTCCGACGGAGTTTGGACTCGGTAGATACTTTTAAAAAACAGCTAAAGACATTTTATTTTGTTAGATTTCAGCTTTTGTGATGTGCACTTTTCTCTGTTGTACACTGCTCTGTATTTTGAGGGGTTCACCCTTCTCGTGAGGCAGTTTGTGACACTTGTCTGTGAAAATGTGCTATATAAATAGACTTTTACTTGCTTGTTTACTACGTGTTTTCTGGCAAGCATACGCTTTTGCAATTAGGCCAAAAAGTTGTTGTTTTTTTCTCCAATCGTCTCTAACAAACCTCTGTTGCCTACACAGAACAGGCGTATTTATCCTGAGATTAACTCTCAGAGAGGTGGGCTCACTATGCCAATTAGGTCACTTCTGATGGCAGGTAGTTGACTGGAAGTTTATACAGGGGTATTAAAGTAATCTAATTAAGGGGGCTACAGCAACACTTTTATTTATTTTGAAAACGGTGTATCATTTTCCATCCACCTAATAATTACGAGCTGTTCTGTGTTGGTCTATCATGTAAAATCACAGCGACACTGATGCTGTGACGCGACAAGAGACGTGAATGCTTTTCCAAGGCAGTGTGGGTTTCTGCAGTGATCGAATCTAGTGGATAAAGGTTAGGTAGCGGGTTCTGATGCGACATTCAGAGAATAATACGAGAAAGCCTGGGCTGCATACTGTCTCCTTCACTGTGAAGCCGGGTAAGTATTAAAACCTACTTAAAATTCCAGCGGCTGGTTGGAGATGCGTGGAGCCCTTTTACTGCCTTAATCTTCTCAAGGGGTCACACCGGAGGGAACATCAGCCGTGCTGTTACCTCACCTGTTGCTGGAGGGACTAAGCCTGAATAACTTGTTACACATATGTCCCCTATGAAGGCCCTGTACTAAATCTAGACCTGTAAACTAAAAATAAAACGGCGCTTGTGAAAAAGGACAAAGTCCACAGTGGCCCTTAGTGGAGAAGCAGTGCCCTCCTGCTCCCTGGCGTTGCGAAGCTCACTGGTGCTCATTTGTTTTGTCATGTTTTTATTTCTCATGTTTTTTTTTTATTGTATTTTTTTTTTAGTCCTGCCACCCCTTCCACGTGAATGCGGCTGTGACGATTAAAAATAGAAACATAAAAGCAAGTGGCGCAATCCCAGTCTGTGACACCCCTCCCCACACACACACACACACACACACACATGCTCTCCCCAGTATCCGCCACCCTAACTTGCCGCTGCCATGGCAACCCTGGCGACGTAATTATGTCTCCCTGTTCTGCGGATATCAAGTCTCGCTGCATGTCATCTCCTGCCTACAGTGTGCGATGTGACATGTTGACTATTATATCAGCTTTTTCAGCTCTTATATAAGAAAGGAGTCCCTAGCCGGAGACAGAACGAGAGGAGACGTCAGAAAAGCCTCCAACAAGCCTCCGAATCAATGGGGAGAGCGACTTAAAACGTGTTCAAAAGAAGTGAAGACAAAACAGAAGGGACTCCGGCGCTGTCATTTTTTCTTTTTTTCCCTCTCTGTGTTCTAAAAACAACTTCAATCGGTTGACAGAGAAGGGCAACAACATGGCAGACGCATTGAACAGGCACCTGTAGAACAGGCACTTCTCTCCTGACAGGGAATATTAATCTTACCTTGTAAGTACTTGACAAAGGAGCTTTTTGTACCGGCTGCTGTGAACCTGTGAAACACGGCACAGCTCGGCGTGTCAGACAGCCTTAGTGCTGCTTTTACCTAATAGAGCCAAATATAGCTCCCCCCCCCCCCCCCGCCCTGAATTAATAAAAGAAAGAAGAAAAGCTTAAAAATCCCCGCTGTGAGGTCTAATTAATCTTATATTTGGTTCTGCATCCTGGCTGTGACTGGCAATAAGGATCTCCACTTTGATCGGCACGTCAAGCTGAGCTTCCATCAGAAAATCTCAGTTCGGTGGTTTTAGCAGGGTGGGAAAGCTCCGGTGGCCTCATGTGCATGTTTTTTTTTGTTTTTCTATTTACTATCTGCTCCATGTTCACTGTGTTGACAAGAATGATGACAGTGATAAAGAAACAAAATGAGGACCCTTAAGGTAAGTCAGCACTGTAGCAACAATAAAGCCTTTATCTTTAAAATGTGTGATTTTTTTAACCTCTCTTCTCATGACTGACACAGAAACAAGGGTACCAGTATCCTTCTTTGTGCTTCTTTTCAAGCCGCGCAACACATCAGACCTACGATGCCTCCAACTAGCAGCTGTTTTTTTTTTATATATATATTCAAACGGCACCCTGAAAGGAGTTGAACTGAAATCTGGTGCTATATTACAAAAATACTCTACAGGCAGAGGAGAATGCGGAACTAGCAGAAGCCGGGGCTAAATTTAAATGTTTTTCTGAGCAGGGTCTTAATATAGACGACATGCAAAAGAGTGTCACAGTTGAGAGGCCGCCCCGCTCGATTTAACACAGGCATAAATAAGACCCAGTGTCACATTTCTGTAACTTTTAGCTCTTTTATGAAATCCTCGCTGCACAAAAAAGTCAGCGTCTTCTGGGACAGCGTCTGACACTTGACCCCCCGCAGGCAACATTTAACACTGAGTGCCTCTCGATTCGTGGAAAGTGCGCAGAAGGACCTGTAGGCATTGGTAAACAAGAGATTTATGAATGACAGCTCCCAAATTTGTTTTTAGCACAGTGGGAGCAACAAGCACCCTGTGCCGTGCCCAAATGCCTCTCCCTGCAGAGGTCCTGCCAAGGAGGGTGTATAGGGTGACTCATTGCGTGTGACCACACTCCCAGTGCAACCTCGCGCCACCAGTGTCCCCAAAGTGTTTATTCCTATAACCAATCGTCCTCTCATTAGCCCTGGTGGTGCTTAGAGTGACAATCACAGCCTTAATTTAAGATGTTGGATGGCTGCCTTTTTGTGCCTCAGATCACATTAGCAGGTTCCCATCCAAGAAAAAAAAAAAAAAAAAAAAAACACACATCGCAAGAGATCATTATGGCTACTACTGCACACGGGCGTGCTGGAAGGCAACATTTCACGTTAACAAGTTTATATGTAGCTCAAGCATCACTGTGCCTCTCTGCACAAGACTAAATAATAGCAGGTCCTCTAAAAACAGCAAAGAACAAATAGGTTAAAGTAATTTGAGCTATTGAATCTACTTTAGGAGAGTTTTTTTCAGTTTTAGCCGCAGACATTTCCAAGAAATCAATTTTAGAGAACAATTTGTGTAATTAAAAGCAGTGGGATTTCAATATTAGACCGAGATTCAGGCATTTTCTGGCCAATACCGGTTTCCGATAATTTTTTGGTCTAATTTACATTAATGTCAATTATTATTATTTTCCTGACGATTGGTACTGATTTTATAAAATATTAGCAGAAGATTTAGAAGACTGTCCTCCTTTATGCTTCAATGTATAACCTTTATCTCATTTTTATTATATTCAAAAGTCAGAAAGAGATGCAGTTCTTTGGTCCACAGTTCTTAGTTTTAATGCATATAAAAACCGGGGAAGGAAATAAACTGAATTTCTTAGTTTTTGACCTGCAGATCAAGGCAAGGCAAGCACTTTTCAGTAATGATACGTTTCAAAGTGCTGATCCTTAATTATAACCAACCAAGTGAAAAAAATTGGCTGATTCCAATGTCTGGTTGATCGATTTGTGAATCTCTTTAACACTAAATAAAACAAGCATTGCCTCTAATGCGTGCCTACAAAAGGTAAAACTTAAATATGTAACTTTGAACTCGCATGTTTTTGCAGCCACATTACAATATTACATAAAAGTAAATACATTGCAAGCTGTTAAGCACTCTCACTTTCCTCAGTTTTTCAAAGGAGAACAATTTACAGTAAAGCTTATCTGTATTATTACTGTGTATTTTTAGGTATTTTGGATTAAGAGCAGCCTATCACATTGCGGCTATCTAAGGTGAACGTGTGCTAATTTTCAGTTTTGGCCACAAAAAAAGCAAGAAAAGACTTTGTTAAACTGTAAACATGCATGTATGAGAGCATTTAAACAGCAACAGAGTGGGGCTGCTTATCTAAATTCCCCCGTCTGCCATTATAAATAGAAACAGAGATACAGAAGATGTTTGAGGGCAAAAATATAAGCCGATGCTTGGGACTGCAATGTGGCGCTGGATCTCTCATTAAGTGCCTTGTTATTTTGAGCAGCTGGTATGTCTAAAGCAGGAAACAGGTCTTTATTTTTAAGACTGCAGGCTCGTCCTTGCAGCTGAGCCAGGGCTGTGGTCAGGGAGGCTGTCTGCTAACAAAGAGGGCCAAACTGAGCCACCATGGTCCTTTGGCTGAAGGAAGCCAAGCGCTCAGTTGTCTCCTGTCCTGCTGTTACCTCTAATCGCTTACACAACAATAACACACAGCACAATGCATGCTAAAACACGAGGACAAATGAGAACCAAGCGGAAGACGGATAATGGGAAGTGCTTTTTGCCAAAGATTTTTAGGACATCCCTTTACTTTGTAGCAGTTTTTGTAAAGGTTGGGGTCAAAAATCAGCAAGGTGGGATGCTAATCAAAGATGCGACTACATAAGACAATCAATAACTGTAATAGAAAATTTGTTTAAAAAGTCCTATTGTTTACAAGCTAAAACAAAAGTTAAACCAGCTTAATTATCTTAAAGGTTGCATACTCAACCCATAGTCTGGATCACAGGTGTCTTCCACTGTTTTTTGTAGGCCAGAAGCGGAAAAGTTTGGGATCCGCTGCTCTGCTTACGCGCAACACTGGCTTCAGTCTGCACCATCAGTAGATTCCTAATCAGTGTTATAATAAAACGGATCATTTCTCCTTTTCTGAACGCTACAAACCACAGAAGTCCCGTCAACAGGAGCAAAAAGGTCCCCAAGCATTAACAGTTGTGAACCATGCTATTCTAAGGATTCATTTTACAACAGGAAGAGGAATTCAGAAACTTATTCTTAGCAACTCTTTTGTCCTCTGAGTCTCTGCTCTTAAATTAGGTAGATTTCAGGAAGCGCTGACACGAAAACCTGTCCTCTGCATGCTGTTATGTACCATCTCTTCTCCAGCAAAACACTTCAAACGTACACTGCCTGAATAGATCCGGGACGCGGATAAGTGGACCTGAAGGGTGCTGCATTGTTCTTCTCTGAAAGGTCCCTTTTTTGTGATATTTGTATGATATTTCAAGCAAAAGGGAAAACTCATTAGGTTCTCCCTGTTTGGAAACCCACCTGAGGATGGCTTTCTTTTTTTTTCCCTCTAACAGAACCTTAATGGTCTTGATGCTAATCAAAAATGAAATCGTGATTAAGCCCGTCTTTTCTCACAGAGGAAAAGAGGAGGGATTAGAAACTGGGCTTCAGACAAAGAAATCGCAAATAACCTACTTGACCGGCACAGGAGCGCACTCACATGCTCCGGTCATGACTAAACAACATAAAGAGAGAATAATGACAGCCATCTGATGTATTTCTTACGGCGAACAAACAGTGAACTCTCTCAGCTCCCCACAGAGCCATACTTTGGAGCAGATAACACAAGTCACCGTCATGTGGTTTATTCTAATGTGGAAAGAACAAATTAAAACGGGCAAACGGCAGAATCCTCTATAAATATCTGTTCCGAGGCGCTGTTATATCAGGAGCATGCGAGATGGAACGATAACGCGCACAGACGCCTAATCTTAGCAGGCTAATGCCATAAGCCGAAAATAACTCACCTAAGAATAGCTGACCCACAGAATAAGCAAGGAGCCTGGATGCAAAGTGCTCACACTCTATGGTTCTTGTTGGGTTCACAAGCAGCAATACAATATAGCCTGATGGGCAGATAACCTGCCCTGTGAGCAGCCATTGAATGTGTCATCACTCTCTCGTCCTGTATTGTCTTAAATCCCTTCTATGCACTTTTTTTCCTTTCTCCCTTTTAAAGCAAAAGACATTTACAGACAGCTACAAAATCTTACGCAACTGCAGGGTAATATTTTCAACTCTGTCACAATTTGCATAGATGCTTTTTAGAGTTTTTGTCAGCAGGCACACAAAGAAAGAAGAAGTGGGAAGGGAAAGAAGAAAAAAACAAAAACAAATGAAGTGTGACTCATGTCGCTCTTGAGTCAATACAGTAAATAGATGTTACTCATTCTGATGTCAGCCCTGTTCTCTTCGATTCAATCTCTAACGCCCAAAATAGAACAGCTGAAGAGTTGGTGGTGAATGTCCAGAGAGAGACCTCTCGGTTTCGGTATTTCTGCAACTTTTCCTTCCTGTTCCCTGACATGGAAGCTCGCAAAAGCCCAACATCCCCCTGTCATGTTCGCACTGAGTCATTTCAGTGAGCTGCATGCAAGGGCAACAGAGTTAACTCCACACACACACAAACAGTCACTTATCTTTAGGCAGACTCCTCCACTCAGAAATACAATGTACACAACAACGTATGTCAGAGAAAATACCTGCGGTTCAGGACAAAAAAAAAAAAAGTTTCTGCTCCAAGTGGGCTGAGGTGTCTCACACAGGGGTGGGGAGGAAAAAGCGCACACAGAGTTGAGAGGCAAAAAGATGGAGCGAGGTGTGCGCGTGAGAAGCACAGAGGGTGGACGGGATTTTTTTTTTTTTTTTTTTTTTTTTTTTTTTTTTTTTTGGGAAGGGTGGGAGAAAAAAAAGCAAAAGAGGAGGAAAGACAGAGAGATTACTCCTCAGGAGAAGCGGAGGCGGCGGAGCGTGAGATCACCTGAGTTGTTCATGTTGTGCATCTTGCTCTGGTTGGGGAGCTGCTGGTGTCCGACGCGCCCCTCTGTTGTGGAGAAACTTGACTCGCCCTCGTAAATCGTCTGCAGCATACTCCACTCAGCGCTCAGGTCTCATCGCCAGCTTTGCGTTTCCTGTCACCGAGAGCCACCCCTCAGCCGCTCGGAGGGAGGAGGGGGGGGGGGACCACGACGATGGGCGACTCTCTCCCTTCCTCTGCCTCCTCCTCCGAGGAACTACTCTGACTGTAGAGCCCTAACGCACACACACACACACACACACACACACACACACACACACACACAACTACACTCGGCAGAGCTGCTACTCTCTCGGGAGTCCTGCTTCAAGTCTGGTCCAAACACCAACACAGCGTTTGGAGGAAGATGGCAGCAGGTCCTGCTTCTTTTTTTATCTGCCTATGCCCCCCCGTCTGTGTTTTCTTCCCCGCTCTCCCCGGCAATGTTGTTCGGGCGGAGAGGAGAATGGAGTAGGAGCCGAGTTGCGCGGAAAGCTGTGCGCTCTGAGCACCTCGCAGAGGCAGCAAATGCAAGCCGGGGAGGGAGCGAGCTTCATTTGCATGTGAATCAACAACTGCGGGGCTCACAGGTGACAGAAATAGAACAATGGCCAGCCCTGGCTAAAAATAGGTCAGGCGAGGCGCAGGGATTGGAGCAGCATTGATGCGTTTAAAAATACCACACCAAACACAGCTGTCTTCTTCAGCTCCTGCCAGAAGGCATGTCTCCTGACTCGCTGCTCTGCAGATGGAGGCTTGAATCCTCGCTCTCTATCTCTCCTTTCTGATTTGTTGAACCAGTGTCTCTCACTCTATTTATGTCTTGGTTCTGTTCTCTCAGGTGCAGGGGGTAGGATGAGCCTCTTGTTGCCCCCGATGTTTCCAAAAGAATAAAGGCACCCTAACCTTACATGTGCATGCCAGGTCACAGGTACAGTATGCGATTCACAACCAAATCTGGATTCTCTAATCCGATCCATGTCTTTCGTTTTTATAGAAACTGTTACGTGTGCATATTCACAATAAAACATATTTCATTTTACTAAAATGTCTTCATTGAGAACAAACCGGAGCCGGAGTTAAATCCCTTGTTGAATGAACCAACTTGGCAATTCAATCTGATTCAGATTTTATTTTATTTTTTTTACAAATTCATAGTAATATGAGCAATTTGTTAAGACACTCAATGAACCAAATGTTCCTTTAAGATGCAAAGAGTAGCCCGGCTGTGCTAGCTCTGGGTATGCACCAGGTTCAGTGTGTATCCAGGGCAGGACTGAGACTCGGGAAGCATGCTTTCTGCTCACCAAAGAAGCCAGGTGTAAGATGGCATTACAGCATCATTGTAATTACATAAACCCTTCAGACTGTGTCGAGAACACCTCTTTAGGACGTGAAATCCCATTGCCCCCGAAAACATCCTTGACACTCTTTAATGTTGGATTAAAAGGCAAAATATTCTACCCACATTTATATCCAGGGAAAAAAAAAAAACGTTTGAGCTGTGGCGCTTTTCTCTGCGTCGATATCACGAAACCCAAGAGCCGCAGCTGACACCATCTGACTCGGTCTGTTAAAAGCCAAGTCAAATGTTCAACCTGACCACTGATGCAGGGCTGGGTTTGTGGCCAAGCAGCCTGCGCCTTTAAATTTTTCATCTTCCTTCATAATTTGACCTGTCCCCCTGCCAGGGGCGTGGAGCCAGCACGGCTATTTTTAGGTCCGGGGCTCTGACGACTGGAATACGAGAGACACACAGAGAGAAGGAGTTTTTACTGTGTTGTTTCAGCTGGACAAACATTTAACCCCCTCAATCCTTTTATCGCTGCGCAGCCATTAAGCCAAGAAGGAAATACGCAGCTTGAGGGCTTTCTGCAGGCACAGAATAACCCTGAGGCTAATGTATGATACGGCCTGAGTGATTGCTTGCATCATATAAACAAGCACTACACCAGCTATGTTTGGTCTACATGGACGTTGATTGTTTCGGCAGTCAGATGTAAGATATAAGAATACCAGAACAGACTACTGTGCAGGACTACAACCGTTATTGTGATGGTGAATATTAAGGCATCACCTCAGAGTTAAAAAGATCTGACAAACTCCTGATCTCCATGAATTACTTTGGGCTCTCGTTCTGGCCGGGTTGGCGAGAGTGATAACGAGCCCTCAAGTCCACGGTAAAGACTGCTAAAGACCCGGAGCTCCATCTGTCACATTAGCTGTCAGAGCAGGCCGGCTCTGACCCTGGGCTGGCCTCCCCTTTACACGGAGCCGAACTGCTCAAGAAGAGACACAAGGCCGCCACAGTGATCTGAAGAACTATTACCGTGACGGCAGTTTCTATTTCTGTTTGCACAGAGGTGGGCTTTTAGTCCGATGTCGCTAGGTATCAGGTTATACCAAGTTTTTGCAGAATTTGAATTTAAAAACCACGAACCGTTTTATGCCATTACAGTGTTATGGTTTAGCATTCTCCTTAGAGAGATGCCAGAGAAAGGGTTGGTGTGATCTGAGTTTTCTCCATCTGTGTGAAGCACAGAGTAACCCAGTAATGCCATCTTGGCTAAAAAGATGAAGAGCTGAGCATTTTCTGATTTCTCCATTGCAGCTCAAGTTACGGTATATGTTCCGAGCTCGGGATCATATATCATATATGCTTGAAAAGCATCAAAGGTGACGAGGACTTAACAGAGAGCAATAAAGTGTTTCTGAGATTATGTATGAAGTAATTTACATATTTTCGATATTTGGGTGTCTGGCATAAGCCCGTTACCGGTATCAGGGTATCCCAAGGTTTTAAGAAGTTATCGTTTTCAAAAACGCTAAATGTTTCCATCAGGCGATTAATCTATATAAAAGGAAAATAGTTTCTATTAATTAAAGTCCTTTAGTGCAAAAAAGAGTTAGAATCCTTAATGTGCGTTCACAACGATTGAGATCAAGGCAAATATACTGGATCGCTTGCTGTTGGTCGCTTGACTCTTCCCATACTTCGACAGTGACAACGGTGTCGCAGTTTCAACTCAACATAGCGGACCTGTAATGAACGATAACGTAGGACCCAAGATTCGACACAGCACAGGTCAGTGGTTGGTAACAGGCTTTATTTTGAATGTGCATGCGCTGCGCGTGGAGCGCGCAGGTTGCTCTCGAGCCGGTAACCCCCTGTTAGAGGGTTTGTGAGCTCGGGGACCGGCTCGGCAGGCAGGGGTTTGCAGGGGTTGGAGCCGTTGAGCGGCTGGCGGTCCACTGGGGTCTTTGACCGGTGATGGTCTGGGGGGCAAAGTCCAGTGAGCCAAATCCAGGCAGAGGTACAAGAGGGGAAATCCAGAAGGCAGGTCCAGGTCCAATCCAAGGTCCAAAAAACTAGCAGATACACAGACGTCAGGGGTTAGGCAGACTCGAAAAACTCACGGACAGACAGGTCAGGTTCACAGGCAAGAAATCCAAGGCGAAGGCAGACGCAGAAATCCAGGGACGGGCCGGGTCAGGTTTCCAGACGTGGGCAGACAGAATCAGTTAAGGGGTTAGGCACTCTCGGTGGTCTAGGCAGAACAGGTCAGGTACGAGTTAGCAGACAGAACAGGGAAAACGCTGGAAGGTACTCGATAGCAGGCTATGAGACGATCTGGCACTGGAAGCTGATTTGGACAGGGCTTATATGGAGAGGAAAACAGCTGAAGCCAGTAAAGGATAATTGCAAGCAGGGCAGAGAGGAGCAGTGTGCAGAGTGTAGAAAAATCAGCGCCAGTGCCAAGAACATCACAGAGCCCCCCCCCCCCCCCCCCCCCTTAAGGGCGGATTCCAGACGGCCTAGGCTGGTCAGGATGGGCTCTGTGAAAATCCCTGAGTAGGGATTTGTCCAGGACGGACCGAGAGGGGACCCACTGGCGCTCCTCAGGTCCATAGCCCTCCCAGTCAATCAAGTACTGAGTTCCCCTTCCCCATCTCCTGGACTTGAGGATACGTCTAACAGTGTAGGCTGGGGAATCATCAATGAGCCGGGAGGGTGGTGGGGATGTGGAGGCGGGCGCAAGACTTGAGGTTTTGACCGGTTTAATGCGGGAAACGTGAAAAGTGGGGTGGACTCTCATGGATGGAGGCAAACGGAGGCAGACCGCCACTGGGTTCACCACCTTAGTGATGGGAAAAGGCCCAATAAATCTGGGTGCTAACTTCCTGCTCTCAACCTTGAGGGGAAGGTCTCTGGTCGAGAGCCAAACCCTGTCTCCTGGCTGATATTGGGGGGCTGGGACCCGCCGGCGGTTGGCTGCCTTAGCCTGGGCCTGAGAGGAGCGGTGAATGGCTCTCTTGGCCCTCCTCCATGAGCAGATGGAACCCTTGCATCTCTCTCCTGGATGGAGAACACTGGAGGTTGAAAACCATAAACAACATAAAAGGGAGAGAGGCCTGTGGAGCTGGAGGGAGTGGCATTAATGGCATGGTCCACCCAAGGCAGATTCTGGGCCCACTTAGTGGGGTCAGACTTGCAGAAAAGGCGAAGCTTGGTCTCTACTTCCTGATTTAGCCTCTCTGTCTGACCATCGGTCTGTGGGTGGTCAGTCATACTCACCAGATGGGGGCCGATGGGAGACTTTTGCCTGGCAGCAATGGGTACAGACTGAAACAAAGTCCTTGACATCCCGGGTCAGAGTAGGCCACCAAAACTGGGAGCGGACAATGTGTAATGACTTGGTGATGCCAGGGTGGCAAAACAGGCGGGAGCAGTGACAGAATTCGAGCACCCTACTCCTCAAGGGATCAGGGACGAAAAGTCTGTCTCTGGGGCAGGCCTCAGGAATACACATCCCAACGAGTGAGCTCCTAACCTCTTGCTCCAGGCTGAGGCGAGTCACTGCGCACCGGACCGAATCAGGGAGAATGTACTCCTGTGTCTGTTCGGGACCCTCCTCCTCAAACATTCGAGAGAGAGCATCTGGCTTGATATTTTTAGAACCAGGTCTGTAAGACAGAGTAAAATTAAACCGACTAAAAAAAAGAGTCCACCTTGCTTGTCGGGGGTTGAGCCTCCTTGCCGTCCTAAGGTACTCCAGGTTCCGGTGGTCCGTCCAGACAAGGAAAGGGATTCTTGATCCCTCAAGCCAATGCCTCCACTCTTCCAGTGCCAACTTGACAGCGAGGAGCTCTCGGTCACCCACATCATAATTTTGCTCTGCTGGAGACAGTCTCCTAGAAAAGAAGGCACATGGATGAACTCAGCCTTCCTCAGCCCTCTGGCTGAGAACTGCCCCGATGCCGGAACTGGAAGCATCAACCTCAACAATGAACTGCCTCTCTGGATTGGGAGAGACCAGGACTGGAGCAGAGGTAAAAAGGAGCTTGAGTTGCCGAAAAGCCTTGCCAGCCTGATCGTTCCAGTTGAACCTCGCCTTAACTGAGGTCAGGGCATGGAGCGGGGCGGCCACTTGACTATAATTTCGAAAAAAACGTCGGTAAAAATTGGCGAACCCCAAAAATCTCTGTAGTTGTTTCCGGTCGGTTGGTATGGGCCACTCTGTCACTGACCGTACCTTGGCTGGATCCATGGCCATCTGGCCAGGGGACAGGATAAACCCTAAGAAGGTAGTGGTTGTAACGTGAAACTCGCATTTCTCTGCTTTCACATACAATTGATTCTGTAGTAGGCGAAGCAGGACTGAGCGGACGTGTTGACTACAGTCGTGGGGTCTTCTGAGTAGATCAGGATGTCGTCGAGATAAACAAAGACAAACCTCCCAATCATGTCCCTGAGTACCTCATTTACGAGGTTTTGGAAAACGGCTGGGGCATTTGTGAGCCCAAATGGCATAACCAGGTACTCATAATGACCTGTAGGAGTGTTAAAAGCCGTCTTCCACTCATCCCCCTCCCTAATACGAACCAGGTGGTAGGCATTTCGAAGGTCTAACTTTGTAAACAACTTGGCCCCACTGACCATATCAAAAGCAGTGTTCATCAGAGGAATAGGGTAGCGGTTCTTGACAGAGATGTCATTCAGTCCCCTGTAGTCAATACAGGGGCGAAGCGAGCCATCTTTCTTCCCCACAAAGAAAAAACCCGCGCCAGCAGGTGAGGAGGAGGGACGGATAATGCCTGCCCTAAGAGAATCCTCAATGTACCTCTGCATGGCCTCAGACTCAGGGGCGGACAGAGAATAAAGGCGGCCCCTTGGAGGAGTTGTTCCAGAAAGCAGATCAATACAACAATCGTAAGGGCGATGGGGAGGCAGGCTTGTGGCCTTAGCTTTGTTAAACACCTCCCTCAGATCGTGGTACTCAGCGGGAACCCTGGACAGGTCAGGGTAGGTTTCCTCAACCTTAACGTCGGGTGTCTGGAGAGGCTGGGCCGACCGCAAACAAGAGGCAGAACAGGACGGAGCCCATCCTGTGACCTCCACCCTCCGCCAGTCAATGAGGGGGTTGTGTCTCCTAAGCCAAGTTGCCCCCAGGACAACTGGGACCTGCGGAGAGTTAATAATCAAGAAAGTGAGAGTCTCTCTGTGGTTGACTCCGATCAGCAGTTCAATGGGTTCCGTGATGAGATGAGAGTGGTCCAGTCTGTGGCCGTCCAGCGCCAGGATGCTGCGGGGAGACGGGCTTGGTAGAAGCTTGATGTTTAGCCTTCTAGCCAGTCCCTCATCCAGAAACTCGGTGTCAGCTCCAGAATCAATAAACACAGACAGGTTATGGGACGTGGCGGCGACAGTAATCACAGCTGGTAACCGGAGGTCAGGGGAGACAGAGAGCTTGGTTCGGCTCAATAGGGATCTCCCCCCCCTACTGAGCCTGACCTTTTACTGGGCAGAATGCGGCGCGATGTCCCTCTGCACCACAGTAGAGAAAGGTTGCGTTGAACCCTGCGCTGACGCTCCTCAGTGGTCAGTTTAACCTTTCCTAGTTGCATTGGTTCAGGGTCAGCTGGACCATGAGAGGGCGATGGTGCTGCTGGGCCAGGTGACGGTGACCAAGAATGGGAGAAAGGAGCAAAGCGACGTGCCCTTCGCTGTTCCGTGAGGCGGAGGTCAATACGGGTTGCTAGGTCCTCTAATTGCTGAAGGGTCCTAGGATAATCCCGAGTTGCGAGCTCGTCCTTTATCTTTTCACTCAGTCCATTTATAAAAACATCCATCAGTGCAGGCTCATTCCAGGGGCTCTCAGCGGCTAAAAGATGAAAATCAATAATATAATTGGCAACTGACCTGTCTCCTTGTCTAAGAGTCAAAAGCCCCCTAGTGGCCTCCCGGCAGGGCAACACTGGGCTGGACACTCTGACCAACTCCTGTGAAAAATCATAATATGAGTAGCATAGAGGGGAGTCGTTTTGCAACTCAGAGGCTCCCCACAATCTTGCTTTACCAGCCAGCAAAGAAATTACATATGCAACCTTTGAGCGATCAGTGGGATAGGATGATGGCTGAAGCTCAAAATTAATGTCACACTGCGTGAGGAATGCCCGACAATGCTCGGGATCACCTCTAAAGAGCTCTGGCGGAGTGAGACGTGGTTCCGAAGATGACGTCACGACGCGTGACGTAGTAGCGGGAGGAGGTGTTTGCGGAAGTGCCGGGTTAGGAGAAGCCTGGCTGCGGAGATGAGTTAAAATCTCGGACACGCCGGCTTCTAACTCTGAGATGGACTTTTCAACGCTAGCCCGCCACTGACCGTCTGGCGAGGGATCCATTTCTTGGCCAGATCGTTTCTGTAATGAACGATAACGTAGGACCCAAGATTCGACACAGCACAGGTCAGTAGTTGGTAACAGGCTTTATTTTGAATGTGCATGCGCTGCGCGTGGAGCGCGCGGGTTGCTCTCGAGCCGGTAACCCCCTGTTAGAGGATTTGTGAGCTCGGGGACCGGCTCGGCAGGCAGGGGTTTGCAGGGGTTGGAGCCGTTGAGCGGCTGGCGGTCCACTGGGGTCTTTGACCGGTGATGGTCTGGGGTCCAGTGAGCCAAATCCAGGCAGAGGTACAAGAGGGGAAATCCAGAAGGCAGGTCCAGGTCCAATCCAAGGTCCAAAAAACTAGCAGATACACAGACGTCAGGGGTTAGGCAGACTCGAAAAACTCACGGACAGACAGGTCAAGTTCACAGGCAAGAAATCCAAGGTGAAGGCAGATGCAGAAATCCAGGGACGGGCCGGGTCAGGTTTCCAGACGTGGGCAGACAGAATCAGTTAAGGGGTTAGGCACTCTCGGTGGTCAAGGCAGAACAGGTCAGGTACGAGTTAGCAGACAGAACAGGGAAAACGCTGGAAGGTACTCGATAGCAGGCTATGAGACGATCTGGCACTGGAAGCTGATTTGGACAGGGCTTATATGGAGAGGAAAACAGCTGAAGCCAGTAAAGGATAATTGCAAGCAGGGCAGAGAGGAGCAGGTGTGCAGAGTGTAGAAAAATCAGCGCCAGTGCCAAGAACATCAGAGGACCGGGATTTTATCGAGCAAGTGACAAGGATTTATTTACCGTGGAAAGCCTAACAACGGCGTTGGCTACTCTGGGTGCCCCAGATCCTCCAGAGACGCACCGGGTTCGGCGAGGGCCACTACCTTTAGCCTTTTTGTGGATCACGATTGCTTCCAGTGGGCCTGTCTTTCCAGGCGGGAGCATGAGGAGCTGCTGGCCAGCGTAGAGGGACGCATCTCCCCCACAACACAGATCTTAATCCAGGACACAAAATACAGGCTTTTCAGTGCGTAAATCCATAACTTCTCAATAGAAATATAGCCAAATAAGTGAAACATAAAAAAAACTTCTGCTTAAATAAATGGATGAGGAACACTCTTAATGCAACATAAAATGACTGTAAAGTTCAGATTTTAGAACCCTAGCTAATCTAGCTTCACGTCCACGGTGGGTTTTGTTAGCTCTCACTTCGCTGTATTCGGCCTCATCGCACTGATCAACGCCTCGCTTCGCTCCTGAATGCACCTCTACACAGGGAAAATAAGCAATTTACTCGTTCAAAGTGCCTGGATCGCATTCGGTGTGAACGCACCATTAGAAAGATGGGGTGAGATGCCAATTTCAGTGATAGGTCGTATTGATATTATTAAATATGTCAATTCTTCCAAAGTTTCTATACATTTTCCAGTCTATTCCCTTATAAAGTCCTCCTTCCTTCATTTCCACCATAAATTAAACCTTTCTAAATTCTATGTGGGCCAATAAGCCTCCCAGGCTGCACCTTTCTCTTCTTTCTCTGGCCTGTGACCGAGGTGGACTAACGGGTCTAACGTCAAGCTGTACTATTGAGCAGCTTAGCTTTGTGCTGCTACTTGCTATTTTTCCACCAGTAACACACTGTTTTCGGTACATTAAAGGAACTATACTTGATTCTGCTTAAATTCAAAGTGTGAGTGAAGAAAACAGTTTAGTTTGAACTGTAAGCCCCGCCCCCAACTGTTTTTTCCGCCAACGAGAAACCCTTAATATTCACGAGACTATACACACACCTCAAGCTCGTGCACACTCCTCCGGAGGAACAAAGCTTGATCAAGGAACTTTTCTTCGTTTTCTTTGACATAAATGGCTACGTCTTGGGTAAATGATATTTTCCTATGTGAATGGTCAACACTTACATGGATGCCATGTTATTCTGTTTTCATGCGCTGTTGTGCACGCACTGGAGGAGCTGCTGTTTAGCAACGGCTCCACATCTCGTTGTGCCACTTGCGGAGAAAGCCGTCCCAGGTTGTCCCCAGTTCGCTGCTTATTCGTACTAAAAATCAATTGGTCGATTGTTATCATAAAATCACATCTTTAAACTCATAATACATTGCCTAAAAAGCATTTTTCTTAACCAGACAAAAATGAATTCAGGTATAGTTCCTTTTAATGTTACCCTTGACATCTTATCTTTACTCATCTAAAGCTAAACAACTCTTAAAAGACGCAAAAAAGTAATTTTCCCTCATACACTACCTTAAATCAGGCACCTGAGACCTCACGTTTGTCATCAATCTGGGGAAATCACAGATTCAAACCAGGAAGAGAAAATGTGGGGTTTAAAATATGGCTAAATCAAAGTCTGAATAAAATTGGGGACCTTTATAATGAAGGAGTTTTAATGTCTTTTAGTGAGCAAATACAGTCTGCCCAGACAACATTTTTTAAACTATTTACAGATTAGAAGTTTTATCACTACTTTACTGGAATCTGCTTCTGAGCCCCCACTCTCTACCATAGATAATACAGCCATTCACTATCATCTGAGTAGAGGCCTGCTTTTCAAATGTTACAATATTTTACTTTTCAGCTCAAAATAGTCTTTCTTATTTACAAGCATGGAAAACTGATCTTCAGACAGAAATCTGTGATGATTAATGGAATAACTCATTCCTACTGAAACAAATGGGAACTATCCACACAAGGTTTAGATTACTGCAATACAAATGGTTATTTAGAAACCTATCACTCCTGGAAAACTTCACCGTTTCAATTGAAATATTCCTGATGTTTGTGTTAAATGGGATACAGTTAAGGGTACTCTTCTCTATAATATACAGTGGACTGCAAAACTAATTTTGTCCTGAAAGCATTAAAGCAGAGGTGTCCAAACTTTCCTTAACGTGGGCTAAAATAGTCCAGTCAAAAGTACTTCAGCGTCACAAAATATTTATCAAAAAAACATTAAATTACCAAAAAAAGAATCAATTGTGATTTTGCTTTTACCTGCTCCACAATATATGTGCATCCAGTATTTTAATTAAATTAGTCAGTTTTTTTCATAGGAAAGAGATTATGAAAATAGATCTCAAACTGTGGTTTAGCACATTTGCCAGTGTAAAATTTGGTCATCCAGTTTTCAAATTGTTTTGGGCTCGATTTAAGATTTTTTAATTATTATTATTCATCTAGTCGCAGCAATGAGAACAGGATTTGGGTCAGTCTTTTTTTACTTTCTTTTAACAAATAAATTAAAAGCAGTGTTTGGTGCACCAAAGTCTGTATTTAAGTCATTGGAGATCCCATTTACTATGAAATTAAAGAGAAATGTAGTAATGAAAAGATAAATACATTGTGCTGTACCTAATATTTTCAATTAAAAGAAGATTTTAACTTGCCTGTAGTCATTTTTCCCTCATTAAAAACCGGTGCCGCATTTTGGACACCTCTGCTTTAAAGGATGTACAAAGAGGAGGAAACTTGTAAGTTTTTGGACGTTTCTAAAACAGATACATTTTAATAAAAACATTTGTGGAAAAGAAAAACGTTTCCATCATGCAGTTCCAACCGTTTAAAGTCTTTTCAGTGAGATGCCAGAGAAAGAGCAAGAGGGTTTTCCCCGGCTGTGGGAAGCAGAGAATAATGAAGCATGCTCCTCCTTCGTGAAGCGTACTGTGCACTGCCTGCCAGCTGGCTGAAAAGATGCACTACATCTTTCTCTTGCTTACAGGGAAGAAATATAGGGCTGTTTGGAAATATCTCTGGTCACTAAGACCACCAACAGTCATAGCATTGAAAAATTGAAAGGGACTGTGCATCTCTTTAATGACAACAACGCTGTTTTATGCCGGTGCAAATTCTCAGTTATCCGGGTTATCGCAACAGTAAACAGGCTTAAATCGGAGGCAACCGGTTTCCTCCGACCCAACTGCTGGTTTCCAAAGAAGTAGTTTTTGTTGTTGTTGTTTGTTTGTTTTACAGTTGCCTGAAGACAGAAAAAAAAGGTTTCTGCACTTTTATTAGTTACAAAGAATTAATTTCAAATACCAACAAGACAAGTGTCTTCTTGAAAAGCCCCAGCCATGGCCAACTGCATGTTCCTAAAAAAAACAACTCACTTCTCTTAGCTGTGATTAACCTACACTTTTTGTATTTATAACTAGCTTCCTGAGGCTGATGAGGGATTGCGGGATTGGAAATAGCTCTGCCCAATAAGCAGGGCGCAGTAAACCTGCAATGTGGCAAGCCCATTATAGCTCCTACTGCGTCACAGGCGGCCTTTGTCTGCCTTTAGTCCTACTAAAGCGTTGAACGTCAGCATCCCTGCTGGAGAGCCGCTCTGCTCTGTGCTCCAGGGGCCAGGCCCTCACTGTCTATCACCTCCCTTGTACCCAACATAAACTATGAGAGTATCTGTGCAGTTGTCTGCGTACTTGCGTGTTGGGCTATCCTCAAAGCCGAGCAGCGACATGCTTTTAAGGGAACAGTATTGGAGATGAAGAGAGACGGGATCAAAAACAGGGAATTCCTCCCAAATCCATGGCAATTAAAGCCCTTCAAAGTAAGTAATGGAAATAAATGATAGGTTTCTTCTGTCTTTGTCACAGTTAAATGTTTCATATCATCAAACTAATTTTCTTTTCAAAGCAGTTTTCAAATGATTTTTTTTTTATTTATAAAGGGAAAAACCTATCTGACCCAACCTGTCACTATATGGAGAAAGTAATTACCCCCTAAAGATAATTGCTTGTGCCACCCTTCGCAGCAACAGTTGCCATTAGGTGTTTGTGAAATTGGAAATGAGTCTTTTACATCCCTGTGAAGGAATTATGACTCCACCCACTTTGCAGAATTGCTTTAGTCCAGGCACATCGAGGGTTTTAAGCATGAACCACATGTTTCAAGGTCACACCACAGGATAAAAACCTTCATTTTCTTTTTCATCAATTTAAAGGTGGATTTGCAGGTGTGCTTCGTATCATTGTCCTGCTGCATAAAGCAAGTGTGCCTGAGTTCAGGGTCACAAACAGATGGTGGGACATTCTCCACCAGGCGTTTCTGCTAGGTTGCAAAATTTGTGGTTCTGTCAATTACAGCAAATCCCCCCGAGTTCTGAAGCCGCAGCGCAGCCCCAGACCATGACACTGCCGCCACTAATATTTCTCTGTTGGCGTTCGGCCAAACATAGCAGGCCACACAACCACGGTGAACATTTGTCTCTTTACTCCACAGAACATGTTTACAAATGTTTTGGGGATCATTAAAATATTTGCGGTCAAATGTGACACCAGCCTTCGTGTTCTGAACACAAGTAAGTTCCAAAAAAAGTAAAAAACAAAAAAAGTAAAAAACAAAGCAACTGGACTTGACCAACTGGACCATGACCTGGATGACTGAGAATCTTCACCAGCATAGAACACAAGGTCCGCAGAGTTAACAATGTTGTTCTGGTTCTTTTGTGGCCTCCTTGATGAGTTCCTGATGCACTCTTTTATTCATTTTGTTAGGCCAGTCATACCTAGGAAGGCTCCCCACTGCTCCATGTCTTCTCCAGTTGGGGATGATGGCTCTCGCTGGGGTTCACTGGAGTCCCAAATCCTTGCTACAAATGGCTTTGTAACACTTTTCGCACCGACGTGAATATTTTTAGATTAGGACATGATGTGTTCCCTTTTGAGATCTTATACCCTAGTTTATGTTTCCAGGTTCTGAAAGTAATTAGGCCTGGGAGTGGCAGGTGAAACGGAGCTCAGTTTTTAGAAAATGTGGTTAATCATAGTTAAATTATAATCACAGCTGACTTAGCAAGGAGGGCAAATATATTTTAGCAAAGGTTGTTTTTTTCCCCCCTTTATAAATGGAGTCGTCCTTAAAAAAAAATAAAAAAATTCTGTATTTCAGATTATCTTTGTCAGATATGAAAACTAGTTTGACGATGTGAAACTTATAGGCGTGAGGAAAAACGCAAAACTAAACAAATCTTTAAGGAGTCTGATACTCATGATGTTTCTGTTGCTTTTAATCAACTCCAAAAACCTATACTAGTAAGAGACAGATACTTCCTCTTGGGTTTCCACAAACTGCTCAAAACCTGGCTTACTGCTTTTTTCTTCCTGCCAAACGTGCCCACTCACATTACAACAATTACTGCACCCAATCCAAATCAAGTCCCAAAGTTCTCTGGCTTAATCACCATAGCACTGCAGCCCTGTGACACATTGTGCATGATGAAACCCAGCAGGGAGGCAGACTGCAGATGAAGGAGGGGAGCAGTATCTAAGTGTTGCAACAGATATGAGACGGGAGCAAACGCCACGCCTTCCCTACTCGGCCTGACCCGGAGAGCATTTTGTTCCCTCTTAAAAGAGCGTGACCTGTGCGTGGGAGGGGATGAATCAGGAGCGTTTTATTGTCTTGGGTTTAATGAACTTAAAAGCTGTTCGTCTCTATAGGGCTGTAGTTGCGCAGGTTTCATCATGCCACCTTGGGAGTAGAGTGGCGGATGTGACTCCGCGTAGGTGCCGGTTTCTCCATCCTACCCGGTGGAACAAGTCCGCGATAATTGCAACTTCCCACGTGTCGCCGTGCACTCCACCCGCCCCGCCCTGTCTCCTGGGTTTTGTCTCTCTGGAGGCCGCCTCACGGTTCCGAGGGCAACCCAGGTACAGAGGGGAAATCAGCTTTCTGCACCAATTACATCAGTCCAGGGTGAGTCATTGTTAACTGCAGTGAGGATCTTAGATCAATTTGTGGTGTGAAGTCATAGTCTGCACAGCAAACAGACCCCAACGTACTCGTTAAGAGCCCAGAGTGAACGTTTGTCCCTTCAAACGGCCCTTTTCTCCTTATACCTTGTGGTAGGGGCTCATAAAAGCACAAAGGCACCATGGCCGTTGATTTGATGGTAAAATCTAATTAGCCTGTACATCTGGGTGAGTTATGTGAGCATGTTTCCCCCACTAATGATTTAGGTGCTCTTGCTTTTATTGGGTTATTCCGTCTGGCATCCTGTGGAATTTCCTGCTGGACGTTCAGGGTGGTTTGGGTTGCACTTAACAGGTTGGATCAAATAACATGAAAAGCTCTAAAACACGTTAAAATGCAGTTTTAGAATTGAATTGAGAAACATTTTCAGCAAAGTTTTGCCATTCGCCGTTGGACACGGGCAACAGTCTGTGTTTCCGGTGAGGGTACCATATAAGCACAGAGATAAATCGATATACATCCACAAAACCTAAACAATTAAGCAATAACAGTGCTCAAAAGGCAACCCCCCCTCCCATACACATACACACACACACACACACACACACACACACACACACAATTTCAAAGCGTCCGTTTATTGTGAACTGACCTTGAGTCAGTTTGCTTTCTAACTTTGAGGTCCTCGATCAAATGCCTTCATCTGCTGCCGTGGGCTTCCTAAAAATAGACGTGTGGCACAAAAGCAGACTGGAAACAGAGGCCGGCTCTCAGTATTTCTACTGATCAATGGGCTCATCTCTGCTGGAAATTATTGATTCGCTGTTTGTCCGTGGAGCTGTTGTACAACGCAGGCGTTGCTCATGAACAACTCTGTTGATGGCCCACTTTGTCCATGCTGTCCTGCTTTGGGTTTTATTGCAAAAGAGATCATCGATGCTTCTCTTTCACTTTAATTATTTAACCCAGAAGCCTTTCCATTAGTCAAACCTTTTCAGGAGGTACATTTTAATGTCAGCTGGTACGTTTTAGCTTATAGTACTTTCACCCTGAAACGAGAGATGCTCGATTGTGAAAAAATAAAAAATCCTGAGGACAGGTGTTGGTCCAGACTGAAATTATATCTGGTTTCCAGGATCAGTCGAGTTTGGAAGCAGATTGCATTTAATGCAACTAAAGGCAACATTTTTATGCTGTTCCATATGCTCTTTAGCAGGCTTTTTTTGTTTTACATCCCAGAGTTTTCCACCTTATATGTATTTAGACGTGAAATTTCAGAGAGATGTATGTCAATCAATCAAAATACTCAACATGTACTCCAAATAATTGGGTGTAATGTGTGTGGGATTAAAACGTGAAATTAAAATTCCCGCCACGTTTCATGAGCGTCACATGATCTCCATTAGTGTGATTGTGTCCTGTGGTGTCTCACCAAAGCTGGGTGGATGTCGCTCAGAAGTTCACTCTGGTCTGTTTGTTGATGTTTCGTCCTCACTCAGCATGGGCTGGGGTGAAATTTATCTAGAGGAAGAAAAATACAGTATGACGGTAATTCCACAAGATTTTATGGCAAAATTGGGTAATAAATAATGGCTTTCATTTAGCAGTGTCCGTGGATAGGGTTCAGCAACAGGTGGGGGAGAAGCAGGTCCACACTAATCTATACTTTAAACAGCCTGAACAATTTGTCTCATTTCTGCGTTGTGCCTTTCTGTAAATTTTTCTTTTAAAGGGACCTTGTCATGTCCTATGATTTTACCAATTTCTACACCAGTCGCTCTCTGGTTGCATGCAAAGGTTTTCCAATTACACTATCACGCCCTGTTGGCTTATTACATACTATTTCTGTGTTTTAAACTTTGTATTTGCTCCATTTGTTAGTAAACGAAGTGCTTTTCTGTATATTTACCAAAACAAGATCACATGCCAGTAAGTACGATACTGCACATGCGCACAATGAGTAAGCATGGAGAAACAATGGAGCCTACAGACATATAGACAACGTTATAATAAGGTTATAATGAATAAATCCAATCATAAGCATATGTTCAATCTTACCTGTGAAAGGTAATGCCAGTAGGTCTGGTTTGTACTGTCAAACGGTTGGTAGAAATCCACGCAGCACATGAATGAGCCATCTTCTCCTAATCGCTCCACTATGCCACATCTGATACGGTGGCAACCATTCGATTCAGTGCTGAATGAGGTGTCTACGCATAAGATGTCTGTGATGGAGCCGAGCGAGTGAGCAACACCCAGCGGAAGAGCAAAAAGAAAGAGCTATAGTAAACCTTACCCTGTAGATCGGGTTGGTATTCGACCATGTTGAGCTGTCACTTTACTGCGAGACATTGCAGGGCGGTCTACTGGTTCCTACAGTAGCTGCGTTAATTGTCACCATCTTGTTTTCTGATAGTTCTGCAGTGCAACAGTAAAGGTTGTTTTTTTTCTGTCTCAAGAAGGACCAAGTAAACGCTATCAGGACGAACGCTTGGCATGTGTTGTTTTAGTTGAAGATTAATTCATGTTTTTTTGTGTCTTCTTTTTATGGTCAAGATACATGTCTAGGCCCCTTTAAAGAATAATGTTTTATTTGTGCTTCCACATGCAGCTGTATGTCTAAAGAAGAGCACAAACTCAGCTGTGCAGGTCAGAGCCAAACTGGAAGCCACAGCGACCAACACAGTTGAGCTCCACTGTTCATTGCTTACCATTTTATCATTGTGAAAGTCAATGTTTATGGTGGGAAACTCCTAAGCCATCCACACACTGTGTAATGAAAACAAAAAATCGAATAGGACTTGAACGCGTCACACTGTGCTCAACGTTACGAAACCTCAACAGTAACTCCTGCGTGACTGAAGACACCAGATTGTACAAATCTTTTTGTGCAGGAGCAGAATCGCATCAAAGAGGTTAGACAGAGACATCAGTCCAACAATGAATGGATAGAAAGTTATGAGTGTTAAGGCAATTTCTCGGAAATTTTAGTTTTTATTTCAATGGAAATTGAAAATACAAATTGATTAACGATCAATTGCACAGTAAAGAGCAGAAAGCTCTTGCACTGATATCCCTGAAAAGCCTCGAGAAATGAACTGAAGCAGCTGCGTCATACAAACACAAGGCCTCAACAGACGCATGTGACTTTTAGTGTAACTCAGCCAAACTTAGCTGACCTTAGAAAATAGCACATGGATCAGAAACTAAACAAAGGTTGACTGTTCGGATGCATTTTCCCTGATTCATTCTGCTAGTTAAAATTGGCTATGATTTGATAATCACAGCATCATCTTGCCTCGGAGCTGCCATCTGAGTAATCAAGACAGAATAAATGTTTTTTATCATCATGATAGCGAGATTAGGGTTCTTCATTCTTTTTTCGAAATTTGGCATTGACATTTCAGACACAATAAAGTTCATTTTAAACCGTTACATCACTTCACGTCAGGAAAGGTAGATCTGTTAAAATAGGAGTTAAGATTGCATCTAGTCTGAATTCATCAATGGCATTTAAAGATGCTAACAAAACTTCATTCATGGATTTAAAAGGACCTTGGGAGAAAAAAGAAACAACAAAGCAAAAAAAAAACGGGCCAAGAGGAAATCGAGTTTGCTATGGGAAGGGCGGACTGGCGCTTATTGTCCGAGCCACTTCCACCTACGCCATCACTCCTTTACTTTGACCGCAGAACGCCGATCTCCTCCTGTGGTGCCTCAGAGGTCTCTGAAGCAACAATGCCTCTGAAAAATAGCTCTTCCTCTGATTATTAAGGCAGCCCGATGCATGCCGGGAAATGTCCCACAGTGCTCCGGCCACCTCTGTTACAATGTTAATGTCTGAACGGCTCCATATGCATACAAGCTGGAGGGTATTTTTAAACCCCTTGCTGGGGTGACCTTGATTTTTCCGGATCTTTTTATGGCATCATACCCCGACATGTTTTCCCAGCAGAGAGAGACTAATTCACTATAACACGCATATTTAAAAGCTTATGTGCAGTCTGAGAAATGCTCTGCTAAGATATGTTCTATTTTTAACTAATCCACATAAGCCCCCATTTCCTGCCTATAAATAGTTCAGGGGTCATCTCACCCTTTCAGAAGGAAAATAACTGTAGAGCCACATTTGCTTCAAAGACTGAATTATTTCTGTCCTAATCTCCTTGTGTGTTAAATCTCCTTGCCCCTACATTTCACTGTTGCATCCTGAGTAGCGTGCTGGCACGTCTACACTGAGGTTTGCATCATTAACAGGGTTACAACAATAAATCTTGCTCGAACTATCAGTTCCGTTGCTTTGTGAGTTTCATCAGCTCAACTGTGCCAGGAAAATGTTCCTGTAAATAAAGCAGGGACTTGTGGTAGATAGGCCGGGCGGTGTAAAACTTCTACCTTCAGCAACAGTGCACCCTACAGGTTGATTAGAAGCAGGAACAAAGGGGGGAAAATACAGATTTAATACTGTAGACCCTTTCTACACTTTCTTGGCAAGCTACAAGAAATGGCAGCGAACAGCAAGGTTTGTGGTAAAGATCCTAACTATAGAGGATGTTTCATAAGCACTGATAACACGGAGCAGCAAACACTAATGGCAAGATATTACAGACATACATACATTTACAATGCCTTGAAAAAGTAATCCTACACATTGAACTTTTACATACATCTGGTCAAAGTCAGTTTATCATGTTGGTATTTTATGTAGACTAACACAACGTAGAGAGTAGCTGTGAAGCAGAGTGAAACGGAAAGAGGGTTTCCAATTGGATTTAAGTCTGGACCCCCAAACACAAGTCTAAATCCTTTCATTGTAGCTCTGGCTGTATGTTCAGTGTCATCATTTAGCTGGGAGATGAACCTCTGGCCCGGTAGCTTTTTTATTGTCTATTTAGCTCCACCCATCTTTCTACAAACGGTGACTATTTTCTCTATCTCTGCTGATGATAAAACCATCCCCACAGCATGATACTGCCACCACCGTGACTCCCAGTAGGGATGTTGTGTTCATGGGCGACGTGGAGGGCGACGTGGAGCTTTTTTTCAACAACGGCTTTCTTCTGGCGTTGTTACATAAACCCCAGATTCATGATGTAATGGATGACGCTGGTGAACCATATTCAACCAAAGACAGAGTTTAAAATGATTTAAAAGGTTTATTGAAGGGGATGAGTAGTGGTGGGTGAGGCAGGCAGGCAGACCCAGTCTCAACAGATGGCTTATGGTGCAGGCAGGCAGGGATGAGCAGGAGACCAGAAGATGCAGGTAGCGACAGACCCGAACGGGCGATGTGGACAGAGGAACCGCCAGAACGGGCAGAGCAAGCGGCTGGAACTCATGGAGAAACAGGCAACCTTCATCACAGAAGGGAACAGTCCAGCTGGCTGAGCACACAGGAACCGGTAGAGTCAAAGCACATCAAACGAGACAAGATGAGATGAGACGTTCTGGCCGTGAGTGGATGACTGAGGCAGGTATATGTAGGCAGGGGAACGGGTGACCACAGTCGACAGTAATTACTGGCAGCATGTGGAGTTGATCTGGACTGACTGGAGTTTGGTGACTGAGGTGTGGACAGAGCTGATTGGGATAGTGGCTGATTCAAGTCCAGAATGAACAAACAAAACCCAAATCATGACAGATGAAGTGCATCGCTAACATCCGCCCCGTCGAGAGATTGTCCCATTTTCACTGTGGTCTCTGTAGGTTCTCTACAGTTGCAATGGGGTTCTTGGCTGCTTTTCTGTCCATTGCTATCCTTCCCCAGCCTGTGAGTTTAGGCAGATCCCATGGCATGGTGATGATGGACTGAATCATCCATAAACAAACCTTGGGATAGTGTTTTATAACCTAACCCCAGCTTTTAATATTTACACATCACAAACAAAAGTATAAAAACAGGTGCATTAGTTCCAAAAGAATCTATCCTCTCCTCTCAATCAGCTTTTCCACAAAATCCCTGACCAGTCCAATCCATTCCTTGGTCTTCATCAATGCTCACTAACAAACCTCTGAATCCTTCAAAGAACAGATGGATTTACACCAGTTTTCTCCATTTGCTATTTGTTAGGTGACTTCTGAAGGAAACTGTTTGTACTGAACTTTATTCAGGGGTATTAGAAAAATGAGGACCAAATACAAATGAATTGTTGCAAAACAATTTAAGAACCATGCATCATTCTACTTAAACTTAACAGTCATGCACCAGTGTGTGTTGGTCTCTCACATAAAATACAGTTTAAGCCTGGCTAATTGCAGTGTCAGTCGCCTACCAAGCTTTCTTCCCTCTGTTATGAAACGTGTGGAAAGCACTGGCACAAAAACAAAAACTGTTACAACTATATGACCCCCAACAATATGTGTTTAAGACTCAAAGATGTTGAACGCGGCATGAGGATTCCCACTATTATATCGGCACTTTAAACTTAAGAAGTGGGAGACAGAGAGAGAGAGAAAAAACTTCAAGCACCCGTACATGCTTTATTGTTTCTTTGGCCTCCTTCTGAACACATTCATTCATGTCATTGTGTCCTTTAAAATACATCTAAAGGAGGAGAATAGAGCTCCCTTTTCAAGGTGACTGTCATCTTTTCCCTTGTAAGAGATTAAACAGTTTGTTCAAACATGTCTTTTTAGAACTCTTTTTGTTTTTTGTTCAACTTTGAAGTAAAGTAGAAAAGATTTGAGGTGAGGTTACAAGGAGTTTTTTATTTTTATCTTTTTAACCTCAAACAGAAATTCCTTGCTGCTTTGGAAGCAGATGGGCTGGTAAAACCCTTTCACACCTATCTGGCTTGCGGGACCTTAATGTGGACTCCGCTCTTGGACATGCAGTCAGTGCGTCCAATCTCTGTGTAATTCCTGGATCCGTTTGTTCTGCACATTTCACGCTGAGTGGGCAGGGGTCGCAGCCATGACCTCTTGCTGTCCCATAACTTAAATGATGAGTCGGGAGGAGAGGCGAGCGCCGTCAGATGAAAGGCAACAACAAAGAGTTTAGCAGGATCCGCAGCAGAGCAGTCTCTGTAAAGGAGTGACAACTAATGGGCTTGTGAAGTCGGAGGTTTGTCTGTTTTTGCCATCAAGGTTTCCCAGTGTGGAGGCAAATGGCAGACCAACACCACATCTATCACTTTCACTGATTTCACCTTGCGAATTTTGCAGAACTGGATCCAAACAAGGCAGATGAACCTCTTGCTTAAGCACGCTGATCAACTACACACCAAGATTACAAAAATGTAGTGTGCAAAATAGCAACGCCTAATAATAAAAAAAAAAAACAATAAGCCGCGAATTAAGTAGCACACGGACAAAAATCACGTAATTTATCCAAAGCACTTGAGGTGGAAGCCTCAAAAAAACTATTTTCCATTCACACAAGAGTCTTCACAAAGATTTGAATGATTCATTCTCCCAACTCCATTCGCACAGGGCGTGAAAAACAAATGCAACCCAACTCCCCCCCTCCCCCCACCCAGAGAGAGCAGAGGTCGGTTGAACAACAGTGAGAACACCAGGATAAAAAACCCATCGAGGTTTCTGTGTGTCAGCTGCAAAGGCAGCCAGATGCTTTCCCTTAAGCCACAATTCTCCCTTCTACTATCTAAAATATTCCTCACACATACACCTACCTACCCACACAATTCACCACCAATCCAGGATCAAGCTCCTTTTTTTGCTGTGCATGAGAGCTGAATGTCCCGCAGTGCAGCTGGACTGAATATATTTGGTAAATGCAAATAAGACTGAAACCACAAAGAGGGGAAAAACATGTCGGAGTTAGATTTGCTGCACTTTGGCTACATGCAGTTTGTCTGCACCGTGTCTGTGGAACAGCAACACTCATGCCGTTTAGCAGGAGCTCCAGCCATGAGCAGCTAAATAAATAAAGGTGTGAACAAGACTGTGTTTCATTTTCAAGACTGCACGCCAAGATGAAGCCCAGAACTACTCTCCGCAGGATTCTGTTTAACCTCAAAAAAAAAGATGCAGCACACATAGGGGAGCCTGATCAAAACCAGGACTTTGGGAAATGTGAAGCGTGAATGCCATTCTTTACAATGGCAGGGAAGAAGTTTTGTTATAAAAGGATCCAATAATGCAAATGATTGGTGAGTTTTGGACGACTCTGACAACAACACCATAAATATAGGAGGTTTGAAGCTACTCAGCATCATGGTAGAGATTGCAGCACCGCTCAAATGAATTAATATCTCCTCACGTCCCTCTGTAATGAAGGGAGAATGTCAAATTTTCTAAATTACACACAAATGTATTTTTTCTGAACCTTTCCATTATAGCTCTGGCTTAGTGTCCAGCCTCAGCATCAGTGTCTTCCTGATGACAGGTTTCCTTCCAGTCCTCTCAAGTATTCAGCTCCATCCATCCATCGTCCTATCAACTCCAACCAGCTTCCCTGTCCCTGCTAAAGGAAAGCTGGCCCACAGCATGATGCTGCCACGGCTTTTCCCCATGGGTCATGGTCTTTACGGATTAGTGGTTGATTTTTGAGCACACATGTAGCCCAAAAAGTTCAGTTTTGGTCTCTTCTGATCAGAAAACTACTTTTTTTCACAAGTTTGTTGTGCCCCCTGCATGGATTGAACTTCATATGGCGTTCCTGTCATGATTGCTTGCTTCCTCCTTCTCTTTAACCAAGGAGAGGATTGGTGAGAGCAAAACTATTAGTTGTCCTGTAAGATTTGCCCACCTGAGCTGTGGATCTCTGCAGCTCCTCCAGAGTTTCCATCGGGCACTTGGCTGCCTCTCTGGTTAATGTATAATTTATTCTAATAATAAATAACAGTTGTCCTTTATTAACTAATAAGCAGACATTTGAAGGCAGTAGGTTGGATTGGATTTATTTATGGATCTCAGAGTAAAGAAGGCTAAATACAAACACACTCCACTCAAAAACCCATTTTTATGGTAAATGAAATTGAAAACAATTTGTTCTTTTCCTAATACTTTCACATTTATGTTGCACTTTGCATTGGTTCCAAATAAAATAAAATACATTAACGTTTGGGATAGTAAAGTGGCAAAACTGTTTGACAGTTCAAGAGGTATCAATACATTTGTAAGGCACTATTTAAGTTTTTATTTATCTATTCCAGCAAGTTAACTATTGAGACTTTCAACCTCTTCCAAAACGTCCTAATTATAATAACACTCCCTCAGGATATAACATCTCTGTAGACTCTGATGCTATGATAATCTCCATAGGTCACTATAAACAAACTCTCGGTCACCTTTATATGCAGCAAAGTGCAAGGATCAAACAAAGCAACGACACACAACTGAACACAGACCAGGACTGTCCTCTGAGCACTGACAGCAACACCCTTCCACACAAAAATACAAAATAAAAATAAAAAATATTCACTGACCCAAACCCATTTTTTCCAGTCTAAGAGAAATGTCAAGTCCAGACCTAGAAGTCATCTCTTTGAAGGGAACACAGCAGCCAAATATAGTTCCTAGCCTCCACGCCTCCTGACATACATCAAGCTCCACAGGCTCTGTGAGCAGCGGTTAAATTTGGAAGAGTGCCATGCAGTCACTTACTATTAAACATCATAACTATACAAAGAAAATTATACCCAGGCAGCGGAGTATGCACTGTTGCCTGGTAACCTAATGCCATGTTGGGGATTCATCTTGTTTTGAAACAGAAAACACTTACAGGCAAAAGCCAATAATAGATTGTGGAGCCCATAAAGAATAGAACGGAAGAAGTTCAAGGGTGCCAACGAGGAGGGCCGGCATTTGGCAGAGAGGCACACGGGGAGAAAAGCATGTTTCAGAAAGAAAATCTCCCATCTTAGATGTCCCCCTTAGTACTTCTGAGGCTGACGCCATGGGGGAAATTATACTGTTATTCATTTATCAATATGAGATGAGTCACAACATGAGGGCTTATTTTTAAAACGAGTACAAGGTACAATCTATCAAAGCACAGAAAATCATTTGGATATTACAGAAATAAACAAATTGCCTCTGGCCAAGAAGATGTGAATCATTTCTGTTGGGATCCGGTGAATGGTGGGAAAAAAATTTAAGAACCTAAAATCTCCGATTGGAGGGAAGGGGGTTGTTTAAAAGGTGTCAAAAAAAAGTCAGCGCCGTAGATTTGGTAAAAACAAAAGGATGTTTAGCTCCATCCATCTTCCTTTCAACTCCAACCAGGGACCCTAATAAATCCCAGTGTGGAATTATTTTCCCACTGAATGAATGGACATAAATTAAATCAGCCTAATGAGAGATTATGCCACTGCAATAAAATAAGATTTGTTTTATCCTTTGTTACACGTATTTACCATGAGTGCCAAGAGGATGCTCTAATCCTGCACAGTTTCAGAATGTTTCAAGAACCAATTCGTTTTTTCGGCCATTATCGTCCAAGGACCATTTAAATCTGCCGTGCAAATACCACCTTCAGTAAACTGGATGGACTCTCCCCGCCCCTGATGCAAATAGCCCCTTTGTGCTGTAGAGGCTGAGATCTTAAAGCTCACAGAGAGTGCTGGGGGTATATCTTTGTAATGATCATTTCAAAAAGAAATTAAAACCATTGTGAGTAAAGAACAGCTGATGTTGTTTTTGCTATATACAACAAAGACAAAATCGCATCTTTCCTCATATGAAGCAACTCTAGCTAGAAGTGTGATTGCTGCTATAATTAGGCGGTAGGCTGACTTTAAAGAGCTCCTTCAAGTCAAACACTGGGAGAAAAAACATCGACTGTGACAGAGGAGGTTCCCCCCCCCCTACTTTCATCACTTAAGTTAGAAATATGCCAAGCACCAACTTTTAGACAACAATATCCACCCGCCATAGCTGGCATGTATGAGACAGCAGGGACATCATGCAGCCGGCTGGCTCTGTGAACGCTTCTCGCCAGTTCAATAGACTTATCAGGTCCTGTGAATAATTCACAGATGCCTGCCAAAATTTGTTCCATCGAAAACATTTTGTCTCATTAACACATTCCTTGGTACTACGAAATTATGTGTCAGGCTGAGTGTAAGGTGCTGATAAAATGACTTTCTCTCCACGACACAGCTCAGATGGTACCTGCCCCCTCAAGCCATCTGAGCAGTGCAGACATCTGTGAGCCGCAACCTGCCAAGAACATGTAAAAATATCAAAAAGAAATGTTCTGAAATTGGAAAGACGGCTGGAGGGTCATTTGGACAAACTGCAGCGAAAAGCCTTCGTGTCAAGAACGAGCCGCGTTGTGGCCGTCCAAAAGGAGAGCGTGCAGTGCCAGGTCCTGGATGCACGGGTTTTTCCCTACGACCGCTCTGAGGAGACAGAGACGCTGACACGAAAGAGCACCTGTTACCAGACGGCCGTTTGACAACGAGCTGGATTTGTGTGAGAAAGGTTTTTTTCCTTGACGTGACAAAGTGTCCATCAAGACAGGAAGATGTCAAAACGTCGTCCTGTGAAATTCATCACAACAGCTACAGCTTATTTGTTTCAATTCAGAAAAAATAACATTTATATTACTACTGTGGAAAAATGCTTATTGAACTATCATTTTCTTTTGATCAGCCATACCAGCATGTGATCTTTTAAAGGGGTATTCACCAATATTTGTAAGGCTTTTTAATTGTTTAATTCATATTCAATACACCAACAAACCCTTTTCAGAAGAGTTGACTCTGTGAAATATGCAGGTATAAAAAAGGCTCTTGGATGCAAAGAGTAAAACAGTCGTGGATCTACACATGAAAGAAATATGTAGCAAAGGAATTACTTTGAACTCGATCTTTAGCTCCTTTGTTGTCAAAAAAAGACCCCTTTTTCTTCAGGGATACCTGCAAAAATGCAAAAGATAACATCTTCTAAACAGGGGTTCCCAAAGTACCCCCACAAAACATTTAAAGTGGCATTTCAGCACCAACAGGGTTATCTCTAATATGAACTATTGGCTTAACCCTTCACATACAGTAGATAATAAATTGACAAGTAATCTAAAAAGATGTTCTCCTTAAAACTGAAGACGTCTCCTCCCTCTCCTTCCCGCTGGATCGGAAATATCGTTGCACACATTGGAGTGCGACTGTTGGGGCGATCCACAAATTTCACAAGTTAGTACACCCCTTCATGACATCCCCCTAATCATGTCATGAACCACCTCTGCACCCCTACAGAATAAAAAAGTTTGCCCGATCTTTGCAAAGTAGCTACAAAGCTTTCTCTCGACAACTACTCCTGAATCGTGAATTGCCTCCTCGGGATGACCTGATTGTTTGAGGCAGGACTTCTGTCCCGGTCTCTAGTCTTTTGAGCCTGTAATAGGTTTATTCCATCAGCACTCTGTATTTAGATCCAGGCGTGTTTTCAATCTAATCTGAACAACTTTGTGCGCCCTGCTAAAGACAAAACATTCCCACAGCATGACACGTCCACCACCGTGCTTCAGTGTGGAGAGGGTGACGCCCCGTTCTGTTTTTTTGCCAGATGCATGTAGAAATGTTCCATTTTTGCATCTTCTCACCAAAGCGCCTGCTTACAAATGTTTGCTGTGTCCTTTAAATGGACTATAGCAAACTGCAGGACTTTTCATGTCTCTCCTTGCCCTTCTTCCATAAACTCCACATTTGTGCAGGGCAAGACTTCTTGTTCTGTCGACAGATTCTCCCACCTAGAGGCTTTTGATTTCTACACCTTTTTCAGAGATACCACCCTGGTTGATTCTGCGCTCCCCTGTCTGTCAGATTTGGTGCAGAGCTCATGCCTTGGTAGGTCTGCAGTTGTTTTCTGACAATGCGTTGAACAGTGCTCCAAGAGTAACCACCAAGGCCTTCACAGAGCAGCTGGATTTATACCGGGTTCATTATAAAAAACGGGTATATGTTCGCTAATTAGGTGACTTCTAATAGCAGGGGGTTGCCGTTGACTTTATCGGAGGTTATTAGGTTATATCAGGGTGACAAAAAATGCAAGCCAGATATTTAAATGTAAGGATTTCAAAAACCATTCACTGCACAATCGTGCAGGACTTTGTGTAGTTCTATCTCATCAAATCAAGTTTTGTGGTTGTAAAGAAATGTTAATAAGTTCAAGAGGAAGGGCAGGATTCGAAAGACACTGTAGGCTTGTGATAAACAGTGTTGATCTTCCATTTTAAAAAGCTATTTGAAAGACCAAACACGAGAAGAACGCCACATGTTTGGAAAGCAAGCTGTCAGAGGAGATAAGCATCGACTGAAAACTTGCACGGCACTATAAATAGCCGCGTTATGCAGGTTTATGACAACTGCGTGATGCATCCAGGCTAATTGACAACCTTTCCAATAAACGCTTCTCACGCTTCACTTCCCCACTGATGAGATCATACGTTCGCAAGCAGGTCTATTTATAGACGAGAGCGGCCGCGCTACAATAGCCCCCCTCATCCATTAGCAGTAAAAAAGCAGCGATGATGAGGCCGATAAGTGTTCAGACGCACGACATTTCCTGTGCTGCGGGTGTGGGAGGGATGCCACGAACTGTGCCAGTCTAATAGAGACGGTTCCGGTCCGTTTTTACCGGCGGACTCACACTGGAGAGTGAAAGAACCACCTGTTAGTCCGCAGAACCAACGGTCAAGGCAAATATCAATGCGCTGATATATATATAAATATATAAAGCTATCTTTGAGACTGATAACACTAGCAGACCAGGCATACTAAAAGCTGCATGCTATATATATATATATATATATATATATATATATATATATATATATATATATATATATATATATATATATATATATATATATATATATATATATATATATATATATATACAAACACTTGTAACACGTCAGTCTTTTTTTGTGAGCACACTTTAACCACACCTGTCGCGTTGAATTTGTCGTCACATTAAAGATGAAAGAGCAGCGCATGGAGTGCTGACGGTCTACCTTGAGGAGGACTGGATGTGAGATGCCCGTCTGAAGCAGCTATAAATAGCTTTCGCTGGACGTCAGTTCGACAATCCCAGGCTTGTTGAGGCAGACAGACAGACAGACAGACAGACAGACAGACAGAGTGCTGTCTTCATCACTTCATGGTCCTCTGGAGGCCCCCCGACTCTCCGCCTTTCCTCAGCACATAGAAGTACATCTGTTAATAACTTTTACTAGTCTTACATTGCCCTGGCACCATATATTGTAAACGTTTTAAATGACTAAAACTGGACTATACACTACATTCCAAACTTTTTCGGCTACAAATATACAATATATTTATATATAAAAACGTTGCATGAAAATCAATTTATGAAAACAATATCGATCTAATCGTTAATAAGATACTGTTCGCATTTATTGCATAACCTGAAGTTGGAAATATGAACAGCTGCAGTGACGCGCCTTCTAAAAATAGCCAAGACTCCAAAGGACCGTTAAAGTGGTAATATCGCCACCTAGTGGTCGTTTGAGAAATCGTCATTCTTTGCAGTCCTTTTATACTCCCTTAGGTAAATTGCTGTTTAGACGTGTGGGAAAACAGAAAACCAAGTACACTTTCCCTTTTATACCTCAATACCAGTAGTACAAACTGTGAATTATATTCTGTGAAATTAAATACAATTAAAAGTTAAAAACTTGGTAGAGTTACAAACATTATCACCTGTAAGTATTCAAATATAATTTAAAACAAAAACTGTGGATAGTTTATGAAAGCCTTCTGTTAGGGCTAATGTTAAGCAGCATTGCGTTTCAGGTAGAGTAGTGAATAGATAGTTGCAATATTTATACCAAAGAATGTAAAATATTAAGAAGATTTAAATACATTTTCTAAACTATCAACTGACATAACGATACATCTTTGTGGGTTTCCAAAAGGAAATGCTTTGAAATATTGAATTTTCTCAGCCTATTCTTAATCATTTCTTTTTATGACGAGAAATATAAGATGAGGACTTAAAAGAAGTGAAGGCATCTGCAAGCTGGTGCCTCAACTTCATCAATTTTCAATCTGTGTATGCTTTATTTATTTAGCTTGTGTGATTCTGTTACCTGCGATAGACTGGCAACCTGTCCAGGGTGTACCCCGCCTCTCGCCCATTGACAGCTGGAGATAGGCACCAGCACCCCTCATGACTCCACAAGGGATAGACGTGTTAGAAAATGGATGGATGGATGGATGGATGATTCTGTTACTTTTTCTTACTCACCATCTTTATTGCTGCTCTGATTTGTCCTTGTCTTTGTGCATATTGTACCAGTATGAAAGAAAATAATAATAATAATTCAACACAAGTGGATGCTTTTGAAAATATGTGGTGAAATTCTCAGATTAAACAATAATACTTAGCCTGTTAAACATTGATTCCAATCCAAGTAGTCAGATCGGCATTGGATGAATGTGTGAACTGGTGTGATGCTCATAAATTACACACTAATACAGAAAAGGTGATGGTGGAGATGCTGGTGGACCCCAGAGCAGTTGGACACCACAGCCCTGTGGCCCTACATGGACAGAACATTCAACAGGTAAGCTCATATAAATACCCGGTGGTGCATTTTGATAGCACTCTTGGCTGGCACACACGTGTGGCAGGTGTTTGAGCAAAACTCCACCAGCGTATTCATTTTGTTCGTCGTTTAAGAGTGTTTGGTGTTTGTACAAGTGCTATGGTAATATTTTACAGAACCAGAGTCTATACTAAGGTAAGGCATCACCAGCTGATTTGGCTATTTGACTGTTAAAACAAAGACCCAAATTTTAAATTTAGTAAAAAATAGCAGGTAAAATAATGGGAATGGCTCCTCCTTTGTCTCCACAAGAGCGTTTTGAGCAGTCCATCCTCAGACAGGCAGACAGGACTTTATCCAACTCCTCTTATATGCTCCACTCTGAGTTGGTGCTACTGAACTCTGGAAGAAGGTGCAGAATCCCCTTATGCAAATATAACAGATACAAACATTTGTTCATCCCAGTATCGTTAAAACTTGTTATGGGAGCATGGTTTGGTATGGGAAGATTAATAGGGGAAGAGCAATGACAAGTATGTAGGTACATCTACGGTCTCTCATGATCTACAGCAGTAATCTGGGAGGGCAGTGGTGCTTGGAATTATTCTATTTTTATATGTTGATTTGAACTGTTTTTATGATCTTTTAGTTGAACTGAGATTTATGAACTGTTGTTGCAATTGAATATTTATTTTTTATTTTACTTAGACTTCTTTTACTGGCGACTGAAGATGTAGTATGATGCAGCTCATCCTTGTATCCAAGATAAATCTCTCCCAAGGGAGAATAATAAAGATATTTTGACTTTTTGATGTGTACAGTGTTTTTGGTGTGTTAAATTGAAATTTATTTTAGCAAAATCAATTCAAACCATTTTGAAAACACATTAAAAACAGCAATACGCCATCTCCATACCACAGTGTTACCCTGGTCCCTGACGTTCAAGAAAGTCCAAATCTCCTCAAATTGTTCTTCTTGTCCTCTAGTTATATGGGTATGTGTTTCCAAGATAACTCAGGGTCTTGTCTCTTATATCCACATATTTACTGATGGTACATCCATCTTCCTCCAAGGCACGGACAGCATCCTACCAACCAGCAGCAGTCCAAGGTCAACTAAAATAGAATACTTTGAGTCAGTGCCCCCCCCCCCCCCCCCCCCCCCCCCCCCCAGTATAGATATCTGAAGAGCCACACTATAGATTCATATTTTAGTGCAGTAGCACAATCTTCCTCAAAATATGTAGAAAAAAATCAAATCTCCAATATAAATAGCAGAGTGGAAAAATTTAATGTTAATAAAGGATTTTTTTTTTAATACAAGGACTAGTGGCACATTTATTTGTACCCCCTCAAACAAGCCCTTAGAGACACATAATAATGACGCAGTTTTTAAATTTGGATTGTACTTTTTTAAGGTGTTCAAAGTTTCTGAAAAATTCTAATTAATGATCCATGATTTACTGTTTTATGAGGACACAAACATAGACATAGAGACGCACTTCTTTTGGCCATTGGCTGCCTGGCCAGAGAAGGACCAGTGTTTGATTTTCACCGGATGGCGAGGGCAGTGCAGCCAAGAGGGGCGATACTGGGATCACAAGTCTCCAAACCAATCTTTAGATGATATTTACACACCAACTGGTTATTTTGGAGGCATTTCAGCAAAAAAAAAAAAAAAAAAAAAAAACATTTTGAATCCTACCATCTTAAATGTAAAGATTTGGAATTTGCTGCACAAAACGCAGACGTTCATCAGAATTGCGAGTTTTGGACAGATGAGACTCAGGTTGAGCTGTAACGAAATGAACTCCCTGCGTGTGTTTGACTTGAAACAATGGTTGGAAATAGAAAAGCCCATTGTGCTCGCTGTTAAGGTGAAAGGTCTGTGGTACTGTGGGAAAAACCAGAAGATTTGAAAAAGAAATCTGATGAGCTCTGCCAGAAAACTGAAAGCGGGTCATCATCATTCGGTCATTCAGAAAGGTGATGTTCCAAAGCACATGAGCAAACCAACACGGATATGCTTCAAAAGACACAAAATCACCTCACTTGGTCATCCTAGACCCCAGAAATCCTAAAAAACTTGTGAGGTGAGCTCCAGAGAAGACAGTGTAATGTATTTGTGCAAAATGTTTTCAGCAATCCCATTAGGAGACAAGGACTTGATAATTACGTGACGCCTGGCTCTTCATGATTTTCTTGGAAGAGCGATGGGAAACCGATAGCTCAAAATCTCCCCCGCCTTTACGCCGTCCCACGGCAGCTGGTGCTGACACGGCGAGTGACACCACTTTCATCCCAGGATCCCGACAGTCCAGCTGCGTTCTATCTCTCATCCTGACATCTGGACAGATGTCAAAGACAGAGCCCAACATCAGTGGCATCGCAAGGCACCATCCTTCATGCACATCTGTGTGGTTGCCTCTCTGAGACTTTCACAGCTGTCATCTGGAAACAAAGGGCCTTGTCATTTTTCAGCGGGGTGTTTGCGTCGAGAATGCTGGGAGCCTTTTAGGCATGATAAATGATAAAACTTCCTGAAGACGTCTTTTTCCGTCCTCCTTCCACGCTGATTTGCACCAAATATGAAATGCATGCCCTATTATTACTGTTATAACCAATAAATGTGTGTGCTATATAAAAAAATATATAAATTTCTAAATTTTATTTCCACCTTATTGCAGTAAATCTGGACTTGTCTTGTTCTGTTTATCCCCTCCCTCTATCACACACTCAGACCTGTAAACTGCAGTGCGGCGAAAACATGGGGTCAGAGTTCAGTTTCAAAGCAGGGCTGAAAAGACCAAAGGTATGTACGTGAGCATCTGTTTTCGTCATCTGCGCCTTCGCTCCCCTGTTTCTCCTCCTCCTAATTTAATTTGTGGGAACACGGCTCCGTCACAGCCACCGCTGGTGAGAAAGCATTTCTGCCGGGCTCGCTGTGGCTTTTCTGGGGTTTAGTGATAGATCCAGGGGGGATTACCTCCAGCAAAGGTGACCAGGGTGTGAGCAACGTTATCCGCATAGCTCCAACATTACTTTGCCCTCCTCTTTTCTTTATTTTTATGTCCATCGCACTGAAATATGAGACCAGCCAAAAGAAGCCGGTGAACATGCCCCACATTCTTTCCCAATCCTGCTAATCACTAAATAATGAAGTTCTTTGCAAACACGCTTTATGATTTCCAAAATGTCTACAAAACCGTTGTTGATGCATTTCTAAACTAAGCACCTGAATACAGGGGCTTTGCAAAAATATTCACACCCCTTGACCGTTTCCGCATTCTGTCATGTTATGACCACAAACTTCAATCTATTTTACTGGGATTTTAGAATAGAAATATTAGGCTCTGCCCACTTTTCCATCAAATCTGACCAGCTTCCCTGTTGCTGCTATAGAATAGCATTCCCATGCCATGCTACTGTCCTTACCATGTTTTACAGTGAGGATGATAAGTTGACATACAGTAAGTTTTCATACACATAAGGCTTGATGCCTAAAAAGTTCAATTTTGATCCTCTTCTTCTTTTACATGATCGTCTTGTTCCCTACATGGCTTGTGTTGACCTACAAATAGGACAGAAAGGTCAGATTTGCGTCATGCGCAACTCGTGGTTGTCCTGTCAACAGATTCTCTCACCTGAGTGGTGAATCCCTGCAGCTTCTGTAGAGTATTCATGACCCACTGCTTCTGCAATGACTGTTCCCCCTCGCCTGGCCTTTTAACTTAGGTGGATGACCACCTAAACTATTGCAGGTGTCCAGTTTTGCCATGATCTTTCCATTTTGGGTGATGCTCTGTGAGCTGTTTAGAAAAATAAACCTGCATCAAACGTCTGAACTTCTTTGATCCTGACCTGTGTGTGTGTGTGTGGGGGGGGGTTCTTCTTCGTCGTCATGGTTCGCAACTTTGAGGCCTAAATTAGGCAGCACGTATACGGAATTTAGTTACTAAGCTGGTGAAATTGCATTTAATTTATGCTGTGCTGTGCTGTGGGTTGGTCTACCCCGTAAAATCCTCAAAAAGGTATACAGAAGGCCGTTGTTTTAACATGACAAAATGTGGACAATCTCAAGGGATATGAATACATTTGCAAGGTGCTGGGGGTAGACTTGGACTGTGAAAGAACCGGCCAAAGGTCTGCATGAAAAGGAATAACAATTACTCCTCAGAGCCAATATTCAAATATGTTACATATTGTGAGTCTGCTGAATATTGCTGGCTTGTCTTTGAGACTGAAACATTTAGTCACACACGACACCATAAACAGTTTATTATTCAAGCTTTGGTTGGCACCCTTCCATTATGTAACTCCTGCTCATTCTGCCCGTCGTGTTTTTCATTGAGTGCAGGAAATAACGGACTTTTTTTGATTATTTCAATGATGTAGCTGCAACATTCCATTCCAATAATTATTTAAATGCCTCTGATTAGACACCCTGACATCCAGGTCCGTTGTGCAACCTTGTGCGGTTCTGAAATAACATCCAGTGCAACACATGGAGCACATGCTGTTCACTGAGTTTGTTTTGGGCCAGTAAAAAAAAATATATAATTAGAACTTTATTAAACTTGTAGAAGAATGTGTTTCAATAGAATGGGTGTAGAGGTGGCGGAATTGTTGTGTTGTGGAAAATGCTTTTTAATTTTTATCTTTTATTTATGTTGTAGATTATATGTTGTATTTGGTGAAGCAGTTGTTTCCCCTCTCCAGGAAGAATTTCTCCTAAGGGAGAAAAATAAAGCTTTTTTATTCTTTATTACTTTAAAGGGTTATCTCCGAAAAAAGATCAGAATATGCACTGGATTAAGAGACTACTGTAGACGTACATTTTACTTCAAAATCTTGATTGTAGTTGAAGAGTACGCCACTAGAGGGCGAGGTTTCCTCAAATGTGAAGGTGCATAGCATATAAAACCCCGCTTATTGCGCATTTGTATGACACTCAACTTTCTGTGGCTCAATATTGTATACTCAACTTATTGGTCTAGCTTCAAATCTTTATATTATTGTTTTAAGAAGTACGCTGTTCAGCTATCCATAACAAAAACACGATGTCCAAGCATTTTTATTAATATATATCCACGACTTACTTTTACAAAAACATATTTGACTCACTCTTATGAGAGTCATGAGAAATGTGCGTTTCTGATACGACTCAACTGTCCCCGAGAAAACATTTAAGTTAAAACATGTTTACAACAAAAATGCATATATATATTTTACAACGTTTTATAATTGTTTTAAATGTTTTCTTACAGATAATGAGAGCGTTCTTAGAAACGCAACTACAGCGTTGCGTCCGTCACAGACGTAGTGTTAGCAACAACCAACCGCGAGGTCTCTTACTAGCACGCTGCGCTCAGTCAGCCAATCGCACGCCGTCTTTTTGAGGGGTGAGCTACGGTGGCGGCAATGTTATGGAGTTTCCGCTCCCTCTCTGCTTTCATGCCATCAGCATAGGGAGCTAACGCAGGAGCTAAGCCGTAGTCCAGTTAGGCCTCCGTCAGACCAACGAGGGAGACGTGACCAGCCTTTCTTTATGAATCTACACGAGAACAGTTAAAATCACAGAAATATGGTGGTTCTCAAAATTCGAGACCAGGTAAGTCAGCTTTGTGTCAAAAAAAGGAGAAAGAAAAATGCTAATGTTAGCGTAGCTTCTACCAGTTTATGCATTCGCCAACGGAATGCAATTCGAGGCTAGCGTCAGGGGGAAAAAACGGAAGCATTTAAATGCATTTCCTGAAGCAAAGGGAACCGAACTGGGGAAGAATTGGGCTGAAAACGAGCGGGTTAAAGCGCAGTCCGGCGTATCAGACGTGAAACCTGTTGTTAGCATCAGTGAGAGATTAGCCGTTACGAAGTTAAAGCCAGCTAACGATAACAGTGTTTATCCCCCAGCAATTAGTCAGAGCCGGCGTGAAATGATTGCTACTCGTGTGGGAAGTGATTTCCTTGGGTTACTGGGATGCAGCAGCAACTAAAGTGGACTTAAGGGGGGTCGCTTAAAGTGAATCTGCGGTGGATGTCAGTGGTTAAATCCCTGTGCTGGAGCGTGGGGTGCCTGCCATTAGAGCTAAAGCGATCTGTTGCAAAAAAAAAAAAAAAACTATCTGTTGTGACATTATTTACTCTTTGGCGATATTCGCTGCGCAGATGAACGGGGACATAACAAAAATGCACATAAAATAAACGCAGTAAAATAAGAACTTCGACTTCAGGGCGTATAACTCGCAAGTTCGTTGGAATGAAACAAAAATATTGATCACTGACCGAGGGACGACGGGATCTAGAAATGAGAGCTGCGAGAAGTCACGTGTCACTTTATTATTATTTTTTTTACGAAAAAAATATTTAATGAAACTTAGACGCATCGCTTGCTAATTGGCCTCTAGTGTTTATGCGTGTAAGATGTGTCTCTAGAGGCATTTACTGACTTTTACTACATGAATGTCACTAATGCAGGTGCGTCCCTGGGCTCAGTGCGTGTCTTTTCTGATGAGTTGTCCAGCATTTTCAGTGCAACCAGATATAGGTCCCTCTCTGCTATGTTTAACACTTGACACCTACTCTTGAAAGTGAGAATAGCTCTCCCTGTTGCAGTTGAAGGATTTGTTGTTGTGTTTATATTTCTTCATTCTTTGCACATGCATGCTTCTCTCGTCACATATGGACGTGCGTGTGTCCTTTTATTGTCTGCGTGCTTTCATGATCGTGCGTCCAGGGCTCCTGTTAGCCAGTGGAGTTGCCAGTGAGCTGTCTCCATGGTGATGGTATTAAGTGGCCTGGCTTCTACGTGAGGAGAGGAGGTGCACACACAGGCGAGGCGCGCACAACATTTCCCTCAACACTCGTCCAGGACGAGAGGACCATAAATAGCCTAATGCAGAGCCTTCCTTTTCTGTGTATGTGTGTGTGTGTGTGGGGGGGTTACAAATAAATAAGGCAACACAATTGTCAGATTGGCAGCCGTGTCTCCCCAAACAGGAACCGATGAACCACATTGAGTGGATTGCATGGCTGCCTTGTGTTTTTAGAAAGTGCTTGTGTCAAACTTTTATAGTACGTGCCCCTAATTCTGCGTGACAAGAGCATTCTAAGAACTGAAATGACTCACCTTTCATTGCGCATTGGTGTGATTGTTCCTGTCCGTGGCAGGGAGGAAAACATTCTTGCCTGGAACTCAAAACCGCCCGAAGCGATTCTTGAGTACCTCGCAAAAGTGTTCGTACCTCTGGAACACCTCGACCTTGCTTCACGCTACAACCACAAACTGAAAATGATGAATGGACTGAACTTCTATGGCTTTTCTACCCATACTGACCACTCAAAGCGCTTTACACTGGAGCCTTGTACACCCAGTAGCGCGCATTAATGCAGCCAATTTGGTGGTAATGTGAGGAATGCCTTGCCCAGGGGCATATCGACATGTTGAGTAAACGAAGGACTGAACCAACACTATTTGGATTGCAAAAGAGCTACTCTTCCCACTGCAGCTCAGTCACCCAACGTGTTAGATCAACAGGAAGTAGAGGACAATTAAGAAAGGAATTAGTCGTGGTTTGTTAAATGATTACCAATGAATACCTGAAAAGTGTGGCATGCTTATGTTCTCCGCCCTCTTTTCCTCTGATGCCTCAAAATGAAAGCCAGTGCCATAGGTTACCTTCAGCATTCAGGTAATTAGTGAATAGAGGCCATCTGCGTGTAATTTAAAGTCATAAGCAAAGGTGTGAAGAAGTTTTAAAATGATATCCCAAGGTTTTGTCATCTTAAGGAACACCGTTCAGGCCGTCATCCACATATGGAAAAGGGGTGCCAAGAGGCCCTTGTTGCCCTTGGAGGGGCTGGACAGATCAGCAGCTCAGGTGGGAGCTTCTGTTACTGTTAGCTGTGATCTCCACGTCACAAATCTGGGTTTTATGGAAGACTGGCAAGTTGAAAGCTGCTGTTAAAGTCCCTTTTACTGTTTTCCCACAAGCTGTGTAGGGGACACAGCAAACATGTGGAAGACGTTGCTCTGGTCACATGACACCTGAACTGAACTTTCTAGCCTAGATGCGTAACCTTGTGAGGGTTGGCTAACACTGCACGTCGCACTGATGATACCGAAAACAAAACTTAAAGTTGACTTTCAGCGACACTAATTGGCCTGAGGCTGAGCTATTCTGTAAAGAGGAATGGGCAAAACCTTCGCTTATCTAGACGGGTAAAGTCAGAAGAGACGTACAACGTGAGACCTGCAGCCGTAACAGCAGTGAAAGATTTTTCCTAACAACATATCTTCACTAGTGTGTGTTGCTCTGTCACACAATGGTGATAAAATACGTTTTTTGGTGGTAACATGGCAAAATATGGGGCAGTTCAAAGGGTGTGAATACTTACAAGGGACAGTATGTTCGCATCCGTAACAAACATCTTATTAAACCTGTATGTTTGGTTGTGTGTCACTGAGGCATATGTGAAAGTAGCACAGAGAGATAAACATGGTTTAGGGTTAGCTACTTCTCTTTTTACTTGTAACTTCTGAAATTGTAATCTCTTCTCAAATGTTAAACTTTATTTAACATGTCTTTGACTGCAGCAGGTGACGTCCTACAAGGGTCTAAAAGTAGAGTTAGTTCTAGACTGGAGTCGACCTGAAAAATTTGGTTGAATAGAGAACAGAATTCAGTGTTTCTTTATTTAAAAATAGGTAATTAAGCAACAACAGAAGATGGCCTGGGCTGCACTTAAAATAGTTTTTTTGATAATTATTGATCAATCTCATTTCTATTTTATCAATATGCTGTTTTTCTATATCGTTAGAGTTCCTGCAGATGGGTTTATTTAATTAATAACGGTTGGTCTTTGATCACGCTGATGTCTCAATATTGTAAATAAGCTAGCTAAACTTAGCGCTACCTGTCATTAGCTCGGCGCACACAACATTCACGCTGCGCCACTCCTAAGCGCTCCTCGTGCTTCCCCGCTCCGCCATACAATATTTTGACAATATAATTTCCTAAACGTATATTCAGCATTGCTATTCTCTTTATGGAAGCCCATTCAGTGCATTCGCAAAATTAAAATCCAGATTTTTCAAAAATTCAATCTTAAAAAATTGTAAATTCAAATGAATCGTTTAAATCATTTCATCGCCAAGCCCTAGTTGCTAACTAACCTTAATTAAGAAAGTTAAAGTGAAGTTTGTCATATTGTAAATAATAATTTTTTGCTGTCTACCAGAAATAACCCTGTTCCTTCCAAAAAAATGTGGCCTCGGTATCAGAAACGGTATCTAGTTAGAAATGTTAGTATTGTAAGATTATTTTTTAAAAGCCGGCTTTACATCTGTCATCCTTTTTATTTATTTATTTACTTCATGTCTTTTCTCCTCCACATTGTGGGACCAAATTATCTCGTTTTGTCTCATGTTTAATCCAAAAAAAGTTGAAAAACAAAACAACTGGACTTTTTATTTCGAAGTTTGAAGAAACTTTTTCAAAGTTTGAAGAAGAAGGGGGAAAAAAAGTCCAGTTTTGTTTATTTTTTTTATTTTTTTTGGAATGATCATGACCTGGATGAATCTTCACCAGAGTCTTGTTTTTAACTTTTGTTTGGAATGTTTTAAAGGAGACTCTGTTTTTATAGAGCTTTGTCTTACAGGAAGTGTCGGTAAAAGTTTACATGTGAGCGGACCGGACACGGCTTTAAAACGCTTTCAGTTTGCTTGGTTTAAAATCCCGTCTGGCCATAGGGGTGTTTAATTCTTTCTCTTTTTTTAATACATGTTTTTGGCATGTACTTATCAAAAAAACGTGTATTTCTGAAAACACTGAGAAAAGGTTTGAAATGATTAGGTTTGTTTTGTTTTTTATCTTGTGTGTTTTCCCCTGAACCCTCCAGCCTAAACTGTAAAATCCACATTCTTCCTTGCTTGTGTGAGATCCTGGAGGGGGCGGGGCTTAGCTAACTATTCTTTAAGAAGCCACGCCAAGTTTCACTTGATGCGTTAGAGTTCGACTTTACAAAGAACTCCATTCTTTAGCATCGCGACAACCCAACCCTTTTTACTTTCCGATTATGGCTGCTAGTGTTGGATGTGTACGGGATCAGCTGAATACTTTCTTTCTTTTTTTTTTTTCTTTTTTTTCCCCCCAAGTTTTATCTGTAGACCAATTGAAGAAGGGCAGCCATGTCTAACTTGGAGCTTGTGGATGGAGCTGCATTCATTGAACGACTGAGATTCATCTCCGTGGGGTGGAACTGACTTTGTTTTGCTTGCGAGCAGACGGCGACAGATTTAGGAATTGCCTTCTTTGTGAAAGCGGCTTGGATTTTTGAGAACATGCATAATCGGTTTGTTGTGATTCAGGACAGGGTTACAAGCTGTTCTCATAGTTTTACGTTTCTGGATAAAATGAGAGGGTCTGACCTGTGAGGAGATGAGCCAAGCGTGGGTCGTGGTGACTGAAGAAGAACCTGAGGTGTCCTTTACTGTTTTGTCATCTTTAATATGGCTAAAGCTGTTCGCATAACAAATGACAGCTACGACGTTCTTACCCGCAGCTCTTTTGGCTTGCTTCATCTTTAGGACGTTCTGATGGCAGTTTTAATATAGCGCTCTATGTTAAGTTGAAATGCATTTAAATTCAGTGTCCTAATGCATTTCTAACCCTGTCTTCTCCACAGCCTCCTTTGCTGAAAGCCATTTTCAACGTGGACCCAGATGAAGTTCGCTCGCTCATATTCAAAAAAGAGGATGTGAATGTGCAGGTAATTCCAGCCGCCGTCTTTATCTGCGTCTGCTTCCTCCTATTATTGGCGTCGAAGAGGCGCGGCAGAACCGAACCAGAGAGAATCTCCAGTGTGTCGCTGTCCTTGAAAGGCCTCGCGCCTCACTTTCTCTCAGCTGTTGTAAACACAGCGGCGCTCGGTGCGTCCTCACAGCCTCCCTCTGCGTAACTGGCTCAGCTTAGGTTGTTGCATACCTCACCGTTACTGTCCTGGAGGGGGGATGGGGGGGGGGGGGATTCAGAGTGTGGCTGGTTCCTACTTGTTTGTGTTTCACTGGAATGCGATAATAAAACAATGAATTTATTTGATGTGTATCTTTGTTTTTTTAAAAAATCTTTGTGTTTTTCACCATCAGCTGGGGGGGGGGGGTGCAGCTGAAGCTGTTGTGCTTTAAATGAACCACAGCAGTTGTTCCTCTGTTCACTTATCACAGGATAACGAGAAGCGGACTCCACTGCACGCTGCTGCCTATCTGGGAGATGCAGAGATTATAGAGCTACTGATTCTTTCAGGTATGTTTTCTAATCAGCTTTAAGGTGTCTGTTTGTCCTCAAAGCGAAGCTCTTTACTTCATCTGCTTTGGTTCAGTCCAAAATGATGAGAACGATGAGGGATAGTTTTTTTTTTTTTTTATCTTTCACATTTTGATTTGTACCAGAGTGAAAAATATAGTAGAATTCAATTAAAACCGCGTAATGGCTTTGCGACCATATGTTTGCATTGAAAATAGACTTGAGAAGAAAAATATTTAGTTTCTAGTGGCCTTTATTGACAATATTCAGACAAGAAATGGGCAGAAAGAGAAAGGGGGAGGAAATAGAGGAAAGGTCCTCTAGTCTGGATTCAAATTTAGATTTTATCACGATATATTGTGGTACTATTGTAAAAACAATAAAAGCGATGATAAAAGACTATTACCAGCTTCCTGTAGTCTTTTTTTTTTTTTTTTTTTTTAGGTAACTGTGGCTGGGACTTCTTTATAGCTTCTTTATACCTTAAAAACACATTTAATAATGTAACATATACTAAAACAAAAATTTTAATATGTTTTCACCGCTTTTCTTGACCTTCTGATCAGGGTTTTAAACTGGAACTGATTTAAATATCACACAGAGCTTTGACTCTTATTTTTTTATTAGAGGTCACAAACAAAGCCTAAAAGAATCTGTGTCTAATGTAGGAACATTTAGGCCAGATTTGGACGGCAGCTTCTTCTAATCATTCAATTTTTCAATTCAATTCAATCATCTGTCAATTTTTCGGATGATTGGTCGTGTGTGACGTTGTGTCAAACGTGGAACGTGCAGATAGTAAAAGTAGAAACGAGTCCATGTTTTGTTTTTTTTAAGCCTCAGCCGGGCTGACCACACGCTGTCGTTCTTGCAGGTGCGAGAGTAAACGCCAAAGACAACAAGTGGCTGACTCCCCTGCACAGGGCCGTGGCCTCCTGCTGCGAGGTAGGCAAATAGCCCCCCCCGCCCCCCGTCGTGGATTCTTCCCCACTCTGCTTTTCAGATCCAACGTGAGCGGACGATGAGCACTGACGTCGACTTTTTTCTTGCAGGAGGCGGTCCAGATTCTGCTGAAACACTCTGCAGACGTCAACGCCAGAGACAAGAACTGGCAGACGCCGCTTCACATCGCCGCGGCCAACAAGGCCGTTCGCTGCGCCGAAGCCCTGGTTCCTCTCCTCAGCAACGTGAATGTATCGGACCGAGCAGGCCGGACTGCTCTGCACCACGCAGCCTTCAGCGGCCACTTGGAGGTGAGGTTAAGCCCAAACAGAGCGGCATGCGGCCCGGCCGTCGCTACACCGTCAGCTCCCGGCTCAGCGCTCATCACGTTCTGCTCTGCGAGAAATGAGCAGCAGAAACAGGGGTTGACGTTGTGTGCTCCCACCAGGCTTTCCATCATGTTTATGTGATAGAACTTCCTGGTCTCCTTTGGCTCGCAGGAAACCTCTCTTGAGTGCCACACGATTGTGTAAACACAATGGACTTTGTGCTGTTGAAACACGGAACAACAGCGGCATTTTTGCCAATTTGAGATGAAATGCTGAGCGTGTTCTGCTCATTATCTGCTGTTGGCAGCTGTGGGAGAGTAGCCACAACTTCCCCGTGATATCCTGAGCAAATCGTTGAATTCACTTCAGCCCACTTCGTACACATCAGTAGAAATATGGGCCTTTTATTAGCTGCTTTCTAACTGCTTCTAAATACTCACACACTTACTAGCTACTCTGTAATCTTTAAGCTCTAGTGTAGTTTTTTTTTATTATTGCATGAGTGGCTTTTAATCTTTATTCCAGGAAGCAAATTCTAGTTTAGAAAAAGCGATAACTTTAGTAACATGGTGACATAATCTGCTGCAGTGTCGCTGATGCTTTCCTTTTTAGATTTTGGTGCCAATATCTTTTTTTTATTAGGTGCCAAAAATGAATGATTTTGTGGATTCAGCTAAATCTGATATTAGTTGCATGTGGTGGTGTTGAGTGGGTAAACTCGTATCTTTCTCTGCACATATATACAATCAGTCTGTTAAAGAAGCAGTCTTTTATTTCAGCCTCGGCTTTCTTTGATGGTAATCTCCACGGGACTTTTTCTGTTTCTGCTTCTAGATGGTGCGGCTCTTACTCTCCAGAGGCGCCAACATTAATGCTTTTGACAAGAAGGACCGTCGTGCAATTCACTGGGCAGCCTACATGGGTAAAAGAAAAAAAGATTGTATTTAATGTTTTGTCTTTGGAAATTGGTTTCTTGTTGCTGGGGTTTTCTGAGAAATACTCTAGGTAGTGCGTAGGTATATTAACTTCTGTTTTTTTTTATCTTCAGGGCACATAGAGGTGGTGAAGTTGCTGGCCTCTCACGGAGCTGAGGTTGCCTGCAAAGATAAGAAGTCGTACACCCCCCTACACGCCGCAGCCTCCAGTGGGATGATCAGTGTTGTAAAATACCTGCTGGATTTAGGAGTGGATGTAAGTTCCTCCCACAAGCCTCTTCCCCCGTTACGCTGTGGAGAGGCTTCAGGTTCTTGCTTAATGGCTCCATAGTTCTCTTCCTGTAGGAGCAATAGTTGTGTGTTTGTATGAAGAGGTCCTGACTTTTAAACCCCCCCCCCTCTCCCCATTTAGATCAATGAGACCAACGCGTATGGGAACACACCCCTGCACGTGGCCTGCTACAACGGGCAGGACGTGGTGGTGAACGAGCTCATCGACTGTGGCGCTAACGTCAACCAGTTGAATGAGAAGGGCTTCGCGCCGCTCCATTTCACCGCCGCCTCACGCCACGGGGCGCTCTGCCTGGAGCTCCTGGTCTGCAACGGGGCAGACGTCAACATAAAGGTAGGAGGAGCCATTGGGTGCGGGTGGGAGGAGGTGCGTGCTGTTGGTTTGCTCATCGTTTCCCAGAACTTGAATACCTTTGCTTAGGAGTGAGCATTTTCAGACTTTAATCCGTGTTTCATCCTTGAAATGAATTAAATAAGCCCACCTGTACCGGTATGAGCAGAGCGACGGTCACTTTTTTTTTTTTTTTTAAGTCAATCCAATGTGGCTGACTGTCGGGAAAAAGGCTTTGCTGAACACACATTTTCTTTCCCCACCCCCCACATGGCCGGCATCGATGGAAACTAAAGCGTCTTACCTTGCCACGGATGTATCGCACGTCCTTGTAGCGCCTTTCCCAACGACGTAAGATCTGTGCGTTTCCACAGGAACGTAATCAGCGAAATGTACGCAACAAACTACGCTGCGCACGTGATTGTTTTTTTCTTTCTTTAACATTAATTATTTATTATGGGACGCAATTATTTTCCAGCAAGTTTAGGTTACGTGTCTGCTGCTTCATGAATGTTTTACTTATTTTATAGTTGCAGATGCCGTTTTGTCGAACATGTGTCTAAACAATAATCACCTTAGCCACATCCCTTCTCCAGAACCAAGAGGCTGCAGGCTTGTTTATGTGGGAGTGATTCAGGGGTGCTTGACTCTAGTTTTGGGGGTTGATTCAACTAATTGTTTCAGTAGTTGTCAATTACATATTTTCTCATTGATACGTTTTTTTTTTCAATAAAAAATCCTATAGTTGGAGACGAAAGTATACCATTCGGATAATTTTCTCTTCATTTTAATGAGTTGATGGTGTCCACATGGTGCCTTTTGATGACGCATAGTGTAAATGTCTTGAGCAAAGGCTATGCCATCTGCAGAAGGAGTCCTACAATAGAAATAAGCTCTTTTATTTGACCTGCTTCCCTTTTATGACTCCCTTTTATACATTTGGCACAGTTTTGGGTACATTTGGATAAGTTGTGCCAAAATCACAGCTCAGCCTGGCACGCAGCCCACTAAAACCTTTGTGGAACAAATGTACTTCAGCTGATTCAGTCCTACTTTGCTGCAGTTACTGTCAAGATGTAGATTTATACAATCTGAGGGAGAGTTTCCATACTGTTTATTTTATTTATTTATTTTATTTTGGTGAGGCTACAAAATTAGGACATTTTCTTTATTTAATCACAAATATAGCAGGAATAGTAGCAGCTGTTATAGGTTCCACTTGAAAACAATTATCTCACTTTTACGCATGTATCAAAAGTTTGCGTTTAGACTTATTTTGTTGTGTGTTTTCAGGCGGACATTATTTCTAAAACCCCTTAGAGCTTAGCAGGTTTACACAAGAAAAATGAGCAGCTCAAACAAGAACAGGTTTTCACATTTGAATGTAAATGCCACTTAATGGCCCGTTCACACTGAGCCTTGAGTTAAAGGTTTAGTCATTACCATCTTTGCTTCATAAGCTACTGGGAACACACGGTAGTCAGGCCTCGAGCGAGCACGTTAACTTTAAAGGCCGCTTCCTCCTGAGGCGACTTCACTACTCTGAATTTTAAAGTTCCTTTTAATGCCAGGTGGCAAATCTGAAAAACATGAGGCAGATGTGGAAAATCCCGTCCTAGCACCTCCGCTGTTGGTTGGCTTAATTTGACTGAAAACCAAACATGAAATTTAAGTGGGTGTAAAAATTAAAAAGAGGAATTAATCTGTGCATAAGTGTCCACACCATTAAAATGGAAAGTGTTCCACAGAATATTTATCTTTGAATAATGAAAACAGGCATCGACAGTTGCACTAAATGCGGGACAACATTTAATAATACTACTACTAATAGTAATAATTATCATCATCAACTTAGCGGTGGGAATTTCAAACAATGTTTTTGAGTTGTACATGTAACGACTGTGTGTTCTCCGTATGTCTATCTTTAAAGAAGACTTTTCTACCTAATAAACAGAGCATGACAAAAGTATATTTGGCACAAAAAAAAACCAAACAAACACTGAGCATTTGGTAAAGAGCAGCCTGCTACAGTTAAACATGGCAGAGGCGGCATCGTGATCTGGGGTTGCTCCTCTGGCAGCCGTCAGCCTGTGAAACACTCATCCACGACACGTTGACCTCAGACACGCAGAACGTTCTTGGTAGCAGTAAGAAAGAAATCGAGGGCCCTCCTTGATCTCCGTCTGTTTTCGTCTGACCTCAGAGTAAAGACGGGAAGACTCCGCTCCACATGACGGCGATCCATGGACGGTTTTCTAGATCTCAAGCGATCATTGAGAACGGTGAGTCGGGCTTCTTTGTCCTTCTCTCTGTCGTTGCTCCTTGTTGGTTTGCCGCTGACCGCTGCTTCTTGTCCTTATTCCTCAAGGTGCTGAGATTGACTGTGAAGACAAAAACGGAAACACGCCACTGCACATCGCGGCTCGATACGGGCACGAGCTCCTCATCAACACACTCATCACCAACAAAGCTGACACAGCGAAGTAAGCGAGCCTCTTTGCTGTTGTTTTTTTTTTTTTTTTTTTTTAATCTTCTCTGCGGGTTCTTGTCATAAGCTGCTTCTGTAAATAAATCTAATTTTCTTTTTTCAGACGGGGGATTCACGGCATGTTTCCACTGCATTTGGCTGCTCTCAGCGGCTTCTCAGACTGCTGCCGGAAGCTCCTGTCTTCAGGCGAGTGGCCCTTTTTAATCCGAATGACTAGCGACCAACGCGCGGACGCCTCATTTCTAAAATGTGTAGATTGAAGTAGTTGAACTGGTTTTAGCAATCCGTTGCTCTACACAGGCTTTGATATCGATACGCCGGATGACTTCGGAAGGACCTGTTTACACGCCGCAGCGGCCGGAGGGTGCGTACAGCAGAGACGCTGCCTTTAAGGACGGGATCATGAAAATGACACGGTTCTGACCTTGTGCCTTCACAGAAACCTGGAATGTCTCAATCTTCTTCTCAACACCGGGGCAGACTTTAACAGAAAGGACAACTTTGGCAGGTTTGTGGAGCTTAAAGGCGCATCGCTTTGAATCAAGCGTCTCGGTTGACTGAGTAGCTAAGCTGCGCGTGTGTTTTGGTTCCAGGACGCCGCTCCATTACGCTGCTGCCAACTGTAACTACCAGTGTCTGTTTGCCCTGGTGGGCTCTGGAGCCGGCGTCAACGACCTGGACGAGCGGGGCTGCACCCCTCTCCACTACGCCGCTGCCTCCGACACAGATGGAAAGTCAGTAATCCTCGCAAACGTCCGTATTCTCAGCAGCTGGTGTCTACGTAGGACCGCAACACAGATTTAAGCCACAGTGTGGTTCTCTCTAACCGTGTGCCGCAGGTGCCTGGAATATTTATTAAGAAACGATGCGAATCCAGGGATCCGGGACAATCAGGGCTTCAACGCCGTGCACTACGCGTCTGCGTACGGACACCGCCTTTGTCTGGAGCTGGTGAGGGACGCGCGCCATTTAACGCGTCGGTCTTTTTAATGTAGTTTGAATCGTTTATTTACTCTCCTCCCCCCCGTTCGCTCGTCCGCAGATCGCTAGCGAGACACCCTTAGACGTGGTGAGTAGTGGTGCCCGTTTCTTCCTCTGTCGATGTTTGCTCCGTTACGTTATAGAAAATAGGCCCCAGTTACGCATTTAATGTGTTGATCTTGAAGAATTAGTAACGAGTGACGTCAGAAGTAAGTTGTGACTCTGGTTGTGTGCAGCTGATGGAAACCTCAGGGACAGACATCCTGAATGACTCGGACGTCAGGGCTCCCGTCAGCCCCCTGCACCTTGCTGTGAGTACAGTTTAGCTCCTGGTCGACCCGTCAGCTACATTTACACCAATTTATTGGTTTCATTTTGTTTTATAAATGCTGTTATGAACCGTTCAAACTAATCTGCATTGGCTGTAACATCCACTCCACTCATTTATTTATGTTTTGGTGTTCAGTACACTGGGACACATACGGCAGAAGGGCCAACCGTCCAGTTTGTTTCCGCCCTGGTTCTCCCCCACTGGTGAAATTAGCGACGAAATGCAGTGAAACAGAAACAAATCAGCCCAGTTTGGTGAATGCAATCCGTCTAAGGATTTGTTGGCCACAGGCAGTCACCACTCTCTCCCAAAAGATGGCGTGCAAAATATTATTTTTTTTTTAGGTATTATTTTTTACTAAAGGGCTCCACACCACATCAGTGCAATATTGGCTGAATATGACACACATTAACTGATGTTTTATTGTTAGCGGTATAAAAAAAAGAGTATAAGGTTCCCAGTTATCTATGACATCAGCGGGGAGCAATGGATACGTGGGAAAGATAAGAGGGTCAAGAGCTGTTTACAACAGCTCAGTGAGTGATAAATGCCAATAAATGGGCCACGTTTAACAGTAAGTGCCAGCAGACGCTAAATGAATGTCTCCATACAAAAAGCAGAGGCACTTCACACCTCAGCAACGCAAGAATAACTGGTAATGATGAGGGGTCACAATTCCCGCTCTTATGAGTCGAATAAAATCTCATTAAATACGACGAAGGCATTAAAAAAGTCACACCTAGATGATGGATACATTTCACCAGGCAGCTGTGAGGCACCTCAGAGCCTCCCTGCTCTTCTGTTTCTGTTCAAAAGTCGCGTTATTTACTTTACCTCCATTAAATTCTAGCCGATGTATTCTGCTACGCCCCCCCCCCCAAGACTAAACCAAAACTAGTTGTCCTGCGCCAAGCTGCTTTCTTCTTAACTGCTTGACTATTTGATTGCGATAATGTTGTTTTTTTTTTTTTTTTTAACAAGCCCAAAGAGAAAGGTGACACATCTTTAAGACAAAGAAGAGAGTTAATAACATCGCCGTGGTGGGGGCTCGATAACAACATTATCCGCTGTAACTTAACGCTGACTTCAAAATGTTTCAGGCATACCATGGCCACCATCAGGCGATGGAGGTGCTGGTGCAGTCTCTGCTGGATTTGGACGTTCGAAACAGCCAGGGACGCACCCCCTTAGACCTGGCAGCCTTTAAAGGCCACGTGGAATGTGTGGACGTCCTCATCAACCAGGGAGCCTCCATCTTGGTCAAAGATTTTCTCTTGAAGCGGACCCCCATACACGCTGCAGGTAGACGGTCTTCTCTGCCGCACGTGTGCCCGCCGTAGACCCAAACACGACGCGGCGAGTAATGCTCCCGCTCTTCCTTTTCCCGCAGCTACCAACGGTCACTCGGAGTGTCTGCGTTTGCTGATTGGAAATGCCGATCTTCAGAGCACCATAGACATTCAAGATGGGAATGGACAGTAAGTAAAGACGTGTCTCTTTTATGCATTTCTGTTGCGAGACAGCGGCTCACATTGTGTCCCTGTTGTGTTTCAGGACCCCACTGATGCTGTCCGTCCTGAGTGGACACATTGACTGTGTGTATTCCCTTCTTAACAAGGGAGCCAGCGTAGAAGCCAAAGACAAGTGGGGGAGGACGGCCTTGCATAGAGGAGTAAGAGGCTGATATCTTTCTACATATTTCCCCCTTGAATAATCTGAGATAGCTGAATACACTGATCCTTAGTTTTTGACCTCCCTCGATTATTTTTGAATAAGAAAACTCATTTGTCTTTAATTTTTGGTGCTTTTGTTTCATTTAATTTTAACAATGAATAATTATTATTTATTTAATGTTATTTTCCAAGACAGCTAACTCTTATAATAAAGGATCTCAAGTGGGCTGTGTATGAAACTGGGCCTTTTTATTCCTTTGCAACTGGTTGTCGCATTTTCCAGACGTTTGGCCAAAAGCACTTGATTCCTACTGAGGTGAATCAGGGCGGCGCGGAAGAAAAGGGACAATTGAAAAGAGCTCTAGTAATATACACTGAAACCAATAAATACACGTGGAATTATAAAGATAAAATATTAACTTCATATTTATTGGTTAATTTATGTGAATATATTAGTTTGTTTTTATAATAATTGTATTTTTTTACCTTGTTATAAGGGCTGGGTATCAATTAAAGTTTCAAGAATCGGTTTGATTCAGATTCTCAAGGTTTAGAATCGATTCTTTTTTTTCTTTTTTTATCCGATCTCAAATTGGGTTGCTGGTATTAAAAACACTTTTTTCGCTGTTACCTGAATTTCATGACTGTGTAGTTATGCAACATATTGATACTAGTATTACATTAACATTCAACAGCAAGTTAATAAAGTAATGGTAGCTGATGGCGGCTGTAAGGACCAAAGCCTCTCCCTGAACGCTGAGACGTTTGCTTTCACAAACATGCTGTGGGGCAGAAAAGCCAAACAGATCCAGGGTAGAAAACAGAGACACCAGAGATTTCTACAGCTGCTATTTGGACACTAACCTGCAGCATTATTAAAAATATGACATTAAAAATTCCCCTCCTGCAGTGGAGTCTGAGCCAGAAACGCCGGCTCACACATTTAAGTTCGCAGTGGAAAAATCCTTTTTTATTTAGATTGATCTTTAGTTATATGAATGGATTTTAAGGAATTAATGAGAATTGGAAAAATTTTTTTTTTTTTTTTTACTTAAACTTAAAGTTTTCTCTTTAAGTTTATAAAAGGCAAAAATGGTTTACTCAATTTTGAATCAACTTAAATCATTTGCTAAGCAGTTCGATGGAAACCTGTATTGTGGCAGCGTGATAAAACATTAGATGTTGTCGTCAGTCTGCCAGAGCGGAGAGATGCTGTCTCTTGCTCCTCTTCGCTGTTGCGTAAATGCATCCGTTCTAGTTTCGTCGTTTCCTTAAAGCAAAGTAGCTTTAATGTAGCGAGAGCTCGCTTCACCCGAGTCCTGCTGCTGCTGTTCGGAATACATTTACATCTACTTAGCAGGAAGCAAGTCTCAGAAGCTTTAAATTGAGCGTTGAACTTTTCTTTGTTAGGTTGGAACAAGGAAATAAAGGTTCTTGATAAGATGAGAGCTAGAAAGGAAATGCACATTTTGCAAGGGAATAAAAACCAAAGGCCGACATTTTTCCCTATTTGACTAAAAAACAACATGGTGAACAAAATGTCCTGCCTTTTGTCACTTTAAACACTTTTTTTTTAGGACACGGAGGATAAAAGACCGCTTTTTAATTTCTCCGCGGTCTATTAAAACCAAACGGCGCCACGTTCCGGAGAAGCAACCATAGAGACCCGCTTCATTTTGAAATGATCAGTGATCTGTAGCGTTTGCTGATCGGTGCTGAGAGGTTTACGTGCAGCAGAAGAAAAATCCTTATGAATAAAAGCTGTCTTCTGTCCCCAGTCTGTGACCGGGCACGAAGAAAGCGTGGAGGCCTTGCTCCAGCACAGCGCCGACGCCCTGGCGAGAGACTGCAAAGGGCGCACGCCGGTCCACCTGGCGGCGGCCTGCGGACACGTTGGGGTACTCGGAGGCCTTTTGCATGCTGCCCAATCAGTGGAAACACTGCCTGCCTTAACAGACAGCCACGGCTACACCCCTCTGCACTGGGCCTGCTACAATGGTACAGACAACAAGGTCGAAAGGCCTTTCAGAGCAAAGCAATCGATGAATATTGATGTACGCAAATGTATAGCTGACGTCGTTAGCATGTGTGCACTCAGATGCAAGCATGTCGCTGATGTAGCAGACTGGAATGAGGGAGCACTTAAGAGATGCTTTTTATTGTAGGCCTTCCTCTCATTCCATGTCTACGTGCACCCAAATGATAAAAGCGTTTTCTCTTTTTCTTTTTCACGGAACGAGGACGAGCGTGCTTTTTAACGGCCGCTTTGTCTCCCGCAGGTCACGACACGTGCGTGGAGGTTCTGCTCGAGCAAGAGGTTTTCCACAAGGTCGAAGGCAATTCTTTCAGCCCCCTCCACTGTGCTGTGTAAGAGCCTGAGCTTGCTTCTGTTTCACTCATTGTGTCAGGAAGCCCAGCCTTTCAGAGATTAAACACCCGGGCTTTTTTTTTTTTTTTTTTTTTTTTATTCCCTCCCTGCTGTCCAGAATCCGTGACAACGAAGGTGCTGCTGAGATGTTGATAGACACTTTGGGCCCGGCCATCGTCAACGCCAAAGACGGCAAAAACAGGTACGCCTGGCCCGCCAAAGGTTTTACTCCTGCACAAAAGCGGCTGTTTTAAGTGAATCCAAATGTGACCGTTTTTCATCGGGTGCCGCTTGACGACAATTTGCCGTGTGCCCAGGACGCCCCTGCACGCTGCCGCCTTCACGGACCACGTGGAGTGTCTGCAGCTGCTGCTGAGCCACAACGCTCAGGTGAACTGCGCCGACGCCGCAGGGAAGACGCCGCTCATGATGGCCGCCGAGAACGGCCAGACCAACGCCGTCGGTACGAACGCGGCAGCATTCTTTAACCCGATAGGACTCAAGGCGGTCGGAATATCGAACGGTGGGATATTCCCGTTTGATTGATTATGTGTTTGTTGCGTTTCGTACCCGTACATAGAGCTGCTGGTGAGCAGTGCCAAAGCAGATCTCACGCTGCAGGACGCTGTAAAGAACACCGCACTCCACCTGGCCTGCAGTAAGGTACGGCTCGCCATCTGGCCGTAATGTTCACATCAGCGCAAGTATTCCACGTTTCTAAACTCTCTGTGGCGACTATGCTGCTGTTTCTGCAGGGACATGAAACCAGTGCCTTGTTTATATTGGAGAAGATCACAGACAGAAACTTCATAAACGCTACCAACGCCGCCTTACAGACGTAAGCGTCGCATTAGTTCTGGATCTGCACAGATGTCATTTTTTTATTTAGTTTTATCACAGCTGAATATCTCTTGTATTTCTTTTGTTTTTTAAAGACCTCTGCATGTGGCAGCAAGAAACGGGCTTATTGTTGTGGTGCAGGAGCTGCTCGCAAAGGGAGCCAGCGTCCTCGCAGTCGATGAAAACGGTAATCACACTTTAGCTTTTCTTTGTACGATGGAGTCTAGGTTCTCTGCAGAGAAACTATTGCATGATTGAACTTGGGGCTTTATTGTCCTTTTTTTTTTAACACATTTATGAAAGTTGATCAATGTTTTTGTCTTTGACATGGATACGTTGTCAAATGCGTGTCCAGGGTTTTAATTATGCTTTATTCCTGTCTTTCTAAAATAATAATTAGAAGCATAAAGTCCCAATGAAAGTAAAGAGAGCTGTTCTTCTGCATTCCTGAAGGAACTCCTTGTCTTGGCCGTCTGTAATCGTGACGAAGCATTGCTCCAAGTCCTGCGTGTCTCATTGTGACTGGCAGAGGTTTTTTTTTTTTTCTTCGTCTTCTTGCCTGTGCAAATTCCCAGTAACCCGGGTCATCACAACAGCAAACAGGCTAGCAGTGATTTCCTGACATGCTTGTCTTCTTCTTGTTTCTCCTCTGTGGCAGAGGGAGTGCTGTCAGCCCGGTAACTCAGAGTGCTGATAACAGAGAGTTTGTCCTCCAGCGGGTGATGTGAAGCAAAATGCAGATATTGGTCTGTGTGTGTTTCTAGTAAAGCTCAGTTTTAAGACTCCCATCTTCCTCAATGTGTACGGCACAATCCAGAAAAGGCGACATGTTGTTCTTGGCGTCCTCTCTGGTGAACCTCACGTTGCTGTCCACTGAGTTGATGAGGTTGGGTAATGCCTCAACGTCTTGGGTTTGGATCTTTGTGTCATCCACGTATCTAAACCCGTGAGTTGGTGGTGTTCGCTTGTAAGCACCGAGTGCCCTGCTCTCCACCTCCACCGTGTACAAATTGGCCACAATGGGTGACACCGGGGAGCCTGTGGCACGCCCATGTTTCTGTCGGTAAAAGCTGTCTCTGTACTTGGAATATGTGGTTGAGAGACAGAGGTTCAACAACAGGGTTTCCGCGGGGCATTAAAAGTCATTAAATGAATTTTTTTAAATTAAGGCCTTAATTGGCATTAAAAGTCATTAAATGTGATTATCTGTGGCATTAAAAATGCCTTATTTTTTTCTAAAAAAAAATACGTTCATAAAAACAGTTTGGTCAGATATATTATATCAGATATAACTGCTTCCGGTTGATCGTAAAGCCGTTTGTTTTTACAATGTTCGGAAAAGGGACTCGAGGCGGAGAAAGAGCTAGAGAATGGGAAAATGCTAATTTCAACAAAAGCGGATGGAAAACGAGGAATTGGGGACATGGCTGCAGCCTGTCGACGGTAAAGATGACGAAGAATTTTGCCGTGTTTGTAAAAAAAAAATCAAGCTTTGCACAATATGGGTGTCAATGCTTTACGGTCTCACATGAAGTCGGACAGTGTAGTCCAGGGTTTACGTGGGTATACGGCGTTTACCCACTTATTTTTCAGTCAGAATTACGTATATCCACTTCTGGAGCGATATTTGTGTATTTTGTTTGAGAGCGCAGTGAGACAGGTATTCAGCGTTTAAACATCACGCGCAGTGAGACAGGTATTCAGCGTTTAAACATCACGCGCAGTGAGACAGGTATTCAGCGTTTAAACATCACGCGCAGTGAGACAGGTATTCAGCGTTTAAACATCACGCGCAGTGAGACAGGTATTCAGCGTTTAAACATCACGCGCGTGCTCAAAACTGATAAACTCTTCTCACTCCACTATCCTCGCGCTCGGTTCTGTGTCTGCCGTGACCTGCTGCTTCCACGCTCAACACCAGCTCTGCGCGGCTCGCGGGATTCTGTCTGTGCGCTCTTGACTTCAAAAACTGTCCACCTCACCAGCCAATCACAGACAGGTTTCTTTCCATCCAATCAGAGTAGGGCTTGCAAATACTGCATTCAGGTGGATTAAATGAAAATGCTGCAGCAGAAATTACTAAACATAACGGTGGGATTGAAGAAAAAACAACAACCAATAAACAGTTTAATATTTTAGCCTAAAATATTTAGTTTAAAATAATTCCTTGAGTTACTAAGTGAGGTGTGAAAAATCTTTTTGTCTCTTTTCTTTCCAGCTTCTGGGTGATGATGCAAACGTTTCTTGTGATCATAATCATCATCATTATTTAAAGAGCACTTTAACACGAGGTACAACAAAATAACATCTAATAAAATTACTTGAGTAAATAATCAACAGTTTAAAACAACAACAACAATAATAACAATAAGCTGTTTAAATCCTTAAAAACAAACAGAAGTTCTTTAAACTGAACTCTAAGATAAACAGGCAACCAGTGAAGGGAGGCCAGGATGGGCTAATGTGCTTTATTTTATGTTTTTCCATTTAAAGGTGTGCAGCAGCATTTGAACCAGCTGCAGACGTTTGAGTGAGGACTGACCGGTTCAGAGATAAAGAGAATTACACAAATCCAGCCATGATGAAATGTAGGCTTAGAGTAGTGTTTCCATATTTTTGCCTTGAAAGAATAGGTTTTACCTTTGCTTTGTTCCTTAAATGATAAAAATGACTTAACTGAGGTCCTGTTTGACTGTCAAGTTTAAAATCACCGTCCATTTTAAAATCGAGGGGCTAAACATTCATTGTCAGGGTGTCTAAATCAACAGGATCAACAGTTGTTTGGGTGTTTCAACTGGTATATTTGACAATTCCTCATTTGCAAAGACAAAGAGATTTGAGTTTTGATGTTCTCCTCGTTATTAACTTTATCTCTTTCTATAGATTCTCTTTCTCATTCAATTTAGGACTTTCCATATGCCTTATCATCTACGTCTATATTGAAAAACCTACAGTAAAGTAATGAAATGTTGATTCTGGGTGTAGTGTAGGAATTCCTTCAATATAAACCAAAGAAAATTTTACATTACCTGCCAGAAGCTGGATAAAATCTTTAAAAAAGAGACAACAGTATTTTCACACCTCACGTAGTAGCTCAAGGAAATATTGTAATCTAAATGTTTTAGGCTAAATATTTTAGGCTAAAATGAGTAAACCCTAGTGATGGATTTTTGGGTAAACTAAATAGAGCAGTGTTACATGTCATTGTTTCTAAAACAGCATTTTTCTGAGCTGCGTCTAAAAGGGCAAACATTGGTCCCTGGAGAGTATACCCACTTCTCCAGGGACCACTACACCACTGCGGACAGCCACAGATCAGCTGCAAGGGGCAGACAACAGCTAACAATGTCAAGTTACTTTTCTGTAACCAACGCAGTCACGTCCGCATTAGCTACCGCAAACAGCGCAGCAGCAGCTGGAGCAAACTCTACTGCCACTAACGTCGGGAAATCAGACGGTCTTCAAACAACATTTGGATCCAATGCAACACTGCATGCGGAGGTGCTCTGGTGTCTGAATACAGCCATCAACAAGTACTCTATATATATATATATATATATATATATATATATATATATATATATATATATATATATATATATATATATATATATATATGGGTACTTGTTGATGGCATTAAATTTATTTCTACGAGCATTAAAAGAGCATTAAAAAGCATTAAATTAGGGTTACTCATTCCTGTATAAACCCTGAACAAGTCACAGGTGTGGTTTGGTGTTAAATTAGTTCTGTCGTTTAGTGATTCGTCGTGTTCCAGCTGAGTCCTGACAGCGTTCACTGTCTCTGGTGTGGGAATGCAGGTGAAAAGGGAGGCGACATCAAAGGTAACTGTGGTTTCCCCTGGTGCCGGTCTCAGGTGTCGGACTTTGGAAACGAAGTCTGCCGAGTGATAAAATCTGTTAGAAGTTGCTTAGAGGTTATGGCAAAGTTGAGACGTTTGGACAAAACCTTCCTCTCTGTCCTGGTGATGGATTCTTCACCCACTGCTTCTGAGTGATTTTGTGTGAGTTGTCACCGTGTTCCTCTCTGTGGCTCCAGCAGCAGCAGAGGTGCCACTCGTTTTCACTCGGAGAGACTTCAATTTGCACGGTTGCCTTTCTTTGCTCTTAGAGCTGCGAGAGCTGAGCGTCCTCCAAAAACGCCTCTGGTTGACACTCTGATAGTTGTTGTTTTTTCTCTGCTCTGTGCGAGTGCATCAAGAGTGAAATGAAGCCGTCTCAGACTGAACCGAGGGTGGTTTCTGAAATCTGCAAGCTTTAAGCGGTCCACTAACCACCTCTTCAGATCAGCTCGATCGGATTTATGCTTTTAAGCCTGAATTTTCGCTGGTTAAAGACAAAAGCACATTTAACTAGATTGATGTTTGCCTGGGAATGTTGAGCTCATGTGAAAATCCTCTCAGGGAGGGTTTCTCTAAAACGTTTTAACTAAAGGAAGATTTTATGGACACTTTCATATATTATTTAGACTGCTTCTGTAGATATTTGTCAACAGAGAAAATGTTTTAGTTCAGTTATTCCACGTTTAGCTAGCGAGATCAGTCACATCCAGAGTAGAGAAGCATAAAGTTGGGGAAGAAGAGACATCCTGTTGGAGAAACCGTCCTGATAACGGTAAGAAACGGCTCCCCCTGACCTGGGAAAGACCTCGGACAGCTTCAGAGTGAGCAGCCATCTGCCACAGTCGGCTCTGCCAGGTACCGCCGACTCAATGTGACAACGCCAGGCTGGCAGACTTTTAACAGGAATCACAGATCAGATCAGTGCAGGTGTAGAGCTTCAAATGCCTGGTTTTAGATTCTTGGAGGAAGAGAAATAAATCGCAACACACAGAACTGGAACAAGGTTGTTGGCAAGCAGGTCGGTTGTAGAAAGTACAGGAAGCAGGAGGAGATTCAGGACAGGTTTCCTAACGGCAGGGTTCTGGGCAGACCTGGCATTTACACACGTTTGTGTTGATTCAGATAAAAGTATCTGGCTGCTTCACATGTAGGAAAACCCAATGATTCAGCTGGTTCTTCTGCATCAGGTAGCTTCAGTATCAGTGAGCGATGCGTTTAGGGGAACCTGGAAACAAACTGGGCTCCCAGCGAGTCAACTGCATAAAATTGGCCCTAACTCTTGATTTAGCGTCTGGTCTGTTTTTTCCATTAAGTAGATTTCCCACAATGTGTCTATTAAAACTTGTCTTCAGCTGAAAATAATACCAATCATCTCCCCTTTAAACCGTTTCCTCAGGCTGCCGTTTTAAAACAGGCATCTCTGAAGGTGGTGTGAGAGGAACCGGTCCTCCAGATGTTCTGACTGCTTTCACACCTGTCCGCACCCCATCAGAGGCTGATCTTTAATCAGTTCATTAAAAATATTTATCATTGCTATTGATGCTGTTCTAACTGTTCATTTTAAGCTTTAGTTTAATAGAAATGAGTCTGGTAGTTCATGATCTTTTCGAGTTTTGATAAAAAAAAAATCATCAGCAAAACTTGTAAGGTTTATGTTTGCTGGAACATATTGGTAATATTTTTTTTCTCCTTTTTTTCTTTCTTTTTTTCCCTTTTTTTTCTTCTTTTTTCCTTTATTTTTTTCCCTTTTTTTCTTTTTTTTTCCTTTTTTTTCTTTCTTTTTTTTCCCTTTTTCTTCTTTTTTCCTTTATTTTTTTTCTCTGTTTTTCCTTTTTTTCCCTTTTTTTTTTTACATATAGATGAAATACCGCGTTTTAAAGAGTAAACGTTTAACATGCGCCTCGTTGCTTTTCAGGCTACACGCCCGCCTTGGCTTGCGCCCCCAACAAAGACGTCGCCGACTGCCTCGCTCTCATCCTAGCCACCATGATGCCTGTGTCCCCCTGCGCCCCGGCACCCACCCTCCCTTTCAGCGGCGTCAACCACTACACCACGAGCCCCTCCAAGAGCGCCACCTTCGACAGCCTGCCCGCGCTGCGAGCCGAGCACACCTACTGCAGCTTCAACAACATCAGCCACCACGACGGCTTCTACAAAGACGAGGAGCTCAACGACTCGGACTCAGAGACGTACTGAGGCGGGCGGCAGAGGAATCGCGCTAAATGCACAAACACATACACTGTCTTAAAAAAAAAAAAACACCAACAAAAAAAACAATCACCCACCGCAAGCTTGGGAGGGCTTATGAAGACGCGAGCCCCCAACAGGAGCCTTAAGAGTCTCCGCCAGAGAGCAAAGGAGGGGAGGAGGTGCAACAGGCTGGCCCATGCTCATCCCAACCTTCTCCAGCACAAGGTGTCCTTTCGCTGATACCGGAGCTCCGTAACCACTGCTTCACCGTTGTTGACTTCTCAAGTGCTAAAAACTGAACTGGTCGGCCAGACGGCAGCTGTTTTAAGGCAATAACGCGCTGAAAAAAAAAGGGGGTGTGCTCCGAACACCCCGCAGAGATAAACCAACAGGGACCAAAAGACGCGGATGAATTTTAACTCTGTTTTAACTGCGTGAACGACTACAACAACAACAAAAAAACGAGCTTTCAGACGGTTTATCGGTTAGCAAGCGTAAAGAGAGAAGTTTCCATCCATCAGTATCTGCACACTAGATCCGCCAGAAGGAATTCCCAGTTTCTAAGTCATACGGAGGGGATCGTTTATGTCACCGCATCAAAGTTTTAATATGCCCATTTTAATGTCTTACAGTCCTCATCCTTTAGGAATCCGATACACTGACCCGAGTACATTTAAGACATTTGGTACAAGCGGCAGGTTAGTGCTGGGTTGCTCGACCTTTCCTTTGTACATTGACCTGTTCATCCCAGTTTAGAATTCAAACAATAAATTATTTGTACACTTTTGGTTGCTTTTTGTTTGTTCGTTTTGTGCCTTCATTAGTCACTGAGGGGAGTGGGGGGCGGGGGGGGGTGACATGTGTTTGTGAAGGCTGCTGTTGAAAGTGTGCTTTAGGTGAGTAAAACCACTGATCTGGCACTGAGGCGTCTGTGACTCTGCTTTGCAACGAGAAACACTGTAAACCAATGACAGCATTTTGGAAAGCATTTGATTTTCTTCTGAGTGACCTTTTTTTTTTCCCCCACGCTCTAATATTAGTTTTGCTTGCTTAATCTTAAAGGAAAAAAAAAAAGAACCCACACACTTATACTTTGTTCACTGAAAAATATTTTAACTGGAAATATGTACATTTGCTAGAATCAATAGAATGGGAAGGATTTTTGTTTCTTGTCCTTGATTTTTCTTGCAGAGGAATGAAACTAGCATGTATATAGAAATTATGACTGTGAATTCAAAATTCCAATGAGTTATTTCAGTACTGAGATTGCTGTATATTTTATGAGTAATAAATGAGTTATTTAATAAGGAGCATTGGTCTTTCATTCCGGGATTGCCTAGAACTATTTGCTTTTATTGCATCATAAGGTGGACTTTCAGATGTGTCACAGCAGTTGAGCTTTTGAAAATCAGTAAATAATCACAGATCAGGCATTAAATGGCTGAATTTGAATTATTTTGTGGTCATGAAATATTCAATGTGAGCTGATATCAGAACCAGTGGTTGAGGGAGAATGTTGCGCCAGAGGCAGCCCAGGATGTGGGGCCCAGACAAAATTTGACTCAAGTTCCCAGTTTTGGTTCACAACAGCAATAAGAAGTTATCTAAATCTCATTCAGCATCCTTAGTAGTGTTTCAGCTCAGGCTAAATTGGAAAGGAGGGGTCAGTTTTCTTTTTTTAAAGAAGTTCACGCTTACCCTGGCAACAAAGAAATGATAACTTTTGGAGGATTTTAAATCGTCAATTATGGGCCCTAAGCAAACGCTTGGTTCACTTTGTCTTAAGCTAGTTCCAAGTTGATTCTGGGTTTAGAGTTGAGCCAAATAGCGCGGATCTAAAAAAAAACATCCGGAATTCCCATCCCGCGGCTCTTGGAGGAGGTCAGAAGGGGACTCGCCGCTGATTGGTCAGCTATCCGGAAACGGAAAGAAAAGAGGCGTGGCTATGGCGCCCCACTGCCCCAAGCACACATGCAAAGAAGTGACAGCAGTTTGATGAGGAGTATCCAGCTTGATAAACCTCTGCGTGCTGTTCAGTCCCCCAGGAGTCATGGACGAAGTGACAGGCGCTCAGCTCATCGCCGAGTCTCTGAAGACCCAGGTGAGATCGGACGACTACACGATGTGGCTTTAACTCAGCAGAACTAGTCAAGAGTTGCAGAACCTTCCTAGTTTCAGACATTTCTGTCGCTGATTTCACTTCGAGCTGCTTGTCCCCCCCTTCCGCAGAAAGTGGAGTTCATGTTTGGGATAGTCGGTGTTCCTGTCATTGAAGTGGCCATGGCTGCTCAGGCTGCTGGCATCAAATACGTGGGAATGCGTAACGAGCAGGCGGTAAGCAGCAGCATAATCCAGAGGTCTGTCACTGAACCATTACAGTGTAACTTTTAGATCTCACAGCTTGTTCTGTCGCCCAACAACAGGCGTGCTACGCTGCGTCTGCGGTTGGATACATTACGGGGAGGTAAAGACCTTGGCTCGCTGAACGGCGACAATGTGCGCAGCTGCGGCGCTGCTTCGTTACTAACATGTATCTGTCTTCCTGTTGCTCTCTGGACCCAGACCGGGAGCATGCCTGGTGGTCTCTGGACCTGGACTCATCCATGCTCTGGGTGGGATGGCCAACGCCAACATGAACTGCTGGTACTACACTATAATGAAACTTTTTCTCCTCCACCTGCACAGTATGGGCACTCCTGTTGCTTTCATTCATACCCCCAGATTTTTTTTTTTTTTTTTATGATCGTGAAATTAAAGAACGCATAGTTTTTGCAAGTGAAAACTCTGAGAAGTGCAACGTGCATATGCATTTGTTCCCCTTTAAACCAAGAGTCCTAACAATTATTGTCATTTAAATAAACAAATATAGGTCATTTAATGTTTGTTGGAGGACATCGGTAAAAAAAAAAACAAGGGTCTGGAAGCAGAGAAGTCCATATAATGGGTCAAAGGCAACGTTTCCAGGGCCAATCTTTTCCCCGGGGTGGAAAGCTTGATTTCATGCTGAAAAGTATGGGCCCGAAAGCATAACATGACTGAAACATCATTAGTTCAACTTTGTAGTCCAGCTGTTTTTAATATTTGCGTTTAGTTTCAATTTTCCCATGTTTTATTTTGTTTGCAGATTTTATTCCAACTTGCTTTTATTCTGTTTTATTTTCCTATGTTTTAATCATGTAAAGCACTTTGCATTGTCTTTGTAATGAAATGTCCTGTACAAATAAATTTGCCTTGCCTTGAACAAACAGAATCATAAAGATCAAGGAAGAGGGACCTTAAGACAGCCGTTTTTGAAAGAAAACAATAAAAACTGCAGTTTGTCGCACCCCGAGCAGGGACACATCAAGCCTGACACATTGTGGTGTGGTCAGATGAGACCCAGATTGAGTTTATTGTCCCACATGACTATGTGTGGTTAAAAAAATGAACACTACACATCACCCTGTGAAAGAAAGAACCCCCCCCCCCCCCCCCCCCCCCCAAAGTGAAACACGGAGGAGACATGCAAACCATGCCGTTTGGTCAGATGAGACTTTTTGTGTTGTTGTTTTTTTTGCCTACATCCAAAGGGCTGTTTTACTCTGACCTCACTACCCCACGGTGAAGCATAGTGGTGGCAGCATTATGTTGTGGGGGACGATTTTATTGAGCTGGAAACCGAAACCAGGAGAGATCTAAATATGGGAACTCCTGACTCTGGGGTGGAGGTTCACTGTTTTTTTGCCTTTAAAGCACATTGTTGATCAGAAGGGCTCAGGCAAAATACAGGCCTTCATGAAACTGGACAACTGACACAGGGCTTGAAAACTGCTGCCCACAGACTCTCTATATTCAGTCTGACTGAGCCTGGGCTATTTTGTTAAGAAGAATGGGCAAAGCTGGTAGGGCCATACCCCTACAGACCTGGATCAGTAAGTGAAAGGTGAATCATTGCACTGGATCTTGAGGTTGTAATGTGAAATGTGAAAAATGGTATGGACGGTTTTGCACTGTGCTGTAAAGGAAATGTTGGCTCCACGCAGGCCGGTGATTGTGATCGGAGGCTCCTCGGATCGGAACCAGGAAACGGCGGGGGCCTTCCAGGAGTTCCCTCAGGTTAGCACGCCTTCTGGAGGACCGTTCTCTGACTCCATCCACAGCGCTGACTCTGTTTTTATTTGTTCCTAGGTGGAGGCGTGCCGCCTGTACAGCAAGTTTTCTGCCAGGCCTAGCAGCCTGGAAGCAATCCCTTCAGTCATAGAGAAGGCGATTACATTTAAAAAAAATAAAATAAAAAAATCAGTTTTCATGTATCAAGCTGTAAAACGTGTTCCTTAGAAGTTAGTGACATTTCATCATCTTCGCTCGCCCACAGGCAGTCCGCACCAGCATATATGGGCGCCCGGGTGCTGTCTACGTTGACATCGCAGGGGACATGGTTAATGCCAAAGTAGAGCGGGACAAAGTCAGGTTGGTTGCCATTCTTTTGCGTTCTATTTATTTTAAACGGCAGCTCATGTAAAGTGTAAAAGAATAAGATAAATGGCTCTCTTCTGCAGGGACGTGTCCTGTTGTCCACCCCCACCTGTGAGTTTGGCGGCCAGTGCTGCCGTTGAACAGGCCGTCTCTGTCCTAAAAGCAGCCAAGACACCTTTAGCCATCATTGGAAAGGGTAACGTAAAGAAAACCTTTCTGGGTTTTTTAGCCGCGAGTTAAATCACCGCCAGTAGGGGCTTATTTACACTATGAATCCAACAGTGCAAATCCTGTGGAAGATATTTATGTGACAGGAGAAAAAAATAAAAGTATTTAAATACCTAGGCATCCTAATAGACTCTAAACTAACTTTTAAATCCCAGATTAAAAAAAAGGTGTGCAATAGAGTTAAATTCAATGTAGCAAATTTCCGTTTCATAGGATCACACTCGTCACTCCAGGCAGCTAAAATGTTCATGTACAGTATGGTTCTGTCCCACATCCCCTACTGTCTTACAACCTGGTCACAGGCAAATTAAATGACACTAAAACCTTTAGAATCTCTTTACAAACAGACTATCAAAATTTTGGATAAAAAACCATCAAAATATCAACATTGTGCTATTTTACTAAAACATAAGCTTTTAAGCTGGGAAAATGTCATCAAGTATTCAAACCTCTGTCTGTTTTACAAAATCATCCATGGTCTGTCATCTCCTCCACTCAGTCAGTTTGTAAAGATCAGGAACACACTGAGAGTAACACGAGGGTCGGCCAGAGGAGACTGTGTCCTTCCTCTGCGTAAAAGTGCTTTTAGTCAAAGAGCCTTTGCAGTCACAGCAGCTCAGGAGTAACCTGACCCTAGCCAGATGTATTTCGCTCCGCCTAGCTCCACTCACATCCATCTGGGACTGATCCATAGGAATTGCCTTTATTGAAGGCTGGGCCTTATCAAAAATCCTTGCATATGATTGGATAAGCCACTTGTCTGTCATCTTTATCGACGTGCTATTTCAACCACTCACACCAAAGCTAACCTGTGACGCTGTGAGAGTGACGCAGTTTTTTTTTTTTTTTTTTTAAATGTGTTTGCGGCTCTAGTGGCACGCGTTTTGACAGTGAGCTGACAGGAAGAGGGGGGAAGACAGGCAGTCGCCGCGGGTCGGAGTCGATCCCGGGCCGACCGCGTCGAGGACTAAAGGCCTCCTAACACGGTTCACGCTAACCGCTCCGCCGCGGGCGCGTCCGCCACGGGGGCGCCCCGGAAAACAAAACTTGCCAAACGCGGTCGGGAGAAGGGCGAAAACATGGTTTCCACCAACAAAAGCCTTCAGAGCCGTTCTCTGATGTTCTTTTAATGAAACAATATTAGGTAGATTGGACAACACGGAAGAAATAGCAGCATCAATGCTAACGCTTGCTTCCTCGATGCGAGCCGCCATTGTTGTTGGAATCTCACGGTCGCTTCTCCACTACGTCACATCCATGAAACTCCAGCCCTGCGTCCTGATTGGCCAGACCATAAAATTGGTTGGAGAAATCACTCTCTATGGGAGAGGTCCCAGATGTATGTGAGTGAAGCTAGGCGGAGCGATATCAATCTGGCTAGGGTCAGGTTAGCTCAGGAGTGGAACTCTGTCAGAACATTTTATATTTATATAAGAATGTTTTATTCTATTTTTATTAACCTAAAATCTGTAGTCTAGTGCACATGGACTCTGTATTTTTAAACAAGTTTTGAAGAGTTATAGCTGTTTTTATTTCTTTTTATATTTGTATTGTTTACTATAAAATTCTTACTGTTGTGTTTTCAGGTAGACTATTTTAAGATCTGTCCAGGGACAACAAATGAAAAATAGCCTCTTGGCTAATTCTGGTGCATTTGCAGAAATGCTAATTAATGTACACTGTCCCTGTCAAATAAATAAATAAAATAAAATAAAACGAAGGTTTGTGTTCTGCAACAGGAGCCGCTTACGGCAGAGCGGAGGCAGCGCTGCGGGAGTTTGTGGAGGAGACCGGGCTGCCGTTCCTCCCCACGCCTATGGGGAAAGGAGTCCTGCCTGACGATCACCCCAACTGTGTGGCTGCCGCCCGCTCCAGGTCAGCCGGCTGCTTTCAGCCGTTTCATTAGGGAATATGCTCTGTCTGTGTGTTAACAGCTAAGTGTGAGAAAAACAATAGATTTTAGTTTATCTTTACATCTGCACGGTTTGGTGAGGATCCATAAACTTTAACAAAACATCTAAAAAGAAAACCATCTCCTCGCTTGCCAAGAAATCCTTATCGCAGTCTCAGCTGGACATTCTAAAAAAGAAAGGAAACTCCGAATAAAGAATAAAGTGAAAACGCTCACAAGGCTTACATACCTTTGGTTGTAAGGATACATATCCGCCAATGTAAATCAAAGATGGACACAAAACAATTTGAAAAAAGTAACATTCCTGTATTTTATTTTTGCCTTTTCGTCTGTGGATCATAATGTGGGCCTTTTGATAATCTGTATTCCTGTCTGTGTGTTGGTTGCCTCTCAGTGGATCTTGCGCCTTTTAAAGTTAGAGTTTGTGATTTTTCTGGAAATGTAAGTAAGAAACGGCCAAGTCCCTTTTTGAATTACTGTGCATGCGAAAAACCACCTTGCCTGCTCTTCTGCTCCTCAGGGGGATCGCGTGAAAAATAATTTCCCACTTCCACTCTGGTCTTTCTACTCAGGCCTTCCTCTTCTTCTCATAAACTTGTATGCGGTTTGCTTCTTGTGGCTCTCAGCCATGTTCAAAGTCTACGGTGAGAGCAGAGGAGCTACAATGAACGGCTAACACTGAAGCTAACCGCTGAGCTAACCACTAAGCTAACAGGATACATAAACACTGGAAGTGCGCAGCCATCAAGCGCAAACTAACAAGGAACGTACAACGCACATTGGTGTTATTTGAGCGCGTCAAAGCGATTGATTGTGGGATGACCAATAGATAAGGCAATACCCCGGAACTTGAGGGACAGACGGGGATGAGACATGAAGGCATCTGATTATTATTATATTTTTATTTATTTTTTGCATTTGGACCGGATGACAGGATTGGTCAGAGGTTTTACAGCCCTGCAACTTTCACAGTGATCACATTTCTTTTAAGCTCCTTTTTCTGAATACTTAATGCATTGACTACTGCCAGGAAGGAAGGATCACTTCAACCAGTATACCAAAAAGTGTTTCTGAACAGGATTACCAGCTATAGCTTTAAATTCAGAGCTGAAAGACCTACGGCTCATAGTGGCTGCAGCTAGTTGTTGTCCTCCCCCACAGCATGACAGATACTCCATGATGGGGTTCCTGTCCACCTCTTCATCTCCTTGTTCCACAGCACCCACCTAGAGTGTTTGTGGAAAATCGCAAGCTTTGACCCCCTGCTAAGAAAGCTCGCACGTCCAGCTAAGGACTTAATAAATTTAGTAAAGGTAAAATGTTTATATTCGTTATGGTAGGACAGAAACACCCCTTTCTGGCATCTCTCCCAAACGAGCAGGTGGTGTGGAGCGTTGTGGTGCCAAAATGACTGTTTGCGATAAAAGCTTCAGGTTCATTCCCTTTTAAAGAGATTCTAGGTCTGGTTTCTCAACGTTTTTTTTTTTGCTGGGATTCTGCTACAGCTATGAAATCTGAGTTTATTTCCAGGCAAAGAATTGTCTGAGGTTGACGCTGTTGTTTCTGTTGCAAAGAGCCCTCCTTCAGGCCGACGTCGTGCTCCTGCTGGGAGCCAGGCTAAACTGGATGCTGCACTTTGGTCTGCCGCCCAGATTCAATCCCCACGTTAAGATCGTTCAGGTGCGTAAATCTGCACGACTAAAGCAACCGATACCTGGTTCAAAGCCAGAACGTCAGCAGCCACGTTGAACACTTCATCACGACCAGATCAGGCGTCTGCACTGCGATGTGCCGCCGCAGGAGGCGCCGTGCCGTCATAAAACCAAACCGCTCGCTTCTTGTAGGTCGACCTGTGCGCTGAGGAGATGGGAAACAACGTGAAAGCGGGTGTCGCCCTCCTGGGGGACGTCGGCGCCATTGTCACTCAGGTCTGTCACGGGATTCGGTGGTTAAACGGGCTCTAGATGTGGACAGGTTAAATCATTTCAGCCGTTTCCCCTCCAGCTTCTGGTGTCTGTCCGCAAACACGGCTGGAAATATCCCGCTGACACAGAGTGGTGGAGCGCGCTCAGCGAGAAGATTGCTGCCAATGCAAAAATATCAAAGGTGAGTCTGACCCGTCCAACTTTTGCCAAGCCTGCTTCCAACCCTTTGCCGGTTTTCCTGATTGAAGCTATTGCTTTCCTTACAGGCCCTCGCTCTTAAGGAGACGTTGCCCATGAACTACTACCCTGTGTTTCATCACATCTCGCAGCTGCTTCCGCGCGACTGCATCATCGTTAGCGAGGGCGCCAACACCATGGACATCGGACGCACCATGCTGAATAACTACCTGCCCCGACACAGGTGAGGCAGCCTCATTCAACAGAGGAGGAGACCGACCGGTGGAGATGAGGGCAAAGGAATACAATGGTCTTCTGACTGATCGGTTATTTTTACAAATCCTCAACTATTATGGCTCACTGCCAGAACTGATCACAATCCCTCCCAAGTTGATGCAAATATTTCCTAAAATCGGTTAAAGCGTCAAGCCTCATTCCCAGAAGTTTACTCACAGTATTAATCATTTGAATTCAAACCACAGCTGACATTTGAATGGAGGACGTCTGCAGTGAAGGGCCAGATTTCCTAACACCTCTGTTAAAGATGTGTAAAAAGCCTATTTAAAAAAAAAAGTTTTATTTTATTGCAGCAGATTAATCTCAAACTGAAAATGAACTTTAACTTAAACATTTTTTTTTTTTGTGGGGAGAAAAACATGAGAAGATATAATGGCCTTAACAAAATTAGAGGTGGCAGACTTATTGGTTGTAGTAGCCCTAAAAATATCCCTAAAAAGAAATGAAACTGAAGCATTTTTTTAAAAAAATGATTATTATTGAGGCATTTTTCAGTTTGGTAAAAGTGTCGAAGAGCTTCTTATTATAAATCCACGAGTTCCTGTTTCACTGGGGTTTAAATATGACGTGACGCAGCGACCCGTATTTTTTTCTTGCAAAGAAAAAAATGGTCAAAGATCTGTTTGCTCACACATTAGGAAATGTTATAGGACTAGATTAAATTGGCAAAACGGACAGGACATTGGATTTTTTTTCCCCCACAGAATAAAAGTGCTCAAATTAGAGGATGGATTTTTCTACGTTTTGTTGTTAGATTATGCTACTGGCATAAATGATTCAGTACTCTTAAGGGTTTTTTACACGTTTCATAAGGGGTGCCAATAAAATTGACCGAATAAAGTCTAAATATCAGAGACTGTGTGAAGTAACTGTGGTGATGTGAAGGTTGGACGCGGGCACCTTCGGAACGATGGGAGTCGGCCTCGGATTCGCTATAGCAGCAGCTGCCGTGGAGAGGACCAAGATCAAACCCCAAAGAGTCGTCTGCGTGGAAGGAGACAGCGCCTTCGGCTTCTCCGGCATGGAGGTTGAGACCATGTGCAGGTCCATTACACCATTTTCATATTAAACATATATACACACACACATTAGGGCCGGGCGATAATTCAGTAACAATATATATCGATCGATACACACGTGGTGCGATAGGGAGAAAAAGGGTCAATAAAAAGTAGAAGAGTTTTCCTTCCTTTTGCATTCTAGCCTATCATGTAGGTTAATACTGTAGTCTTTAGACCGTAGAGCACGCGTTCTTTTTCTTTTTCTTTTTTTCCTTTTCTTTTTTAAAAACTTTTGGTAAAAACTTGGTCGACTAAAGGGTTGAATTCAGTGTTTGTGTGTTCTGTATCTAAAAATAGGTCATTAAGTGGCAGCATTAAATGGCCAGGGCTGCACTTTGAATTTTCCTGATAATTAGCGATCAATATGATTTATTGATGCTTTTTTTCCCATATAGTCCAGCCCCAAATATAGCATTAGTTTTTCCAACACCAGCAGATATTACTTTTAATCTAATTTTCTTTTTTTTTTTAAATAGGTACAATCTGCCTGTGATCATTATTGTGGTCAATAATAACGGCATTTACAGTGGAGTGGACCCTGACACGTGGAAAGAAATGGCAAAAATGGGGGACCTGACCTCTGTGTGAGTGTTTCGTAAATAGGTTCAATTCAGTGTGGACTGCCTGATTTGTGTTTGCATGTTTAATCAGGTGTGTTATAGTGAAAGCTTGCTCTCCTTCAGAGCCCCTCCCATCTCCCTCCTGCCTGAGGCCCGCTACGACGAGGTAATGACGGCGTTTGGAGGTCGGGGCTTTCTGGTTAGGACTGCGGAGGAGCTGCGCGACGCCTTGCAGCTCAGCCTGGAGGACTGGGAGAGGCCGAGTCTGCTCAACGTGCTCATCGACCCTTCATCCGATAGAAAGCAGCAGGTATAGCAGCACCTCAGTAATTATAGTCTGTAACGTTTCATCCATTTCACAGTCATGCCCTTGCTCTTGTGTATCAGGTATAAATCCCACTGAAAATACTTGGAATATTTGTTATAATAATCTGAAAAATCGTACAGATGTTCAAGGGGAATTAATTATACAATAACCATGAATATAAAAACAACTTTAAAGGTGGGGCACCTTCAGTTTGGAGTAACGGTTTTGACTAGACGGGTTACTACAGCAGAAGGGTTAGCAGCTCATCAGGTTAACATCTTTAACATGATTAAGGCTAAAAACTAGAGCTACATATAAAAGGGAGGAGTACATTTGAATGGACACCGCCCTGTGGCCTGTGTTGGTAACTACAACGCATGAATATAAGTGAATCCAAGCGCTCTTCAATCCGTGGGAAACTATTACATTTTCCAAACAGCACAACATATTGTCCTTTAAGGAGTCAGGATGACAGGGTGTGCAAACTAGTTTCTATTCACCATGTTTCAAAGCAAATATTTCAAAGCACTGCTTTATTAGCTTTTGCAGGAAGTTAGGAGGAAAGCTGGTCCCTTTGTGACGCTCACAGCAGCGCGGCCGGCTGTGTTTAAAGGCAAAGAGCGGTGCAGTTCAGGGTTTAGCACGGAGCATCAAACAGCTTGACTCTCGTCTCATCCTCCCTCTGCTTTGTGGACCGACGTCCCGCACTGAGCATTAATCCGTGCACCTGGGGTGCACAGCCGAACCGTTGTCTCCCCCTCGCTATCCCTCCATCTTGCTTTAAGCTGACCTTTCTATTTCAGGGATCCTGTAATTAGAAAGCTCAGCCCTCTTTGTTTATGTTGAATGTATCCACGCAACCCTTGGCAGGCAAATCTGAAGGTTGCATGGAGGTCTGTGTGTCTGGTACCCAGCCCCACGGCAGAAGTGACCTGGCCTGTTTGGTGTTTTACATATTTATGATTATAGGACATGAAGTTGAGTCTGTGGATGTTAAAACTAAATCCCCTCGCTTTGTCGGAGTAGATACTCGTGTGTGTGTGTGTGTGTGTGTGTGTGTGTGTGTGTGTGTGTGTGTGTGTGTGTGTGTGTATATATGATCCTAGAGAGTCTAATGGATGGTGATGGCGTCTGTTTTTGCAGGAGTTCCCTTGGCTCACGCGCTCCAACCTTTAAGACTCAAACCATCATCCGGAACGTCATCTGAGGAGCAGCGATGGTTTTCTTCTGGATGCTTTAAAACTGAAGCCGGGTTAATTTTATGGCTTGTTTCTATGAAATTTTTTTATGATTCTCACTACTCTGTTGGAGCCAGCAGCCTTTTACGGTTCATACAATGAAACTTTTTCCTTCATCATAAATCAGTATTTTCTTCTAAAAATTTTTTTTTTTGTATGACCTGTTGAGATAATGAGAATTAATATAGTGTACTATAATTTTATAATATTTTCTTACAATGACTTGTGAAATGAGTATTTTGTCCAAGCAAACCAATAAAAACAAATGAAATGAAAAGGTGTTCACTTTTGATTTCTCACATTTTTAGCCAATCTTTGAGTTCACTTGAATAAGAATATAATGAAGTATGTTATCTACGTACACAGTAATGAAGTACAATTATGAAACTCTATACAGAAAAATATACATATGTACACATTTTCTATTTTTTTAATTGTCTGAGAGGTAAGATGAAGTTGGAAATGAGCAACAGTGTATAAATTTGTTTTAGCTTTGATTTATTTTTTCAATCTAGAGCAATCCTTTATGACCTTTCACACTGTGACGTGGCCTCTTGGGTGCCTCTCAGATAGTAATCGAGGTGCGGTGTTTTTCCCCCTTATGAGACCTAATTTAGGGGGGTGGGGGGCGTCCAAACCAAACTGGACTTTTGGAAAATATAGTTGCCCCCTTTTTTTTTTCTACGGTACAAAAACACATTTTTATATTCAATCCCACTAAACCAGGAGGTCCAAATAATCCAGAACAACACCTAACGACCTACAGAGCATTCATGGTTTAACAATAAGAAGCAGACTGGGCAAATATGGCTTCCACGGGAGAGTTTCAAGGCCAGACCGCTGCCGTCCAAATAGATCCCAAAGATCAGTCTCACATTTGCCAGCAAACGTCTTGATGATCTCCAAAGACTTTTGGGAAAGTGTCTTGTGGACTGAAAAGACAAAAGAAGTTTTTGAAAGATGCGTGTCTCTTTACGTCCGACACAAAACTAACACGGCGTGTCAGAAAATAGACGTCATATGTGTAGCAAAACACGGTGGTGGTAGAGCGATGGTCCGGGCCTTCTTGTCTGCTTCAAGACCTAGATAACTTGAAGTAATTGATGGAGCCATGGATCATGCTCTCCAGCAGACTTTAGGCTCCAAGCACGCCTCAACTAGATGAAACTTTTGGAGAAGCCCAGACAAAATCCGAACTTCAATCCAGTTGAGATGCAGTGAGGTGACCTTTGACAGGCGTTCATGCTCAAAAACCCTCCAGTGAGAGGATTTAAACATTTGTGCATAGATGAGAGGGACAGAGTTCCTCCAGAGAGATTTAAAAACAGCATTATTCTCAGCTACAGCAAACACTTGACAGCAGCTGTTGGGGCCCAGGGTGGAGCATCACTTAGGAGGCCAATCAACTTTTCACATAGGGAAAGTTAACCACGATCATCATTTTTTTAATTTATTTGGGTTATGTTTGTCTGATACTAAAATTGGTTTAATTATCAGAAACATTTAGGCACGACCAGCAAAAAAAAAGAAAAAAAAAGTGAAAAATGCAACAACAAAAAAACAAAAAAAAAAACAGAAGAAATCTGAAGAGGCAAATAGTTTTCCACAGTAACATTTGGGCTGTTTCACACCCAACGCACAGCACTTAGTCCGATGCTGCGCACTTATGAATTTGTGATCTAATGTACTTTGAAATAATTTGATTTAAGATCAATATTTTAAAAAAACGGCTTTTAAACGGCCTGGCAAACCTTAGAAATGCACGCGTGTAATTTCGGACGCTACAAAGCGCAGCAAGATGCACTTTATCTCACAGGTCACACTATTAATACCTTTGCACGTTGTTGTTTCTGCAGGGAAGCAGATTGTGGGTTTGTCTTTATAAAGACACCCTGCAGACGAGTGGAAACAACAATAAGACCCCCCCCCCCCCCCCCCCCCCCCACACACACACACACACACACAGAGGAAGAGATCTAATATTGGCACTGAGGGCAGCTGCTGCGCTGTCTCCTGTAATTTTAGAGCCACTGATGCGGAGGAAAGATTTAATGGGCATTGGTCAGCGTCCCCTCTTGTGAAGGCGTAAGGGAAAACCAGCAGAACGAGCGAGCGCGCAGAGAGGGAGGGTAGCAGAGGGAGAGGACGGCGAGGAGAGGAGCTGAGGGGAAAAAAGAAAAGGCAGAGTTTCAACGCGTAAAGTCGGGCAACTCTCCGTTGGCAGCATGGCTCTTCTAACGATCGGAGTGTGTCTACCGCTGTGGTTTTCTTATTGCCTGGCCCAGTCCTCGTTTCTGGACAGCTTCCTGTCATTCCCAGCAGGTAGGCGCATTTGGAACCCCGGTGCTTGCACGTACGCGGCTCTGCGTGAGCGTTTTTTTTTTTTTTTTTTTTTTTTACTGCACCGGTGCATGCGTCGCACATGTGCCGAGGGCTTCGGGAAAGCGCAGATTCTTGAGTTTCCCAGTGACCTCATCATAATGTGGAGTTGTTTTGATTTCCCCGTTTCCCTTGAGGTGGACTGTAAATGCCTCTATAAATAGTGAGAGCAGCTTCAGCAGCTTCAGTCCGTCTGCGAGAGGCGCTTCATATCTGTGTCCGGGTGTCATGATTTGATATTTTGCACCTGTTTTCTCGCTGCTTGTGCATCTTGTGCCCTCTTGTTAGACGTTTACTAAAAAAAAAAAAATCGCGCAGGGTCGGTCGGTCTCGCTCCTCCTTTTGCAAATGCATGATGTGCACAAGGCAAATAAAACTCTAAAAGATCATGTTTATGATGAGGTCACAAATGAGTCGCAACTGTATGGCAAGCCGTTTGTGCAGATATCAACCAGTAATGTTTACCAACTGTAGTTAGACGTTTGCCCACACTAGCTGAATATTTTTTTCAGCAATAGTTAGAAGAAAAATAAAAGCCACATTAGCAGTGCAACTAGTACAACTAGCAGGGCAGACGCTCCACATGTGAGCCAAAGTGCTGCTCTAGTTGTAAGGAGGAGGCCTTTTGATGCACTGGCTCAGGACTAGGACTGGAAGATGGTTATGTCACAGTAGTTTACTAGTGTACGATGTTCTGAGTTGTTAACAGGTTGGGCCAAAACAGTGTCTCAAATCAACCAGTAAGCATTTCGAAGCCACACTAGTTCGCAAGTGGACTTTCTAGGTTGCAATATGGCACTAGCATGGCTTCAACTTGTCAGTGTAGTCTGTTTTTAGCCTTTACTTGTGGAAAAGACCGGGCTAGTAAAAATAACTAAAAAGGTGCGTTGGGTAACTAGTGTATTTTTCCCCCCTATTGGTTCACTAGTTTATATCCTACTAGTGAGTTAATGTGCTGCATACCAAGAGGAACCCCCCAAATTGTATTTTTTATTATTTTTTTTTAGATGTGCTATTTCATTATGCTGAATAAAAATTCTTCAGCTCCTTAGAATCAAGTGAACTTCAGGGCAAAACCGGTGTCAACTAGTAAACATGTCAGGGTTATTTTTCTAATGCCGATCAGTTAACCAGTAAGACGTTGTTGTCGACGAGTCTGTCAAAAAGACAAGTTGTTGATTTTTGTGTGTGACAAAAGTGCCACTAGGTAGCAGTGTTAGTAGAAGAAAACATTCTGGAGCTCCAGCAGCGACATCCTGAAGGAGAGTGAGCAAATGTCCATCAAAGAGCAGGGGACCAACTAGTCAGCATAACTAGTGGTAAAGTCTTAATTAGTAGTTATCACAACGCAATACTTGAAGATTAGAACATCAATGTCATGATGGTAAATGTTGATATTTTGAAATGCAAGAGTTCCCTCGTCTGACAAAAAAGAAAAGCTTCCGCTAATAACTGGCCCACATTTAGACTTTACTAGTAGTATGATTGCAGTGTTACCTGTCAAGTGGCATTTTCTAGCTGTTGTAGTTAACGTGTGCACCGATTTGTTGCGCACTAGTTAACCAGGTGGCATTTCTCATTGCACTAGTTTCTGAGCATGATCAGCAAGGCTTCAAGTTAGTGTAATAGTATTCTTCCTGAGCACATCTAGTCAGCCAGTCAAAACTTTTTTTGACCACTGCCATGGTCAAAAAAGTTTCAACAAGTCGACTAATTGGATCTAGGCTCTACTAGTTGGCTAATTGAACCTGTATTTACCTGGCCAGTGAACAACCGCAAGTAAATATGTGTAGATGTTTTAGTGCACTAGTTCCCTAGGGGTAATTTTTAGTGCCCTAGACATCAGGAGGTTCATTTCTGGGGCAATCGAGTAATTTAGTGTGCACATTAAATGGTCAACAAATGCATAGTGGTCCACTAGTTTGGTCTTGTCATTGACTAATGCACCAAAAGTCCTAGCTGAGACTTTTGTGCAACTAATGCAACACTTTTGCTGCTACAAGTGGGACAGAAGTGTCACTGGGTGGCAAAAGGTGTTAATATTAAGAGTGATTTTTTTTGAACTAGTGCAGTAAAACGTTGAGCTAGCGCGAGCAAGCGTCCAACCAGCACAAAGCAGGACTAGCGGGTGAAAACGACGGCCCACATCGAGGATATGCGCATAAACGGCTTGCCACTTAGAACGGCACATAAACTGGACGGGTTCTGACAACGTTTTTTAACCTCTGCTGTAATTTGTGGCTGCATGTACGCTGTGCACAGCTCTCAGATCCCAGGAGCAGCAGAAGAGATTTAACCCATGCTGTTTACTGAGTCCGCCACCACCCCCGCTCTTTCCTCCACCCCCTTCACTTTGGCGCCGCTACACACTTGTGAGTCATGTGACTTTCTTTTGTGGAGCATCAAGCTGTTGATATGTCCTTGGGTTATAGTCAAATGGGTCCACGTGACCCCCTCCCCCCCCCCCCACCCCCGGGTGAAGCTTGTTTTTTTTCTCCTGGCATTTTGTTTAGGCTGTGATGGCAAATTATTAGATGGTGAGCAAATTAATTTGGAACTGAAACTCCTAATTTACAGGAAGAAGACAGCTCACATCATGGCACGGACTCTGGTCATAAGAGTAAAGGCTCTGCCTGTGTCCAGGGCCCTGCTGGCCCTGCTGGCCCTGCTGGACCTCCTGGACCTCAGGTAAAGCACCAAACTCCAGAATTTGGGATCTTGTCGCTGACATTAAACCTCTTCCAACACATCTACCTCATCCTGCTTCAGACATTACCAACGATGCGGCTCGACTAAAAACCGCTTCATGCGAAGGTCCGGGGTGCGAGCAATCGGTACACCGGCAACATGCGTCGCCCCAATCTCCTCTCCAACCTGACAGTTCCTGCAGAGCAGGAGATGGGGATTTCTCTGGCCCTTGCAGCACAACAGCCCATTAACGCTCCACATTTAGCTGCGACACAAATAGCCTTTTTCCACTGCTGGCCAGTGTGCCACACATCATTCTCAGAAACGGTCCGAGGAGCTGGAAAGGCACGCCGTGTCGCGTAAATTCCAGGGATTACCGACCCACACCGTGCGTGCGTTTGTGTTTTCAAGCCATGACAAGATATAAAAACAGTTTTTCTGTAAATAATTGGCAGCTCACCTGCAACGACTGTCGAGGCTTCTGCTTACACCACCCGCTGATCTGCAGTTTGGTCTATGAAAAAGACCCACGAGGCACTTTTTGAATCAATAGAGACCAGTCAGCCCTCGGCTAATTAAAACCGCAGCTGCGCTCTCCAAGAAGCATGCCGCGGACAGTAAAACTAATTTAGATGGCTATCTATATGATTTATAACCAATTATTTTGTGTTTTCTTATGTTAACAAGGGTCCCCCTGGATTACCTGGGATGAGAGGGCCTAAAGGAGAAAAAGTAAGCAGTTTATTTGATTTCCTTATCTTGGCGTTATTCCTGAAAACGCAGATTTGATCGTCCTGTTGCCCACGACTGAAAAATGCTTTTGGGAAGTTCATTAAGTGCCTGCTGTCCTTGTCCCCTCCTCCGCATCCTGTTGTCAGGGAGAAATCGGAAGACCTGGGCAAAAGGGGAGAGTCCCCATTAATCATCCCGTACTCCCCGCTGCTGTAAGTGGATTTTCTCAAAAATGAGATACAAAGCATCCCGCTGCCTCCCGTGCAAGCGAGCCTACATTAAGAGAGAAATTGTGTGCGAGGACAACCTTGACAGGAGACAGAGCAGGCAGTGCCTGTCAGGATGCAGGGGATGCAGGGCTGCTGAGGCTTAACCGTCTCAGTCATGCACTCTGGCACGATTCAGCGTGCAGCATCAGGACTGCCGCTCCAGGAGGAAGATTGAGACATTGTTATGTTTGGTTGTTTTTTTTTCCGACAAAGCAGAAGAGAAGCGAGCTCCGAAAGGTTCCCGTTAGCGTTTCGGAGCAGTAAGTGCAGCCTCTTACCGTGCAGGTTTGCAGCACTGCAGTGCAATTTAGCTTAGTGCTTCAGCCAGATCATTAATCATTTTATTCCCAACAAGCAAAGACTCCCGGTTCTATATACAGCCATCATTTAATTAAAGAGAGCAAAGTGACAGTGCTCGTTACAGCTATTCTGCCTCTAAATGTGCAGCAGGACAGATATGGCACTAAGGCAGCATCTAGACCTCTCTGGGGTTTTTTTTTAAAGCAAAGTGGCATTAAAAGCCCTGATTTTATACATTTATAAAGATGATTTGTCACGTCAGGGTCGGACTGGGCTCCCTGGGGTTCCAGGGAAACAAGGACGGCCAGGATGGCCAGGAACACCTGGGGACAAAGTGAGTAAGTCAGACCTTATATTGTAGACCTTATTATTATTTAATATGGTTAAACATTATTTAACCAATACAGCGCCTTGCAAAAGTATTCACACCCCTTGAACTTTTTTTCACACTTTGTCGCAATACTAACTTCAAGGCATTTTGTTGGGATTTTATGTGACAGACAAAGACAGAGCAGTGCATGATTGTCTAAGGAAAGTGATGCAGGACTTTGAAAAAAAAAATGTTAACTAAAAATCTGAAAACAAAGAATGGAGTTCTCCACCCCCCTCCCCGCCATCCCCCTTGTCTCTTGGTCTCTGAAAATCCAGTGCTACCACTTGTCTTCAGAAGTCATTAATGTTCTGATGAGCAAACAGCTTTATCAAGATCAAGAAGCCCAGCAGGCAGGTCAGGGATACAGGGAAGGCATTTAAAACAGGATTAGTCTACAAAACCATATGCAAATGGAGAACAAAGCCCTTTAGAGTAGAGCAGCGGTGTCCAAATCGCGGCCCTTGGAATAATTTTGTGTGGCTCCCAACCACAGTGTAGAATGCTACAAGTTTGGCCCTCCAACAAATGGAGCTGATGTTGCTGGACACTTTTTGTAACTTTCTTCTAATGAGATTTTCATTTACAAATTTATATTTTCCTAAATGGAAAAACTTTGGTACAATGGAAAGTATTATTTTTTTCTATTAACCCTGTTTTTGTTGTTATTTTTTACACAAACATCCTGCAACTGCGACCTTGGCTAAGTACAGCGAAGGTTGTTTTTTTTTTCCATAAAAGGGCTTTTTTGCAAACGTTCTTAATACTACTTTATTCTTGTAATTTCACAACTTTATTATTGTAATATTATGAGTTTATTCTCGTAATATTCAGACTTTATTTTAATAATTTCACCCCCAATGAAGAAAAAAAAAATCCCACCCGCCAGAAGGGTTCATCAGTCGGTGTTATTTTGGAGGTCGCAAGCTGAAAAGTTTGGAAACCACCAGTTTAGACCAACAAAACAGAAAAATGTTTGACCCATAAAGCTGGGAAACTGTACACCTTTCCCTTTTTTATTGAGGCAACCATCTGAGACACTTACACATTGACATTCTCCAAATGGAGTAAAACCCACAGGTATTAGAAAGGTCAAATCAACTATTCTACCGACCGGATCACAATCGCCGCTATGGGTCATTCAAGAGAGCAGCCTCCAGTCTATTATATATGATAATGGACAGAGTGTAGCCAATTTCAAACCCACAATCCACTAAAAACTGGCAAGCCGGACCAGGTGAGAATTGATCAAAGAAGAGGCCAAGAGGCCCATAGTAACTCTTGAGGAGCACAGATCCAAAGTTCAGGTGGAAAAATATGTTGACGTTACAAAAATGCATCGGACACTGGGTGCTCGGATCAGATGAGACCAAAATTAAACTTGCTGGTCTACAAGCAGACTGAAATGAGTGGAAGGAAGCTCACACCGTGCATCACTCTGAATTCACCATCCACACTGCGAAACATGGTGGTAGCAGCGTTATGCTGTGGGGAATCTTTTCTTCTGGAGAATGGCGTATGAATACTTTTGCAAGGCTGTGAATAGCAGGGGGGGGGGGAGTAGGGGAAAAGGGCTTCAAAGTGTGGGTGAATACTGCGTTTGGATACACTTCATGTGTTTAAATGTTTTTGTTGTTGCTCTGTCAGGGTGAGAAAGGGGACCCGGGTCTAATGGGTTTGCCTGGATCTAGAGGACCAATTGGGCCACGGGTATGCTCCATATATAAAGCACCGGTGCCAACTTTACTCTTTTTTTTTAATGTTGTCTCATCCTTTCGAATCTCTTTAATCCTAGGGTTTACCCGGGTACAAAGGGGAAAAGGTACGTGATCATTTAATTCACTCTCCCTCAGAAGGAGATAGCAGACGGTCTGAAGCACGGCGTTTCTTCTCTGTCAGGGTTCTCGAGGTGATCGAGGGGAGCATGGACTCAAAGGAGACAAGGTGAGCGCGGTGCGCCGGCAGAGGTTTGCGTCAGTGTGCCGCATGAAAACAGGAGTTCATGATATCTGCTGTTCCCTGTCCGCAGGGCGCCGCTGGCTTCCCAGGAATGCTCGGACAAAAGGTGAGTAAGCCTCTAGCAAGCAGAGTTTTATGCTTTGCTCGCTCAGAAGTACAACTTAGACCAATTGAAAAAAATAATTTGTGGGGGTAATTTACGTATAATTTCTTGTGCAGGGTGAAATGGGTCCAAAAGGAGAGCCTGGGATCTCAGGAAACAGAGGACCTACAGGCCGACCTGGAAAGAGAGGAAAGCAGGTGAGGCGTTTGTGTAAAAAACCAAAACATTTTTGGATCAGCTTTGCTTTTTACTGACACCTCGGAAACTGGGGGCACCACCAACGAAATACGGAAATGGAAATCAGCTGACCAATTCAAACACAAACAATCAGTGGCACCTGAAGAGTAGAAATACAGTTACAGTGGGCTCACGAACCAACGAGAAGCATCGAGTGTGGGCGATCGGACAAAAGTAGCGCTTAATCAGGGGATCCTGAAAACATTTAAAGATGGCCGCTTGAGAAAAAGAAGCGGATTTTAGTCGTGTCTCATGACGTGGCTTTAAAAAACAGCTAAAGGACTGAGCTGAGACTCCGGATGGTCAAAGTGCACCACTTCCTAGCTACAGGATTTTCTGATTGGCTGAGAGCAAGAAACGCAGCTCATATTCAATCTGTCTGCGATAACAAGCTGCGCTTCTTTCAATCGAGTTGAAGGTTCAGACACACGTGTCGCCCCTTCAGTCTCACCTTCGAGCGTATATTCCCATGCACAATGAAAGTTGATGAAGGCATTAATCACATTTTTTTATCTCTATGAATTAAAACTCCAAAAAACGCATGATGAAGGCTCACCTAAACCGATCTCTCTTTATCTGTCTGTTTGCTTTCATCTGGGTCTGTACATCCCTCAGCGGTCTTGTCCAATGGTTACATCACAAAATCTCTTTCAGTGGAGTTTCAAAATAGTCAAATGATTTATTTCATGTGCATCTAATGTGACGGTATACTTATTCAGTCTGCAGTATATTTAGAAAAGAAATATCCCTTAGAACTAATTTGATTTCCTACGAATCCTTTTGTTGAGCTGCTAGTCCCCGCACATCTTTACTTAATAAGTTAACAGGCTTGGGAGTTAAATAACTTTTTTCCTTTCTCTTTTTTTCAAAAACTTTCCAGTTTTTTTGTTTGTTTTGGTTTTTAGATACGTTGGAAATGAAACAATCCAACTGGCATGTGTTAAGAATGAAATAAAAACTTTCTTTGTAGAAAAAGTGTATTTTTGTGCTAATTAAGTGAACTAAATCAACACAGAAACATATTCCTTTACATGTTTATAAACAGATTGCCGCATGGTTATTAAATGCTCTGTAAACTGGAATGTTTGGTTGAATAATTAAAGTTCCCTCTAACATTACTCAAACACAGCGCGAGGATTTTCCAGTGAATCTGTCGTCTTCGTATTGTTTCAGGGACAGAAAGGAGACCCCGGAAGAATCGGTCCTGTTGGACCCGCAGGGGCGCAGGGATCTCCCGGTCTCCCCGGACCTCCTGGCTTACCTGTCACAGGTACAACCAGATTCAAATCCCCCTTGATTTAAAGCAGATGTAATTCTCGGGGGAATTTACAGAAACACATTTTCTTCGTGCTGATTTCGTTTGACTGAAAATTCGTCGAAGGCTGAGGGAAATCAGAAGAAGAAAGCGAGCTTTAGAGCAATGAACGACGTATCACCAGTAGTCTTACATAGCGGTGAAGAAATCTGAGCTCCCGAATTGAAACTGGAGGCTGTGATGATGACATCATGTGGCTAAAGTGAGTTTACACATGGCAGGCCTCCCTGCCGTTTAGAAAATATTATGTCACCACATAATGAAAGGGACATTTATCTTGTGTGCTGATTTAGTCTGCCTCTTGATAGATTAATCACTGATGCCGTCTATAATGACTTCTGGTATTTAAATCCCCTCCGATAGCTCGCACTCTGAGTTATTGATCGTCTTTAGCTTATTCACGCTGCAAAATGTTGGTGTGCACCAAACGCCGGCCCCGGACAGCTCTTTCACTGCTGGTGGTTTACCCTTTTATTTGTTCTGTCTGTGTTTTAGTAAATATATACAGTCGTATTCAACAAATTAGAATATTATTGAAATTTTCATTTATTTCACTAACTCAACCCATTCTATAAATGAACACAGACTGATAGTGTTTTGAAGCCGTTATTTGTGTTAATTATATATATTTTTTCCACGGCCAGCTAGATGAAAACAAAAAAACACAGCATTTCAAATTTGAAAACTGCATCAGAAAAATAAAAAAGCAATGTTTTTCATGCAGAAATGGAGGCTTAATGAAAAGTATGTTTAATGCCAGCTTAAAGGTTGTTTTTAATTTTCAAAAGGAACTTTTAATTTGACAAACAAGCCTCTCTGAAATGCATATTCCAATTTACTGAAGGTGACTGCATGCAGATAATTCCTCTGTTTTTGTTCTGCTAGGACTCTACATGGTTGGAGCTAAAGGTGCTCGAGGTCCACCGGGTCCTCCTGGGAGGTGCGGCTGCGGCGCCCTCAGTACTTCAACGTTTGATGATTATGCCCACGCAGGAAACTATCCCAAAGTGCCTGTGGTGAGGAAAATGTTGCACTGCTGTGAAAAGGATAGTGTGGGAATCAAGGCAGTAAATAGCACAAAAATTCAAAGTCAAATGTTTTTGATAAACTATTTGCTTTAGTTTTGTACAGCACATTGCAAAAATGTTTATACCCCCACCCACCACTTTACAAACTAAAAAGTATTTAACTGCGGGTTGAAGGTGAACCTGCCCTTCGGTCTTGAGTGTTTTGTCGCCTCTAGCTGGTTTTCTTCCAGTTATTCCCTGCATTTAGCTCCATTTATCTTAACTCTGTCCAGCTTCCCTGTCCCTGCTGAAGAAACGCATCCCCACAGTATGACGCGTCCTCCACCGTGCCTTATCATGGAGATGACTTGCTCAGCGGATCTGCACTTAGTTCTCTTCTTGAGGCGCTGGGTTTTATTCAACGGTATCGGCGCACAATGCCTTCCAGGTTTTTTAGATTTTTACTAGTAAACAAAAAACTTGTTGATCTACCACACAAAATCTCAATAAAATGCATCAGTTAAGGGCTGCAAGAAGACGTGTGAAAAGGTTTCCGGGGGATAAATGCATTTCATCTAAAACATCACAGACAAAACATGTTTTTACTGCTGGGTTTTTAGTTATTAAGAAGAATTTATCTATTTAGTGGAGGATTGTTTTTTTTTTACCTTTATGTCACCAGGAAAGCCTCACTTAGATCAAAATCTATTTTCCAAGAGTGTCTTTGCCAAGACAGAAACAAAACACATTCAAACAAGTAAAATTTTAAACAATTTTAAAACCATACATTAAAAAAAATCCAATAACCTAAATAAAATCCCCAAATCAAGCGAAACGTTTACAGACAGGTGTCGCTATGTCACCCAGCATTTCCTGAAAAACGTCCAGAGAAACCAGGCCATGACGCTTCAGGTCTTTCTGCAGCTGGCTCCAAGCAAAGGGAGCTACGTATGAAAAAGACCTTTTCCCCATTTCACTTCTCACCCTCGGGACTGAAAATAATACAAACTCCTGAGAGCGAAGGCTGTTCGACCCCGAGCTCTTCAATTGGAGTAGAGTTGAGAGGTACGAGGGAAGAAGACCAATGACAGCTTTGTTAATAGTTAAGATTTGAACACGACAAACTGATCAGACTCGTTCCCACCGAAGGTACCGCAATGCTCACCCTAACGAGACTGAAGTCAGCCATGAAAATGCATTGAACGTTGCAAACGTGAATCGTTTCCTTTCAGATATTCGTGGTGAGTGATGAGGAAGAACTGGAGCGCCTCAACACTGACAACGCCCTCGCATTCCGAAAGGACCAGAGATCCCTCTATTTCAAAGACATTGATGGCTGGCTGCCAATCCAGGTATCTGGTTGTTGTCTGAGCTCGCAAAAAAGTTCATTCTGCCACGTTTTCCTTTCTCTTCAAGTCACTAAAACTCTCCAAAAAAAAAAAAAGACTTTTCCATTCCAGATGACGCCCTTCCAGTCCATGGAAAATGCGCCCGATGACGAGGGTTACTGCGGCGACGGGATAGTGCAGATCTCCAGCGGCGAGGAGTGTGACGACCGCAACAGAGTTGTCACCGACGGCTGCGTCAGTAAGTCCACGTGAAACGCTGTTTAACAGGCCTCCTGGTCGCGCTTTGCTGCGCACGAATAACCTGACCTCCACCCCGCTGCTGGCTCATCTTACTGCAGAGTGTAAACATGCCTACTGTGGAGACGGATACCGCTACGAAGGGGTTGAAGAGTGTGATGGAAAAGACTTTGGATACCAAACCTGTAACTCATATCTTCCGGGGTGAGTACAAAATACACCTGTGGTTGACAGCGGTGCGCTAAAGTCTTAAGTCGGTGCTCATTTCTTCACATTTCAGCACCAATGAGAGAGATCTCCATCCAAACTATAAAAACTGATCTCGATCAGTAATTCTTCGTGCGTTCTTACAGTTCTTTGGATTTCGCTGCTCTTTACTTATTTCTCTCTATATAGTTGGTTTTCAGAGGCAATTTTTTTTTATTTGTTTGTAAAGCCACTTAACTCAGGTTCATTTTTCAAACACGAAAAAAAAACCTCCATACTTAAAAGATGAACCAGTATCCCATAGTGTCTTGAAAAGTATTCATTCCCTGTGAAGATGTTAATGGCATTTTATGTGATAAAGCAGATAAAGTTTTGCATTATGATGTAGTGAGAATAAAACTATTTATTTAAACCTTGTTAGAGGTTAAAAACCTGCAGCCTGCATTCCTCTTCCTCCCTCCTGAGTCAATGCTTGGTAGGTGTTGAGGGTCTCCCGATTAGGCAGACCCTCAGCCTAATCGGGAGGGGTTTGTTGGTGTGATAAAAGGATGTGTTTGCGAACCTTTGATTATACAAAACTGCAATGCCTGGGAGAAGGAACGCGGGTAACAATGGTAATGTAAGTTTTGTCTCCTTTTGGAATTCCAAATGAATTAAATATGCATATTTTAAATGTTTGCCTCTGATCATTGTTTCTCCTTTACTGCCAAATGTTAAACCGGGGTAAGACGGTCCTTCAGAGATAAGCAGGAGTAGGCCAGTATTAATATTTACATAGGACAACCATTCACTGCCGTTACACCTGTTTTATAGGTATGCTGTGCTCTCCACCAGCACAAAATACCTCTAGAGACTGACGTTTTTGCCCATTTGTCTTTTTAAAATAGCTCAGGCTCCCTCAGATTGGATGGAGAGCATCATTATGTTCGAATCTAGCTCTAGATTATCAACTGGATAGAAGTCTGCAGTTTCAAAAAGGGTTTCTTCCAGGATTGCCCTATTAGCTCCCTGCATGTTCCCATCCACTCTGACTAGATCTCTGCCCCTGCTGTCGAAAAGAGTTGTGCCATACTCTCGCCACTTCAGGATCGTCGCTAGAACAGCGTTTATGAGATTGTTACATTGCTTTGGTATTTAGTTTAATAACCTAACTCTGCTTTAAACATCTCCATAACAGTATGCCTGTCCTGGGTACCTTGGTCTTTAACTTTACAAATACCCTGTAACAAACAGCTGGATTCATACTGATGTTAAATTACATAAAGGGGTTTAACCAAGTAGTCGACTTCTGAAGGCAGTTAACGTCACTTGATTTTATTTAGGGCTATTTGAGCAAAGGGGCCCCAGTTCTAATTAGGACAGTTTTTAGATTTTGTTTTTAGCAGAAAAAGTCCTCCTTGTATTTGCAGTTCACATTTATGCCTTTTTTATGTGTTGACCTACGTAGTACAAATCCCAATAAAACACATTTAGTTTTGTCGCTTTGACACGGGGCAATATTTAAGGACTTTGAATGATTTTGCGAGGCAAAAGAACAAATGTTAAGACTGGATCTTCAGGCACCTGGTTACTGTCGGCCTGCTGCAAAGACACGTTTCCTTTAGTCTCTGTAGTTAAATGTATCTGCACAAAACCATTTTTTTTTATCAAGACCGTGCTTCTCTCGGGGCTTGCACCGTGATTTCTTTTCCTGTTTCTCAAACATATGACTTTTAATCTGCATTGAATGTTTTTTTGTTTTTTTTTAGGCCTGACATTTCCTCATTTTTAAGCACACACAGCACATTAGGCTAAGACACAGCAAAAGAAAGTGCATAAAAAAGGAGCCAAAGTCCAAAGAAAGCAGCACTTTAAAGGGTACCAAGAAAGTTTGGCCCCTTCAGCACAAGTACAAAGAAATTAGGGCGGAGTAAAAGAACAGTACTGCATGCATTAATATATGATAAACAATAATCTGGAACTAAGTGCTTTTTTTCTCCCACCATTATAGGTCTTATGGGTACCTGAAGTGCACACCATACTGTGTTATCGACTCTACAAACTGCAAATTCTTCACATGAGGAGGAGTCGGGATTGTGCAGCCAGATCCTTTGTGTGCCGCTGCTTGACAAGTGATAGGACTGCTTTTATGCAAACAACAGAAAAAAAAAAAAGAAGAATGCTCTGAAAAAGCAAATGACTCCTTAAGAAGAGGAAACAAATGTTCTACAGTGAAAATGACAAAACAAAACTGACATATATGTACAAATGCACACATAACTCATCTGTTTTTTCTGTGGCGATGCCTCCCTGCGACGGAGGGCGTAAATCTGCTCGTCGGAAACTTGCAGGACAGCTGCACTGTGTCTTAACAAGCCGGACTTCAACGGGCCTCCTCGCCACGCCGCACCGGACCGCAGCCAAAACCTTGTGAATGCAGCAGCTGTGCGACGGCCGTGCGGGCCTAATTGAGAGGAACCGGGACGTATTTCAGAGAAGCAGCAGCTGGAACAGAGGTGCATTTATCCTGACCCGGTTACAAAAAAAAAAAAAAAAAAGGAAGCAAAATGGGAGGGAGGGAGTGGGACATCCGGAGATATTCTACTGCAGGGTGAATGACAGCAAACAGCTCTTGCATGAAGCTGGGCCAAGACTACGTTTAACTTACCACAACATTAGTAACAGAGTCGGCCTCTGACACTGTAAGGCAACCAGACCCACCCTGCTGTTTACCTATGTTGCCAGGACTCTCTTCTTTTTTTTTTTTGTTACTGCACTCACTCCGTATCAAGACGTTCTGGATGTTCAAACCAGACTGTCTCTGCAAACACAGATGATTCACAAGGTCCAAAAACGTTCAGAGGTTGACTTAGCTTCAGTATAAGTCAAAACGATCTGAAGAAGATTTCAGAAATCAAAAAGTACTCAGGAACAGGTGTAGCTCCAACACATGCCTCACTGTGTTTCTTGTTCAAAACCAATGGCTCTGACTGTACTCTGACGCACACAGGGAACTCAAACAAAAAGCTCTGACACACGTACAATATGCAATCGCGTGTGCTCAAGTTCCTCCCCTATGCTTTAAAGCAAAAAAACAACAACGACAAAAAAAAAAAAAAAAAAGATGTGAAGGCTTGAAACTGTTAATGCTCTTAATTTTCCCTCATTGCAGAGAACCAGTCGGACGTATCTGTAGCTGCTAAGGGGAAGGAACTAAAAATTCCTATTTTCTGTTCTAAGGTCATTACTGTATCTACTCAATACCTCTTTATCCAGTTTATTTGTCTTACAAAGCAACAGAGAAACTCATCGGTATCCTTAACTGCGTAGCTGTAGTCTGCTGCGTGCTGCAAACATTACTGTGCTGATATAAGCTGACGTTTTCCATAAGCTACTGTACGAGTCGCGGTGCCAAGACTTCTTTTTCCTTTTCTTGTCCTTTCCCTGAGCTCAGACTGTTAATGCAGCCTGTCTGCATGCGTAGCGGTGTGAAATGCACCACTTTCGTCGGACGTCTTTTTGTTAGTCACCTTTTGCATTCACTGGCACACAGAGGGTGTGTTAAAAGAGTGCCCCGTCCCCGAAGTAGCCTATTACTGTATGTATGACGAACCTCGTAGTGATGAACTGTGCCATGAACCAAGATGAGATGCTGTTAGAACACTGTGCCGTGACTGTTGTGTCTGTGTGTGTTTCTGTGTATGCACAACAATGCTGGAACATGCATGTGGTAACGTACTGTACCGCCCGGCTTTGTGAAGTTGTTGTTGTTATTATTATTATTATCATCATCGTTGTCATTATGCACTGTGACCGGGATTCATGTTGTTTCATTGTTCCGATATGATTTTTACCGTAGCTGTGGGGAGATTTTGAGAAAAGGACTCAAATAAAAAGAGGATTTCAGTTGTTCCATGCGATCGATGACCCGATGGGGATGCTGCTGCTGACGTCTCAAATGTAGAAACAAAAGGTACTCGGCTGGTTCATTAAACGAGTGTACATATGGTAAAAACGCTGTTTATCACTTTATCCAGACCTGGAAAAAACAAAATTAAGTCCCATTCCATAGTTAGGAGCCCTGAAGAAAGTACCTCAGTAAGTCCCCTCAGAGCCGAGTCTGCACCCAGAGACCAGCTCAGGGCAATAAAAGGTGAAAACGGGCAGCTCGCCAGAATTGCAGCCGAGACGCTTGGGGCTGGATGTAACCGTGTAAGTATATTAACATGCTGCTTTCCTTTCTCAAATCACATCAGGACAAATTGTTCGCGGAGATGCCGGGGTAAAAGCTTCCCTTGGCATACTTATCCCATCCTCTGCGATCCCACTGACCAGGCCAATCGCATTTGTTCGCACAGATGTCCCGACGCAGCAACAAACATCATGCAAACGTTGCCAAACAGATGCCTTTTGACTATGTGATGAAAGGATATCTGTAGTTTCTCTCACACACACACACAAGTCCTCAAATCAAAGCACACACAAGTGTTTTTGAAAAAGGAAAAAAAAAAAGAAAAAAAGAAATTGGACCAGATTTGACTTTCTCGTTCTGAAAGGTGTAGATCTCAGAGTTAAAATAATACAGCGGTCATTTGTTATGAGCCTACAGAAAGTAGAGTAGAAAATAGCTGTGTAGTGGAAGAAAAACGATACAACTATGGAGCAGTTGCTGATAAACTCAGGTGAAGAAACATTTTAACAAGAAAACGTTTAGGGGTACAACCTTGACGGAAGAGTGGCTAAAAACAAAAAGCTATTTTGTGGAAGGCTTAAGAAGTCAAATTTAAAATTGGACCTAGGCCACGCAGGAGTCCCTGCAAACATGTGGAAATGAACTTTAGGACTAGTGTGGAAATCTGTTAGATGCTGCAAACAACTTTACCCAAAAACAGGTTCACCCTCCGACAGGACAACGGCAAGCATACAGCCAGAGCTACAATGGAGTGGTTTAGAGTACAAAGCATTTATGATTTAGAATAGCCTGGTCAAAGTCCAGACCCAGATCCAGTTGAGAATCTGTGGCAAGACTTAAATCTGAGAGAGCTGGGGCCATCTGGCAAAGAAGAATGGGCTGAAAAGTCCGCCTCTGGATGTGCAAATAAAGTAGGGACCTGCAGCTGCAACAGCACCAAGAGGTGCTTCTACAAAGCATTGCCTCCCGGGGAGCTGAATACAAATGCATGGCAAACATTTAGATATTTACTCAGGAAAATTTTGCACTACTTTGTGTTGGTCTACCACATCCAGTCCAAACGAAACATGCTGAGGTTTGTGGTAGTAAGATAAACTCATACAAGCATTACGTTGACAAACTGATAAAATAATTTTACTCCCTATAGTGCAACGTTACAGGCCTGTGGGACAAGGGGCCAGAAAAAAAAAAAAAGAGAGCAGGCCAGATCACTGGCCAAGAGACCATCTCTGACCTACGGGGAGGAATTGCCGTCACGCTGGCAGACGTGTTCTTGTCAAGGACACAACGCCTAAATACTCATTTGACAAAATCACAAGAGACTACAAAGTAATCGGCGACAGCTGTAGACAGACTACAACACCTCAGCCTTATCTACCATCTATTAAACATGTTTTAGCAGGTTATCCCTGCTAAACACTGCAGCTCCGGCTAGTCCCCAACATAACGGAAACATTGTTTAAATTCATACATTTTATTTGGTTTAAGCACCTGGAGGTCTTAATTGTGAACCCATGACTTGCTGTTACCCTGGGACGGGAGAAATGTTCTTTGAGCCACTATTCAAAATGGAAAACACAAGAGAACATATTATTTACGTTAAACTTCTTTAGTCCGAAAATGACTACAAGAAAACAATTATTCACCGAAGATGTGTCAAATTTATAGAACGATAAATAACTTGGTTGTTTTCACTGACTGGAACTGCGAGAAACACGACTGGGGAAAGAAACAGGTTTAAAGTGAGGAAGACTCCAACAAGAGGTAGAAAAATATCCAAAGTTCACAGTTAGGGAATTGCAGCATCACCAAGTCTCCACAAGAGATGCAATCTACCAGCCAACTGGTTGGATCATTTCTCTCCTCCCGTTATAAACATAAAGAAATGGAGATTTGGTCAGATCAGACACCGGTGGAAACGTTGTTACGGCTGCCCACTGAATAAATGCACTAAGATTAAATATCACTGCAACCAATAACTCCATTTTAAGGATTTTTACATCCTCATCGGGGATTTTAATAAGTGGATCTGGACGACTTTTGATGTGAGCAAACTTCAGAGGCTTTATTTTTACTTTAACAAGGAGTGCATAATCGTGAGCAACCATTTCTTGCTTCTTGCAAGTTTAAAGAGGTGATAAAAGGAATATTATGTAAAGAGATTAATTTTCTCTTTAACACTTTGTTTAGAACAGTGACAGAGTCGTGCTTCTTAAACCTGAATAAATGTGCAGCGGTTTTACCTGAAAGGGTTATGAATGAACCATCGGGCGATGAGCTGCCCTCCATGTTGCCGGTGCCTGTAAACCAGACCGGAGAAATGGCAACACGCATTTTCCTCCCTTACATTTCCACAACCAACACCTCACAACTCCCAGCTATCAGCAGCTTAATGACTTCTAGGCATATTTTTAAATAAAGTTGCAGCAGATCTAGAGCTCTTCAATCATATTTATTGGGTAAAAATCAAATAGCATCTTATAAACATTCATACAAAGCATTTCCTTTTGGGGGAGGGGTTGTAATATTACAACAGCACACTACCTATGACCCTCATATGCTACAGAAAAACATGTCTGCTGCACAACTTCTACGAAAACCTTTAATGAGGTTTACAAGCAGTTTTATGTCATTCACAGTTATTGTGCCACACAGTTAGTCCCGACCGCTAAACCCAGTGCGGCATTACAGTCGTTATCCTCCGTCTGATCCTTAATGAATGCGGCCATTCATTACAGCCACTCGTTTTAAGCGGTGGAGCAAAAGGAGGTGAGAGGGGTAAGAATACAAAATGTGATGATTTAAAATTCCTATTACTGTCAGGAGACACAAAAGATAAAAAAAAATAATAATACTAATTAAAACTGTCATTTTAGTACTCTTAATCCATTTGGCAAGATTCAAGCATTTGGCTCGTCTTCAGTCCCTGATGGTGCCGGTGTTGCTTTAATGAACCAAAACATGCCCACAATAAACATGCACCGTGGAGCCAATTCTTCATACATTCACTTGGAGGCATGTCGAGAATCCAGACACGTGTAAAATGCGATCAATGACACCACGAGTAGTTAAAAATGCATCGTATGCATAGGCTTTTCATTTGTGCGCCGTCGCCGGACAGGCAGCGGAGGCGGACGCGTCTCCTTTTTGGTCCCGTTCAACTCTGACACAATGAGAAGTAATATATAGCCAACGTCTGGTTAAATTACAAGTGACTTCAGGGAAACAATTTACATTTATAATTTACAAAAAAAAAAAAAATGTTCACAGCCACGGTAAAAAAAGACAAAACAACAAAAAAGAATACAGAAAAAGCTAGCATGATGTAATGACGTCAGTCTTGTCAACCAATATCAAATACTGGAGACATTTATCAAATGCTGTAACACTATGTGTTTATTTTTTCCCCAAGTGCTTTGTGCTCGTACATGGTAAACCATGTTTCATGAAGCCAAATTAAAGCATTTTTAATGACATTAAAGAGTTAAAAAAAAAATCCAGGGACGTTTCTGGAAATAAATACTGGAGAGTTATTTACCTGAAAATCATAAAATGCCACAACAATAATATAAAAAAAAACAGAGGAATCAGGAAGAAGTGGCACCATGCGCAACTATGGCTGTGTTCTGCAGAGCAGGGGCTGAAACCCTTTCTTTCACTGCCACTGGTCTTTTAAACTAAACCTGAAATATTCATTTCAGTTGTTACTTTTTGCTTGAACACGCCCTTTGTGGGCTTTAATAATCTCTTCTCTTCTTCCCTAAACTGCTGGGTAACCTCTGGATGCCATGACGTATGCTCTCAGCACCGAGTAGCGTCTGGTGCCTTCCTTTCAGCTCTGAACGTCAGGGAGGCTCCGTTGTTCCTGGCAGTCGGACAATCTCTCCGTCGGGTTTCACACCACCTCGTCGGACTCCAGGTTGTATTCTTCATACAGCTCGTCCAGGATGGCCAGCTGCTTCTCCATGGCAGGGAGGTACACTCCCAGGTCCCTGTGCATGCTGCTGGTAAACTCGCTCCGCAGCTCGTCGCCCTCTCTCGACACCAAGGCGGCGGTGAAGTTCTCGTAGGTCGGGGCAGCTCGCAGCGCCAGCTGAGGTAAAACAAAAGAAACAGCAGTGAGTTGGCTGTCAAACTTCAAGACGAGGCATCCTCTTTAGTTCCTAGACATTTTTAATGCTTGTCCACGTTTGTAGTTCTTTCTGTGTCATCTTTAAAATGTAAATACAATAGTTAGGCAGTCAGGCTTTTAATATGGGACCTGAAAAAAAACAACAACCTGGAAACAATAAGGGGTGCAGGATGGATGCATTGATGAAAAGAAATACAGATAGATGGATGGACAGAGCCAGACACAGGGTTGGATGGATGGATGGACAGACTAATTAATAATGAGCATAGAAACATAATAGAGAGAGATAGATGGGCCAATCATTCAATTAAATTTTATTTATATAGCGCCAATTGACAACACATGTCATCTCAAGGCACTTTACAAAGTCAAATTCAATCAAATCATACAGACAGATTGGTCAAAAGGTTTCCTATCTAAGGAAACCCAGCAGATTGCATCGAGTCTTGACAAGCAGCATTCACTCCTCATGAGAGTCGTCTGCATTGTCGATGGCTTTGCAGCAATCCCTCAAACTAAGCATGCATGAAGCGACAGTGGAGAGGAAAACTCCCCATTAACAGGGAGGAAAACCTCCAGCAGAACCGGGCTCAGTATGAAAAGTCATCTGCCTCGACTGACTGGGGGTTTGAGAAGACAGAGCAGAGACACAAAAAGCACGGAAGCACAAACTGATCCAGGAATCCTTTCTATGTTATAAGGTAATAGCGGGTGATCTGTCTCCCCTGAATGGTGTCACAGCTCACAGAAGGCCAGACCAGGTGTACCTACTAGGAAGAGATCAGCTGAAGGCTTCAAACTGCATTTTGTGGACTTCCTGATAGTAAAGAATTACAATAGTCCAGCCTTGAAGTAACAAATGCATGGATTAGTTTTTCATTATCACTCCTGGACAGAATGTTTCTAATTCTGGCGATATTCCTGAGGTGAAAAAAAGGAAACCTGTTAAATATGTGATTAAAATAACATGTCCTGGTCAAAAGTAACACCAAGGTTTTTTACTTTATTACCAGAGGCCAAGATAATGCCATCCAGATTAAGTGATCAAGAAGTTTATTTTTTGAGGACTCTGGTCCAAAGATGACAACTTCTGTCTTGTCAGAATTTAAAATTTAAAAGCAGGAAATTTAAAATCATCCAGGTTTTGATGTCATCAAGACATGCTTGTAATCAAAGTAATTGATTGGATTTGTCAGCATTTATGGATAAATATAGCTGAGTGTCATCAGCATAACAGTGGAAATTAATCCCATGCTGTCTGATAATTTTTCCAATCGGAAGCATATATATAGTAAAGAGAATTGGTCCAAGGACTGAACCCTGTGGTACTCCACAGGTGACCCTAGAGTTTGAAGAAGATTTATTATTAACATGAACAAACTGGAATCTGTCCGATAGATAAGATTTAGACCAGCCTAATGTATTCTTAATCCCTACAGTATGTTCAAGTCTTTGTAGGAGAATATTGTTATCAACTGTATCAAATGCAGCACTGAGATCTAACAGGACAAGTATAGACACAAGTAAATTATGTCATCAATAGAAGAATGGACCAATGGACAGATGTATAACTAATTAATATTGGAAAGATGGACGGATGGAAAAATAGAGGTGGATGAATAAAGGCACAGATGGATACAGTGACGGACAGCTGGAGAGAAAGATGGACCAATGGGACAATGATAGATTGACCGATGGACAAACAGAATGATGAGACTAATGGAAGTAAAGACATATAAAGGACAAACTTACAGATGGATAGATAATAGACAGGTAGGTAGATGGATGGATGAACAGACAGATAAATATTAAAAAAAAAAAACAAGTGGATGAATGGCTAAATGACAAAAGGATGGGCAGATTATGAATGTATATGGCATAAATGATAGAAATCCAAACAAAATTCTATTGTCTGTTTTCTTATTCATACTGATCCTGACCTGGAAATAAATTTAAATATTTGACGCTTTTGTAGCATGTAGGAGCCCTTAGTGTCAGAAATACTTACAGCAAAAACACCTCGCACCACCCAGCCATGGTACTGCCGGAGAGTTTTCCCATAAGCATTATCTGGGCACAATAATAAAAATAGACCATAAAACCGACAGAAAACAGATCAAGTTGCACATATTTGAAGACAATTGCACACGTGCACCCCTGAATCACAGAAGTAGACTCACTCAGTGCCGCATGGATGTCTTTTTCTCCTGCGTTGATCCCCGACAGAAACTCCTTGAGGAACTTGAGGCCTCGTCTGAGCCACAGCAGAGCCTCGGTCGCGGAGTTGCGCACCTGGGCATTGTTTGTCTGCACTTCGTGCAGCACGATGGACTGCAGGGTGGGGAAGCCGTCCGGGTCGGACATCAGCTTCTGCTGAATCTTCTACAGAAACAGAGTCATGCAGTCTTTACTCTGAAACAAATGGATGCAGTCTAGCCAGTGATTTTCACCAACTAAAAAGTTTTGAATTAGTTAAATTGAAAAGGGAACGCAATAATACGCAAAGGAAATTGAAGAAAAAGAGAACATTTTAAATATTAGATTTTTTTTTTGGGCTAAATCTCACACATGAAAGACCTTGTCACATAAAACCAGATCAACATTTACAATGAAATTTTATACCATAGTAAGAGCAAAACAATAAGCTTTTAAATCTTACCTTAATATTTCCAACAAAATCCATTTTAACTGGTGCAAAAACGGTGGAGCCCAGTTTGTCTGAGAAGAGAGAGTCCATCATAACTTCACTGCTGCTTCTCAAGGTTCACTTTTATAGTGCATGGACAGTTTGTAGGTGAGCAAAACTTATTTCTAATTTCCAATCAATTAGTTAGTTATTTATCATGTTACAGACTCTAGACAATTTCTGGCCCCCCTGGTAAAGATGTAAAAGGAGATGGTGTGGAAAAACTCACTGTTTAAGTTGTTCCGCATGTCTAGATATGTTTGAATCGATTACTTTCCGTTTCTATACGGAATAAATATGATTAGACAAAAGAAACCATTTTTCTAAGATACTCTCGAAAACCAGAGAGACGAGTGATCATCACGAAAGAAAATCTCTAGAATCGATGATGTCATTTTATCTCTCCATGAAAAGCTAATATAGGGTTAGATATGAAGAATTTCTGGGAAAATCATGACGCATTTCCTTTTTTTACTGCAGTCTTCCTACTTTAAGCGCTTACATATATCGTCATGGGGACTGAGGTGGCTGTCAGGACAGATAGAGGTCCTTCGACGTGACCGACGACACAAAGGTGGATTAATCTGAATTAGGTCTCCCTAACCGGTGACGGCAAGGATGCAGCATTGTTGTGATTTACTGGGCTCACACAGCACATGGATATATCACAGGTAGTAACGGCAAACCAAGATGATAACGGACTTCTTCTCCCAGTTAATCTGGAGGAGAGTTCAGAATAAAATCTGATCTTAAAAGCTTGAGGTTGTGTGTCCCTTAGTCCATTTCTGTGGACCAACAAAGCTTCTGCAGCTTCACAAATCCATTTTTCAAGCGTTTCTACTTTCCCGTGTATCTGAGTCATATAAGAACAGTTTTAGAAAAGGATTGGAAATGCCTGTAGATTGGAGAGCCTTTAAAACTACAGTGCACCGCTGCATTCGTGATATGATAGAAATGTAAATATACCTGCTGCTTTCTGGTGCATCGCCAAGCAGGCAGCATGTTGTGTTGGAGGCTTTGCATTTACTTACTGCACGAGTCCAGCGGCATAATAAACCCTGACATGCGTCTCGTTGTTAAGCAACAAACAAATACAAGGCCTTGTAAGTCATGTTTGAGTGCAGCGGAAATTAACGCAAGGCATAAAAGCAAAGGATGAATCCGGGACAAAGTGGCATGCACCAAAAATAAAGAAAAGAGAAGAAGAGGAGGAGGAGAGTTCTTTTTCTTAGGAAAGTGGAAGAGTCTGAAATGAGCAGAGGATGCAGACATGGGTAGGATGAACAAGGAGCAGGAGAAAGATTAGCATGGAGGAGAGACTATAAGTGACCAGCCTACCTAATACAGGCACTATTGCATAGCATGAGTCCAAAAACTCTTGTGAAGGAATACCATTGTCGTCATCCAGTCTCATATCACTAAATCTAAAAAAAAAAAAAAATAAATAAATAAAAAAACAGATTCAAAGAGGACAATATATTAGATGCAAGTCAACAGTTTCTATTTTATTTGTTCAACTCAGGACAGAAAAAGAGAAGGAGGTACAAACATCCACATCAAGTCAGAGAAGCCATTCGAACACGTCACCAGATAAAGTCTGGCCAAACCTGAGACTACTGAGCTTCCTTTGTCTACAAATAAACATACTTTCATTATTAGTAATGACAGAAAATATAATAAAACACACTAGTAACACGTTTTGGTGTTTGAAAGAGAGCAGAACATGTTGGGGATTCTCAGAGAACAATACAAACTCCTACCAACCCATATCTGAGACGAGAGCCTCTCTGTGTCGTGTGATAGAGAGAGAACTCGACTATTAAGCACTTTTATTAAATGTACTAAGAGTAATACTGTCTAATCTGTTACATACTGAAATAAATTATGTGCAGATAAACTAACAGATGCAGAGAAAGCTCAGCGGCTAAACGAGTAGCCTAAAGTGTTGCGACAGTGTGTGACAGAAACCCCACAGGCGATCACTCAGTACGTTCACGCCGTACCTTGAGACTCCTGAGAGCTGGCGCTTTCCTGAGCGGCGTTTTCATACCTGTGACTCATCGTGTTGAAGAAAGTGTCCACCTGCTCTGTGTCCGACTCCGATGAGTGGCCCGGGGTGCTGGACGGATCTCGACTCGCTTCTTGGTCTAGAAGAGCGTCCTGTTGGTGCTCGAGCGAGGCGGCGTCCTTTCCTCCTATTTCGGCGTCGCGCTCTTCGCTTTGGTCTCCTTCGCGCAGTCCTCGGTCATTTCTCTTTTGATCCGAAGCTTTCTCGTCGTCTCCCTCTGCTGGGTGGTCCCCGGTGTCGATCTCAGGGGCATTCTGGGTAACGTGTGCAGCAGGTTGGCCTTGCTCTCGACCGACGGTGGATGTTTCGCTGTCTGCGTTGCACAAAACAGAACGCATTGTATGTTATTGGGAGAGATTAAACACTTAAATACCTGTTCACTGTATCATAAAAACCTGAAAAAGATTGACGTTGTGATGCAACGTCAATCATACAGTTCAGAAAAGGACAGGATACCTGGTCAGAGTTCAAACTGGTTAAATATGGTGAGATTCAACAGAATCTACAGCCAGAGCCGCAGCAGAGGGGTTCTGATCAAAGTATGATTATGTTAGAGTCGTCTAGTCAAAGTCCAGACCAAAAGGCCACAGATGCTCTTCATCTCGTCTCCCTGAGCTTCATCGATTTGAGAAGAAAGACAGCCAAAAGGGTCTGTGATTTCAGTCTGTACGATCTGTAAAGCTGGTAGAGAAAAAACTCCAAAAGGCTTGCGGCTGTGATTGCAGCAACAGGCGATAATATGAAGTGTTGATTCAGATGCGGGGGCCTAAATCCATTAAAAAGTCAAACCTTTCAGATTTTTCTTTCTGAAGAATGTTGAAAACTGCCTTTCATTTACTTTTCACTTCATAGTTATGCACTAATTTGTTTCTTTCATGGTAAATTTCAATAAAATGCATTAAAGCTGACAGTTGTAACACAACAAAATGGGAAAAAGGTCACAGGGTATGAATACTTTTCCAAGGACTCCAGCTTGCTCTGTATGCAGGACTGCTGCAACCAGCGGAGCCTCCTTACACAGAAAACTATTTACCAATAAGATAATAAACTGAACTTGTCTGCTTGGCATTAAATTATGCCTGAGCCCAAAAACCGACCCTCACCGGATGGTTGGTTACCGTCCTGCTGCTCTGACCCAGTTATCATGAGGTGCTTCAAGAGGCCTGGACGGCCTGCAGTCCGCCTACAGGGAGAATCGTCCAACGGAGGACGCTGTCTCATTAGCACTTCGCACGGCTCTGACTCATCTGCAGCATCCCAGCACCTTTGTTAGGATGCTCTTTGTGGACCTCAGCTCAGCCTTCAACACGGTGCTTCCAGACATGCTGGCCCTGAAGCGCCACAACCTGGGATTATCTGCGCCGCTCTGCTCCAGGATCAGTGACTTCCTCACCAACAGGCGCCAGGTGGTGAGGATAGGGAAATTTTCATCTGCCCCGCTGATCTTTAACACTGAAATGCCACAGGGTTGTGTTCACAGCCCTGTTCTCTTCGCACACGGCAGCTCTGCTATCCATCCCAAAAAAACACGAGTCCACAGTCTGACAGTGGAGCTCCAAGGATAAACACACCATCAACACCAGCAAGACCAAGGAGGTAATAACAGATTACAGGAGGTCCAGGAAGACTGAACACGCTCCTCTCTGCCTACACGGGGAGGTGGTGGACAGAATAAAGTTCCTGCGCATTCTCATCTCCTCTGACGTCTCCTGAACACCTGCCACCTGGTGAAGAAGGCCCAACAAGACTTTCTACTCAGCTGCTAATAAACTTTTATAGAGCGACAACCGAAAGCATCTTCTGCCTCAGCATCACAGTGTGGTACAGGAGCTGTACGGCACCGGAGAGGGAGGATCTAGCACGGGTGGTGAGGTCAGCGCAAGGGATTGTGGGATGCCATCTACAAGCTCTAGACCCGATTTATGCTACAAGAGTCCAGAATAAAGCCAGAAACATTGCCACAGATCCCAACCAACCGGTCAATGCACCATTTGTCCCACTTCCATCAGGTAAATGATTCAGGAACATTAAATCAAACACTAACAGACTTAAAAACAGCTTCTTTCCCAAAGCTGTGAGGGCAATCGACCCCTGCAGAGAATCTAATAAACCACCAGCCTAGTTCATAGTCTGGTACATGTTACAAACATGCTACTGGTTCCACAGATTCTTGACCCGACTGAGAATTATTTACACCGTCTCTCACATCCTAATGTCTTTTTGCACACTTTTAGTTTCTCAAGAAGTGCTTATTTAGATATCCATTCAAAGTGCAGTTATTTAATTTGAACATTTAAATTTTCGCTAATGACTATTTGCACACTTTTTAACTTCTCCAGGAAAGTCAGCCTGTTACATCCAAATTTACATGATTTACATTGTTGGTACATTTAACTTGAACATAAGCCCCATTTACACTACCCTTGTTAAACCGATCCATGCCGAGCTCGGACCGAGCTCGGATCAGTTAACCATGCCGAGCTTGGTTCTGACGACCGTTTACACATCACCCTAGCACGGTTCCTCACCCGACTGTAAGGAGATGACGCGGTCTGCTCATGTGCTCTTTGTTATCTGAGAACCGAGCCAGGGAAAAACGGGGCCGAGCTCACACATGGAACTGGTCTAGATTTAGCGCGGTCCGGTTGTGTCTGGCAGGGTTCAGTTCAGTTTGCGATCCATTTACACTCGAAAGTTATCTCAGTTACCGAGCTCGGACTGGTCTCGGCACGGTTAAAAAAGGGTAGTGTAAACCCCGCTTACAGTCAGCTGACTAATTTTGCGGTTTCAGACATTCATAAAAATACCAGCTTCCCTACTGTGCCACACGATTTCCAGTGATGATTCTGCTCAGCAGTGTGATGAACCTCAACGTCTGTCGTTGTTTCCTGCGCCTGTAAGCCCTGATTAGACGTTCGTTTGTCTTATCCACTTCCCAAAAGCCGACTCCGTCAAGTAAATTCACCAAAGGTTGCCTTCTTCGCCTGACTCTCCGCAAAAAGCAATTATAACCAAGCAAATCTTCCTGAATGTTACGGGCGCCGCGATTTTGTTTTGCTTGAGTCCCTCCTTCAATTCTAGAGAGCAGTAGTACCGTAGATCGTCACTAGGAGGCGAGGAACTGAGATAGCGTGATGTGTAAATGGTCGTCAGAACCAAGCTCGGCTTGGTTAACTGATCCAAGCTCGGTCCGAACTCGGCATGGATCGGTTTAACAAGGGTAGTGTAAATGGGGCTATTGTCTTTGATTCATGTCTTAGCGTTACATGTTACATAAATTTGTCTATGATGGGAACGTGTTTATTGTATTTACATAAATGTATTGATCTGTTCGTCTTGTAAAGCATGTTTGAGATGACATTTGTTGTGAACTGTTAATCCCAGTTAGCCAACAGACCTCCAGCCCCCAACCCGAGCAGGTGTCTGTTAAGATCTGTCGGCATATTTGGGAAATGACTTCAGGCAAGAGACATCACCAACTGATGATCATGGAGATTTCTACATCATCAAGTCAGACATCAAAACACACAGACATGGTCAATTCTCCCTTCCTAAATCAGAGTATTTACAGTTTAGCTTTGCTTAAAATCATTATTTCACAATCCAACTGTGTAAATCCAAGCAAGGAAAGCCTGTTATTATGTAACTCTAACAGTATTATGGAAGCAGAGTTGTGACTATTTGCATTTACCTCCTTTATTTGCATCTTACAATATAGCATTATAATTTGCAACCAAGAAGAAATGCTTTTGTTTTTTATCTATACAAGCTTTCATATAAAGGTGCATGATAAACTACTCACTAAAATATATATACGGCATATAACATTTAGGCTCATTTGTACACGCCAAAAAGTTTGAAATTTAAAGTTGACAAGCTGGTTAAACCGTTCGGATTATTGGTAGATGAAGTCGTTTTCAAAGGGACTGGGAACCAGGGACGGCAGCATTGAGGACCGAGGCCTCCGTACATGGGCCGTGGGCTCTACCCCTTCGCCCTCTGCTTGTATTTAGACTTGATATTTAATCTCTGATGTTCTATTGGAGTGAAGCACTATGACTTTTATCTTAAAAGGTGAGCTAGAATACGTTCTCCTAACTAGTTATATTGGTACATTCTTTGGAGGAAAACAAACGAACGGAAAACTTTGAGTGTAGTTTATCGCCTTTACGTTTTAACCCCACTTTAGTATATTTTAAACCCAAGTAATTATCTAATCTTTTACTAAGTGTGATGCTTTTCTTGTAGTCGAGTCAAATTCTCAAAACCAGCCTGGAAACAACAGAGGTTTCCCCGCATCCTCCTTTCACTTCTTAAGCCGCAGAGAACCTGCGTGTTAAAGGGAAACATCTGTGGAATGCAAAGAAGACTTTCGTTTCAGGAAACTCCGCCGGGTGTAAAGCAGACAGGAGACCTGACCGACCTGATGGGGAAGGATGATGTTCTGATCCATCTGGCTCGTCTTGTCTTTCTGCTCCAGAGTCGAGGCTCTGCTTGTCGTGTGCAATTGTTTCTGCGGGAGTTTCAGTCAAATCCTTCCACCTAGAAGGAAATTTGAAGAACGGGGAGTGACTTGCCAGCACAAAACTCTTCAGAATATATATTTAGACAGCTCTTGTAGTGTCATAATCTCAGAAAGTAGAAATTACATTTGCTCTTTATTAGCAACCCAAAACGTTAGCATCAAATTTAGACTATAAGTGTAATGAATCTTAAAAGACTTAAAAGAAGCAGAATGAGGACAATGTTGCACGAAAGGAACCTACTTATCTGCGAGGTTCAGGTTTGCATGGTTGACATGTTTAATCTGTAGGAAAAACAAAGCACAGAGCTTGGAATCATTTCCAGGACTGGACACTGAACAGGACCATTTGGGCCGGTATCACGTCGAGCTGATAAATTGCGCGGTCTGAAAAGGAAGACGTACCTTCAGGGGTTTGATCGCCGCCACGGGAGGAGTTCCTGGCGGACTGTGCGTTCCCGAGTCTGTATTAAACGTACGGTTCGCGATCTGCATGCACTCCTCCAGGGTTTTAAGGAAGGTGGTGCATGTCGACTTCACCATGTTTCCAGAGTCTACACCAGACTGAAACAGCAGGACGAATCGACAGATTAGTTCGGACCCAGCACCTGTTATCACCGTACTGACAGAGATGTGGTTGGCCGACAGCCTGCTAACAAACGTAGGTTCCTGTGATAACCTGGGCTTCTTGGTTCCCCGGTAAGTGACAGAGCACAGCGGTTTAAATGACTGCGACTGAGGTGTGCCAGCAGCCGTTTCACACAACCAGCAGCTTCTCTAATTTCATCGGCTCGACCAAACGTTACCCGTACCTCTGCCGTTTCTCCCAGCTCATCATTCTCCTTGATTTTGTTTACTTGCTGGAGAAGAAGGTCACAGTACAATCTGAGCTCTGACATCTTTGTTTTTAATGCCTCGGTGTTCTCCTGAAGTTCTGCGATCATAAAAAAGGAGGAACAAAACACAACACAACAGCTGTCAGCTATTTAGATATTCAGTTCTTCACAAAAGTTTTACCGTAGATGAATTTCTCTGCATGTATGAATGTTGTTTATCTGTTACAGTAAAACCCATACGGGTACCTTCATAGTCTGTCAAGGGTTAAACCAATTAAGTTGTTTAGACTTATTTTACTTCCAAACAACAAAGATTTCCAAGACGCTTCAGGAAGGTTCTTGATAATTGTTTTTCTGAGTTCTCCTCTAAATTTAGCTAAAAATGTAGGTCAGTGCATGCTTAGGAAAGTAGAAAAATAAAAAAAACTTTAAAAAAAAAAAGCTCAGAGGATGCAGGCAAAAAATACACATCATTATCCTAAAGAGAAACTGTTTAAAATTAGGGGGGGAAAAAAGATTATCATTAAAGTTGGGCAGTCATCCTATAGCTGATCCATCCACTACAGCTTTATTCAATAAACTAGCTTTTGTTTGTCAGATTAAAAGGTACCTTTTTAAAGTAACAACCCTTAAACAAGTATTAAATATACTTCTGATTAAGCCCACTTCTCTATAATAAAAAGTTATTTTTTACTGGTCTGAAATAATATTCTAATCTTAAATGTTGTGTTTTCATTTGCTGCAAGCCAAACAAACGATCATAATTAACAGAAATAAAGTTTTGAAAACATATTTGTGTGAAATTAATCTAGTGCGTAATGAACATAGAGTGAATCACTTAATGAATTGAGTTACTGAAGCAAAGGAAATTTTCTGTAATATTCTAATTTATTGAATGGGTCCATATATAAAGATAATATACAATTCTGGTTAATTTGAGGCAGAACATGTGGAAATAATAATAAATCATATAGAAAGGAGGGCAAGTGTTGAGGTCCTGCAGAGTGGCGATGCACTGATCCGATAACTGATCGGATATCGGATGAATGACGCCGATCCAGCATTCCGACCCAGTCGTTTCTTTTCTTTTATCAATATCAGCAATCTAGTCACAAACTTCTATGTTTGCAACGCCAGTTACGTCATCACGCAGAGCACACACAGCAGCTAGCGATGAGCAAACACAGAGCAACATGTAGCAAGCACCTGACCGAGCCAAATCGGCTATTTGGAAACATTTCGAAATTGATACGCCAACAAGTCCGACTGCAACATGCAGCATCTGCAACGTGAAAATTGCGAGGGGTGGTGATAAAGTTGGTAAATTCAACACCACAAACTTAAATAAGCCCCTCCTAAAGCACCATGCTAAAAAGCACACGGACCTTTTTTTTTTAAAACTATGTTTATGTCACGCCTGATGCCTTCACTCACAGGGCAAGGGACACGGTTCATTCAGTCAACAGTAGTATCGGATCGGTATCGGCCGATAAGATGGATCGGTGCATCTCTAGTGCAGAGCACGCTCATATTAAGGATTGTGTACAGTTGTTGCATGACACAGTCTTACAGAAAACCTTAAAAGAAAAATATATATATATATATATATATATATTAAACCTCATTTGTTATATCATTATGTCTAACGGTATCCGCACACCTTTTTCTCTCTTGGTTCTGTTGTCGGTGAGGCAGGCTTTGGCTGTGCCCAGCGCCACCAGCCATTTCTGCCTCTCCGCCGCATTGATGGCTCTGAGGTAAAAGTACTGCTCTCCTGGTATGATCAGGTCCACTCGTGTGGAGTCAGAGGAGTGAACTGAAACACAGATGGAAAAACAAAACGTCAGCACACACACACACACACACACACAAAAATAACTAAAAAAAAACACAGACAGTGACATAACGGACAGAGGAAGAACAAGCCTCGCTAACCTTGGATTTCACAAACCGAAATCTTGATGCTGCCTTTGCAACCTTTCCACGCATCCTCCTGAGAGTCATAGTATGACAAAGTTCCTCCGTCTAGGACGAACCAGCGAGGCTGCCAGCCTTTAAAATACAAAAAAAAAAAAAAAAAACAGAGACAGAACAGCTCCCGTTTAAAGTTTCTGACTTTACAAGCGACACATTACGTTTGAAATGTAAGCACAACAAAATGCTCCATTAATGTTCGGAGTTATTTACGTTGAGTTAGCAACAACTAATCAGTTGGCTAAATCAGATTAGAATGACAGATGGGACTGGAAACTAGCCCAACTTGCTAGGCTAGGGCTTAAGATTTTTTATTTTTTATTTTAACAACACAATAACGTCAAACAGCTCGCACAGCAAGGTAAGCGACCCCAATCCTCTTTAAACAGATGAATAAAGTCCTAAAGTTAATAGCTGACTGTAGCTAACGTTAGCTTGCCCATCTCAAACTCAACTCAAGTGAGCTTTTTGGCGTATTCGTGACGCTAGCTGCCATTTGACAAGCCCTACGATCAAAAAACACGTCTTAACTAAAACGTGCACTCACCACTGATGTAATTGGTCCACTTATACAGCATGCCTTCCATTGTTTAATTACGTCCGTTTTACCGTTCATTACTTGTTTATCGCAAGATGTGTGGCACAGCTGATTACGGCGACTCCATTGGGCCCAGAAATGTGAATTGCGGAGCGGCGTCCTTAGTTTTTCCATTTGGATTACGTCAACAATAGTACGTAAACGTCTTCGTGAATAAAGGTCCAACCAATCATGGAAGACGTTCCTTCTGCCTACTTCAAAGAGAGGAGTGATTTAGGCGTGGATTGTAATGACTGGAGTTTAGCAGGACCAATAGAAACAGAGGAAATTGGCAGTGGGCGGGACTAAAATAATTCAACCAATGGTAGCGGGAGGAGGGCCGACGTCCAAACAGTGGCCATGTTCCTTAACAGTCGGCCGGCGGATGAACTGATAACGAGTTGACGAAGGAGGAGTCGCCTGCTAACTAATACACGGGCTGAAATGTTACACTACATTAACGCTCACTAATGTATTTATTATTTAAGATAACATTTTTATCTTGGCACCCAAACAAGGCCGCGAACAAACGGATGGACCCCGAGGCTAGAACTGTTTCACAAGTCAGTTTTACAGATGTATTGTTTATTGTGTCATTTATTTTTCGGAGGGATACATTAATGTTGATTATGCCGAAGAAAACTAGCGATCCTTTATATTTAAAATGTTACATGTGTATCACGAGTCAGACTGCAAAAAGTTATCAGCAAGCGATCATCAGCAAATCGTCTTCATCTCGATGTCTCGAAATTCGGTCAAACTAAAATACAGTTAAGTTGTTTAAAGGGAACAAAATACATGTAAGAAGATGTAAATAACCTAGCGAACACAGCATTATGAGTGGCAGTTGTTGCATGAATGCTTCACTGGGTGATCTGTGGCAGGATAAACACACACAGGACACCCAAACACACATTCACATGCACTCCAACCCCCACATATAGCACATGCATAAAGAAAAAGAAAATTTGTTTGGGGCACAACTATATTTTTTTAATCCGGTGGTGGTGCATGTGCAGTTTTCTAATCCCACCCTGGACAACCGCCTATAGGGCAAATATTGTGTGTGATGTGTGATCTAAATAACGCAAAGCAACTCTGAACATACATATTTTCAAACGCTTTATTTAACTGAAAACTTGATAAATTAAAGTAAACTTATTCATGTAGTCATTTTACATTTATTGTAGGACGTACAGGTGGTAAAACTATGAACACAGAGATCAATGCAGGCTCAGCCTGTTAGGGGTGAATTTACACAGCCCTTACAACGGCGCCTGCCTTGCCGGCTGACAAATGGTGCGCACCCTGCTTCAGAAGTTTGGCTGCCACGTAAGGGATTTTTTTTCTTAGCAAGTAACAGTTTAAAGCTTTTTTCTCTGTATATATATATTTATAGACGTTTTCTTCTAGCCTCAGCACATTTCTTCAAACATGGTGCCGTTTCCTCGTTGTTATTTATTGCCATCACTGTTCCTTTTTGTCACTGGAGGAAAACTCCCCGAGCCCGACGTGAACATTGAGGTGATACACAAACCTTTCATGTGTCACAGAAAGTCAAAGTATGGAGACATGCTTCTTGTTCATTACGAGGGATTCCTGGAGAGCAATGGCACTATGTTCCATTCCAGGTAACAGATGCTGACAGTGCTGCTTTTGTTGCTGTATAATATGATACAGTGTTGGTTTAGATGAAATAACTCCGATTTGTGATCCCCAACAACTGATGTGCTTTTTAAATATGCAGTTTGATGCAAATGGTATGTGACAACCCATTCACACTGCAGTAATATTTGTTGTTAGTGTTTTATTGATTCATCCCGCTGCTGTGTGATGTCAAATATCTGACTTCTTGACTATAAACTCTTGCTGATCTTTTGGCAGCCGCGAACATGGGGATAGAAATCCAGTCTGGTTCACTCTTGGGCTCCGAGAGGTGCTTAAAGGTTGGGATAAAGGTCTGCAGAACATGTGTGCCGGAGAGCGCAGGAAGCTGACAGTCCCTCCATCACTGGCATACGGCAAGGAAGGACAAGGTAGCTCAGACTCTGAGCAAAAAAAAAAAAAAAACATCCATTCATTATTACAGACATCGCCCTGAAAAGGTATTCATAATCTGTGTTTTTGCCACGATGCAACCACACACTAAATGTGTTTTGTTGGTAATTTTATATGGCAGATGCACACAAAGCAGCACACAGCAAGAGAAAAATGACGAACGGTCATCTTCACAGTTGAAATTCAGATAAGTGGAGTGGACATTTTTATTCAGTCGCTTCTGCTCTTCTACCCCTAAACAAAGAAGAAATCCAACAGTCAGCAGCCTTCAGACGTGGCTTAGCTAATAAATTTAGTGTGCCTCTACAAAAAGACAGTCAAGTTTATTAAAGAAAATATCCATTAACGCACAGTCTACTGTGTACACAGCTATAGATTCTGTGTATATATATCTATTTTGTCTGCACCATCAAGCGAAATACAAGGAATTCCTGGAAGAAAACCTGTTGGAACCTGCAAAAGACTTGCGTGTGGGGCGGAAGTTCAGCTTTTCCAGCAAAACCAGAACTCTAAACAAACGGCCAGAGCTACAATTTATTAGATAACCGGCTATTTGTGTGTTAGAAAGGTCCAGTCAAAGTTCAGACCTACATCCAATTGAGAATCTCTGGGTAAGACCTGAAAATGTCTCTAGTTGTGCAAAGCTTGCACTAAAAGATCTGCAGAGAAAGTATTGTTTTTTTTAAAAATGTGAAAAGATTTATCGTTTTCCCTCCGGTTGCACACGGAAGTTTTTGGCTACAGTGTTACAATATGTGAAAAATTAGAGGAGAAAATATTTTTCAAGAATCTATACCTGCTTTGACAACTTTTTTTTGTGTTTACAGGTAAGATTCCTCCCAGCAGTACCCTGATTTTTGACATTGAGCTCATGGAGATCCGAAACGGTCCCAGGTCCCACGAGTCTTTCCGGGACATGGATCTCAACGACGACTGGAAACTCTCTCGACAGGAGGTTTGGACCTGTCTTCTTCTTTTTTTTTTTTTTTTTTTTTTGACTGTATCAACATCACTGGAGACAATGTTCTCATCTCTGTCCACATTTTCAGGTGAAGCAGTACTTGAAGAGGGAATTTGAAAAGCACGGCTACTCGCCTAATGACACGCATCATGAAGTGATGGTCGAGGACATCTTCAAAAACGAGGACGAGGACAAAGACGGCTTTATATCGGTCAGGGAGTTCACTTCAGTCCATGATGAGCTCTGAATGGCGGATCCAACATCAAAATGTGTTGACTTTTAGATTAACTTTGAAAACATGGTCAGCTGTTTTCTTTTATGTTTATTTTTAAGTTGATTCACAATTTTTATGTTCCTTTTGTACATTTCCTACTTTATTTATATTTCCATTGCCCGCTCAGATATAAACCTTATAGTATTTTTTTTTGTTAAAGCTTAAAAAACAGATTTTTTTGTGAAATAAACTACGTTGTGTTAAAGAAATTTTTATATACTTGTCCCACTCTGTAGTAATGGAGGATTTTTGTTCTCTTCTGCGCATATCGGACACTAGAGGGCACTCATGTACTTTATGTTGTACCACGCTTTCATCTCTTTAAATCCTCCCAAACCTTAAATATGCACGATTCTTGCTCCCCCTCAGTAGCTGACTGACCTATATATTTTTTCTTCAAATTGAGAGTATAGTCACGTAAAGCATCAGTTGTTATCAGAGGCGTATGTTATGTATGAATCTCTGTGAGTAGAAGTCACTTGAAAATTATGTTTGCTTGCAGTCTACATGTAAAAAAAAAAAAAAAAAAAATCAAATTCTTCATGTCGTCTTATGTCTCAAGCTCCATGGTGCCAGAAATGACATCCAAACTTTTACACTGCAAAATGACTGTTTAAACCTCTTGCGAGATACTGACTTTTAACATTTAATGATTGATGCACCCATATTATTCCAGAACGTATATAAATACGTAAAACAAGAAACTTGGCAGTTGTCTAGAAGACAGTTACTTAGACATCAACAAGGAGAAGTCACCCAAGCTCCTTTCTGAAGGACTCATTGGTTTTTCATAGTGACTTATCTGAATGAAAAGTTAAGTGGAAGGAAAAAATGTAAGACTCACAAGCAACAGTGATAATTGCTGCCTTGGGATGATGGTAAAGCAATGCGCATGCAAGAGTTTGGGGGAAGTTTACCAAATATGGACTGCAGGCAGAGTCAGAGCTAACCCTGGGAACGTGATACAACTGTCCCAATAGTTGGACCAAAATGCAACACCAGAAGCCTCTTAACCCGGGCTAGAGAGAAAGAGGCATATACTTCTGCTTAGTGGTCAAAAGTCCTATTTTCAGATAAAACTATATTTTGCCTTTCATTTGTAAATCATGGTCCCAGAGTCTAGAGAAGGAGTGGAGAGGCACAGAATCCAAGCTGCTTCAGGTTCAATGAGGTTCATCATCAAATTCTTTAAATTTCTCAAGATATAGTATCCTTATTTTCAGAGAAACTAAATTTATAACACTCTATATGTGACAAATCTATGATCGTATCGTTATTGAACTGGTTCATCGGCCCGATCCGAGGCTCGCAGCAGCACTTGATGTTGCTCCAAAATAACTGCAGAGCGTCAGTGCCACGGCCAGTAAGCAGGGGCTGCTTAACATGTGGAGTAAATGTGACTTACGGCTCGAGGCTCAGTCAGGGGACTGGTAAAACCAGCAACAAGAAGCAGACTGTTTGTTTCTCGGATCAAAGGAGCCACTGAAGCGTGGGACTGCTAACAGCTTTGCTCCTGTCGTGCCCCCCCCACCCCACCCCCACCCCAAATTATTATTTTTTTAAACCCTACAAGCTCAGTTGAATACAGCTGAATGAGAGATCTGATTTAACGAAGCTAAACCAGCTCCAGGAATTGAGCGATGATGCAACGAAGGAAAGAAAGAGTGCAATTGGTTTTAAAGCCTCAGTGGTTGTTCAGCTATCAACTGATCTAAGCAAGCATTTAAGCAAGATAATGTCTATTTTTATAGTCTGGTACTCACTATGCATTAACTTTAAATGTATGTGTGTGTAACTTTAAATATAAAGATATGAGGGAAAAAATTGTATCATTGTTTTGCATTCCTGTATGTCTAAAAAAAAAAAACACCAAAAAACCCTGACGACAGTTGACATGAATGAGTAACACTCTCAGCAATCTCAGAGTTCAGAAAGAGGGGAGCATTGGAGTAGCAGGGCAGGATGTGACTGTGGTGCAGCTCTCTCACAAAGAGCACCACTGTTTGACTTTTATTCCTCCTTTTCCTCATTCCTGCAGTTCATCTTGCCTCTGGGAAAATGCAACCCTTTTCTCACCACACGCGTGAAGGTAGAGCTCGATCAGTGGGGGAATACAGCAGGGAAGGAAAACTGTAAAGGCGCTCTGGCTTTCGCTTACGGTCTTTGAAAAACAGGAGTTCGACTCTAGCTCAGATAAAATAAAAATAAAAAAAGAAAATCTTCGACTGGCCCGTCCATTTCAAACTCAAGTTTTACATTCTTTAATAAAACATTTCATAAATTACATTTGAATTGCAACCGTCACAAAAATACATTTTCGATAAAATGGATCTGTAAGAAAGGATTCAATAATCACACGAGACTATGTGAGAGAGGAACATGCTTGGCACAGGCGCCTCCTGGGGTCCTTCTGGTCATCGTCGAGCAACGCTACTGGCTTGAAATAAAATGAAACGACTCATTTTCTCAAAGAAAGTCTGCACGTCGAAATTTGGCAACACCGCCAACCAGAATGTGCACGTGGGAATTGGGCTAACGTGGCGCGGCCTTCAAAAAGACGTAAATGGAGGACTAGAGTTTTAATGCGTCCGCTTGTTCCTCAAACAACACAGAAATGACGGATCCAGAAATGTTCCTTCTCCCCTGACTCGGCTCTTCTGTCTCGAACCCTTCTGTAGGTACAACAAGAAGCATTTCCAAGCACTTATATTAAACTGGAAGGAAAACACAGAGCACAAACATCTTTACAAAATAAATCTTTACACTTGATGCAAAAAAAAAAAGTGCTTCATGAATGTCTCGTTTCTCTCTCTCTCTCTCTCTCTCGTTTTTTTTTAAGTACGCATGTAAAGTCTGACTTTATCTACATCGTCTCATTCCAGTGTTCCCACAAATTACAGGCGAGCATAAATCCGGCTGACCTGCGAGGTTGAGATTAAACAGCACCAGGCCTTCTTCAGTTCGGATCCACACTGGTCCTGCAGCGCCCTCTACACCCTTTTGGCCCCCAAAGATGGTAAAGATGTTGAAAAGCCTAAAAATAACATGGACATTTACAAAAACCTAACCTTTAATTTGAGTAGATCTGTACAGTCTAGAATTGTTTGCCACCTATTTTCGTACCCCAAACAACTCTTATCAAGAGAAATGTTGCTGAACCATTTCTGTAGCGGTTCAAAACAAATGGAAGTGTGACATAAGCCCCATTTACACTACCCTTTTTTAACCGATCCATGCCGAGTTTGGACCGAGCTTGGATCAGTTAACCGTGCCGAGCTTGGTTCTTACAACCATTTACACATCACGCTAGCACGGTTCCTCGCCTCCTAGTGACGATCTACGGTACTACTGCTCTCTAGGATTGAAGGAGGGACTCAAGCAAATAAAAATGGCGGCGCCTGTAACATTCAGGAAGTTATGTTTGGTTATAATTGTGATATTTCGTTGTTTGCGGAGATGTCAGGCGAAGAAGGCCACCTTTGGTAAATTTACTTGACAGAGTCGGCTTTTGGGAAGTAGATAAGACAAACCATAGTCTAATCAGGATTTACAGACGCAGGAAACAACGACAGACGATGAGGTTCATCACACTGCTAAGCAGAATCATCACTGGAAATCGTGTGTCACGGTAGGGAAGCTACTATTTTTATGAATGTTTGAAACCGTGAAATTAGTCAGCTGACTGTAAGGAGATGACGCGGTCTGCTCATGCGCTCTTTGTTATCAGAGAACCGAGCCAGGGAAAAACCGGGCCGAGACCTACTATAGAACTGGTACTAGATTTAGTGCGGATCGGTTGTGTCTGGCACGGTTCAGTTCAGTTTGTGTTCCATTTACACTCGATAGTTATCTCAGTTACTGAGCTCGGACCGTTCTCTGCACGGTTAAACAAGGGTATTGTAAATGGGGCTAAAGAAGGTAACAGGTAACAGGAACTTTGGACGTGGACCAAAGTTCCTGTTACCTCCTCACACAGGGAGGCGGTTAGAGAAATGCACCAAAGATTGACTTCTTGGGGTCGTCTAGTCTCCAACCATTAGACGCCATCTACATGCAAACCTTGTGTTTAGGAGGCGCAGGAGCCTAAAGCCTTTTTGTCCTGCTATCACGGACCTGGATATGTGGAGCTGGCTGAGACGCAATAGGACGGCAACTTGTTGTGCTGCTCGGACGACATCTAGCTTTTTTGTTCGCAAACAACTCAGTCTGCTACGAGTAGTGGAGGGTGAGTGACGCTGTGGGCCTTTTTCTCTTCTGGAAGATACCCCCCCCCCCCCCCCCCCCGAGAACCTTATCTAAGTGGTAACATTACAAACTCATTGATATTACGTAGCGTTTTAAATAAAAATCTGGTGGATGGAAAATGTGCGGTCCGGGGGTGTTTGATCCCAAACAGATGGGCAACTCGAGACATAAATGGTTTACAGGACATAAACTCAACCTTCTTCGTGTCCTTCTCAGTCCCCAGACCTAATTCCTATGTAAATACTGAAGGGTGATCTAAAAAGAAGAGAGCATAAAGGAAAAACCAGGACTGTGGGCGATGTAGAGAAGTGGCACGAAGAGGGATAGTCAAATGTCCCCCTTTGTTTGCTCCAGCCTTGTGAAATGTGGAGAAGACTAAGAGCTGTTCTATCGTCTAAATGGGGTCGTGAAACCTATAAATGCGCCCCTGGTGATTTTGTTACAATGTACTTAAATCAAAGATTTGAATTTCCTAAAGTTTTCAGTCTAAGATGAATCTATCTTTAGACATCTTTACCAGTTGTGCCAATAAGTGTAGAGGGTGCTGTGCATCACATGGGTGCTTTCATCCCGACTGAGTCTACACCAGGTAGCAACAGTCTTTAAATTATAGACAGAGAGAACAAACAACATAAAGGAATTAAAAATACATAACCACTGCCTCATGTAAAAACGCTTCTCTTGGCTGAGTTTGCAAACCCCCAAACTTACAGTAACGACAAAACCAACTAAATTCGTCATGCAAAAAAAAAAAAAAAATGTTTCAAGTTCGGCTTCGTTTGCAAACATTTCAGAGTCTTGACTTAAATACAGTTGGCTTGACTTTCCTCTTTGACAGAATAAATAATTGTCCGTGGCCTCCATCTCTGCAGGCCTTTGCCCTCAGAATAAGACATCTTCATGTTCGATCATGAGCTGCACCACCAGCTTCTGCTGTCTCATGTCATTCAGAGTCGTCAAAGCATTCTGCTCCGGAGGCTGCATGAGAGTCGGACCGAAGACGATCCCCAGGTTCTCTGCGTTCATTAGGTTGTACTTCTCGAACGTCGTGACCCTAAAAGGATTAAACAAGAGGGACAGAAAGAGATTTCAATGTTGAAATGTTTCATTCGGGTGCTGGTTCTCCTCAGACTGACGTCATTTCTATCTTTTTCTCCCAAATTCCTAAAACATGTTGTGTCCTAATCCACCTTTCAGTAGTTTTACAGCCAAGCACAAAATTACAGATACAGATTTAAACTAGTCTTTCAACATGAACATGTTCTTTTTCAGTGGAAAGGATACAGTGTGTCTCAAAATAGGATTCTCCAATGTGCAATTGACCTCCACAAAAACATAAATTTAATAATTTCCATTTTCTACTTACATTTTAGATAAAGGAGCATGTCGAACAATACTTATACCTCCAAATAGTGAGAGTCAATGGGAATATTTACGATTTTATACGTTTCTAAATAGTCCGTGCAGCTCTAAAGCATCCTAATTAACCAAATTAATCAACAAGATAATTTTCTTAATCAGCTCAGCAGGTGAAAACAGCAGCTCTCTGCAGCTAGTGTGGAGGAGCTATGGATAGGTCTGGGATTTAGCATGATCGTGACCCAAAACACACGGCTAAAGCGGGAAAAGAAATGGTTTGCCAACAAAAATATAAATTTTTGAAGTGGGTAAGTCAGTGTCTTGTGTATGATAGAGAATCTATAAAGAAAGCTACAGATTTGGGGCGATCCTAAAGAGGCCTTCCAAACCCAAAGACTTAAAGGTCATTGCATGAGATAAAGTGCTTTGTTGCTGTAATGCCATAATAGAGAAGGGAATGGATATATTTAGACATGGCTAATATTTGTTAGCATTATAAATAAAATAAAGATTATTTTTCTAAAATAAAACCTCTTTTACATTTTCTTTTTACCTACTGAGAAATCATTGGAACATTTCCAATCAGACAACAACCTACCTGTATAATAAAAATTGCTTTAAATCAAGATCTTCCAGGAACATGAATAATTCTGGATTTAATTGTAAATACAGACAATGAGCATGTAGTGCAGCAATCCTTTTCCACATTTTATCGCATTACAACTATACATTTCTATGTATCAGTATTCTATATGGTACATAATTGCAAAGAAAACAACAGAAGGATTATAAGGTTTTCCACATTTTCTTAAGGCAAAATGAAATGTATGAGGACGCGGATGTGTGTGTGAGTTAAAAGAGCTTTACAGTGGTAAATGCCACTCGGGCAAACTGTAGTATTGCAGCAGGAATAAATGCTTTAATACACAAACTAACCTTTTGAGGTGAGCCATCATGTAACGTAAGGTTTCATAGTGTGCTGGGGGAAGCTGCAGCAACCCCTCATGGATCGCCTCGAGTCTGGATTCAGCATTTGGAAGTTCTGCGTGAGCGAAACGATAAGTTTCAAAGCGCTGTCAAGCAGCACCATGGCATGAAAATACCACTGAGAGGATCTCTTACTTGCAGATTGAATAAATTTGGAGTACAAGTCAAACGTGATGACTGGAATGGGGAGGTCTCTCAAGTAGAGCTTCAAAGCACCGGCAATTATGTTGATGTCTGCATAGGCACTGGCACTGATATCTGCCTTCTCACCATCTGTTGACAAGAAGCAAACAGTGCATGCCTGGGATCAAAGGCTGAATTTGGTATAAATGAAAAATTAATGTTGTGTAAACCTCAAAATATATCAGAAAGCACTAGTTTGTGCAGAACTGCAACTGACCAAGCTCGTTCTTTCTAAAGGGAAAACCCTGCGACACAAACGACAGCAGCAGAGATCTGGAGTCAAAGAAATTTCACGGCAACAAACCTCGATCGAAAGCGAGTCGAACATCTTCAATGTGCTCTGAGAAGCCAGACACTCTGTACAGACCCTCAGATTTCATACCTGCAACACATGATTAATAGCAGGATCTCAGTGGCAGAAAATATTTATGTGACAAAAGGATCAACAAGGTTTTTTTTATTTCTAGTAAGTACAATTTTTCCTTTTAGTGCCAGACAAAAATCACAAGGTGGATCCCCACAAAACAACATCATAGACAGAAAGATAAAATATATTAAATGACATTAAGGTAATTAAAAAAAAGCAGTCAAGTACAATCAAATAAGAACCACTGCTAGCAAAATGCCAGTCTAAGATAAGATAAGATAAGATAGTCTTTATTGATCTCACAATGGAGAAATTCACTCGTCACATCGGCTCATACAAGACAAATGACCCCTCAGCTGCTTCTTGAACAAGTCCATTGAATCCACAGAATGTAAATTAAGGAGTTTTCTAGAATGAAGGGTACACCTGCAAAGGCTCCGTCACCTTTAGGTTGTAGCCATGATTTAGCAACAGATAAAAAATCAGTCAATAAGTCCAAAGAAGTTTAGAAAAGTGTGAAGGAGCATCACCACGCAGACCCTCAAACCGCCTCCAGTATCATACAAGGAGCCATTGCAAAGTGGTCATTAAAGGTGTGACATAGCAACATTTGGACAATATGTTCAGTCAATTGCTTAAAGGGGGATGCACATCAGGAGCGCAGTGTTACAGCGCTTCTTTTGACACACGTCAAATGACACCTTCAACACAAACTGGAAGCGTCACGCAGAAGTGGGCAGAAAAAGACCCCATCCATGATTTTGGACCAATTGCAGTTATGCAGTTTGAAATATTTTCCAACCAGAATTGGTACAACGATTGGAAAGAGGACTACCAAACCAGCGCAGAATAAGGCCAAATGTGGAAGCCGAAATGTAATGCCATTTGTGTTCAATGTTCAAGAATGACACAGGTTTACTGCCTTGGAGAGTCAAACATCAAACACTTATTTTTTGAGGCACATCTGAGGTGCCCTTTAGAAATCACATTATGCATAAGCTGCAAATCAACAGAGAGATGTAAAATCCGAATAACAATAATATCTAATAATCTGTGTGATAAGAAATAAAAGAATAATCAACCAACGGTAGCTCAGCATTTCATATAAAAACTCAGTCTAACAATATTCCTTAAATGATAAAACAGAAACAAAACTTTTAAAGGTGGGTTTGATGTGTGCTGAATGTGAACACATGGGTCCAATAAAGCTAGGGATCTTGTTATTCTGACACAAATTAAGACCATCTGTTTTATCCTGATTTGACTACTGTGGAGAAAATGATCCAACAATGAGGATTTTATGCTTTCCAAATACTTCTACATGACTGATACTTTAGAGACACATTGGGGTTTAAAATAGTAAAAACAAAAAACGAATATCATCAGCATAGAAGTGATAGTAGATTTCATTTAACAATCCTAAAAATGTTGTAAGGGAAGCAAATATAGAACAAATGAATCAGGTCTAAGAACAGAGCTGCAATTCTTAGTATTCTGCAATCAGAAATACTTCTTAATGATAAATGAGATTCTGAGATGTACCAGATTAATACAGTCAACATATCAGTCTCTGCAGTTCAATATCATCAACATAGCTGGGACAAAAGATATAACTGAAAGATCTCCAAAGATTGTATTAAGGAAGCAAATAAACTAAGAACATAACCCTGTGGACCTCTATGCTTATGAGTAAACAAAGATGGTTTGAAGTTGGATTTACCAACAAATATTACCAAGCGACGAAGGAGAAGCAAATATACTCCAGAGCTGTGGTAAATACACCCGGTGAACATTTTACTGTCTGGTTTAACACTGAAAAAATCCACAGTGTCAGAGGCTGAGCTCAAGTCCAGATGCACTACTGTGAATTCTCCTGTGTCACAACAAATCAGAGACTTGGGAAAGAGAAGGCTCAGCAGAGTAGCCCGTACAAAACAGATATTATAATCGACTCAAGATGGTGAAGTCATTGAGAGCCTCTAATAGCTGTAGAGTAACAACTCTTTCAAGAGGTTTAGCTCTAAAAAGACAGTTTAGAGTGAGGTCTATAACTGCTAGGAGCATACTAATCAACAGTAGTTTTTTTATGGAGAGGGCATACAACAGCATTTTTAATTATTGGACAAATATATACTGGATCATTACTATAAAGCTTTAAAGAGTTGCCTGACCGCATACCTCTGAGTTCTATCTCTCGAATGCACATATCCACCACCATGGGCCGCGTGGTGTTGTGAGCTTTGACAAGCGTGGTGAGATCACAGCTGTACACTTTCTTTATCCTGCGCAGGTCCGGCTGGCAGTCGCTGGGAACCAGTTTGGAGCATTGTTTGTGTACATTCAGCCCACAATCTAGCAGAGCAAGAAAAACGTGAGATAAACATAGAGAGAGAGAGAAAGAGAGAGAGAGAGAGATTAGCCTCTGACCGATAACACAATCATCGCACCAGGTTTAAAGATAGCAGTTTTAAAAAGCTTTCCCAGGTCAGTGATAAACTGCGCTGTCAGACATCGCAGCTGCAGCTAAGCTGTCCCAGTGTGCCGCGCCAAAGGTAGATAACAGCGGATGTAACAGCATGGTGGGAGTGGGTTCTTGTTGTAGTTTTTGTCACACGGAGCCTTTTGGACAGCTGAGAGTGCGAGAGGTGCCCCTGTGTGTGTTACAGACGTTTTTTTTCACAAAAAAGCAATTTTTTGAAGACAGATTCCTGCTGGTCTTCAAACTCCAGCGAGAACGAGGGAGGAGATGAGTAACAAAAAATAAAGGCAGGACAGACTGTGGGAAAGAAGAAAGAAGTTTCTCCTGTTTTCGACAGCACACGAGGTGTCTGATGATGCTAGTGTTTGCCTCAGGCTTATCGGCGTGGAAAATGCCGCAACAACAGACATCCTGTTAGGTAGAGAGCAACCAAGGCCACCTGTGTAGTTTGAAGACTGTGTCTTCACAACGAAGGAATCTCATGACCTCTGACCACCTGCTATTTCCAATATAAAAGCAATCAGTTGGTTCTGCTGCTATATTTAAATAATAAGATGAGAAACATGCAGTTTGGGCTGGTGGAGAAATTGGAAGGCAGGAAGCCTTAGGAGCCTATTTAATCTTTGACAGATGAGTCAAAGATTGTTTCTTCATTACCCAAAGGGACATCTTAGGGCAAATCATAACAAACATGACTTAAAACAGACAGAAATGTTGTTGATTGTAATAAATTTGGGCAAAAAAACATTTTTATTAGTTGTCATGTTTCATTACAAATCATGTTCCATTTCTTGGCTATTTTACAGTTTATCGTGCTGAAAAGAACATAAACAACATGTAAAAAGAAGTAAAAAAAAAAAATTCACTCATGTCACCTTTTAAGGTGACTGTAAACCAGGCTTTAGTCATCCACATACCACAACCTACTGTGATAAAATTCTGTCCATACTTGTCATTCCTCCTGCATATGTACCTGTAGATTATTTCCTAACAGACTGAGATTGACGCACACTAAATACTTCTTCAAACGATCACTGAACCTCACTTTTGTTATTTTCTGCTGTTTAATTTAAATGCTCCTAATACAGCTTCTTTCACGACTGTTACACAGTTGTGTTTATAACAAGAATAGCCAAAAACGTCACTTCGATTTGGCTCAAAATACGGTACGCCCCGGCTCCTACGGGAAAGTTGGCAACCCTATCTAGATGTGGTAACAGAAACAGAAATGTGCACATGGCCTAAATTAGGGCAATTGGCACTACTAGCATTGCTAACAAGAGCAATACTCTTCGGTGTTAAAGTTATTACTGATGGGAGAAAACTCAGTTAGCGATATTTGATGTAAGAACCCATTATTGAAAGAAATGTTTCCCAGAATATGTTAAGACATGTCTGATAATCCTTCAGACTGCAAGTAAAAACAAGACAAAGGAGATAGCAGGAAAACTAAACGGGGTACATCAAAATTAATCCATTTTGTCCTTTTGACTTTTTGTATGTCTATCATGATTATACTGGATTTAGAAATGTTGGTGGCCTTTTGGAAATCAAAGTGTTAATGCTAGCATCGAAATTCTCCAGAAAGGTGTCTGACATAAGTGACACTTATGTCTTTTTTTTACATTAGTATAACTGCTTCATTTGAGCTGCAGATAGAAAAAATATTATGAGAGCTGTTTTAATATATTATTATAGTTTAAAAAAAATTAAAATTCTAAATTAGCCCAAAAGAAACAAGTTCAAAATTCTGACAGAAGTATCTCTAGTCTAAAAGTACTTCCATGATTCACTTGTTTGTCATTACTTATATAGAGAGAAAAATAAAACAAAAAGCAGGAAAAGCACCACTGAAAAATAAAAAAGAGAAAACATCCAAAAGAAGATGGTGTTATTTGCAGATGAAACACTACTTCAGTAATCCCACATGAATGTGACACAATCTTTACAATACACAGTTTGAATGCTGCAGAGAACATTTACCTGAACATCGGACCCCCTGGGCAATGAGGCCCCACATGAAGTTGGCACAGTACTCGCACCAGTGTGGCCCTCGAAAGGTATGTACCTGTGGTCAGAAATTTCACAATGTTAGTCAGTGATCGGTTGAAAATAGAGAACTTCCTCTTTCATATACTGGACCGTTAACCCAAACCGCACCGGATGGAACCCCTCACTGAATGGGAGCATATGTGTATACACCAGGCAGATTAAAGGATTTATTACAATGCGTCTGGCATCTGCTGCTGGGCAATTGGATACATGCAGTCGAGCGCAGTGGCCAGCCTGAAAGTCAAAATAACAGATGTACACCCTCCCTGCACACTTAGATCACCGATAAGATCACAAATGGAGCCACAGGCAGCCCCACATGCACACGCGTGCATATATAGACACACACCTACAAAAGCACATTGAATAGGTACCAGTGACCTATGAAGTGCAGAGGTGCAGAAAGCATGTGGCAGGTGGTGGGTGGAGGATTGTTTCAAAGGAAAAGAGAACAAAGAAGGTGGCATTCATTATAACCTGCCTAGTAACTTACACCAAATATACAGTTACAAAAATGTCAAGGCACCCAGAGGCTAAATTTCACCTACTTCTCTTTTCAATGCTAAAAACAACATAACTCTGCAGCACTCGAACACTCACAACAGCCTCTATAACCGTTGTCACAATATCAGAGCCGCCAAGCAAAAATGTCTCTAAAAGCTTTGAAATCAATGCTAATCAAAGCTTTCTGCTGTTAATGGGTTGTGGTGTAGTGCATCCATTAGTTCCCCTCAGTGCATATGAGTGTCAGCTGGTTGGGTTCTCATGAAAATAGCTACAGACACACACTGGAGTCTGGGACAGGACAGGCAGACATCCAGCAAAAACATGCACAGTGTCTCGCAAAAGTGAACACACCCCTGTTAAAATTCCCAATGTGAGATTTAGAAGTGAAAAATCCTCTCCAAACTGTTTAACATGTTTAATGTGACATCTAGCCAGCAGAATTCAACTAAAACATACAAACAAAAACCTGCTAAGGGGAAAAATCTAAAAACCAAAAAGGGTGTAATGTCCTGGTTCCTTTAAACTAAAGGTTTGTTGAAACACCTTTTGTGTCAATGTCGGCATTCAGTCATTTTGGCTTCCCATCTGCCGTCAGTTATATGAAATCTGATTAAATGGAAATAAAGTTCAGTTGTAGTGGCAAGATTTTCATGACATTTAATCATTTGCATCTTTTAGCTAAAGCAGCGGTTTGCAGAGATAACAGATCACTAAAACAACACCACGATGTTAGACACCATGGTGGCGGCACAATGCCCGAGGGATACCTTCCTAAGATACAACTTTTTTTCCCCTTTCTTTTTCTGTGAAACACCAACAGTTTAAAAATCCGGTAAGTTTTGACCTCAAACTTTCTGATGTTCACTCAACAGCCAAAGATGAAGATGGGTTTTATTTTTAAGCATCGCTGTAAGTTTAAACATACAGCCAAATAAACAAAAGCATGAACAAGAAGGGAGTTAAAGTTTTCAAATGGCCAAGGCCCAAGTCCAGAACTCTGGGCCCTGGCCCTAATAATCTGGACTCACTTGAAAACGTATTTCAATATTACAGATTTTATAGAACTTTTGCAAGGTAGTCCAGATGTGGGATGCTGATAAACTCTTACTAATAAAGCCTGAATACAGGTCACACTGAAGATTAAAAACAGTTTGGAAATGAAAATTCATCCTGGTCTTACATGAACCTAGAATATTACCAGACGTGTGAAAAGTTTTAAAAGCCACTATACCTAGTTTAAATGTTCAAAAACCATCTAATAAAGAACATCTTTATTATTCATTTAATAGAAAAAGTTAAGTGTGAGAATTTATAACTGCGAACAACTACGATCAGGCTGGCAAACTTTTCCTTTTGTTTACTCTTACAGAAAAAGCTGCTTACCTTGAAGTTGTGGATCTTTTCATAGGAGCTCAGCTTCTCAGGTGTGTCTTTCAAGGCACTCCGTCGCACCACAGGTGAGGAGATCTGTGGACAGGAGGCCAGCAGTTTAATAGGCTTCCACAGAAGGGTTCCCTTGCTCCCAAGCTTGACTCCCAGGGCTAACGCCAGCAGCTCCTGACGCTTCCTCTCCTGCCTTTTTGCCATGCGAGCAATCAGCTCCCCTTCTAAACCCCCTCTGCTTGCTTCAGCCTCCATGCTTGACTGCTCGGGGTCCCGGAGACAGTCCGAGTCTTCTGAGGAAAGCTCTGGTGGAGGGGGTGTGAGTGCTGTGCAGCAGATGCTGCTGGCAACAGCCCAGCACACAGGGAACAGATACACTCCACTCTGCTCGGCACAGGAAGCGCTACTGATGACAGCTAACGCAGGAGTTGACTCTGCATCTCGTCTGAGCCCAGTGGGAGCAGAGAGCAAGACGAGCAGGAGGAACAGGATTGGAAGTGGGCGGCCTGAGGGTAGGAGCGTGCCTCAAACAATGGCCCTCATTCACACGCCCAGAAAGGGGAGAGAGAAAGAGAGAGAACAGACTCTAAGATGAGATGTTAAGAGTGAGGTGCTGTCAGGACCAATTCACAAAGCTCAACCGCTCTCTAAAGCAGGATCAACAGTGCAGACCCACACCCCCCACATCCCGCTTTTTAGGACACAGCTCATTCCCATTAGAGGGCTGCCCTCTGGCCACACTCCACCTCACTTAGCCGGACTTAATACTCCATTCTCAGTCAGCACAGGGTCGCTTCTAAATGGGTCACTTGGTTGCTTGAAGACAGACCCAAGTTTATTCAAAGCTGGGTCGTTGTAACCAAAACAGATCTTGACCTCCAGCTATGTCCGTCTGCTAGTGGAATTCCCCACACTGCCGCCCAGACGGGATCTCACAGACACTCTGACTGCAGATTGCTCCTGCCTGTCATCATCCGCTGCCTCCCAGAACCTACACTTCCATACCATTAACTCAGATTGAGAGGGATTAGAGCCATACACCATGCACAAGGAATAATCCAGTAGTGCCCAAATCCAAGCAAAATCCCAAGTGTAATCTTATTTTCATGTCTCCAGACATGTAGGGTTTTTGTTTTTTTCAGTGGGGGGTTGTTGCTATGCTTATGGTTAATTTGACCACATTAGCTCTTCTAGTCAACACAAAAAGCAACTGCAATGGCACAACCTATAACCTAGTAAATAACAAAGACAGGTACATTTCTTCTAATTTGAGCAGAAATGCACAAAGACATCGACCGATGACCAAAAATGGAAGATTCTTAGTGAACACGTAACAGCACACAGTTGGTACTAATAAGATAAAAACATGCTTCTCAAATGTCTACATTGCAATGTAAAAGTAAAAATTTTAAAGTAATTTATCCTAAATAAAAACAGCTATGCGCACATTTGTCATGCACCGTGTGTGTGCGTGTAGCATCTTTTGTCTGAAGATGTGTGACACAGACTGAGAGACAGCCGTTGGTTAGCGGTTAGCGTTAGCATTAGTTTACTCAAATTCCCTTATTTATCCTCGGTTTAATGGTAGTGATGCTAATATTTCCATTTGTGGAGTTTGTGAAGCTAACTTTTTTAATTAGCTGTGTCCACCACTGCCAATAGCACTCTTCATAGTGGGTGCTGTTACTGAGAGAAGAATACTCAAAGTTAGCCTGTTTGAAAATCTCAGTGAGGCTTTTAAAAAAAGGTCAGAAGAGGCACTGTGAGACAAGAAAATATTTAAAATGAAACTGTATTTTCTATATGTCAAGACATGTGATTGGCAGATTATAATGGAAACCTGAACAGAGTGCAGCTGAATTGCTTTATCGTTTGGAGCTTTCAACCTTTGTCACATTTGGATTTGGAAAAGTTGGCTGTCGTTCAGAAATGTCAATGTTAAGATAAGTATCTACATTCGGTGGAAACACACTGTTTTAGTAATGTAAGTGGCACTTATTGCTAATGTAAGATGCTAAAATTTAAGACGTTAACTACGTGATACTTTTCTTTGTTCTAAAATATTATTAAAATACGTTCAGTGATGTTCACATACCTTCTTGCATTCATAAAGAGACCCTGGAATTGCATATAATCTGTCCTAGCAGGGTAAAGCCTTACAATAAACCAGTGACTAAAGTTCTGATCGATGTATCTCCAGTTTAGAGGGATATTCAATGCAGAACATTTGGTATAGAACATAATAAAATGACAACTGATAGATTCAGCAATGCCAAGAGTACACAGCGAACTTCAAATCTGGGATAAAAACTAAGAAATTGGCAGCTTCAGCTGTCTAATTTCCATTTTGTAACAATTCCTTTAATTCGCTTTTAATTGCAGTTCATAGTTTCTTTTCTGACGATTCTTTTACTTGATGGTGTTTTAGTTCGACCTGTCCCCCATCTTGAGCAGGATTTCAATGGGACCTTCTTGGCTAAATAAAGATTTTATTATGATTATTAAAGAGCAAAAGAAACCATCAAATGATCATATTTTCCATTTAAGCATTTGCTCTTGGTTTACTCTTGCATTAGTTTAGAAGACCACCAATGTTCTTTTTCATAAAAGCTTGAGTAAGTTTGGTATTAAGAAAAATCATCCAATCTATAATCTATCATTTTCGCACAAAAAAAGTAAATAAAGAACGGGATTATTTTTATTCCATTTTAACTCTAACTCAATTCAGCTTTGATATCTGGTCAAAACGGTGCCCACCTATTTTTAAATTACATAGCCTCTGCTTTAGCAGACAACAACCAACAACAACGCTTTTTATATCTATAAATATTTGCATATTGTTCAAAATCAACCTCTGATAAACAGGTGATCCCCATCTCCAAAGGTGTTCCTCAGGGTTATTTCCTGAGACCAGTTCTGTTCAGCATCTATCAATATTTTTAGATGTATATTTAATCGTTGTCATCCATCCATCTATCCATCATCTTATCCTTGCAGAGCCGTGGGGATGGGTTAAGGCTGGTGCCTACAGTGATCATTAGGCAAGAGGCAGGTATAAACAATGGATGGATGGTCTAGACGTCCAGAACTGAGCAAAAAAAAAAAAAAAAAAGAGTACGGATATGAGATTAGAGACCATTTATAGAGGAAGCCAGATTACAGTTTGTAAATGCACGCAGGAAGAAAAGAAAACAAAGGAATTTTTACAGACATGTCCACACGGTCTGATGAAACAAAAATGTAAGTGTTTGGCTAAAATAATTAATGTTATTAATTAATATTATTAATGTGTGCTTGATCCCAGCTGTGAAGTAATGCGTGCAGAAGCTGCAGGAGGGACTGGTGCACTTTTTAAAATAGATTAAATCATCAGGGAAAAACATTGAGTGGAAGAACTGAAACATGTCAAGTAATCAGACAGTATGTTAAATGTGGAGCACAAATGGGTCTTCAAAACGGACAATGACACAATGCATACTTCCAATTTGGTTACAAAGTGGCTTAAGGGCAACAACGTCTGTGTTTCGGAGCTGCCGTCGCAAAGCTGTGATCTGAGTCTTGTGGAAAATTTGTGGGCAGAGCTGAGAAGGTGTGTGCAAGCGAGACTCAGTTAAACCTGTTCTGTCAAGATGAATGGACCAAAATTCCAGTGAGCTACTGTGAGAAGCATCTGGAAGAGTAAAGTTTGAGGTCTTAGCATTTAAAATGCAACTCTACCAAATACCAAGAAAATATGTGCCTTTTCTACAGTGTATGTAAACACCCGGTTTCAACAGTAGCTATGGATCCCACCACTGTATGAAAGAACTGTTCATCCTGGACTTTTTAAAACAAGATTACTATTTTTAGGTATGTACTCACAATGCTATTCTACAAATGAAAGCCAGATATTGTCGAAACTTCTTTCCTTTCAGTATACCCATTCTCAACCATGGGACACCTTACCGGTAAAGAAAAAGATCTACCTTTTGTTGACGTGCACCTCGTACTTGCTGCAACATGCTTTAACAAAGACGTCATTGATTCCTTCCGTCTCGGTTCCTAATAGCTAATCTTAGGGAGTTAAAATATGATTGTCATGTTATTTAGCTGTTTTTGCTTTTTGTGTTCTGTATTAATCACATCTTTTTCAATGTTTTATGGCAATATACAAACCGTGGCAGCATAGAAAATAAATATTTTCTCTCAATGCTCTTTCTGAGGATCAAACAATAGTAAATGAATTAAAGACTGATGCACCAGTGAGTTCTTTTTGTTTGATGGGCTAAACTGACCCATAGCTGCAAGAGCGACAGGACAGGTGAAGATATTCGTCACTCTAGTTGACATTCTTACACATGCCACGCCACGCAATCCCTCTCCAAAGTTATGTCTGTGGGGGCAGATGAGGAATCGGCAGCTCTGAGATATTTCAGCCTTGAGACGAGGGAGGAAGGGTGCAGGGAGGGAGACGAGGCCTGGTCCCCCTTTGTCTGCAGGCAGATGGCTACTTGTCTCTTAAAGAAGAGCTTGGACAAAAAAAGGACACAAAAGGTGGTCCACACAACAAGCTCGGCTTTCTTTCCAGTGGTTGTGCTCTTTTATTCCAGCGAGGCTTTGTGAGAGCACAGCTGAGTGGATCCAGTGAAGAACAGCACAGTAGGACAACAGTACAAAAAAAGCCTTAACAGCAACAAAATGACAAAAAAAAAAATAGCCATACTGTGAGGGTGGTAGTAAAAGAGAAGCTAGGAGGAAATTGACACTTTTGTCCGCGCTGGGAACACTGCAAATTGATCTACTTTTCTAATGTCTGAGGCTGAAATAAATAGCAGCTTTTGAAGAGTATATTTAACTGTGGAGTTTGAGGAGTATTTTTAACATTTTATAACTTAAACCTCAGCTGGGAATAGGTAATTATCTCAAACTAACAAGATCATTTCTTTATTTTAGCTTCAGCTTCATGAGAGCCACACCAGTGTGGCGAGTATAAGGAGCACTGAAGGGAAAGAAACTCAAGAGGTTGATTTAGTCAAACACACCTTTTAACCTTCTGCCAGCCTTTTAATTACCGAAGCGTTTACAGTTGCAGCATTATATAGGCATCAACCCGACCCTGAGTAAATAGATTTTGACTTTACAGTGAAACTACTGTGGCTGTAGGGCCTCAGGGCGTGTCTGTGTAACCGGTAAACATCAAGTTCAAAAAGCCACCACAGAGGCAGGCAGTGGGGCCCGGCTTTCTCCAATCTTTGAGAAGACAGATTTTCTGTTTGTGAGGCGCAAGCAGACTGATAAAGTCTAACATCAACACAGCTGCCACCGAAACTGAATCCTCAAGAGTGAAACTGGCAGGAGGAAGATGCTGACCGTTTTACAGGCGCCTCGATAACTAACAATTTGACATTTAGCAAAAGACACGCTCCACGTTTACTTGCAAGTGTGGGAGATAATTGGAGAAATGAATCCATTAAAAAACAAAAAAAAGCAAAATAAAACATAAACTTTTCCGTTAAAATCTTTTTTCTGAGACGTTTGTAATCGCTGTGAGATTCTTGGAATCATGACACACCCAGCTTAAAAAGGATATTACACACTTTGTCTCGTGAGTTACTGTGACGGTGTTATAAGTAATAGCTACGTTAGCTGTAGTACACAGAGTACATATCGCATTGCAACTTTAGAAAAGTTAAGAAATTATTATTGGAAGTATTGGAAGGCAAACACCGATTCAGTTGTGGGGAACAAAATTTTGTCTTAATTTTGTACGTGTGGAGGATTCAGTTAAATTCAATTCAATTTTTCAATTCAATTTTATTTATATAGCGCCAATTCATGAAACATGTCATCTCAAGGCACTTTACAAAGTCAAGTTCAATCATATTATACAGATTGGGTCAGATTATACAGATTGGTCAAAAAATGTTCCTATATAAGGGAACCAGTTGATTGCATCAAAGTCCCGACAAGCAGCATTCACTCCTGGAGAAGCGTAGAGCTACAGGGAGAGTCGTCTGCATTGTCCATGGCTTTGCAGCAATCCCTCATACTGAGCAAGCATGAAGTGACAGTGGAAAGAAAAACTCCCCATTAACGGGAAGGAAAACCTCCAGCAGAACCAGGCTCAGTATGAACGGTCATCTGCCTCGACCCACTGGGGGTTAGAGAAGACAGAGCAGAGACACAACAAGAGAGACAAAAAAGCACAGAAGCACACATTGATCTAGGAATCTGTTCTACATTAGATGGTAATAGCCGGTGATCTGTCTTCCCTAGATGATGTCTCAGTTAACAGAACGTCAGACCAGGTGTACCTACTATGAAGATAAAAGAGAGAGAGTGAACAAAAAGTTATAAGCAGAAATGATGACAAGCAATGCTTAATTGAAGAACAGTAGAACTCTATAGAGTGAGAAAAATAGACCCTGATGTCCTCCAGTAGCCTAAGCCTATAGTAGCCTAACTATAGAGGTAGCTCAGGGTAACATAAGCCACCCTAACTATAATCTTTGTCAAAAAGGAAAGTTTTAAGATTAGTCTTAAAAGTAGACAGGGTGTCTGCCTCACGGACCAAAACTGGGAGTTGGTTCCACAGGAGAGGAGCCTGATAGCTAAAGGATCTGCCTCCCATTCTACTTTTAGAGACTCTAGGAACCACCAGCAGACCTGCAGTCTGAGAGCGAAGTGCTCTGTTAGGAACATACGGGGTAATCAGAGCTCTGATATATGATGGAGCTTGATTATTAAGGGATTTATACGTTAGAAGAAGAATTTTAAATTCTATTCTTGATTTAACAGGAAGCCAATGAAGGGAAGCTAAAATAGGAGAAATATGATCCCTCTTGTTGATTTTCATCAGAACTCTTGCTGCAGCATTTTGGATAAGCTGAAGACTTTGAACTGCATTTTGTGGACTTCCTGATAGTAAAGAATTACAATAGTCCAGCCTTGAAGTAACAAATGCATGGACTAGTTTTTCAGCATCACCCCTGGACAGAATGTTTCTAATTTTGGCGATATTCTTGAGGTGAAAAAAGGAAACTCTGGAAACCTGTTTAATATGGGATTTAAATGACATGTCTTGGTCAAAAATAACACCAAGATATTTTACTTTATTACCAGAGGCCAAGTTAATGCCATCCAGATTAAGTGATTGGTTAAGAAGTTTATTTTTTGAGGACTCTGGCCCAAAGATTACAACTTCTGTCTTGTCAGAATTTAAATGCAGAAAATTTAAAGTCATCCAGCTTTTGATGTCAGCAAGACATGCCTGCAGTCGAAATAACTGATTGGATTCATCAGGATTTATGGATAAATATAGCTGAGTGTCATCAGCATAACAGTGGAAATTAATCCCATGCTGTCTGATAATTTTGCCAATCGGAAGCATATATATAGTAAATAGAATTGGTCCAAGGACTGAACCCTGTGGTACTCCACAGGTGACCCTAGAGTTTGAGGAAGATTTATTATTAACATGAACAAACTGGAATCTGTCCAACAGATAAGATTTAAACCAGCCTAATGCTTTTCCATTATGCGCTTCACCTTAATAAAAAAACAAAAAACAGAATGCACAACAGGTTAGGTGCTGGTCCTTAGATTTTGGAGTTAGAGAGAGCCGTGGCTTGCCTCACACTGCTCAAAAGCGCACCTAGTGGTGAAATTTCGCTTATTGCTCCTTTAATCGTCTACACGTTCACAACAGACCTGTTGTCAGCTGTGTCAATCATCCTGGTCAGCTGATCATTTTTCAAATGTCTACAAGATCTGGGAAAGCAGATCATGTCATTTCAAAATAACAGAATGTTGCAGAATTAAAAGAGCGTACGTCACTGACGGACGGGTCAAAGCTAAAGAGGGGGATTGATACAGCACCCTAAGCCAGTGTAACTTTGTGCAGTAACACAAATGTTGAACAGCGGAGAAAATGGCTTCACGTTACAAAAATATGCTAAAATCAGCAAACACGAGCAAACCACAAGATAGATTAAGTCTTCTCTTCTCTGCTAACTTACTGCATTATGACCCCGTTCTACTGCCAATAAGAGCCTTACCACTAACGACAACGTCACAGAGCCTCACAAACACTTCCTTTTTCCTCGTTCCATGGAATTTTTTCCCATTATTTTGCTCACCCTGAAGCAAAACATTTATGAGACGTAACAAGTACACGAATAATTTATTAGGACACAAACGGTCACAGATGACAACCCAAGGGCAGATGGTTAATTACTGCTGCAATCACAATGTTGAATGTGTGGGGCAGTCATATTGGTTTTAGACATCAGGGTTGGTGAGAAACCTTCAATATTTCAAGACAAAATGAAAACTTTAGTGTGCTCCAGTTGGTTTTTATGATTTGATACATAGCCATTCTGACTCAGATCTTTAATAAATGGAACACAGCAGACAATTGTGAGCTCAGAAAATATGTTATTGGCAATCATTTTTAAATCTGCATTAATTTCTGGAGATCCCTGAAACCAATCTCTTGATGTTTTATGACCGAACATCTCTCGGTTTTGAGAAGCACTGGGTTTAGATGATCTTAAAGGCAGTTCTACACTGCAGTCGCTCTCTAAAAACATTCATATGCTTCTAAATTTAAACTTTAAAATATGTTGATGATTACTGACTGGCTTATTTTGTTTCCCAAAAACAACGGGAAAAAAGCTATCCAGTTTTATTCATATTCTCATCGACAGTTTTGATTTTATAACTCAGGTTCACAACAAGAATTATTACAAGGGCCTCTGCAGATAGGACATGTAAAATCTGACAAGATAAAGACAATTTTATCATAATCTACACTGCAAAAACGGAACTAAAAATAAGTACAATTTTCTTAAAATGTATCTGTCCTTGATTTGAGCAGGTCAATAAGATGATCTGCCAATGGGATAAGAGTTTTGCACTTAAAATGGGGACAACTCATTTCTATCATCTTATTTCAAATGCAGGATGTCTAATTATCCTGTTTTAGGGGTCAAAATACTCGTTCCATTGGCAGATGATATTATTTACCTGCTCAAATCTAGGACAAAAACACACATTTTAAGAACATTTTACTTATTTTTAGATCTGTCTTTGCAGTGTATTACAGTTCACTCAGCAACAAGTAAACCTGTTTTAATTTTATTTATTTAATTACAATTCAATTTAAATCCATAAAGTCTAACTCGGTTTATAAGTGTTGATAAAATGTGAAATCTTCCCTTTGATTTGGTCCCTTTTAACAGGAAGAGACATCCATCAGCACCAGACTCAGAATCAATACAGCTACAGCTCATGTCGGTGGAGGGTGTCATCTGTCTGTCACCGACTGTGGCTGGATGACAAAATACCAGCTGGACAAAATAATCCCCGAAGCAATCAGTCAAAACTGAGAGTTACATCAAGGACAGGGCGGAGGACAAAAAAAGACAAGGCCAAGAAAACAAAAGCCTCTGTCAGTGAAGATCCAGCCATCAATCTATCAGGACTCAAAAGACCAGGAGAGACAGTTTAAGACTGCCACCTAGTGGAAGGACGTTTCTCCTCTATGAGGGATACAGGCTTTCCTTGTTCCGTGTTGATAAACCATTCACAGTCCCTAATCAGACAAGAGAGCCAAAGGAGAACAATGTGAGACGTGTTTGGCTTCAAATCAGCGAGCCTGATATGGAAGACAGGCAGAGCAAAGTCGCAGTCCCCTCGGTCATCATTACCTTTCAGTGTGAGCAACGAAGCATGGCAGCGGTGAACACAACCAAAGGCTGAGAGGATAATGTATGTCACAGGACAAAGGGCCCCCTCACAAAAACTCACCGTTCTACTGCAAAGGCAGCGTCGAAGTAGATCAAAAGCAACGTGTCAAACAATGGATTAATAGCTTAATTAAAGCCAAAAAAGATATATTTTGCATTAACAAGCATTAACAAACAAATGTGTGAAAAATAACACACCAGACGCAACAGTTAGTTTGCTTTCGGCTTATATGTTTGCATAAGTATGAATTATAAACACTGCATGGAAGGAGTATTGATACTCCTTTAACATTTTCATAGTTAGTCATGTGACAACCGGCAACTTCATAGTATTTTAGTGGGATTTTATGTGACAAACCAAGTAGTGCATAGATATGAAGTGGAAGAAAAAGGATAATTCATTTTTTTTTTTTTTTCTAAAATAAAATAATAGCATGAGGTGCATTTGTCCTCACTCAGATTGGATGAAAAGCATCTATTTGCACCCATTTTCAAGTCTGGCCAAAGAGTCAAAGAGAATAAATTTAACATGTGCAGATTAAGGCTGCCACATGTTTCTTCCAGGTTTGCCTTCTATTTAACTCCATTCACCTTTCCACTAAGTTTTACCCAGCTTTCCTCTCTCTGCTGAATTAAAGTAACCCCCACAGCATGATGCTGCCACCACCGTGATATTTAGTGGGTATGGTATGTTCGGGGTAATGTGTAGCATTAGTTTTTCTGCCACAAACAGCATTTTGCATGAAGCCCAAAAAGTTCAGTTTTGGTCAGTTTTCACATCCTTGTTTCATTCTCCTTCCCCTTCACTAGCATGTATTAAGGAGAATTTAGAGAGGCCAATTAACCTAACAATCATGTTTTTGGACTGTGGGAGGAAGCCGGAGTACCCGGAGAGAACCCACGCATGCGCAGGGAGAACATGCAAACTCCATGCAGAAAGACCCAGGGCAAGGGTAGGACTTGATCCAGGACCTTCTTGCTGCAAGGCAACAGCGCTACCCACTGCGCCACTGTGCAGCCCCAGTGCTGAATTGATTATTTGAATTGGGTAATGTAATGGTCTGGCTACCTATCTCAGGTCTTCACCGCTTCTTGCTTTCTTGACAGCAGGAACCTGCTCCAGCCACCTGCTACCTTCAGCCGGATAATATGAAAATAACCTCAATAACTCCACTGTGCTGAGATCAGAGCTCTTTGGGCATCTGCACAATCTAGTGAGGGACTTTACTTGGTGCTGGAGGCAGCTTTCTGTTTAAATGAACAAGCAAGTCGTCACCTGCACTGTAACAGCTGTGGTCAACCACAATGGTTGAGAAGCAAGAGCAGCGGCCCTCAAACTGGGGTCCCCGGACCCCCCGAGGGCCGCGAACCACTGGTTGGAGGTCCGTGAAACGCGTGTTGTCGGGCCTGAGGGGGCACTGCTGAGGATGCGTCGGGGTTGAGCTAAGTAACACAATGGACAAATATTTAACTCTGTCCACTTCATCAAATAAGATAAAAGCCAAATCAGCTAAAATTAGGAAGTATGACAACAGTTACATCGAGTTTGGCTTTATCGAGAACGAGGCTCTAATCTCCACCAAATCTCTAATATTAGGTGTATTTATAAATATATATTTTTTTAAAAACATACATAATTCCTAATGTATTTAACGTTACAAAAGGCTTTTTAAAAATACTATCAGCATGAGGAATCTAAAATTTTACCGCTGCTAAGGGGTCCCTGGCCACGAAACGTTCGAGAACCCCTGAGCTAGAGAAGCTACGTCTTCATGTGACATGAACAGCGACCAAACTCACCCTGTCATCGCTCTGGAAGGTGACCCGGCGAGGCTCGGTGCGCCCCCGGCTCAGTCTGTGCACCATCTTGTCTTTGAGCAGAGACGTGTAGCCCAGATGCTCGTAGATCGGGTTTGTGGTCATTTTGGCGATGTACTCCGCCGCCTTGGTCTCGATGTAAAGAGTGATGAGAGCGTCCGTCACCAAGTCGTGGACAGACTCGAACCTCTTCTCCCCGACAAAGTGCTTCCCGTCATAAAACAACCTGTAGTTGAGGGTCTGGTGTCCAAAGCTGGAGGGATAATTATGGGCAGGAGAGCTTGAACAGGTGGTATAATAGCTGGGCAGAACGCTGGAAATAGAGTCAAAATGTTCGTGTTTCAGGTTTAATGGTGTTTTCTTTAGTACCTTAAGGCCAAGGTGTGAGTCCCAGGCTGTCTTTGACTCTCCCTGATGAGGTAAGCCCCCTCTTTACCTGCCAGCAGCTCATCTGCATATTCTCGAGATATGATGCCATGAAATCTATTTTAAAAAAAGAATGATTTTTGTCATTAACAACCAACAGGTTTACATGCGCGATTAGATGTTGCAATGAAATTTGCCTAAAGCTGAAAACGAAACTTACTTAACCATTATCTGATACATGGCTAAAATGATGTAGAAAAGCATTCGCTACACAGTAATAGCAACAACAAAAGCACACACACAAAGAAAGAACGTAGTCACGTTAAACTCACTCTCTGCCATAGTACTTGGGTCTGCTCTCCATCTGTAAACCAGAGGAAGAAATATTGGCTGCAGCAATGCGATACGAAAGCTCAAATTAATAGCTTTGCAAATTGTTCCTTAAAGCCCGCATGAAAGATAAAGGACTTTACACCACAGGCCAGATTATCTCCATCTGGGCCTCTGCGCCCTGTTCACAACTAGCAAACCATAAAGCCCAATCACAGAGTAGGGGGAAATAAATTGGAGGCAGCGCTGGAAAACTGCATGTAAAAGATGACCAGTTGCAAAGAAATTAATATCAGACATGCTGGAATGACACACCAGGGTGTATAAGGTGTCTGGAGCACCAGATATATGACCTGGAGCATATTTTTTTCTACATCACTATATTTTCTGGTCTTCACATGACTGTCGAGGGGAAGCTATCTGAGTAAAAGTACAGTAAAAGACGGCTTCTTTTTTTTTTTTTTTTTTTTTTTTTTACCACCATTCAGAAATTCCTTCTACACAGCTGGTAGAGAAAAGGCTCCAATAAAGAACTTCTACTAATGTAAAACATAATTTTGTACTGAATTACCAGCCTGCCACTAATCTCACACAACCAGCCCCAGAGCTTTTACTTTGCTCATCAAAGTGTGACACCACTCAAAATAGGATGAGGCACGCATCGGTTCTGCCGGGTTATACAATAGAAGATTGGCAGGTCTCTCTGTAAAGACGGTAAAAAAAGAAAAAAAGTGTGTTAGGAACTCCGTATGTTCCTAACAGAGCACTTCGCTCTCAGACTGCAGGTCTGCTGGTGGTTCCTAGAGTCTCTAAAAGTAGAATGGGAGGCAGATCCTTTAGCTATCAGGCTCCTCTCCTGTGGAACCAACTCCCAGTTTTGGTCCGTGAAGCAGACACCCTGTCTACTTTTAAGACTAATCTTAAAACCTTCCTTTTTGACAAAGCTTATAGTTAGAGTGGCTCATGTTACCCTGAGTTACTTTTATAGTTATGCTGCTATAGGCTTAGGCTACTGGAGGACATCAGGGCCTATTTTTCTCACTCTACTGATTTCTACTGTTCTCCAGATTTGCATTGCATTACATTGAAATGACTGTTGTCATTTCAGCTTTTAACTTTTTGTTCTCTCTCTTTTTTCTTCATAGTAGGTACACCTGGTCTGACGTTCTGTTGACTGCGAAATCATCCAGGGAGGACAGATCACCGACTATTACCATCTAATGTAGAACAGATTACTAGATCAATGTGTGCTTCTGTGCTTGTTTGTCTCTCTTGTTGTGTCTCTGCTCTGTCTTCTGTAACCCCAGTCGGTCGAGGCAGATGACCGTTCATACTGAGCCCGGTTCTGCCGGAGGTTTTTTTTTCCCCGTTAATGGGTGGTTTTTCTTCCCACTGTCGCTTCATGCTTGCTCAGTATGAGGGATTGCAGCAAAGCCATGTACAATGCAGACGACTCTCCCTGTGGCTCTACGGTTCCCCAGGAGTGAATGCTGCTTGTCGGGACTTTGATGCAATCAACTGGTTTCCTTATATAGGACATTTTGACCAATCTGTATAATCTGACCCAATCTGTATAATATGATTGAACTTGATTTTGTAAAGTGCCTTGAGATGACATGTTTCATGATTTGGCGCTATATAAATAAAATTGAATTGAATTGAATTGTTAAATTTTACCAGTGTTTTGACGACGCTGTTTTTTTTTTGTTTTTTTATCAGAGAAGTGTCTTTGTTTTGTGGATCTGTGTTTTCTAAGCTGATTAAAAGGCAAATATTGGCTTATTTTAGAGCCAGAAGCCCTAAACATTTTGACAGTGTGCTAACTTCAGTAATCACAGCAGATCAAGTTGCTAAATAAATCTTTAAAAATGCCTTTGGAGCCATAGAGGGATGCTGGTGTGTCGTATAAAACAGCAATAGGCAACAGTCAGCTGTTACCTCTCAGTTAAAACAAGCCCATTTTAACAGGAAGACATGAAGTAAACATGTCGCCAAAAAGGCGACATGTTTACTTCATGCTATGCAGGGGAGCGTAAGAGAGAGTTGAGAAAATAAAAAAATTCTCAGCAAAACATAGTTTATGCCAAGGTGACGACAGAGAGCTCCAGTGAGTCAGCAGCCAGACCATCTGCTGCTGTTGTTTGTGAGGATTTAATTTCATTGTAAGTAAATAAATTAACAGGATTGTTTTTATTGTTGTTTTTATTTTTGGTGTCCTCTTTCAACAAGAGCATTGGCTTACAACCAATAGGAAGTTCTCTCCAAACATATCTCCTGGATGTTTACCTATAATCAGCTGCAACAGCGATTTGGTTTTTAGCAGTCGCTATGGCAATTTAAAGGGGTCTAGTCACATACTATGACTATATATATTATAAAAAAAAACATATATTCATCTGCAAGTAATACAACACCATACAACACCAGGACATACACCAAGTGTTTGTCCTGATCGTGTTTCCTCAGTCCTTTTTAAGCCTGAGAAGAAGTTTTGCACCGGGCGCGATCAGCAGACATAAACATTGTTGCGCCATCTGCCGGCAGTCCCACGGAGCTATCAGAAAGCAAGATGGCGACAACTGATGCAGCTACTGTAAGAGCCAGTAGAGTAGACCGTCCTGCAATGCCTCGTAGTAAAGTGAAGGTTCGTCTTATGCCTCTTAGCATCAAAGATTTTTTAGTACTTGTTCACACTTGACCTTTGACTTGTCCTCGTTCTTTTTGCACCTTCGCTGGACGTTGCTAACTCGATAGGTTGCATTGCTTCTCCTTGTTTACTCATTGCACGAATGCGCAATATTGTACTTCTGGTCACGTGGTGTTGTTATGGTAAATATACGCAAAACACATTGTTTACTAAACAAAGTGTAAAACAGAAATAAAATATAGTAAGCCAACAGGGCTTTTATTTAATCGGGAAAACCTTTGTATGCAACCAGTGTGAGCTGCTGGCGCAAAAGTTGGTAAAGTCATAGTACGTGACCAGGCCTAGGTATTTTAACTTCCTTTCCAACTATTGCATTAGGCTAAATTTACTTTTTAGGGCAACGCATGTTAATAGACGTACTTATATTTTTACAGAGTTTGAGTGGCATGATGGATAGTACCCTATGAATCACGTTTTTACGGTTGCATTACGGTAGTGCAGCTCAACCATCACAAGTAAAGCATAGATTGATCACATGTTACACGTAAGTCTCTCGGCTGATTCCATTCCCTAAAGCTCATCTTTAACACAACCACTGCATGACCTACTAATATATATTCCAGTGAGAAAGTTGGAGAAGTTAGATGCCTCTGCTCATCAGAGTAAAAATGCAGGTCAGAACTGGGGCAAAAAGGAGATTGCCTACCTGAATACTGCCAGAATTTCAGTATTTTGAATGATGGTTTCTGACAGAAAGAGTCAATTACTACTATGGTAAAATACAGTAGGACCGTGGGTAGCACAGAGTGCTTTTTACCCCCTGGGTCTGCAAGCTACAGTTCTCCTCCTTACTGGACAAATTGCCACATAAATCTGCACCATGTGAACACAATTTAAACTTGAGTATTTGCTGTCACTACCTTCTTTTTTGGGTGGTCAGTGTATTATTATTTTTTTGGAATATATTTCTCCACTTATATCTTTCATACAAACGTACCATATGCCCTTTAAAGGTCGAAATGTCTATTTGGTATTACAGGCAGAACTGACAGAACAGGCAGGGCTTTGTTTTTAGTCTGAAATCATGGTGCACTTGATATGGATATATTCCAAAATTTCCCCTCAAACACTCACTAAAATATATTTTCCAGCAAATAAAATGATAACACTTAATTTTCAAGCAGCGGCAAAACAAAGTGTTTAAACAATCACTCTTGAGGCAATTTCCAAGCCGTGGGGAGCCACTCCCCACAGGTTAGTATTACTGATTGGTCTGGCATCCAGCTGCCGCACTCAATCATTTTCCCAGGAATAAACTCGAGCTTCAAACCTGAAAGTAAAAGCTTAGTTTAATCTCCAGACAGAGTGCGCCTCAAGTCTGGTAGACCCGGTTTGTGAGGGGAAAATAAAGAGGAAATAAACAGGGCCAGCAGGTGTTTCAGGGTAACCTGACCCTAGCCAGATTGATATCGCTCCGCCTAGCTTCACTCACATCCATCTGGGACCTCTCCCATAGAGAGTGATTTCTCCAACCAATTTTATTGTTTTTTCCTGCGTCTCTCTCACATCGTCACGGGTTAGCTTTGGTGTGAGTGGTTGAAATAGCACGTCAATAAAGATGACAGACAAGTGGCTTATCCAATCATATGCAAGGATTTTTGATAAGGCCCAGCCCTCAAAAAAGGCAATTCCTATGGATCAGTCCCAGATGGATGTGAGTGGAGCTAGGCGGAGCGAAATACATCTGGCTAGGGTCAGGTTAGTTTCAGGGTGCTTTGGTGACTAACCACATGTTCAGAGGTGACATTGGGACATTTCTTATGATGAATGCAGCCACAGATAAAACACATGCATTCCCTTCATCAGTGCTGTGACAGTGTTTCATGCAAAAATTCAAAATTCAGCCTGTTTCCAAGTGCACACTTTCAAATTACCCAAATTAGGTCAAGCCTAATTAGCATTTTGCTAAAGATAATTAGTCACCAGATTTAGTTTATTATCAATCATGTTTCCAGCGAGTATGATGGGACATTATGCATTTTCTCAGGCTGTGGACAACTGATGCAGCTATTTAGCCTCATTTTCCGAAATGTTTACAAGCCAAACAATTAACATAAGATGAACCCACTCCCTCCAGCCGCTCTCAGTAGCCGGCTTTCTACCAGTCACAGATGCACTGACCTCCTGAGGACATGTGATCCTCTTCGGTCTCGGAGCTTCCTGCTGGAGCTGGTACACTGTCAGATAAAACACGCATGTTAATGAAGTTTGTCTGGCCCACTGAGCTATAAACAGCTCAGTGCAGAGCTCGGCGCAGGGCATAATTGCACGCATATGGCAGATGTGGGGGCCAAAATAAATACAGTTAAAACAAGGTTCAGAGGAAATAAACTAAGTGTGTTTTGCCGGATTTATAGACGGGGGATTAATGGAACAATTAGTCCATTAATTGGAAAACAATGTTTCCAATTAATGGCCTTAGAAAAGAAAGTATTTACTTATCTAATGTCACATCCATAGTTATTGGAACCCCTACTAAATATATGTCAGACATGGGTTTTATTTGAGTGCCTTTATTTATGTTATTTTAAACCAATATTACTGATGGCACTATTATTAATTAGTTACCGTTAATAATTAGTGTAAGACTGTGATGACGATAATAATAACAGAGGTAAAAAAAAATGAAAAGAAAGAAAAAGCCTTCGGAGGTCAGTGTTAGAGATCTGAAGCAAAGAGTGGCATTTTGGGGTCACTGAGTCTCCATAACAAACATGAGATGGTTTATAAATCCTAACCAGGTGTCTGGGAGGCATGCCAGGAAAAAGCCTTTTTTGTCCCAGCGCATCACAAACATTGGCTATAAACCTGGAGGGAGTTCAGCTGAAACTGTGTGCTTTGGTTAGATGAGACTAACACTAATGTTCACAGGTCTTGAAGCCAAATTTGAAATTTTCTGTCAGGGTCTGTATTTAAAAAAACAAAATTTGCCTGGTTGTTCTCATTACTATGTAGATGAGATCGCCATCAGACTCCAGTATGAACAATCTATATCCTCCGAGCCCACAAAATTATGGCTGGCTTTATCAGCAGTACCTTGCAGCTTCTTGCTTCCTCTGACACACTTCAATGATGCAAAAGTTGGGATGAAATATGGCAGGACCATTGGGCCTGAAGATCAGATTAATGCTTTTCTGATCATCAGAAAAAGGGGAGAGAAAAATCAGCCGTGTGTAGAATATGGGCAGTGATTTTAAGATGTTGGCCTGTTTTTTCCTGCAGTGTGAAGGCAGCCTAAAACTGAGCTTTTCTGCGACACCCAAGGAGGGTCTGGTGTGGAACAAAGCACAAAGGTATGAGGAAACATTCCCACTGCTAAATATGGCAAAGAACCTGTAATGCTGTGGGCCTGTTTCCTTTACAAAGGCTCTGGGAACCATGTTGGTGTATTGCGCATGAAAACTATTTTAAATGAAAATCTGGTGGAATCTACCCGTAAACTGAACATATGTTCAAAGCAACACAGATGTTAAAAAATAATTTTTGTGTCTTTTCAACCATCAATTTTAGTCCTGGTACCAAACTCTTGTGTAAGATCCCAGGCATACTGCCAAAGGCAATTGTATAAAACATAACTGGAGGGTTGGGGCGGTGTGGCACTGGTGATTTTGAAAAAACGTTAAATTAAATGTTCTGAAATGAATGCACGTATTTTTCCCCCAAAAAAAAATGGTAACTAGTAGATTGTAATGCTGCAAGAAATGGTGAATTTCTCCCAGCATTTTACTTTTTGTTCATCATAGACAAGGTTATGGAGGGTGCTATATGTCAGGGTAAGACGTGCGTTTATTACAGGACAGGAGTTTTGTCTGTTGGAAATACGTTATGTGATTTCAGGCTGTTTTTATTTAGTTTTTGTTTTTTTAATTAATAAGCGCACAGATTTTCAAAGCAGAGACATTTTGACTTGCACATATTGTCTCAAATCCATGGCAATATGTATCGGATGCGCTGCAGTTAAGATCCTGGGAGCATGTTTGAATGGAAATGGGACAAAAGGCAGGCAAGGCAAGGCAAGGCAAATTTATTTGTATAGCACATTTCAGTACAAAGACAATGCAACGTGCTTTACATGATTAAAACATAGGAAAATTAAAAATTAAAAAAGCAAGTTGGAATAAAACGTAGAAACAACATAAAACATGGTAAAATAGAAACTAAAAGCAAACATTAAAAACAGTTGGACTACAAAGTTGAATGTTTCAGTCATGTCAAGCTTTTAGACCCATACTTTTCATGATGAAATAAAACTTTCCACCCTGGGGAAAAGATTGCTCAAAAGCATTTTCAGCAAACCACATGTATGGCAACTAAAGGGTAAGAAATGAGTGGCAAGTCAAGATCTGTTGTAGAAATGTTGCTAAGGAAGACTAATCAACTGCAAACTGGGGACTTTGCTCATTGTTTGCAAACTCCATTTTTAAGCCAAAAGAGACACACTCATGCCTATATAGACATGAGAGGTTCTGCTATCATCATAAACACCCAGTGCTACCTGAGAAATCGCTGCGTGAGGCCAAGCTAAGCCCTCAGTGCAGCAGATTCTCCAGGCGGGGTGAAGGAAGGCCCCTGACTGTGAACTTTCATGTTTTGTTAAGCTGATTTAAGCCAACCAGCAAGATCTGGACACCATCCACTGCTGTGACACTGACACCTCTAAAAATACCTCAGTGGAGGAGCAGAAGACTCAGATCGGAGGCTTCAGAAAAGGAGAAAACAGAATCATATACATTAAACTTTATCAGCTGGAATGTTCTGTATATATGAACTAATGTGGACTCTGTTAAACAGAAAATAAGGGTGAAAGCTTTTCTGCTCTGCTGAGCATTAAATGTGCTTTAAGGAGTTGGATCATCTCCCACATGAGAAATAAACCCACTGTGTGCTAAAATGGGTGCTCTGACAAATCTATTTTAGCTTAGCCTCTTTGCAGGTGGAAAAGCTTGTTTTCCCGACTGCTGGTAACCTATTTTACCCAGAAAACAGGAATCTGCTGCTTTGCATTTGAGTACGTGGGCGAGAGTGTTTGACTGTGCACCTTTTGTGCAGGAGAAAGAGCTGTAGTTCTAATTTTACTGAGAAAAACAAGAGGAAGTCAGCAGAGTATGTTCCCTCCAAAAATAATACGATCCGATTTTAATAATAAATCTGTACATAAAATTAATGATTACTCACAGTAGGACTTCCATATAGGCGGCTGATAGTCATCAGGATCTGGAAAACAGAAAAACAAAGCATATATCTGTCATAAATATGAAGCCTCGTAGTGTTTATAACACTTTTCATTCAGATCTAATCTTCCTCCACTCCCAAGCAAACTAAATGAGAGCCATTTAATGTGATTGAATGTCACTGTAGTTTCTCTCCGTGTTATAATTATGCATCAGGTTCCACGCCGCGCGTCTGCCTGCAGGAACGCACACACCCTCAAATCACCGCCACAAAAGATAATCAATATGCGACGCATGTCTGCGCGTCTTTACGCACACCTGATCTATATAAAACAGCGGCAGGAGTCTGAAAACACAACATCTCTGCTGAGATAAAAAAAAAAAACACAAACAGATATCAACGCAGGGAAGAGAGGCCCTCTTCTGGGAAAACGCGGTGAGTTAGGTTTACGTGGACGCTTACGGATTACGTGATCGTTGCAGTTTAATGTCATGTTTTAATGACTCTTAAGGATTTCCTTATACTCATCTTAAAAAGTCTCACTTTTCTGCTTATAAAGTGGTCTGGAGAGCGTGTGGCCATTTGGAATTAAAGTAGAGGAAAATCAAGGAGTGGACATTTTTTCATCCTCTTTTTCTTCTTTTGTAGTATCAGTAGGTGGCATTGACACCAACATTACAACTTAACTAAATGAAAACAGCCCTAAGCCCTGCGGTAATACACGGCTGCGGACTCTCAGCCCAAACACCACTCCACGGCCACCCAGGCCACAGCTTCTTCTGGTCTACGCGTGAAAGTTTCTTTCAGTCGGTGCATGACGACACGAAGGAAAATACACCGTATATAACTAAATGACTGATTGATTAAGTTAGGTTATGGGAGTCAGGCCACGACAACGAATTTATGAACTGGAAAAGGCTGGTGGGGCCTGAGAGCGTTCAGGCTTTAGAACGAAGCCTGCAGACAGGCAGGTACTTCCTGTAGCGTAAGACTAAAAATCATTTCAGTTCTACTGTGGCACAGAAAGAATAGTGGGTTTTACTTTTTATGCTGCTATAAAGTCCCTTTAATTTAAAGTTAAATGTGTAGAGTATGTAAATAAAGTCAGCAGAGAGGGTACTGCTGTTTGCCCTACAAGGTGAAGGTTTTCAACTTCGTGGCCAGATGGGAGGTTTGGCTTGAGGTCAGCATGTTCTGCCCTCGTGTGATTTTATTTTGTGATCCTCTTGTTTGTGTTACTACTGCAGACTAATAAGGGCTCTGCAGTTAACCAGTTGTGTTCACTTTCGATGAAAACGATCACACCATCAATATAATCGTCAAAGAAAATAGTACTTTTTAGGTCTTCTGTTGGCATTTTTTAAACTTTGCAAACAGGCTCTTGTTTTGTAACGTCTCCCCACTGCTGCTTGCTCTCACTCCTTTCAAAGGCTAGACCCATTTATGTTGTGCTGTCTTCTCTTGAGTGGTCAGCGCAAGCAAAGGTGGAGGAAAGAGGCGAGGAGGAGCGTCCCACAGGTGGGTGTGAGTCCTCAACGTGAAGCATCCAGGAGTAGACGGCATCGTGCCGACAAAGTTGCCATGATACAGCCAAACCTGCAGCGGTGGGAAATGGAGCAGGAGCGTAATTTATGCATTTTGCAAAAACGCAGGAAAGCAGAGAGAAGCAGATCCTCTCTCGCTGAAGATGAAAAGCCAAATCTGCACGCCGAATCCCACCGTGGACGGCTGCAGCGCCACCTGAGCCGTCAGAGAACATGGTTTCATGTTCAGTCAGCTTGTTGCCAAGGCTTACCAGGAGTGTTTCTTTGCTCCAAGAACAACAACAGAAAAGAAAAAGCCAAATCACTCAAGAAATGGTGTAGAGCATGTTGGACACAAGACGTCGCACATCGTCACCGTGTTTCGAGGGTGAATACGATCCATGGGATCAACAAAGCACTGCTGCACTTTTTTTTATGATAGTCTTAACTGGATTTTTGGTACTTTTCAGAGGAAGTTTAGGATATATTTACACCCTCGCCCCACTGTTTAGCACCAGCACATGGCAGATATTTGTGAAACGTACTGATAATCAAAGAAACTGATAAATGAATCAGAGGAACTCGTAGATGTAGGCCAGGACCACCTGACAAGAGCAATAAAGGAGAAGCTTGAAGCATTTCAGGATGACATCCTGCTTTTACCAACGATGAGCCGCGCTGTCACAAAACTGATGTTTAAATGCAAGTTTGTGTGAGAAACCACAACGCAATCTTCCCTTAACCCCGCCTAAATCTGACATTCTGTGCGTTTTTTTGTTTTTTTCTGTATAACTTTGGCTGCGATTATGCAAATTTAATAAAAATATGGCCAGATTGTGAAATTGCAGGAGAATTTTAATTTTTTAGGTCTTAAATACGCCATTTCCAGGAACCTGTACGTCTCTCTGAAATTTTGTGCCACCACCTTCCATTTAAAGTGCAGTTTTTAATTGAATACAAAAGCAACTGGATTTACGTTTTTATTTTTTTATTTTTCCATTTCCTGGTGATGACATCTCTTCCAAACGTGACCTTGGATGATTTCCCACTGAGTGCAGGTATTTTTTTTTTCTCCATGTAAACTCTTAATCTACACAGTTTTCATAAATGACATTCGGGGGGAAAAGATACATTTGATATATCTTAATGGCAAATGGGATCAGAGTCAACATTATGAGCCTTTTTTGACGCTTCCATACTTTATATGTAGAGAAGGTGGCTTGCTGAGTTGCAAAGGAAGCCCCAGAATGAGGAATATTTGGACATGGCGGGCAGTATTTCAGAAATGGCCTGTGGACTTTCATCCACAGCCATCTCTCGGGCTTACAGAGAGTGGTCCAATTATAAAGAGAAAATATGCAACGAGCGGCAGTTCTGTGGAAGAAAATGCCTCGCTGATGAGGGGAGATTGAGCTGAGATGAAAGGCAACCGCAGCTCAAATAACTACTCGTTACAACCAAGGTATGCAGAATACCACCTCTGAATCCACAAGGTGAAGGCAGATGGGCTACAGCAGCAAACGACCAAGTGGGGACCAACTGCTGCCAGGTGAAAACAGGAAAACCGAGGCTACAACTCCCTCAGACTCAAATTGGACAATAACGGACTGGAGTTATTTCCTGGTCCAATCAGCTTCAGTCTCAGTTGCAGCATCCAGGCGGTAGAGTGAGAATTTAGTGTAAACAGGATGAACGCACGAATCCATCCTGCCTACCTGAGCATTGCTGCTCACCATGTCCGTTCCTTCACTGCCCAGCTGCTGATGGCTACTTCCAGCAGAATGGAGCTCCATTTCACAAAGAGTAAAGCATCTCACAACAGTTTCTTTAAGATGATCTCGATCCAACAGAGCAATTTTTGGACGGGATGGAAGAAGAAGTTCACATTGTAATCAACAAAGCACCAAATCTGCAGCAACTATGTGATGCTAGCCGGTACAAAGGGACCAAGATTTTAGAGGGATGCTTCGGACACCTTGCTGAAGTTGGGCCACGACGAAGGCAGTGCTGAACGGCCAGCAAGGTGTACCTACTAATGTGGCTATTGAGGACACTAGCAGCGCAAATATTCAGCGAAAAATCCAAATGAAGACTTAGAGAGACCATCCGATCTGCTGATCAAGAGTGGTTTAAACAATTACAGTGAGATTGGGTGTTTAGAACCTTAAAGAAAATTAACAAATAAGGAGCGACTTAAAGCTTTTACACTAAGATGAGGAAACTTACACTGGGCCTTTATAGAGCTGTGTGGTTTTGTCTGAGTGAAAATGCAGCCTGGCAGAGAACCTATGAGTGTCTGAAATGTCCCTGCTGCGGTTTGAAGCTGTGTAGAGGACAGGAAATGACTATTGGAAAACAACAAGAGGAGACGATATAGATCAGCGTCTGCTCTTGGATAACAAAGACATACAGATTCTCATCGCTTTAATAAAAACACCATGAACACTGCGTTAGGGTTCCCACCCCGTTTATTTAAGGGTGAACAAGCCGCACACAACTCACTTAAATGCACAGTAAATATCTTAAGAGATCTTTATCAGTTTTACACACTTTTTCCTCATTTCTTCAGTTAAAACACAGCTAGAGGAGCTGCTTATTTACACTGACGTTTAGTGTCCGTCGTTATGCTTTTTAGGTGATCCATTCCTTTGCTCCTAGTCAATAAAGAAAGCAAAGCAAACTTCAATCTCCGATAAGCTCTCTGGATCTGTGCAGAAATATTTAATGAGCAATGCCAACAATGAATCATGTCGATCCTGAGGATACATGTTGTTCATGCAAAGCATTCCTTCATACGCTGCCGCACCTCTCTGGCCAAGGGGAAAGACACAAAGCAGGGAGGGAATTGGATCAGGGAGATCAGGGAGACCAGTGAGTGCATGTTGGGTGTGAGGAGTGACGCCCGAGAACTAATTAGTCATATACATTGCATCAATATTAAAATTTTTATTATTCTCACTTTGATCAGTCTGAAAGTGATTGCAGGAGAACTTCTTACTGCCGTTCTCTGCAGGTTTGAGTGAAGCCCGGTTGCATTTTTAATCAAATATGGAAGCTGAATTTATTACAGCAAAAGAAAAAAGAAAAAGAAGAGGGTTAAGGTGCATTTAACAGCAAAAGGAATAATAATTAACGTTTATAGAAGGAAGGGAAAAAAAATAACCTCTACAGAAATTGCGCTTCAAACAGCCTTCAAGGTCTTTCTGCTGGTGAGAGGCCAACCTGCCTCAGAAAAATCTATTGTCCTAACACTGAGGCTTTGTCACAGAGTGCACCGCACTGGCAACAGCCTGCAAGATTTATTCCACTGCGGCTTATTTAAAGAATGTGATTTCACCTGGTCGCCTGCCAAACGCTCACTTTTTCGATCTAATTCTTATTAATGACGGACGGCGTTCCGGTCCGGAGTTCTCCCTCAGCTTCAGCCGCAAAAAAAAAAGAAAGAGCTTCTCCTCCACAGAGGCAGGGACGCACGAACACGGAGGAATCCAAAACACATCAAAACAAATTTTTGAGTAGTTTCGAGCCTGCGTGTCGTCTGCGGATCGCTGAGAATTTATAAATGTGGAGGAGCCAGAGGGCTGTACCTACCACGCACACACAAAAAAAAAAAAATACAAACATTAATCGTGCTTCGCTCCATTACTCACCAGCGACAAGCATGCAATACAAATATTACCAGTGGCTGTTTACTTTGACAGCAAAGAGAATGGGTTATAAATAAGGATCATGCTGTAGGACTTCCATGCCCTGAGAGAATGTCTGCTCTGATGTCTTTGCTCTTGGACAAAAGCAAAAAAAAAATAAAAAAAATTCAACATCAGCAGAGAAAGCAGAGGCCGCTGCTGACGTAGATCAGACTGACAACAGCTCAACTTTTGAACTTTTACGACATGTCCAGAAAAAGGCAACTCCAAAAAACTAAAAACTCCAGCAAATACCAGCAGGATCAAGCCCATACACGAAGTGAAGATGTAACGTAACGTGGCTGATGTTGACTTTGAAGGACCTGGAGGCGTCTCCTCCTGACGGTAATGACACAGCAGTTAAACAGAAGCAATGGAGACATGATACTTTTAACTGGATACCAGAATATGTCATTTGCACCAGAAACCAGATATTTTTCCACAAACTGTATAGAAAGGAAACAAAACTTTTCGTTTCTCACTGAAATTAAATCAGGCTAAACATTTCCTGTTTCAGGTCAGTTAGGATTACCAAACTGATTTCTCTTTACTGAATGCTACAAAATGAGAGAGATCGTTTTATAAGTGTCTTCAAATTCACAGCAAAGTCAACGTGCTGGAGGGGGCATCACAAAGGCCCGATCACAATCTCATAAGAAATTTGTGATCAGAGCTGAAAAAAAATGTGTGTGTGAGCAAGGTGGCCTACAAACCTGACTGGGTCACACCAGTTCTGTCAGGAGGAATGGGCCAGAATTCCAGCAAACTATTGCTATAAGCTTGTCAGGGGTGCCCCAAACATCTGACCCGAACATTCATCTTAAACGGCATTTCCATATAAAACTATGGAGCATTACATCTGTTAATTTGTAAATCAGCCGCTTCTGCAAACAACCCGATGCACAGTGAGGCCACAAGGGAAATATCTCTGAAATCTCTGAAAGGCCTGCTGAGGCTCACAAATAATGCAGGATTTACATGCACCAGTACCCATAAACGGATTGTTTCATAATCTATCCGGAGACCAAGGCTACAGATCTGCGCGGTTTGATATAGAGACGTTTTAATCTGAGTAGAAATTTCAAATAATATATTTTGCTTCCGGTATTTAAAAAGGAGCACAGGGTCCTCAGCAGGATTTTTGGTCCTTTTGCTGTTTGTCTGGATGCGTTCCTACAGCGGAGTTTTGCGGCTCAAAGGGGGCTGTTTTTGAAGCTAGTAACAGCTAGCGTTAGCGTATGTTGTTTTGGAGGTTTAAGAGTGCGCTGATGCACGTTCTTGAGCATTACTGACCTTTCTATGTTGCTCTCGCACATTTGTGTCGTGCTGACCGTTACGCTGAGGGTAATGGTCTAATTCCAATGTAATTTTGACAGCTTTCAGCATAACGGTCCATTATACTAAAATCTGCTGGCAGGAACCCAGGAGCAATAAGCAAAGTTTAGGCTGGTGAGCACTGTCTGTGGACCGAAACAAGATGTGTGACAAGCCACGCCTCTCTCTATCCACTCCAGCTGCAACCCAACCCCCCCTTTTCCCCTCGTCTTCAACTTTCGGAGCAACATGTCTAGTGTGTTGAGTAACTCATAACTTTATAATGATATTAGCAAGAGAACAGTTTGACCCGCAGGACATGCTCTCCGCCATTTTGCTGCTAAACTACACTGCTCTGGCGGTGGACTTTTATGGAACGGGAGGGGCTAATCCCTGAGTGGCAGCTATTCACATGCACGTACACGCACGTGCATGCGCTGCCCACCCGGATTTGTAAACAAAAGACTGGAGAACAACACAGAGAGCTGGTGTGTGACTTCATGCCATATTTCATCTAAAAAGATACATTTACCTCTTCACATCTCTATTTTTTTTTAGTTCTATCTAAAAAGAATGAATTATTGCTTAGAGCTCCTTTAATGTTTACATGTGATTTATTAAAATACATTCGATGACGGGCGTATGGAGAATCACACAACCTGGAGTTTATCTCTGAGTTACATGCAGACCATCGGTGCACACAGTGATTCAGTGAGGTGCAGCTGAACTGCAGCAGGGAGGCCATCTGTGCAATGCACGCTTTCAAAATAAGACTGTTTACACAGGGAGCTGAGCACCAAATATTTCTGTGTCTGAACGATGAGGAGAGTGTGTGCCGAGGGTATGCGGTCAACCTGTTTATAGGAATACAAATGTGTTCAATTAAACGGAAAGTGCAGGACGGGAACTTGATTCCCATACTTTCTCTTTTGCCTGCAGGGCACGTGTTTTTATTATCTTCCCTACGATAACCTGAGCAGCGCTTGGAACACCACGGGGACAAACATACTTCATTGCTGATGCTACAAAACACGCAGGTAATTCGCTCGCCGCACATGACACAAAATCCTTTCCCACATGATTTATTCTGGGGGAGAAAGAGAAATTTACGGAACGGAAAGATGTCGAGAGCTGCAGCCCTTTTGCCAGAAACATGTTGAGCGGACAGCCTCCCTGTAATGCATAGCTGCAACTCTGCCTCCCCAAACAGCCATGTCATTTAAGGCCGGGAGCCGAAAAACAGTCTTTAAGGCCCTATTCCTTGATTTGTTTCCAGCGTTTATTTCCTGTAGGAGTCTGGCAAGTTGTTTTCTGCGGGTACAGAACAAGCTGCCATCATTATTTATACCAAAAAGTGTGGAGGACTACGGCAGATATTGGCAAAGGAACAGTTTTTCCAGGGAAATGAAGAGACAACAGGAGATGCTTGGTGCTCACAAAGAAAACATGAATTGAAAATCACAGGGAAACAACACATTTTCTTATCCGCCCCCCCTTGTCATGCCCAGCTTCACAGTAAGCAAAATGATGCTGCGGCTGCTGTAGCTATCCCATACATACTTGCTTTAAGGGAGGCCTCTATAGGTCCTCCCTTGACGGCCAACCCTTAATGAGAACTCACAAACATCCTCAACTCAGTGGGCTCACTGATGACTCCTGAGAGGCTGTTTTTCAGGAGATGGGGATAAACTTGTTAGTTTCACCTGTTCACTTCCACATATTTCAACCCACTTTTTACTTTTTTCCCCCCTCACCAGTCGCCATGGTTTTCTGTGTTACCAGTATGCGGTTATGCATCCGTTTAAAATACATTCCCTATGAAAAGGACTTCCTTTTTTATGGCTACAAGGAGAATGTGTATGACACTGAAGCCTATAAAACATCTTCGACCATACGTGGTAGGTTCCTCCAGTTTTAGAGCGGCAGGGTTTTGGAGGTTCTTTTTGTGTCAGAAAAAACAACAGAGAGGCTTATTGTGATCCACTTTTCAGACTTCCAAGATATTAAAAGGGTCTATATCATGCGAAATCAACTTTTTTGAGTATTTAACTATGTTATGATGCCATTCCTTCATCAAAATCGTCCAAGTAATCCTGGTGAATTGTGCTCTCTGAGCAGCAGCCCCTCTCTGACCTGAATAACAAGCGGCCATGACCGGGTCTAGGTAGAGCGGTAGCTCCTGGAAGTACCTACCTTGACGGCGCCGGCCCTTGCCCAGTAAACAACACGCCCACTTTCTCAGATCAGCGAGCGATGATGTGAGGCAGATTGATAATTTCTGCTCAAAGTTGAGACATAGTGGCTCTTTTAGCACCTGATCTGCACAGCCACAGCCTTGCTAAATAAGTGCCTAACCATCAGAAGCGGTGGTACCATGCCGCAGCGGCTCTGGGGCGAGCTCATGAAATGAGCGGCACCCACCGAGAGGCGGTGGCGTCGCAATGAGGGCAAACATCTTTCTTCCGGGTTGGATAAAATAGCACCAGAAAACAACTGATATTTCATAACAAAGGAATACTCCATAGTGCCACGGGCAATATTTAATCATCTATGCCTCTAGTTGACTTTGGAAGGCTGTAAAATGGGATGATATAGAACCTTTAAAGTTTTAAGGCTCTAAAATACAAAATGAAGAAAAAACGGAGCTTGTAGGAGCTTAAGCCAAAAAGTAAAAAGCATAATTTGTTTGCATGCTTTAAACAGAGAACTTGGGCAAAGACGGCAGAAAACTGAAGATTACGCCTCTGCATTTATGGTACTTTCACGTCGGTGCCATTGCACAGATGAACCCACATACCATCACAGACGCTGGCATTTACACATCCCTCTGATGACAGCCTGGATCATATTTCTCAAGCTCTGGAATGTCGACTCCAATGTCCATTTTTTTTCTTCTTCCCCAAAGCAAACCGAAACTGGGAGTCAGCGGACCACAGAGCACATGTCCACTGTTTTTCCTGTCCTTCTGAGAAGAGCCTGCTCCCAGAGACCTCAGCGGTATTTCTGCTCTGAGGGGGATACGCGGCTCCCTCCCCGTGCAACACAGTCTCAGGTTGCATTTCTACATGCAGCCCTGGATTGTGCTGAGTGGCAGTGGTTTCTCCAAGGTTCTCCCAAGCCTGTGTGGCTATATTGATCCGTCACTGGATGCGGTGCTTCCAGGGGAGCACGTGGGCATCCGACACTTGATGTGCAAAAAAAAATAAAAAAAACAACTGATTCTGCAATTTTTTTTCCATTGACTTACCAGCTCAATGGATAAGTTTGGCACAGAGTATTTTTACAGCTTCCTTTCCTTTGTCTGTATCCCCATGTGTCAGAACAACTGAGACATTTTGGTCCCAAATTTCAGTTTGATGGTTTGTTTTAAAACACATTGTCCTGTAAAACAACAGCTTGAAAAAAAGGATAGACTTTTGGTGACAAGCAGCCACACCTCCAGCCCCCCTCCGTTTGCAGCAGAATAGGTGACCTTATATGGAGCAGGAACTGAGACTCGTTGTTCATTCAAATATATTTCTCATAGACAAGATTATTCAAATGTAGCGTCTAGCGGCCAAACGGCTCTGCGCGGAAATAATGATACCCTTGCAGCAACCACTCCATCCCTGGCAGCAGTGCAGCTTGTAACCCCTGATAATTATATTGAGGGCCCAGCAGTAATGACAACTTTCCGATACCACAGAAAGAAAAGACTTTCCCCTTAAAGCAGCAGTGGTCAAAGAGGCTGGGTTTTTTTTTTTTTTTTCAGAATGCACACATGAGATAATGTTTTGTGAGGCATGTGGTTAGAGCGCAGACTCTATCAGCTTGGAGGCGAGTGTGTGCGTGTGCGCGCCGCCCACCGGGCTGCACCTCTGGAAATGTGAAGCTGCCATGTGGTCTACTCAGGATAGGGAGACAGTAAGAAAGTAAAACAAACACTGGATGTCCTGTGCGGTGTTCTTGCGCGTTTTCCCTTGCGACAACCCCAGTTTTTCTTCTCAACATTCAATCTAAATTCATACAATGCTGGTTTCTACTTGAAATGCTATCTGGGTGTACTTATAGTGCCTCGCAAAAATATTCTTACCCCTTCATTTTTTTCTTCTTCTTCTTTCACCCACATTTTGTTCGAAACATAAACTTCAAGCCAATGTGATGGGATTTCGTGCAACAGAGGAACACAAAGCAGTGCGTAATTGGGACGGTAAAGAGAAGTGAGACACGGTATTCAGATTTTGTGCGCATAATCTGAAAAGTGCGGCGTGCATTTATATCCAGCCCCTCCCCAAGTGAAGACAGGTTTAAAAATCAGCAGATGGAACATTTGATAATTCTTCTTTACAAAAGTTCCTCAAGCTTTGTTAAATTGGACAGAGAGCTTGTGTGAACGTCGATATTTTTTAGTCTGAAAACAAATTCCCAGTTGCATTTAGATCTGTGCCTTGATCTAAACCATTCCATTCTAGCTCAGGAAGTACGCTTAGGGTGGTTGACCTACTGGAAGATGAACCTCCAAACGTGGGACTGAACACATGTGCGCTGTATTTAGCTCCGCCCATCTTCCTATCAACTGTGAACACCTACCCTATCAGGGTTAGCACCATCACTAGGGTTCGGCATGTGGATGTGGTGTGTTCAGGGTAATGTGTATTCGTCCTTTTACGCAACACATTGCACTTAACGTGGGGGCCAGAAAGTTCAAACTTTCTTATTTCTTTCAACAATGGCCTTCTTCATGTTGTAGGAGGACTAGTAGCTGTCCCACCTGGGCTTTGGATCTCTGCCGTACACAGCAGGGGTGTTCCTTAATAATAATAATAGTAATAATAATGATAATAATAATAAACACATTACAAAGTTTCAATGAACAGGCAATTACAATGAATAGGCATTCTTGAACAGATGTGTTCTGAGTTTAGACTTGGACTTCATGGTGCTGTTTGTTCACTCATGTTCCCTCTGAGACCTTCATAGTACAACTGCATTCATACTGAAATTAAATTACACAGGAGGACTCTGTTCACTATTCAGGAGATATCTGAAGGTATTTGGTGCACTGGATTTTATGAAAGGATGGCAAAACCCCAATAAAAGGCAATATGGTTTGAGGTTATAACCTCAGAAAATGTTTAAAAAAATTAAATAAAAAAGGGGGCTAAATGTTTTCACAAGGTACTGTAAATAAGATTTTTTTTCTATAACTGCTGAGCCATTATCAGACATATACCTCAGCTTTGGTGAAGCTTCTACATCAAACACTAGAAGGATAAAGGAGTTTAGGCTTTGTACCACACAACACGTCACATTTTATCAACTCAAATATGAGGGTGGTGTTTTTTTCTCTTTATTTGAACAGTTTTTCTCATTCTGCAAAAAAAAATCTTCAAAATAAAATCACATATCAACATATGCATTAATTTCACAACACTACACTCCTATTTAAAAAAAAAGGGGGGGGGGGGTAACTGGAGCTGTGCTGCACTCACTGAGGCATGGCATATTAGAATTTCTCACAGTGTCAGAAAACATCTCAGCATGGTGCTGAGGGGGGAAATGGCACACTTTATACGCATGCCAAAAACAATCCTCAAAGCCAACCAAGTGGAAAGTCAATATAGGATTTATGGAGACGGTTGGCAATCCAAGAACGACATCCAGAGCCAGAGCCCAGAGCTGAACGCATCTCACAACCTTAGAATAAAGCAAAACGGACACTTCCTCCCCCACATACACACAACATTTCCACACCTGCATGCAGCTACAGCTGACAGCAAAGCTTTCCCATCACTATTCAGAGCAGTTTGGAATAAGCGCTGAAAGATTAAGGAGGGCATGTGTCATGTACAGGTCAATAAAACGTGCAAAAGTTGAATTTTAAGTCAGACGTGTTTAAGAATTCTAATTAAATAGGATGTACACATTTTGAAAGCGATCACTACAAAGCTCGTTGCTGTTGTTATTATGGTAAGTAAACGTGGGCTCCTACCAGAGGAAACGGATGAACCTGAGAGGCTGGAGGTGCTGGACGCTGCCATCCCAGCCAGTTTGGAGACTCGGTCACTCCCAGTTGGCCAAGGTGGGCTCACGGCGGCTCGTCCCCGGCGGTGCCTCCATGCCACTTCAACGCGCTGCACCTTTTTGGCGGCTGATCATTTCATGCCTCCTTTAAATCTGGAGCCCACCGCCAGTCCGTCCGTCTGTCGGAATCTGCTGATCCTCCACCCCCTCCTCCTCCTTCTCCTCCTCCTGCTCCTCGGCGCGGCGCGGCGCGGCGATGGGCTGCCGCATTTACCCACGACCAGAACACAACACGCTCCGTGGATCAGCCCCGCCGAAGCGTGTCCGCGCACTGAGCAGGAACGCCGGAGTTTTCCTCCATGCGCAGATCGGCTCTGCTTTCCATGTGCCACTTTAAGGGCTGCGATAAACACACGGCGGCGTAGACGCGCCTTCTTAAAGCGAAAGTTTGAAACGCTGTCAGGGAAAAAGCAAAACAACCGACTTTTTATTGCCCTTGTCTGTAAAATCCCAGGTTTTTCTTGAAAGCTGCTGTTTAATGAGCCATGGAGGAGCCCGACTGGTTGAACCACATGATGCCAGCTCTGGCGCTGTGGATTTTCACCAGAGACCTTGTTGAGTCATGTTACGGTGGAGGAGCGGAATGCACGGCTGGGTTTTGGCGCCATCTGGTGGACATTTTGATACACACAGGACTTTTTTGACTCAGAAACATAACGATGATTAAAAACTATTCAATTTTAGTTGTCTGAAGTCCCATTCCCAAAATAATTGACTCAATGTATTATCAACTAATTATGTATGCATGCTTTCATGTAAAGGAAACTGAAAATAAATAAATACAGTTTTACATAATTATTTGAAAACATCCATCCATTGTCTGTGCTTGTTTGTCCGTGCAGACTGGTGCCTATGTCCTCGCGAGAGGTGAAGTACACCCTGGAAAATTTTATTTAAAATATTAACAATTGTTTATCACCTAAAATTCTTAAATTCCAATTTGACGTTATAATATATTATTTTAGGCATAGTCAAATAATTCGTGGTTTATTTGCCACAGTGCACCATTAAATAATTTTCCTCTTTGTAAATTTCTATTGTTCCTTTTTTTTTTGTTAGTCACCCATCAATGCTTAATATCATCAAATAAATGTTATCAGACACCAGTGTTGTAGTCAAGTCACTATGCCTTGAGTCCGAGTCCAGGTTCGAGTCTCCAGTGTTCAAGTCCGAGTCAAGTCCAAGTCATTAAAACAAAAAAATCTGAGTCGAGTCCGAGTCGAGTCCACTACTCATCCGAGTCAAGTCCAAGTCGAGTCACTATTGATCCAAGTTCGTTGTAGGAACATGCCGTGACGTGTGATGTATGACATGAAGCAGTAACATTCCATTGCACTAATAATGGCGTTCCGCTAGCGAGCTATTTTTAGAACGTGACGTCATATCACGTACAGGTAGGGCAAATATGCGTTTTCCTCCTCTCTTTCGCTGTACGTTACCCTTGGTTTTACTCAGTAAAACTACCGCTTTTTCTAAGTCTAAGACGTCTCCTAACCATGGTTTTTAAACATTGTTGTTATGGAACGTGCAACAGCGACTCGAGGTACGCTGACAGGCCGCATATGAAGGATGTTAAAGCCGCAAGCGGCGTCGATCGGCCCTCGCAGCCAAGCGCGCTCCGGCCTATTGGCCACCGCTGCGGTGCCGGCCGGCCGGCGGGGTTCGCGCACCGCCGCGGCTCCGGCCGGCCGGCGGTGGCCGCCCGCCACCGCAGATGCTGTCACGCATTTTCCTCGCCCGTCCACCGGGCGATTCACACAAACGCGTTCGGCAGCGTTCCCTCATGACTCACAAAAAATCTGGTGCAGATGCAGCGAGGAGATACAGCCGTTGCAAAATGATAATGCATTTGGCCACCGGACCGGACTAAATTGTTCGGCGGGCTGGACAATTTTTACCGATTCCTGGACGGTGACTACAAACAGAAAAAAACGGCCGATGACGCCATGAACGCCGAGCAGGAGAAAAACATCGACTTAACGTTCTATCAACTCGGCCCGTTTTCCAGTCTTTCTAAGACCTCGACACTCAAGCCATCATTTGAGCTGAACGTTGGTATGTTGTTCCACAGTTCTACCAGTAAAATGGGCGCCTGGACATCCTCTTGTGAAAGTTTAACAGCGGAAAAGTTGGTCATATCGTATCTGTTGCATGTGTAATGGCTGTTTGCTACGTGCGCTCTCACACTGTTTGCCCAACCTTAGCGGCAAGGGGCGTTGTTCATGAGATGGGGACGTCACGTGCGCGGTTGCGCCATTTAGATATTAAAATCATACACCAAATAATATTCTAATGACATATTAAAATTATAGCCTAATGATATAAAAAAGTCGAGTCTTTTTCTCAATTTTCGAGTCAGAATGATCTGAATGTAGGAGTCCGAGTCCAAGTTCGAGTCATCAGTGCTCAAGTCCAAGTCAAGTCACGAGTCTCTAAATTTAGCTAATGACTCGGACTCGAGTTCGAGTCTCGGACTCGAGTACTACAACACTGTCAGACACATATAACCCAAGTAAGTATGAACACAAGCTATAATTTTATTTATTTTCCTACCCAAACAAACCACACTTCAGGTATGTGAAAACATATCCTTTCCCCGTGTTGACTCATAACATGTTTTTGTGTTCAGGTTCAACAGCCATTTGGTTTAGTTGTCTTAAGGAAAGTGAACCTCCCCCCTATAAGAGGCTCCAATCTTTTGAAAACCCAGACAGGTTTCCATCCAGCAATCCCCTGTATTCAGCTCCATCCATCTTCCCATCCACTCTGACCAGCTTTCTTGTCCCTGATGAAGAAGAACACCCCCACAGCCTGATACTGCCACCTCCATGATTCACAGTTAGTATGGTGTGTTCATTGTTGTGTAGTGTTAGTTTTTGCCACTCAAAGAAGGAAAAATAATAATGATTCTGCACTCATCTGACCAGAACACCTCTTTTTAACGGTTTGCTGTGTCCCCAAATATGTGGTAAACCGTAAAGGACTTCAATGGGTTTCTTCACTCTGCATAAAGGCCAAAATGTGTGACGTTATCTGTTGTCCTGTTCACAGATTATTTCACCCGAGCTGCATTTGTGTCCAATGGCCTTAAAGCTGCTTCTCTTATCGAAGTTGCCTGGCCATGTCTTTAAAGGAGAAGTCCGGTCAAAATCAGAATTCAAACTGCTGAAAGTACTTTAAATATAAAACTACTACATACTGTGCAAAAAATTATAAGTTTTTTTGATTAATAATAATTCTCATTTAATCATGTTTATGTGGAGGAATCCATCTTGGTCAAGAATAGTACTGTCACCTCCCATTTTTTGACGTCACTCGGCGGACCCGCTGTTGAGCAAGTTTCAACGCTCTGTTTGTCACGGCGCACTATTTTCCAAGATCAAACTCAGTCGGGTCCTACAGTATATATCTATACACGCGTGTGTGTGTGTGTGTGTGTGTGCGCGCTCCGCGCAGCATGGCTTTGCCGGGGCTGCAGCAGAGCGCGCACACACACACACACACACACAGCGGAGGAGAGATCGCTGAAGTGACTTAAGTTAGCTGATTATTATAGTATAAGTATTAAAATATAAGAGCATTCCAGCACATGCTGGGCTGAGCACGGCTTTGCACCGGCGCTGCAGCTGAGCGCGCACACACACACACACACACACACACACACACACACACACACACACACACACACACACAGCGGAGGAGAGATCGCTGAAGTGACTGTGTTGAAATAAGCAATGTTTTTTCCTCTTTTACCAGTTGTGTTGGAACATCCGATGGCCATGCACGTGGGCATTGTTGCTTCAGCAATAGCTCTTGGGAATGTCAGCGGTGAAGTCCTCTGGAAATCCGAAATAATTATTGATGATCGCAGCTGTGTAGAACGGCTCCTATTGACTTTGCATGGAAAGCGGAGAGAAATACTGTCGCCGCTTCCGCTCTTCCACGTCGCAGGATGTGATGTCAAACGCCCCTTACTGCCCATATTTGGGCAGTCATGTCAGCCCCCATACACAGTGATTCAGACGACAATTTATGTTTTTATTTTCTTATTGATTAAAGATAAGTTCATTAAATAACCACAAATGTATTAGTTTTAGTTATAGCTAATGATACCCTGATTTTTCCTTGTTGACCGGACTTCCCCTTTAAAGACCAAGCCTTTACAGAGCAGCTCTGTTTATACTGAGATTTAAATACACGTAGCTTAACTCTCCAGTGTTCTGTATTTACTAATTCAATGATTTCTGCAGGGGAGGGTTAGGGTTAGGGGTTGGTTTCGGGTTTGCGTAATTTATTTAGGAATTTCAGAGAAAAGGATTCTTCGTATGAATGCATGTTGCCCCTTTCAGAGCTGTATTTAGAAATATTCTAAAGACAACACATCAATTCTTTTGATGACTTCAAGGTTATGCACTACTTTACCATTTACCATTTAGTTTGTGAAGATCTATCACATAAAATCCAAATAAAATACATTAAAGGTTGTGGTTGTAACAAAACAGGAAAAATGTTCAAGGATGGAAATTTTTGCAAGGAATAGAATAGAATAGAATAGCCTTTATTCATCCCACACTGGTACAGTTCTCTTGGCAATGGTAGAACTCAACTACACAATCTACACCAGTATATTTATACATAAAAATATAGGAATAAAATGCACTAATAGAGGAATCGTTTTTAAATGAGACATGAATGTAAGAAATTGCAACATGTAAAGTAAAATATATACCTCTCTACATAGCTCCATTATATAGACAATAATACAACAGATTTTTGTCTGGAATGAATGCAGATACTGCATAGATATATTCCCATGGACAGTGGACAGGGTTGCATATCGACATATAGGAACCCGGAAACTCATTGCACATGTTTCTTAAAACTCTAACAATTCTCAATAACTCGCCCCTAAAAAAGATAAGAAGAACAAGTTTAACTAAATCAACTGGAGCTTGTTTTGACAGATAAATGCTTAAATTCTGCACAGTTGATCCTGCTGACCATCATTTAAACTTCTTCTCAGAAGTGAACAGCTTCTTGTGCTCCACTTTCCAGACAGCAGTGACACATTGCTGACGTAAAGACCCCCAGTATTTCAGCGTGTGCAAACATATTCTGAATAAATGTCAGAACTGACGAACGAGCTGACAGACATTTTCTCAGAGCAATGCCGTTTTTCCTCCCTGGAGCCAAAACGTCAGCGCTGCCTATTTGTTCCTCCTAGACAGCGTCCAGGGCCAAAATCACCAGGACGGAGGAGAAATCACGTGGTCCATAGCAGCTCACGTGACCCCAGATCTTGTCACGTGACTATGGTTCCTCGTGAGTAGGTTTCTCTTCAATCTCTCCGCTGGTAGCTTGTTCTGAATCGCCGCTGGAACTCAGTTAGAGACGGAAGCAGGATGAGGTGAGTGCCGGTAAAGCTCCGTGTCTCCCGGAGCCCACGGCGGGCTGGGCTGGGGTCCCTGACTCGGTGCTGCGGCGTTTGACGCTCACACACCTTGAGGCGGCAGGCTGTGCGGGTCCGATGTGAAACCTGCCACTGTTTGTTTGTTGTTGTTTTTCAGGACGCCGAGGGAAACTCTGGCTCTCCTGTTTCTCTGGACCTGTCTGGACTCGGCGGCCGCCGCTCGGAGCTGCTCGTCGTTCTTCTGCAGGAAGTCCCACCGAGTCAGCGGTCTGCGCGGAGCGGACCCCGGCGCCCCGCTGTTCGTCACTCCCTACCTGGAGAGAGGCGCCGTGGATGAAGGTCAGGGGGGCATTACTAAAAGTAACACGTCATTGTTGTTGTTATTTTTTTTTTACCCACTGTAACGTCTAACCTCATTTCACGCCGACGCGCCTCGGTAATTTGGCGCAGCCAGGAAACTGAGTGCGGTTGGAGAGATGCCTGGAGCAAACGTCAAGAGCTACGCCGGCTACTTCACGGTCAACAAAGCCTACAACAGCAACCTCTTCTTCTGGTTCTTCCCCGCATACACAGTGAGCTCCGCATGTCCGACAGGATCAGATTTTATTTTATCAAGAATCTTCACACACTTCCCTTTTAATCCAGAGTGAGCGTCTGCACTCTGTCATTCACACCAGGAATCCCTTTAATGAAGATTAAATCTGCAGCAGAAAGGGAAATTGAGGCCATTGTGGAGACCCTTCTTTTTTTTTTTATTACGTCTATAAATCAGTAACTGAATTTTAATCAAACTCTTTTCCCCACAGTGCAGAGAGTCACATGCCTTCTCCCATGACGTGCAATAAAGCCTGAACTTCAGGCAATATGTTACAGGAAACAGAACTGAGTCTTGGAAGACGTCTGCAGCCAGGTTGCAGCTGGGCCTCTAAAACGGCCTGATTCGCCTTTACAAATATGTCTGTCTGTCCCGTCAGACATTAACCGAGTAGGATTTATTTAAACTGTTCAGATATCCAGGTCCAGACTGAACAGACCTCCAGCAAGTTGGAATGAATAAGAATTTGGTTCGCATGTTTTAAAATTTACTCTCCAATGTACACGGGCTCAAAATTAGGCATGCAAGATCAAATATAAACTTGGATCCTCGCTAATGTTTGGTCAAAAGTTCACTTTTGAAGTTCAACCGCATGCATTTACCAGAAATCGGCGAGCTTCTGGCTTAATCCTGGCGAGGTAGTTGAGCGCTCGTCTTGGCAGCGTTGGTAGTGTTGGTTTAGAGTTTCGTTGGCACAGACCAAGCTAGTCTTGGTCTGCAAATATTCAGCTGGGCAGAGGTAGGTTAGTCCTTAGAAACTTAACGTTAGGCGTGTTTTATCCATTTCAAACCCGTTTTGCTTTTCGTTTTGGATCGTCGTCGTGTTGGAGCATCCAATTTTGTTCAAGTTTCAAACATGCAACTGTTGACTCGCGGCAAAGGTAGACCTCGTTTTCCAACAGCTTCCAGCTTGGACCTTGCAGAGTCAATGATTGTCTCTGATCATTCTGGTAAATTTCCGTTTGTTTAAAGCTGACAGTTGGGGTCAGATGTCTGAAACTTGGATAAGAACGGCGGCTCCGGCTAAGCAATGAGCAATGATCCCGATCGCACGTTGAAACTGGTTTTGAGGTGAACAAAGCCTGTTCGCACGGAGCCTTTGGAAAGCCCTGAGCGTCAAAGTCTGGCTAAACCAAACTTTGACGCTCTGCTTGAAAGCCAGGTCTGTGGCGATGGTCAGATCAAGAATCTGTTACCATAATGACTTTTTTATTGAGGCAGACAGCGGCTCAGAATGCACGTAATTACACATAACACACAGACACGACAGGACATAATATTTTCACGCTTTTCTTGTTTTAAATGAGTTGATTGCACTGGCCAGCAACACTGCCTGAGGGGCCAAATAATGCAAATAGTCCTTAGCAGCTAATGGACTCTTTTCTGAGTCAAAAGTCAGACAACAGTTTCTGACACTGTGCAATAAATGTATTTGCAGAACTGTGCAATTTGCATGGATGTCTGGCCAGACAGTCCCTGAGAAATCAAACTGTGCAAATGCACATTTGTTAGTGAGAGACGGTGTAACTCAGGGGTCACCAACATGGTGCCCGTGAGCACCAGGTCGCTCCCAGTACTGTGTGTGGTGCCCTCAAGACTGTTCAAAAAATGGCACAACCCTCCAGTGAGCTGCATTTAAAATGATATTTTATTCAGTTGCTCTTCCTTTTTAATCATATTGGTATTTACATAGATTTAAAGGCATTCAAAACATGTTCATATTACATGAAGCTAAGGTGAACTCTGAATCTTTAGTTCATAGGTCAAAGGTCAGTGCAGGTAGCCCTTCGTATGACACGGTACCAATGAAGTAGCTCAGTTTCGACAAGGTTGGTGACCCCTGGTGTAACTTATTCTGATTGGATCAAGAACCAGTAGTGTTGTAACATGTCACAGACATCCAGCAGGGGGCGATAGCCCTCACAGCTTTGGGATGAAGCTGCATACTTATAAATTACACAATAGATTTATACACGCTCTCTCAATTCTTATTTTTTATAATGCAGATTTTTTTTTCAAATTTTTGTTTGTGAAATTATGCTAGCCTGAGGAAAAAGGTAGAAAAATATTAAAAACCCTTAATCAGTATGAGATTAATGGCTGTGAGGAGTGCATGGAAACTTCTGAACTGTATGTCTGGTATTATTTACACTGGAATGGTCCTTTTATTAATTCAACATATTTTAAGTCTCACAACCTTAAAACCGTAAATTATAGCTATTTATTCTTCAAGAATCAGACTTTAAAAAAAAACGCTGTCTCTTCCCAACCTGAAGTTTTTCTTTTAAAGCCTCACCACTAGATGGCGCTGATTTGTTAATTTTACCCCTGTCCTGTCCCTGGCTCCCAGGCCGGCCAGGACAAGGCCCCAGTACTGCTCTGGCTGCAAGGTGGACCCGGCGGCACCTCCATGTTCGGTCTCTTTGTGGAACACGGACCTTATGTGGTGTACAAGAACATGACCGGTAAGAACCGGTCCGGCAGAGACGAGCAGTAGACCTAATGCTCCCGTCTTACACTTTGTGATGGAGCGTCGGTCTTTCTGTGTTTGCAGTCGGTTTGAGGGATTACGCCTGGACGAGCAGATATTCGGTTTTGTACATTGACAATCCGGTATTTATTTCCACTTTATTTAACTTATTTAAATAACAAAATGAATACATCACATGAAGCCACCTTTAACTCGACAAGGTGTGGTTTTGTTTTGTAGGTCGGAACAGGCTTCAGCTTCACTGACGATGACAGGGGCTTTGCTCAGAACCAGGACGACGTCGGCAGAGATCTGTACAGGTCTGCTGTCCTGCTCAGCCATTAAATATTGTTACATAACATATTAAATATATCCCTGGAGTTTTTCTGCCTTATTTGCTTCTAACTTGTCATTTTCTCCTTCTTTTACAGTGCTTTGACACAGTTCTTCCAGCTCTTTCCAGAGTATCAGTCCAATGAGTTTTATGCAACTGGGGAGGTAAGTTTAGCCTTTTAATCTTTGCACATTAAAAGCCTTGGATGAGTTTTTTTTTCTTTGTTAATTTATAAAAACAGACTTCCAGTCAGATATTGATGCACTCACCAGGATTTTCAAACTCGTAGATAAACTGTTCAATGATTTTCAAACAAGAATACGTTGACAAATTTGAATTCACTGTAGATTTTCTTTGATCCAAATGGGCTCAAACTGATAAATAATGATTATACAGATAATAGTTGGATATGTGGGCTTTAACAAGATGCAGAGAAACCCTAGTATTATTATTATTATTATTATTATTCATCTACAACCTCTGTTATAAATCTGACCAATTAAAACTGCTTAGCTGCCAGTGGTAATGGTGCATTGCTTTAAAGTGGACAGAGGCTATTTTTAAATAGTTTAGCCCGACCGATGATCCTAAACACCGCTGGTTTTGGGTTGGATAAAGTATGAATATGTAAATCTCTCAGGCTCTGATCTTGTATGTGGTTTTCACTTTGCATTTTTCTTATTTCTGCAGTCATATGCAGGGAAATATGTTCCTGCCATTTCCTACTACATCCACAAGAACAATCCCACTGCAAAGGTGAAGATCAACTTTAAGGGCATGGCTATTGGTGATGGACTCTGTGACCCAGAACTGGTGGGTATCGGGCAAACCTTCAGTCCTGCGATGCTCCTAAATCTGTGGCATGTTCAGTTTCCTCGTTTCAGAGGAGGATATCTGTGGATAATCGCTCCGTAGCTCTACATATTTCAGATGTAATGGCATTGGATGTCAGGTCCCATCTCTTTTCCTGTGAAACTTTACTCCCCATCAGATGCTGGGCGGTTATGGAGAGTTCCTGTATCAGACGGGAATGATAGATGAACTCCAGAAACAGTACGTGGACAAGCAGACGGACCTCGGCGTGGAACTCATCCAGCAGCAGAAATGGGTGGAGGCTTTTAAGGTAGAACCCAGAATGCTTCCTTGTCATCCAGCTTCTTCCTACCTAGATTTGGAGTCATTTTTTTAATCATCTGGGAAGATCCGTCCCATAATGATGCACCTTGGAAAGCGTCTTCTTACAAGCCGTTTTCTTTTCTGACTTCAGGTTTTCGACTCTTTGCTGAACGGCGACGTGGATCCGTATCCCTCCTTTTTCCAAAACGCCACAGGCTGCACCAACTACTTCAACTACATGACATGCCAGGTAGTCCGAGATCAGAGCTGCGGTCGGCCATGTTTTGAAAAAAAACAAAAAAAAACGTCCAGTGCTTTCATACGTCGCCGCACTCTCCTTGCGTCTTTCACAGGAGCCTGAAGACCAGGAGTACTTCTCCCAGTTTGTGACGCTGCCTGATGTGCGGAAAGCCATCCACGTGGGCAACCTGACCTTCCATGACGGCTCTCAGGTGGAGAAGCACCTCCTGCAGGATGTCATGAAGAGCATCAAACCATGGCTGGGGGTTCTGATGGACAACTACAGGGTAATACACAATGGAGACTTCCCTCAGGAATAGTTCAATTTCTGAAACAGAAATTTACTAAAAAGCTACGTGACGCTTGCTCAGGTCCTGATCTACAGCGGTCAGCTGGATGTGATCGTAGCCGCTCCTCTTACCGAGAGGTTCCTGCCGACTGTCAACTGGACCGGAGCCGCCGAGTACAAAACAGCTCCACGGTTCCCCTGGAAGCTCCAGCCCGATGACACCGAGGTGGCAGGTTACGTCAGACAAGTCCGAGAGTTTTTCCAGGTGAGCAGACGTGCAGGACGGGGGCCGCAAAGATGCACGTGTAGATGAGCGGGCATAGTAATGATCCTTTTTGCTCGCGCACAGGTCATCATTAGAGGAGGAGGACACATCCTGCCCTACGACCAGCCGGCCAGATCCTTTGACATGATCGACAGGTTCTTGTCAACAAAGAGCTGGGTGTGAAATGAAATCAGCACGGGCTCATAGTGATCACTCATTCAGCGTTGATTCTAAAGACTGTTGATTGTCACAGCACATGTAAATTTATTTTTTTTGTATATATTAGTGTAACGAATTTTAAAAACAAAAAGTATTGTTTTGTCACTTATCTGATTCATAATTTCTCATCAACTGAAATCAGTCAATTTTCTTGTTTTGTTTTAGTTTTTTTTGTGTTTTGAACAAATCTGAGGTTCCTTCCAGATGTTTGCTCTAGTCTCAAACTAAAAGTCCATTTTTTATTTTTTTTATTTTAGATTGTTTTAAATAAAATGTCTTGAATTTGGTAATACTTGATCCTGTTCTGATGGTTTTAGTGATTTCGAAACTATCCACAAGGGGTCGCTATACTCCATTGATTGCAATTGCAGACAAAAGCCAATAAAAAGGCAGATTGTTCCTCACCACAACAATGGTCAATGATGGAGTGTTTTCTTTTTAAAATTGATGCAATAACATGTTTAATCTGCTGCATTTTGGTCTAAAAGATTGTCGACTCCCTCTGTAAAGTATGTAGCATATTTGCCATAGCTGTTGGAGATAAATCTGCTACCTCATGAACATTTTCCAGCCTGCCTTATTGTTCTTTTCTTAAATCAACTATATGAAGAAGCAGGAATTGGTTTGGGAAAACATCAACACTAGAAGATGCATTCTTTCTTTAAACAACTTCAAATGGTGTGCCTGATTTACACCATAAGAAAAACATGTATTTAATAGTTACAAATAAATGTTTTATTGAAAATACTTTTTATTGATTTTTGATTTTTCCTTTCAAAGAGTACCTGCAGAAATGAAATGTCATAAAATTGTGATGTTTTGGGGGAATGTGTGCCTCTACACTAGATTTTAAACTTGATTATTTTGAATCCGTATGAATAAGAATTTTTATCAGAAGTAAAAGGAAATATTAAATTATTTTATAGTTCCAGTTCAATATAGATAACTAAAAAAGTTCTTGACAGTTCATATTCTGAAAATAGATATATTTATCACCAATATAGTCCTTTTAATAATTAAAATTAATGGGATCAAACACCAACTTCAAGATCATTATCCAGTCGCGATATTAACGACTTGTGTTTCTAAGGCGTGGTGCTCAACACACAGAGCTGCCCACTTTTCTCTGACTTGACATGTCAGAAAATAAATTAGAATACAATATACTTTTTCCCAACTGTGCCACTCCTGAGGTAAAGGCACCCTGGGTGGTTAGCCACATCGTCCTAATCAAAAACGCCACAGCTATTACATTTGATCCGTTCAGTTCCTTTCCAAACTCACCGCCTTCTAAAAATTTCCTTTTGGCATTAAAAGGTTAGATTTGCTGCAATGATGGAACAAAATGAAACGATTCAAAACTCCTGCCATCCTAGGTATAAATAAGTCTGGTTTGAATGTTTTTTGTGGTCAGTTTTATAAAATTTAAGGTGTTTTAACATGTGATCTTATCTTCGTCAATCACGAAAGTGTAAAACGAAGCTCTGTTGGACATTTCTTTAACAAATAAGTTGAAACGTTAAACATCTCGGCAGGGATGTTCATACGTTTTAATGTGAGCGTAACTGACATCTATCTCCGAGGATCTAGGATGCACGCCCTGACGTTAACTGCCATGTTATTTCATCAGGCATCTATCAAGCTGTCTAGACGGCTTAATAATTAATGAGCATTCTAAACCTTTAAAGCATCTAACTATTTAATGAGCTGTTATTTTTTTTTCCAAGGGCAAGCATCAAGAACAGCAGTTGATCATGGCACCTTTAGCAGGACTTGCTGCACACGCATGTAAAACACATTTCAACACAAGCGACTCAGAACCCCCGAGCTAGATCGTATGTTACAGAACAAGTGCTTTATTTTCATACCGTAATGTAACTGCAATGACATTAAATGTCTGTACAAATGCAAAACACAAAACAAAGGCAACATAATTACAGACACAAACACACAGAAAATGTACAAAGTTATGCAGGCATGACTGGATCCATCAGTTCATTTCATATAAACAAGGAGTTTAAGCGCTGGAATGAGTCTCCACGTTTAGGCGAACGACGGAAGGCAACAGGTGCTATGAAAACATTATTTACAAACGTACCACACATTTCATACTCCCTTCAAAAAGAAAGGTGGTGTCAATACATGTACAGGATTATAGAAATTAATGATATGTACAATATTTATAGGTTTAGATTTCAAATAATACAGTCGCAACATGGTAAACATGATGCTGCACGCGGAGACGCACACGTACTTCCATCTGACTTGTTTTTGTTTTGTTTGCCCAACCAGTAGCGGCTGCTTTTCTTCGTAATAAACTTGAATTCAGAGCCAAAGAAAGGAAAGTTATACGCAACTTCTACTGATTCCAGTTAAAGCATTCTGAGGTCATTAACATATTTGTTCACATGCAAAAGGTTAAGTCGGAATGGTCATTCAGACATCATCTCCATCATTACTTTTGCAAACTAAAAATAAGGCAAGCTTCAGGTCAGAGGGGTGGTACAAACAAAGCCCTTTTTCAAGAGAATTTCTCTCTCCTTATTACTCCCACTGAGCTGCACATGCAGGCTCCAGCATCAAGAGACCACATAAAAGCTACTTCTTTTGAGAACAACTGGAGCACAGGTCAAACGATGTGACATCCATACTCTGAAACTTTAGGTCCCCCTTGTGATGCGAGCCAGGCACGGCCTCTCAAAAATGGCAAAACACGGTCAGGTTTTTCTCGCTGGTGTGTGAGGAATGGGAGATCGCTGAGAATTACTCTGACCTTTTAATATGGCTATTCTACCCTCCGTCACGGCAGAGGACAAAAGTGCATAGACGACTCTGCAATCGCTCCACCTGTCAGTGGAATGTATTTCACCCATCATCCTGCAAAACACAGTGCATTATGGTCTGCATGCAACCCGGCTGACATTCCTGGTCATTGAGGGGGGGGGGGAGAGAAGATGTGGTCGACGTGAGAGGTTTGGAGGCTGGCATGGAGACAGATAAAAGGACAGAAAACGAGCAGGTGAAATGAGTATTTAACAAATCTATTTTTTCTTCTTCTCAGTAAATATCTTTCTATGGAGGGTGCCGACATGAGATTAACACCATATGTCAGCAACAAACGAAGCGATACACATAACACTGAAACAAGGAAATAAATACTGAACACGTTAAAAAGCTTCAAAAAGGCAGAGAACGGTGAGAGAAATCACTGAAATCTCTCAGTATTTACAAATCATTCCAGCCCCACATCATTTGAAAAATAGTATTTATCATTTATTACTGATTGTTGGCTTATAAAGGGGTTTCTTTTTACCCTTGGATCACACATAAAGCACCTCATGACAAGTAAAAGCAAATAAATCTCTCAAAATCTTCACAACCTAATTGCTTGCCAAAAGATACCGATGGTGTTGGTTACAAACAGATTTCTAAATTTCCAAATGTTCCAGGGAGCAAGGGTAGGGCCACATATAGGTGTTCCTGGTAAAACTTCCGACAGAGGAGGCAGAAAACATTTAGAAAAGCCAAGGACTACTTGCAGAGTGCTTAAGAAAGACCTGGTATTAGCCTCTATGCACTCACTGCACAAGACTCCACTGCTGAAGAAAAAGCATGTTGAAGCTCATTTAAAGGAGCAATAAGTGATTTTTCACCACTAGGTGGAGCTTGAACACCGTCTGCAGACCAAAACAAGACGGGTGTATCAAGCCACGCCTCTCTCCACGCTCTAGCACTCACCTATTTCCCCTTCTCACCCATTGGCTCATATGAGCCTATTTGCAACACACAATAAAAACACAGCAGGACAGCATCACCTTTCAGAGGAACATGTCAAGTGAAGAAATAAGTAACTCATAACTTTATAAAGCTGATAGCAAGAGAGCGTTTTGATTCGATGGGCGTGCTCTCCGCCATTTGGTGCTTGGCGGTGGCATTTTATGGGCAGGGAGGGGGCATCTGTTCACGTGCACGTACGTGGACATGCGGCCGGCCCGGCTACGTACACAAGAGAACAATACAGAGAGATAGTGTGTGACGTTTAACCATAGTCCATCTAAAAAGACACCATTAGTTCTTCTCAGAACTATTGGTTAGTTCTTTCTATCTAAAATAATGACATTTTGCTTATTGCTCCTTTAAAGTGTGCAGCAGAATCTTTGGACAAGTCAGTGAAACACAGGGGGGATGTAGCCTGGTCAGAGCAAAATGAAACGCTTTGATTGTCCTTGGACACATCAGGTTTGGAGGAGGAATGATATTGCACATCATCCCAAAAGCACCACGCTAGCAGTAGGGTTCCGAGGTAATAACTTTATGGTGTGGGGCTGTTTTTTACTCATATGATAAGGTCAGACTTCATGTATTAAAGAAAAAAAAAAGAATGGAGGATTGTAATGGGACATTTGTGAATAGAAACTGAAGGTGAAATGAGACTGGGTTTTTAAGCAAGATGATAATCCCAAACACACGGCCAAGGAAACTGCCTTGGTTTCAGAGAAAGGAGTAAAGCTGCTAGCATGGCCAGGTCAATCACCTGAGTGGAATCCAATAAGAAAAATAATCTTTGGACCGAACTAAAGAGCGGCGTGCATAGAGGAGGCTCCCAAAACCGTCAAGAACTGAAGACGGTTAGCAGAGCAGGTCAAGATCACAATGCAACCAGTTTCCCTACATCCAACTTGTCCTAACATGGTCATTAACCAAAAAGGCTCCCCCCACCTACTGTATTACATTGATTTTAGCAAGCACGTTCAATACTTATTCCGTGTGACATTCCACGTCATTACACACGATTTAGCGTGATTTCAGTTTATATTCTCTGCATGTGGAGATTACCTGGGTTGTTCCAGACATCTGGTCTGACTTTCATGAGAAAAAGATTACCTTGTTGAATACTCATTTTACCCGCTGGAGATCTATCTTAGTTACTGAGGAGTTTCTGCCTCCCACGTTACAGGCGTGAACAATTAAAGTGACAGATACTGAAAACGATTTTTAAAAGGTTCCTAAAGTAAGCAAAGATTAGAAAAAAAAATTTTTTAGGCACATCGTGACAACTTGGAAAACATGCCAACAAAGAAATGCTTAAAGGTCGCCGGTTCCCCAAACGAAAGCAGTTTACAAAAACTCTCCTGTTTTCTCGCACATCCTTCACACTTTTCTGCCCTAATGCAGCTAACTGAACTTTGTTCTGCAGAGAAAAGAAGGAAAGGACAACTATACAATATTCACAAGCATTTCTCACAATCAGACGTTAATTTCCTTTGGAATTTGAATCAAGAAATCTGAATCCAAACACGCAAAAAAAAAAAAAAAAACAACAACAAAAAAAAAGTCTTCAACAATTAAAGCTTGAGTTGGTCCTGCAGAACGAAGGAGTTGCTCTCAACCCCTGAGCTGCCTCACCATGATCACAGTGTTCAGTTCTGTAGCTGACACGACATCAAATGTTTTGGTCACTCTGATCCTAATGCGGGCGTACAGTAAGGAAAATGATCAATACTGCGATGTATTGCTTCCATTTGTTCACATGGTATCAACACTGTCATGCAGATTATAATAAAGCTCTCTACGAGTTATAATGCCAGGGTGAATGCTAACAGTCATACCAGCTTTGAGTCTTTGCAAAGGTGTAGCGCCAGTTTGACTTGGATTCTGAGTAAACCACATGCTGCCTAAGTCCACCAGCGGTGCACAGGTTACGATCCGACTCCTTAATCAGTCTGTTATGTTTTCAGAGACATAAGACGCGTTTCTGTGGAGCATAATCAGATGCTACTGGCTCTTTTCTCTGGTTCCACGACCACCGTGGGTCAGCTTTGTACCACAACAAAATAGAAAAACTCCCAAAACTGATGTTGGAGATTAGCAACACTTTCTTTCTGCCAAATAAAAAAAAAAAAAAAACAGCAGACAGAAAAACAAAAGTGATCAAACCGTAGAGCCATTGCGCGTTAAAAGGGTTAGTCTATAAAAATATACTGGAGCTACTGTATAAAGAGCAGCCTCGAGGGGCTTTTGAGGTTTTTCTCCGAGTAGAGTGGGTAGGGGGTGGGAGGGGGGGGGGGGGGGCAGCATGTGCAGCTGGTAACCCTCAGAAAAGCAGAGGTGGAGGTGAAAAAAAAAGATCATCTCCAGCCCCTAATGAATAGGGTTAATGTCTGTGCGGTGGTTGGCCTGTCCGTGAACAGCGCCGCCCCCTACAGTCGTGGTGGAGGTGGTGATGGTGTTGTGCTGGATGACCTGCTGCTGCTGGGAGCATGCTGGGGTTGGACTGGCTGCCGGACTGCTCTCTGGACCTGAGGACACAGCAGAGACATCACTCAGTATAGACTGGGTATGTGTTATCTCATTTTTCCCAAACAGAAAAGAAAGATGCAAGAATAAACACAAACCATTAGGTTATTATTAGCACAGAAAAAGCTATTTATTGGTAAAAATATATATATATTTATTTTTTTAACATACAGATATTGTTTCCTTTTTAATACACACAACATTACAAAACAATGAAAAAAGGATAACACAAATGCAGTATATGGAATCGGTCATGTGTAATCATGCTGATGAATTTTAGACACACTGACATCTGCACACAAGCTAGACTCATCAATGAAAGTCATTCCTGCCCTGTCTGGGATGCGGCTTTCGTGTGCATAAAAGAGCCATTCAGCCGTCGGGGACGTGAGCCTTATTTTCCTCTGCTAGCGCAGGGAGGTGCCTCATCCCATTTACATGAAAAACGTCACTTGAGTCCATATCAACGGGTGGAGCTCTGATGTCTGGTGAAGCTGAGCTCAAGCGCGGTCCAAAGCGTCCCAATGACTGCGGTCATTGGTAAGATTTTGCCAATTTGCAGACTGCGGGGGCTTTCTCACGTCGACTCCCTGCTCACAGAGCGGCCGTCCGGATGGAAACATGAGTCTCTTGGGAGATTTAGACGACCGACTCCCGGTCCAGGCCGCCCACCAGAGCGTGCAACACCCTAGTGTGAAAGAAAGAGTCCAGCGGCGAGCGTGGGAGCTGGGTACCAGCACATCAGGGCAAAGCGTCCTGGCACACACGTTAGAGTTACGTCTGCAGTGCTAAGGCACATCAGTGAAGGCGTAGTTTTGGTCACGTTCCCAAATGTGTGCATGCATGGGTTCATCTGTGTTTATGTTTTGGGCTACTCACTGAGGTAACCTTGGGACTCTTTCTGCATAGTGGTGATGGGGCAGTCCTTGTGTGTGAGCAGAAGCTGCTTGAGTTGAGTCACCTCATTCTTTAGCATGGTCACTTCATTCTGAAATGAAAGACGGTTTACATTAGTGGTGGGAACCCGCAAGCAAAAAAAAAATATAGACCACTATTATTTAGAGTGCCTAGCAAAACCATTGATATTTATTTGATTAGACCAGCACAAAGTAGAGCATGATTGTGACGCTAAATAATAATTGGACACAGCTTTAAAATGTTCATACTGCTAAGGGAAATCCTGTGTAACCAACCGCCTTCAGAAGTCAGTTAGTAAACAGATTCCTGCACCCGGCATAATGAAGACCAAGGAAGATAAAGGTCAGACAGGTCTGGAATAAAACCGTAGAGAGGTTTAAAGGGTCTGTTCAGTCCATCGTCTAAAGATGAGCCAGGCACAGCTACGAACCTACCAAGACATGGCTGTCCATGTGAATTGATAAGTCCAGAGCATCTGCAGAGATCCACAGTGCAGATGGGACATCTGTTGATGGGACATTTATGAGCCATTCAATCCTCAAGTCTAGCCTCAGTGGAAATGTGGCAAGAAGAAGGCCATTGTTGAAAACTAAAGCCATGTTTGCTGTTTGCCAGATTGGGGGACATGCAGAAGAAGGTCGTCTGGTCAGATGAGACCAAAAATGAACTTTTTGGCCGGCACTCATGTGATAACACTGTGAGTCACCCGGAAAACACTGTTGCCGGGGGACGCCTTTCTTCAGCAGACAGATGATGAAAGTCAGTAAGAGTTGGTCAGAGCTAGAGCTACGACAAGAGGGACAAAGTTAAATAGAAGGCAGCCCTGGGGGGAGCTTTGAGAGAATACAAAAAGATTCAGGATTGGGGCGGAGGTATTGCTTCCAGCAGGACAACAACCGGGATCATAGAGCCACAGCTACCATGGTTTAGATCGAAGCATGTTCACGTGTAGGAACGACTTTGGCCTGTGTTGAAAGTTAAAGTTCACAAATGCTCACCATCCTATCTGACCTGTTATTTCACACATTTCTAGGTGTGTTTAGCTCACAGAGACATACCGCACAAAGACCTGCAGCTGTAACTGGTTCAACAAGGCAGTTCTACAAAGTTCTACACTTTTCAGGTGGTTTTATTTACACAAATGTATCACAACCATGTCCGGGTTAGACACTGCCTTCTGCTGGTCTGTCACATAAAACACCAATAGAATACAGTGGACTTTGTGGTTGTAGCTGGAGAAATGTGGGAAAGCTCAAACATTTGCCGCGCACCGTACTGCGATCGGACCTTACGGCTTAGAATCTCACACTGTAACATGTATAAATGGAGAGCTTTATCTTGATACCTGAAGCTGCATGTTAGTCTGAGTGAGCTCTTCGGCTTTCTTCTCCAAGGACATCACCCACACTTTTCTCTTCTGCCTGCATCTCGTCGCAGCTGCTCTGTTTCGCTCTAGAAACTTTCGCCGTCGCTCGTCCGGGTCCTCGTCCACGACCCGCCTGCGCCGCCCGCCGCTGGGTGGGGGGGACTGCAGCGTCTGCGTGGGCTGCACCTGCTGGGTTGCAGGCGACATCTGAAAGACGCGGCACAAAAGACGGTCATTAATTGGGATCTCTGGGATGACACAGCGTCTGTCTGCGTGTGCAAACCTTCCTGGCATGTGGAAAACAGCCCGTCAGCTGTCTGCTGTCACCGCCGCGTCGGCCTCAAAGCGGCTTGTGTGTAAACATCTATACATTATCTCCTCCTTGCTTTTTAACGCCTAGCACCTTGCCCAAAAACAACATCTGTTTGCGGCACGTGCCTCAGGAGCCGGGCTGTGTGCGTCAGAGGTAAAGGACTGAGTGGGTGACTGAGTTGATTCACCAGAGTTGCCCACCTTGTTAAAGAGGTGTCGGGAGGCAGTTTTCCAACGCCCACTTCCACTCAGACTAACACCAGCCGACACGGTGAAAAGGCCCGTTTCTAAAACCGTACATGCTCTGACAGATCTTGACGTCTCCTTGGCAAAGTCAAGTGTTTTCAGTCTTCAGATCATTACCCCTTTTATGAGCACCACGCAAAACACAAGCTGCATTAACGGCAGCTGTGCACACAGAAAGGGTTGTTTTAATGCCTTAATGGAACATCTGGAACATCCAACGAGTTGCATTTTTTTCTTCTTCTAGCGTCCTTCGTCCAGAATGATTGGCGTCGCAAATGGCAGCAACAATGTGAGGAGAGAGTCAGAACGCTGTGAGCATCGTTTTTTTTTTTAAATGAAACCTGACCACATGTCCATTTACAGCTAACCGTTTCCAGGATTCTCCTAAGTGGCTGCAGTGCACCATCAGGACCAGCATTCACCTGAAGCTGTCGCGGGGCCACATATCAGCAGCTTGTCGGTGCAGGATGAGCTGAGGCGAAGTTTCCAAAAGACAGTCGTAAGCGTCTTTTATGACCGCCACTTCATGGCTTCCTCTCGAAGCCATGCCCTCGTGACAGGCATCAAGCTCTGACCTGTGGCTGACCAACCGCAGAAGAAAAACCTTTTTTTGAAAAGCGGGCCAGGAAACTAGTTGGCGTTGAGGATGCAAGCGGGGGAAACTGGGTTTGTCCGCGAACCCTCTAATTTTAGGCATCATTTCAGCAATGCTTGTGCATTAAAACCACCAACAGCTTCTTCCAAAACTGCACAAAGGGCTACTGAAGCACTGCCCTCTTTTAGTCAGTGACTACTCACTGCGTGGAAGATGTAATGCGTAATATAGTTTAATGTGTTATTAAACATGCGGCTTCGCCTTGAAGCGCCATCCCTGGGAATTGGCTTCTCTTACCTGAGAAGCGGAGTGCATAGGAGGGTGCGGTGAGGTCTGGTGTGGGTGCCCAGGCAGGAGGTGAGGATTGTGGGAGTTGTGATGAGGGTTGTGTGCCTGCGGGTGGTGGTGCGCGCCCTGGCCGTGGCTGTGGTGGTGGTGTCCATGGTGCTGGTACGTGTGGGGAGGTGCTTGCAGGTGCTGGTGCGCGTGCGAGTGCATGTGATGATGGCTGCCCTGCTCCGGCCTTGTTGACATCATCTCCATCATGTGGCCCATGGAGTTCATGTTGCCGTTGGGGATGGCACCAGGGTGGTGGGAAAGGGCAGCTTTCAGCCTCTGTGTGGATAAAACAGACACATACCATTTACTTTGCTGTTTGCAATGTTGCGGTGCGGTTAGCACCGTTGCCTTGCGGCAAGAAGATCTCAGGTTTGAACCCTAGCCTGCACCTGCTGGATTTTGCACGTTCTCCCCGTGGATGCACGAGTTGTCTCTGGAAACCACGGCTTCCTCCCACAGTCCATGTCTACTGGGTGTGTGTGCATGACTGTTTGTTCTGTGTTGTTCAGTGATGGAGTGGTGAATCATCCACGGTGTACCCCACCTCTCTCCCAATGACCATTGGAAATAGGCTCCAGCCACCACTGGGACCCCGTATGGATAATAAGCAGGTGTAACCATTGGATGGATGTATGTGGTGCATCACACCTCTTTTGATATTTTGCCACATCACAATGTTGGGGCCCAGTAATGGATGGATAACAAGGACTAAACACAGAGAAGAAAAGAGACGGGTAAAAACCCTGAACCCATTTCCATCAACAGCTACCAGGAAGGAGGAGTTTCATAGCTGGGATCACCATGACATCACAGAGCTACAAATCTCTGACTGCATTAGGGGAACACATCTTGATCTTGCTGGCTTAAGACTGCATCTTAAAAGAAACGTTGGTTCCAAAATAAGCATGGTCTGCTGTCTGAGTAACCGGTGACCAAACCTGGCCGAACAAAAAGGCTGACTGCTTGGAAAGGCTGTCTGAGCTCCTGCTTAAAGGAATCTTAAAGGTGTCCCGAATGACTTCAACGAAGCAGTTTTCCCCACTGCCCTGAAGAAGATGGCCATGAAACTGCAGCTCGCATGCTACCAGCCTGCGCCAGTCCGAGTAGACAAACAGACCACCAGCCCACCGTCCCCAGCCGCTACCGAGAGCAACCGCCATGCAGCTCATCGGCCCCGGACCTCCTGAACTTCCTGTTCATCAGAACGGTTTGCGTAATAGGTTGGGTCTGGGCAGACAGAATTACTACAGATAAACCATTTTAAGTGTTGTTCATTTCATTGTGTTTTGCTTTGCTTCAATGTTTGAACTGCTTCGGCCTATCTTTGATTCAAACTTTATTTTTATGAGTGGTTTAAAGACTGATGTTCTGGTAATGTAAGCTTGGTCCGTTTGTCTGTGTTTTCCAATCCTCTTATCACGCTAACCTGCCTAAAATAGATCTGAATAGTCCTTTTAAATGTGCTAAACTGTGTCTACCTTAACTCCAACGTGAAGGCTAAAGCCTATGCTAAGATGGTAGTGACAATAAAACCGACATCTTGGTAGACCATGTGTCCATTCAATCAATCACTGAACTATGAAGCAATTGTTCAAAAGGTTATCAATCTCTAATTCGGAAAATTATTAATAAAGCATAATTTTATTAAAATAATATTTTTTGCATTATGAACTGGTTGTTTGAACACAAACCGAGTGCCGTTCTTAATTATTTTTAAAGCAGATTTAATGTCATTACAAATTCCAAAAAGCAAACCTTGGTTCTTAAACATACAAATTCTCACTTACCTGTGATATCACTGCAACATTCAATTGGCTACTGGTTTCAGTTTTTTGATCTGTTCCCTTTTCTCTGATTAATGTCTTAGTAAGTCCAGAGCTTGGGATACATTTCATATGCAAAGGAACATTGTTTCACATAGACACACAGTTTGAAACAGAGATCTCTAAACATTGTTTACACAACAGTATAACTCCCACAAAGGTCCGACCTCCCTATATCCTTCCAAATATGTATATGCAAACAAAGACATATAAATACATTAAACCTCAGCGTTTTAACTAAATATAGTTATGCGTGCATAGGAGCAACAATCTAATAAAGTTACATTTACTGTAAACCGAGAATAAAGTAGCTGGGATACTGTTTTTATAACCCATCAAAGTATGTGGTTGCAATGTGACAAAATGTGAAATGGTTCAAGAGGTGTGAATCCTTCTCCCAAGCACTGTATGGTTGTGTGTTTTCAGTGGGCTGATTAAGAGGTAGAGACCATTTGCTGAAGATGACAAGACAAGTGGCTTCATAAATCCAATCAGGAGAACAAATCAAAACCACTTAGCCTGTCCTCCGTCTCTCCTTCACTCCTGTCATTCAAGCTCTGCACCTTTCCCGACCGTCATCGTGCCAATCCTTCCTCTTCATATTCCTAATAGCCCTATTTTTCATGTGTGACTTTGAGTCTGGAGTCCGGCGAGATGAACCTGCTGGTGAGGTGTGAATGTCAGACTGTTGACCCAGCTAAGGGAAGGTTTGTTGCTTTAACTGTGAGGTCTACTTAGCCCTGGCTGAGTCTGTGTCTTTCAGCTTTCTACGCGCGAGACCAGAGGGAGACTCACTAAAGGTGCAGTTGTGCTCCACGTGTTTACCAAATGCCCGTCTCCTCCGCTCTGTTTTTCTGGGCATCACATGAAGAAAAGCACAGACTCAGACGTAAATAAAAAATACTTGACATATGTAGATTTTAATGGCTTCTCAACGTTAATGTCAATATTTATGACGATACGTGTATACTATGTCCTAGTCACAACGTTACCAGCAAAAATGCAACCAAAGACATTCCTCCCGAGGCTACTGTTATGAATTCCACTTTTTTAAAAACCCGTTCCCACTCCTCCGATTTCTCTCCCGGCTCCCTTCCCCCCACCGACCAGCTGCTGTTAGTGAGTCCACACTTGGTGCAAGGCTCCATATCTTTTAACAACCTTCACATTCATGATTCCCATCGGGAATGGCATCCAGCTGGCCCCGCTCAAGATGCTAAGACACGACCGTAGCGAAAACATCAGCCCTCGCTCACACCGTGTTATGAGCACAGTGCTTCTTCTTTTTTTTTTTTTTTACAAGCAGAGCAGAAAAAAGGTCAAATAAATCACTTTTTTTTTTTGAAAGACAGAGAAGGCAACAAAGTGCACATCTGCTGGGTTGTGTAGAATAATTTGCAAGAAAAGGTAAAATGTAGTTCTCATTACCTTGTTTTCAATGAAGAGGGAGATAGAGAGGATTGCACATGAAACCAGCGCAGTGAAATTATGACCTTGCAGAGCCTGTTTGAGCGAGCTATAGTTTCTGTTTGACATACCAGGAGATGTCACACATTGTGACACAGGTTTCATTTCTACAGCTTTGTCTTTTGCACCTTACAAGTGTTTATTCTAAAAAAAGGTCTCACAAAGAGATAGCAAATCCAAACTCTTTTTCAGACCCACAATTAGTTAACCGCCGTCAACGCAGCTTCATGAGCATTTAGCATCGCGGGCCACAGTCCTTCCTTTCTGTGACCAATGAGATAGGTGTTAAAATACCACAAAACCTAAGCTAACACGCTTAGGTTAGCCTGTGGACGCGGATGTCCACAGGCCCCGCAGCTCTCCGCAGCGTAACAGTCGTACTGAGAATATGAGTGGCTACATTCAAGGAGTTTGTGATAGCTCATCCTGCAGAACCCATACATCCACAGTAAATGAAACAAGTTGGCATCCAACTTCAACAAACTTGAAAGGCTTACATATCAGTTGCTGCCGCCATGTTCGGTGATAACACGATTGATTCACAGGCTGGAGTAAACACCCTTTCAGCAGCTTTCTGCTTGTCGGCATGCACCAGTGGGGGGAGATCGACTCCTGTTGTGTAATTTAAAAACCAATCGGGTCAGACAAGCATCTGTCACTCATAGAGGAGGGAGTCGCTGCATTGCACAGTGTCCTCACAGTCCACACAGAGTTGTCAGGAAGAGGCTGGTTCAGGCGAGAGCAAAGGGGGGGGAGAGGGAAATGCAACAATGGAAAAGAAGGAGACCAGAGGTGAGGAGAGATTAGAGGGGTTCCTGTGTCTCTTCCTCGCACACGATCAGCCCAGGACAACGGACTGCGTATTTATCAGTGTCTCCGGGAGGTTTCCAGCTGCCAGTGCAGCACTGTGTGCTTGGTAATTGAATTAGCCCGACTTTAGAGAGGCCAGCGAGTGTCAAAGTACAGAGGCAGGGCAGAGAGCTGAGTGGGAGCTGACTGGCAGCTGCACCAGTTGTAGCAGGAAGGTGTCTCAGCGGAGGTGAAAAAATAGCACACAATTAACCAAGAATACTGCTGCAAGCAAATGTTTTTTAGGGCACAGCCAAATGAAGAAATATCCCTTCTATTAAAAACGACTTCAAGACATAAGCTGTGACAAATACTTATTTATATAATGTTTCTCTTTTGGATTCTGCTTTTCCTCTTTATTTTGCTCAAATGTACCTTGTGAATGTGTAGCGGAATGGCACTAACGTCTGTCCACGTCTAAGTATTAACGAGACAATTCTGGTTTCACAGTAAGAGGAGGCGATATGACAAAAATATCTTAACACGATTATTTTTAACGCAAAACCACAATCCCAGGTCCCCCATGTTAAAACCCAGCCAGTCAGGGATAATTCAGGATGTTTTTTAAAATGAGGTTTCATTAAAAGGTTATAAGCAGTTAATATCATACATCCAGAAGATAACTGTCTTACTGTCCTCATTTAGCATAAATACAGATTAGTTGGGTCTGGATGCTGAAGGTAACGGACAGTTTGAGAGGGACCTAGACTCTTCAAGAGCTCTTAAAACAACCACAGTCTCAAAAACATCTTAAAAGTTGATGTGAGTGGAAGTTTTAAGCCATCAACCTGTTTGCACTGGATGGTTATTTACAGAGAAACTGATATTATTTACACAGTAAATGATGGTCAGACGCAGTCGGCCACCCGTGACATTCCTGCGTGAAACGCGTACCAAGAATCTACCAGCAATCAATAAAATAGCGTTCAGTTAAGAAGCTATAATGCTTTTGCTATTTATACAGCTTTAGTTGTTCCCTTTTCAAGACACGCTTCAACAATATTATCTGCTTCTAACCTTCCTAACACAGCCACACCTCAGAAATGTCAAACTACCCCTCTTTTTAAATAGATTTAGATTCATTTTTGTCAAACTTTGCAGATTAAATTTCAATAAACGAGACTTGAAGTGTACTTTGTCTGTTTCACAGTTTCAAGTGACTCGAAAGGGTATGTCCGGATAAAAAGGTAAATAAGAAACATCTTTAAAAAAAATAAATAAAAAAATTCTTGCTACATAAAAGCTGGTTTGCAGAGAAAAAAGAGGAGTCATTCCAAGGTTATGTCCCAGTTACTAATATTTTTACGGTTCCAAAAAGACAAACATTTTCCATCAGACCGTTTTCACTGTTTCACCTTCTAATGAGTTTCTAATGAGAAAGTGGCGGATCACGCGCAGTTTTACCTGGCTGTGTGAACCACAGTAGAAACGGCGCTGAACTTCACCCACCTGCTGCAGCACACTGCTGGTCAGCTGACTGAAACTAAAACTTCACCCTTTTCTTACAAGAGGGGCTGATTCAGCTCTGACTAATAGTCATGAAAGCTAAAGTAACACCGCCAGTCAGCCTTATAATTGAGTAATCGATAATCGTCTTTACTTGTCATTTGAAGGTTTTGTACATTCCAATGAAGCATGTCCTCTGCATTTAACTCATCCCTTAGGGAGCAGTGGGCAGCCACTATGCAGCACCCAGGGAGCATTTTGGGGCCGAGGATCTTGCTGAGGGACCTAGAGCTGCAGTCTGTGAGATTTGAACCAGGGAAATTTCAGCCTTTCCTTTCAGCTGTAAAAGGAATAATTGTTTCGCTTCTGCTTAAAATCAATTAGATAGATTGGTGTAAAAAGCATGATACCAGGAAACCGTGCTATTTTCATCCAAACAATCAGAACTTAATCTAATACATCATAACAGCCTTTCCTATTTGAGAATTAGTTTGTTAGTTTAAATCATTCTTTCTTTGATGATCTATAATTTTTATCATAGCTTTTTCAGGCAATAACATCTGAAACACTATAACGATAAGGTGGCATCTAACATCACATAAGCAGTAGAACTTCAGAATAAAGGCACAGATTGTGCTAAAAGAGAAAAGCCTTACCGTGATAACCAGACTACCCCTGAAGCTATCCCTGCACAAGTGTCCACTCCTGCTCCATCTGGAGTTAAATCCTGTTCAGCCAAAACTTTAAGCCTTTGTATCCAGAACCACAGTGACGCAACTAAGGGACGTTAGCAGAGCGATGATGAGCAGGCTGTGACTCTCAAACACCTTCATCAGCTCCCTAATGACTTTTTAACACAAGGTTGTATTTCCCCAGACTCTGCTGAGCACAGGAACTTAACCGCTGTGTGCATTTTACTTTAATAACACACACACACACACACACACACACATGCATACATTTACATTTCTCTTGCAGCAACATAGCCGGCACAGAAAACAGTCATTAAAAGAGTGCAGGTGTTAGCCTGTGGCAGCACTGACTACTCGCAGGTTGGATGGCATGCAGTGCTTCCCACCGCTCTCTGCCCTGCTGCTGTTGGAAAATGGAGAACAAAGTAAAGAGACAAGAAGATGGGGGTCTATGTGACACCATTAAAAAAAAAAACATGGTTGGCTTTTTTTTTTTTCATCGTAATTCTATCAAACGGCAGCATAAATACACGTGTTTGACAGAACATTTCATGCATTCTGAGTGTGCTGAAAGTAGTGACGGTATTGATTTTTTTTTTTATCCCTGATTCAGCCAGCTTTCTGCACAGAGGGAAGCTATCTCCTCTCAGACCTCTGGCCCCCGACCTCCCTACTCCCACTCCGTTTTTTAGGCCTCTCACATTTATGTGGTTTCAGTGATACCAGGTGATCATCCATTAATGATATTTATTAATAGCTGCTTCCTCTCTCACACGACAGGTCTCTGAGTGATGTCCCCGTGAGTGCTCTGGGCACCTCCTGAGAACACACCCAGGTTTCTCTTCCACCAGATGACTTCATATCTATTAACCCTGGGAAGAGAAAGTAAGAGCATGGAGCAGGTACAAAAGGGAGGGGACCATGCCTGGCTGGGGATGGGTAAATCAAACCCAGCAAGGTCAGGGTGAGCACTTTTATTCCCCTTAAAAATGCAGCGGTGCGCTATCGGGGGGACCTGTGGCCCTCTGGCGCCTTACAGAAGGTGGGAAAGATTTAACCAGTCTGTGGTGTCACAGTTTAACGACAAAGAGATCAAAGTTTTAAATTGAGATCTTACTCCTCCCATAAAAACAGACTACAGACAAATGTTAAAGCTCCAGTCTGTCTCTGTTCACTTTTTGTTAACACACGTCTGGTGCAGGATGTGAGCGCAAAGTATTTCCAACAGCGGCACGGAGAAAACCAGTCTTTTTCCGATCAGTGAATGCATGATGAAACCTGGTAGCTAACAACAACGCTCTTCGGTGTGGAAGTTGTGACTCAGTGTAAAGGCCTGAAGCTGCAGTTATACCTTCCTGTAGCAACTGTCTCAGTAGTGAGTTTTTGGTCAGGATCAACAGACCCTTTGCTTTTATACCTTCATTTCTGACATAGTGGAGGTAGTTCAGTTCCCGTTTTAAGCAAAAGGCGGCGCTCCATATAAAATCTACCTGTATTCAGTGATTGGTAGCAGAGGACTAGTCAATAGATGAAGTACTGTATATTCCTAAAAATACTAACCTGAGCTGCACACGGAGTCATGCAAACTGCCCTGTTCTGTCAGGTCGTCTGACTTTTTACTCTTGTCAGTGCCAAGAACTAGGAGTAAGTTAAGAGGTGACCATTTTTATAATTTATAACCCCCATTGGAAGTGCTGGTAAAGCGGTAAATTAAGCTGGCCAGTTTAAAATGTCTGTTTTAAATGAATAAAACCCCACGTTAGAGCTACTGCTCCCTGACTCATCGTCCCTAATTTAAACAATTAATGACCAAATACTTGGAACTTTGTAAATTACATTTTTTTAATTGAAATCAGAACTGGTTAAAATCGGAAAACATGTGTAGAAGGTTTACTAAAAACTGAGATCAACCAAAAACCTTTCTTTTGATGATCTTTTTTTCTGAAATCGGATTATGTATGACAGTGTCTGTTGAAGTCCAACACAAGCATGCATCCTACACATATTGGGCTGTTGATTAGCTGATCACCTAAAAACAATAGCAACGTAGAAGACTGGTGGAGGACATGTTTTAAGACACAGGAAAGAATAAAATAAGAATTCCTTTATTGTCCTGCAATGGGGAAATTCGGGTGTGACAGTGGCATCACACGGACAGTTACACACAAGAGTTGTGGTTGCAAATCACGGTTGTCGCAGCAAATATACATTTTTCAAAAGCGACATTGTGTGATTTCAAAAATACTCATGAACATGTTTTCTTTGCTTTTTCTGACGTGTGAAAGAAGTTGCTGTTTTATTTTGACTATTTGTCAACTTCTGCAATTAGTTGCTCAAAGTGACAATATATTTAAGTGGGACTTGGGGCAAATGTCCGCAGTTTCTAGAACACAACGAGAGAGTTAATTTCACTCATAGCTATAAATAGTGAAATCAGAGAAAAGAAACATGTTGCTGCGGTCTCCTAATTCTTTCCAGAGCTGTGTCAGTGCTGCAGTGCTTTAAGCACAATGTATGCATGCCCAGGCTCCCTAACTCGCAATCTAAACTCAACAAGCTGTATCCAACCTCAGGAGTTTGGTTTGAGGTTTGTGCTCCATCCTCTTTGCTTCCACCACTATTTACCCACCAGTGCCTGCCAGCAAATCCCACTCTCTGTCCCCTAAAACTCCACAACCCCATTAGTTGAATTTTATTAGATTTCCCTCTCGCCCAAAAAGGCAGTAACACCTCCCCTCCCCTGGTCTGTCTCTCTCTCTCTCTCTCTCTCTCTCTCTCTCTCTCTCTCTCTCTCTCTCTCTCTCTCCCCTCTCTCTCTCTCTCTCCCTCTCTCTCTCTCTCTCCTGTTTCTACAACCCTGCACCCCCACCCCCAACCTCTCAGTCTGCTTGCCAAGAGCTGGGGACTGTTAAACTGATTTCCTCGGGGAACGTCGAGGCAGACGGTCTGATGGGAGCGCCGGGCCGCACTGTCGCCCTTTCTCTCCTCGCTCAGGTTCTGGGCCAAGCTGATCCGAACAGAGCCTCCTTGTGGTTCCAGACACAAACAGGGGAAGATGGACGTAGCCTGGTCATTCTGCCAGGACCCGACGCTCTGGTGGTGCTCGGGGGGAACCAGGGCGGCATGGGCATGCTGAGACTCACACACCCACAGAGGAGGCATGCTCCAAAGCATGCGCTCAGCTCCTGGCAGCTCCTGCACCCTGTCAAGTTAATGGATGGGCCTCTGACTCCAGTCTGCATATCCCCACTGTTCCCTCTCATGTTAAAGCCCTGCGCCGGCGCAGCCCGAATGGTTATCACTACACCCCGCTGTCACGGTGCTGAATACGGAGAATGCCCCAGACTGACAGAAAAAGAAAGGCATGAACACATGACTAAACACTAACACGTTGTAAGATCAGAGAGTAAGACACATCACTTGTCACAAATGTAATTTGACATGTGGAGACTTGAGCAAAAGTAACTTGAACATGCTTATATGTTCTTTCAGGGTTTACACGTTTTGTCTTAAAAACCTTTAAACTTACACTGTGTTCAGTTTTGAATGGTTGTTTTGCTCTTAAGAGTGCTCTTTTAGTGAAAGGATAATCAAGCGATAATCACCCATGCTAGGTTTAAGAAATGGCCCGATAACCTTGGTTAAAATTACCACGATTTCACTGTTTACACGCAAGATTTTAAAGGAAAATGTATAAACAGTAACAATTATAGCGCTGTCTGTATAAGTATTGCTATTTTTGTACATAGAGCTGAGCACTAGCGTTAATGCTTGCTAAATTAGAGCTTAGTCTTGTTGTAAGCATGGGACAAGTTTATTAGCCGTTTTTCAGTCAGCTGACCAGGCAGTGTGCAGCAATACACGTGGTGAGAGGCAGTGCTTTGTTCCATCTACTTTGGAGTCGGGTGAGTATTTTTTTGTTGTTGTCCAGGCTGTGAAAAGAGGAAAGCTGATGGTGGCCGGACCTGTGTGTCCGTGATACTTGGTTTACCCCTGCCTGGCTGTACTGGAGTCCCGTCCCATTGATGAGCCCTGAACCATGACGAAATGGCCTTCGCGTACACCCCCCCATCAGGACCCCTAAAACAACACGCGGTCATCCAAAGAGAAACAGATGCAACGTTCTGCACCAGCGCTGGCTGCCTTGTGCTTATAACACACACACACACACACACACACACACACACACACACACACACACACACACACACAGTCAAAGTCACATGTATCTGCTCAAATAAACTGACGCCAATATAAGCAGACCTTAAAGGATTTAAAATGTTGCAGATGTGGATTTGTCTCTTAAATCTCTTTGTGCCTTTTGAGGTGGCAAAGGAAACGAAAGTAATTCACCCGTTAATGCGTCATTTATTTATTTTTTGACTTTTTTGGGCGTCTATTTTAAGGATGGTTTCAGAAAAACATAAAGGAATTTCCAGATAGAATCCGATTTTACGCTGGGATACAAGGTTTATATTTAAATAAGATGATTCAAGGTTCACTAAAAATAATGTCTTTGTTTTAAACGAATAAAACCCCACGTTAGAAGTGAAAGGGCTGAATTAATCTGGCTTGGGTCTGAACCTGGACGATGTGGAGCATCGCCATAGAAATCTGAAAGATCTCAGCAACTGAAGTTCAGCATCTCCTGCTGTTGTCCCAGAATCTTTCAAGAAACCGTAAAAACTAATTTGGTGTTTCTAAGGATTAGTTTTTGGAAGGGATCCATAAAGGGCATTTTCATTTTCACAAATAGAAACCTTTCATTTCATTCTTTGAAGAACTTAAAAACAGGTTTTCCGTTGTCATTTAGTGGAGATTTCTAGAGAAATCGGTGTGTACTGCACATTGCTGGGGGGTAAAAAACTAAACACATTTTTTAGAGTTAATTAGAAAATGTACACAAGTTAAAATAATTAGATCTGTATATAATTGCTTCTTATTTCGATTTGAAAATAAAAAATATACAACACGAGTATCTCCAAGTCTATCCTACAAATAAAGGAGCGAATAAGGTTTGAAAATAAGTAGTGTCGTTTTCTATTTATGAACTAAACACAGAGAAATCTTTGGGTGTCGTTTGCTTAGGTGCTCGTGAGTTTGTTTCCAGTTTTCCCCCACACCACCTACCGAGCTGCATATCTGTGTGTAAACGTGCTTTGAGATTCAGACTTTTGGAGCTCATAAATATTGTATTTCATACTTTTATTGTTTTATGTCTTTGAGTCTGTGTATTTGTTTTTTTTATAATTTTTTACCCTGTTGTTTACTGTACAGCACTTTGGTCCCTGGGAAATTTTAAAGTGCTTTACAAATAAAGCTCCTTACAGCTGTGGTCAGATTGTAATCTGAATCTCATTCTTTTAGTCATCTTACATCCCTAGACCATAGGTAAAAGTCAAAACAAACACTGACCTGTGTTTTAATAAAACAGAATGGTATATCCACCTGCCATTACTTGTGATAGAGTCGAGAACCAATGATGCTTGACGCAAACGCTCCCAAGTCAAAAGGAGCTGTTCTGTTACAGCTGAGAGCCACGGCCTCAGACTCGAAGGAGTCGACTTTCATATTACATGAAAAGCAAAAAGTTAACTAGTGAACAGGATGGGTACAAACAAGCTTCATTGTTGTATCAAACTCCATCTCTATAATTTGCGCACACGGGATAACTGCTACAAATAAATTTGACTTGGTAACACAGAGGACGCATTGTAAGCGGAGCTCCTTTATGGTTTCTTTCTAGAGCTGATAAAGGCTGCAGACACTCAAGATTACGCGACTCCATGGAAATAGAAAAAAAAAAAAAACATTGGTAAAAGAATCTAAGCAAGCATCTTGCATCCCATTCGACAACGATAAACATTCAACAAAAATATGTGCGAAACAGATCTGTATCATAAAGTGATATGCAAACAGCACGTTCTGTTGTTTGTGTTTTGACTAGCAGGACAATGAGTACCAGAGAGGCTGCCAATCCACTGAAAAGCAGCCCCCTCCCCATGCACACACACACACAATGTGCATACATACAAACATATACAGTGAACATGTTCACTGGGGCAGCTTGCGGATTCAGCTGTGCTCTTAGCTCACCGTCTCTGCTCTGTGACATCACACGCTGACAATAACGCCATTCACACAGACGCTCCTGACAAAAGTTTCTCTACGATCGTTTGCGTTTCTGCTTCTCACTGCAAGACGTAAAGCGAGCGGTGATCCCCTGCTGCAGCAGGAGAAAATGAATGGGAGGTGTGATTGGGTTTCCATCTATCTATGCTAATGGTTTAGCCGCTGGCAAGAGATTTCATTCTGAGCTGAAACGAAACCTGACGCAACTATGGGTCGCAGTTCCCAGTTTTACTTTCTTCATACTTTAAACAAACTGTCTTTACTTGCACGATGTTTAGAGATTAAGTTGATCATACATCTAAATGCTTGCTGCATCTCTGCAAATAAACAGAAATTTTAGAGTGGTTCACTACCAATATTTTCATTATAGGTTCTCCTGTGTGCTATGAAATATTTCTTTAAGAGCAGCTCCCCCCTTTTTTTTCCTCCTTCAAGTAGAAAGGAGCATATTTAGAGCATGCCAGGAATTATGTCATCCACTATCCTGGTGCCAGCTCCACAGCCGAGCAGGCTGCACCGAAAGAACATATAGTATTGTTTACCACATAAAAATCTCAGCACCTAGCCCAACGCTTAGTGACAAATTTATTGTCCTTAGTAACAATATAAACAATAGATAATTGGGAGATAATAAATAACACATTTTCATACACCAGCAGCAGAGCTGTTTCAAGGCTGCCCTGCCTGAAATTAGAAAGCGAGGCAGGATGTGTGCAAAGCACGGCGCTTTTTCAAAGGAGACACAAGAACAATGGGAAAAGTCCTGTGTTTGGAAAAGGGATCCTGCTGACATGAGCTGACTCTGGTGCCATGATGAAGATACATTTGGTTGTTTAATGTTACTGATGGTTTACACAGAGATTTATGCATCAGTTACACTTCTCCATATGTTTTTATTTTTTAAAAGGGTTACTGCAGATTTTCCATTTATCAATCCCTTCCTTCCCTATACCAGAGTTTTTAGGCTTTTGTGCAATCTTTTTTATTCAGTATGTTTTCGATACGCCTCAACAACAACAAAAACGTATCATTATTATTTTTTTATTTTATTCAACAGTGAAAAAATAATTTTCAAAATACCTGAAAATAGTTTGACTTTATTATGATGCAGAACTTGCAGTGGTCAGTGTAGAGTGGACCTTTTTTAATTAATAAAACATAAGTGGGTAGAGCCAATGGGTGGATGGATTACACAACAATAAAATCATTTGAAAATGGTCAGTGTTGGGTTTCTTTTTTTACTTTTTAATAACCTGGGGTTCACACTGACTACAGTGCGGGTTGCGGTTCTGAGCCAGGACGGGCTTATCGCAAACCCCCACTCACACTGCTCCTAGGGAAACAGCAGCCAGCAGCGACTCCGGCTGTGGAAAAGGGCTCTCGCGAGAACAGAAGTTCACATGGTACCTTCTGTTGCTTTCCCTCAGAAATTATTAAAAAGCAGCCATGGTTTTTGTTTTCTAGGGCAAAACTCATTATCCGTACGCATTGATATCCTATTTGACCCTTCATATGCCCCTCCGTTTCCTCGTGTTTCTGTGACGCCATTTTGTTTACACTAGTAAAGTTAGCGTAAGTTGGGGGGGTGATTTTATTCTGAAATTCACCGGAACTTTCTCCGGTCTATCACCCGACATTTTCTGTTTGGTTCGTGACTACCGCATCCGGGGACCACTGCAGCGTCTGGTCAAACTTGTTATGCAGCGCCGCACGGCCTTGGTAACCAAAGCCACACCCGCACATGGCTGATGTGAGTGTTCACTTTTCATGAGGTCAACAGTAAGAAGTCTACTGTGGGAAGGATTCGGACTGCCATGACGACTTTGGACAGCTTTTAACTCATACATCATTACACAACGGAATCCCACATAGATGATTCTAGTCAAAACCGTGCCTACAGCCTTCCAAAAAATCCGTTAATCCACTCCTGAAAGCACTTTTACATAGGGATAATATGTACATAACTCGCTCCAAACGTCTCATTCGCGTTCTGTGTGAACAGACCTTAAGTGGAGAGTCTCTCGGCTCTCTTTGATCTGACTGCAGGTGGGGTTTGCAGGATGAAGCAACTTTCTGCCTGTGAGATAGCCCTTGATGTGGGGAGGGGCTTGCTGCAGCATTTGCTGCTGCCCTAAGACAGTAACTACAGAATGATTTCTTGCTTTCTCGTGAAGTCGCCAAAGTTTCCAATAACACAGAAAAAGTCACTAGTTTTGTCACTGGTCGCTTTTTTGAAAAAGGACAACTAGAGGGGTCTGAAAAGTCGGCAAATATAGTGATAAAATTGCTAAGTTGGCAACAGTGAACTGTGCAATGATGAACATGACCCCGTATGATCTCAGCCAATCAGAGTTCACTAAATCATTCAACTTACGTTTCCACAATATTTTCTCTCACACAACTAAATATTCTCATTCTCATAAAAATTCTTCCATTGCTTGACATTTTAATCATCTGAAAGTTAAAATAAATGGATGTGAAAGTTAATACATACAGTATGTATGTGAGAGGTCAAATATACAGTATTAATGTGGAAGGTAAAATGCATGTATGTTTCAGAGGAATATATGTTTATGAGAGATGTATAAATGTATGTGAGGGTGGCAGAATAAACTATGGCTTGTATGGCCCCTCATAAGTTAAGTAGTTTTTCTTCGCTTGTACGTGTCCATCATGCACGTGCATCACTCGCTGCATCTTTTTTTAATTTGCTGATTTCCTCCCTCTGCTTGGATGCGAGTTTGTTGTCATCTAAGCGTCTGTCACTAAGCAAAAGGCGACAACACAGAGCTGCGGCATGAGATGAATGCGCGAGCGTGCACGAGTGGTTTGCAAGGCCCCGTGGAGAACTGGCTCTGAGCAGTGATGTAATGCTTTGGCCGGCAAGCTGTGGAACTTGGCCTCGTCTCTGCTGTGTTTCCTCCACGCTGCGAGGGTCAACTATCCCACAACCTCCAGCACACAACAAGTACTGTTCAATTCCCTGGACCACAACAGAGCAGAATTCAACCACACCCGGCACCATGAGCACCCAGTGCTAAACAAGAAGAAAAAACACACTTGAAACAAGATTAATAAAACATTCCAACCCTTAGACAGCGCCTCTAAGCACTATGGAAAGGCAGCCGTGTCAATTATTCCACCATCAGGCTGTGCTCTACCACTTAAACGACCGCACTTACGGGGTAAAATCCGAACAACAAAGAATCCCAGTGATAGAGTCTTCGGCCCAAAGAGCGCAAACAGAGGGCTCAGAGCAAGATACGAGTCCCCCAGGGGCCACAGCAGTCCTTTGGCTCATTAACTATTTACACCAGAGACAGTCCTCCCCACTGCTCTGGCCCACCACAAAATCAATTAGCCTTCATTAGCCCATGCTCTGGGCAGGCTTTCTCTGAGGGGAGGGATAACCCTGCAGCCAGTGCCTCCTGTTACTGCAGAATATCAAACAACTGTAATGTGCTGTGGTGCATTCACATACAGCGGAGGACAAAAGACACCAGAGCAAGTGTTTTATTCGAAAACATAAATCTGTTAACTTTTCACTGTTGAGTGTCACAGAACGTCAATACGGTCTCACCTTTCATCTCCCCTGCCCGTCCTGCCTGTCTGTGTATTTCTTACACGGTCTGTCAGAATCCCACTCCATCCCCTTCTCCACTCTCCCAGTGTAAACGCTGGGCAGGAAGAGTCCATCCAGGTCTGCGCCTCCGAGGTGTGGGGTTACAGTACGGAGATTTCCAATTGGCGGAAAGTCAACATGGTCGGGGTAATGTGATTAGAGCCGGATTGAGAACGTCGCAGGGGACACATGGGCCTGATCATGGCCCAGTTATCCGATAGCGTGGCCGTATTTATCGACTGGGCCCGGCGAGGATATTATAGACATTAGAGACCCAGTCTATGCTTACGAAACCTGTGCTGGAGATTGCACCCAGATAACACAATTAGTCTCTCACTTTCTGTCCGCAATCAGGGAATTCCATCAGTCATGTTCAGACATCAGGGAGCAGAATCTCAGTGGATCCCAAATTTGGTTGCTGAACAGCAAACAAACTAGAAAGTTGCATGGTTAAGAAGGGTCTGCAGCCATTTAGAGAGCACATGTTTATGGGAGAGCTAACGGAGCATTTACAATTCAATTACACAGATAGCAGGAGAGAGAAAAAAATGGTAAGATGTGTCTGGATGACGGCCAGAGTAGAGATAAGCCTAATACACTAATATTGTGTTACCCTCGTGTGTTACCATAGGAACAGTTGAGGAGATTCAAAAGACTACAAAGGCGATCAATCTTGAGAGAGCAGGAGGAAGAGGGGGAATTAAATGCCCTGGGACTGCTCCCACTCTCCTCTATCAGAGCAATAACTCTTCTGGTGACCCCTGCTACCTCCTCTTTCCTCTCTACAAGATGTTTCTCCTCTGAAAGACCTGCTATCTGCAAGAGTCTCCAAACATTAAAACCAGCCAAAGCTTTCCATCATAACCTGGGATTTTTTTTTTCCATCTCAAACTTTTGACTATGCCCTTCTTTATTCAGAAAACAAAGCATAGGGCTAAGTTGCTGCAGAAGTAAGCAGTTTCATTCACCTTGAGGCTAATTTTTCAGAGATTTAACAGTGCTATGCAAACGTATTGAAGCTTATTTCTCACAAGTTGTCACATCACAAACACAAACTTCTCCCATTCATCGTCTATGCCATGCAGGGAGACTTGGTGCCCATCTGCAGCGGTCATTGGGCGAGAGTAGGGGTACACAAGTCGCCAGTCCATCACAGAACAGGAACTTTAATGCATTATATTAGACATTTATGAGATATGTGGCTTTCAAACTTTTGTACAAAAAAAAATCTGAAAAGTAGGATTTTCATTTTTTTCCCCCAGATCCTTTAACTTTAATGACCCTAAATAAAATCCAGTGAAACCGATTGCACAGTTTGATTTGAATAGAGCTGTTCTGTGAAGATCTCAGAGGTCTGGTAGATAACGTCAACGTCACTGAGACCAAGAACAACAGCAGACGTGGCAGGGATAAAGTTGCTGAGAAGTTTAAATAAGCCTTACGTTATCAATAAATATCCCAAGTTTTAAACATCTCATGCAACGCTCTTCGATCCCTCATCCAAAAGCCAAAGAGTTTTCAGTTTGCCACATGTAGCGATCACAGCAAACATGTGGAAGAAGGTGTTCTGCTCAGTTGAGGCAAAACTTGCACTTTTTGGCCTACATGTAAAACGTTAAATGTGTGGTGGAAACTAAGACTGCAGATCACCCTGGACATGCCACCCCAACAACAGCCCTAAACAGTTGTGTTCCTGACCTTCACTCAGCTGAGATTATGTGGCGGACCTGGAGATTTGATGGATGGCGCTGTCCATCTAATCTGCCTGAGGTTGAGGTTTTGCAAAAACAGCAACAGGGACATCCTCCAAAATACTGCGAAAGATGCTTGTACAAAGCGTTCCCTCGTGGGGGATGGATACACTGTTCAGATTTTTATTTGGAAAGATGCTTCTACCTCCAAAATATGCATTATTACTACTATCACATAACATCCCAACAAAAACACATTTCTCTTACACTCATGAGGTATGAAACCTTTCCAAAGAAAAGCACATCAATTATCCAGTCAATCAAAAGTGCCTTATTGCATCAATATGCAAACGAAAGAACAAAGCATCCCGTCGACTTCCCACCAACTCCTTGGCGTTACCATTTATCCGTCATGCCTGTTACAAACCCAATCCTCTTTCAGCCTTTCTTCTTCTACATCCACAACCCAATCCCACTGCTGTAACTGCCTGCATTGTGAAGGATGAGGTCATTTGATTTTTTTCCCCACAGCGTTAAACTAGTGCTAACAAGTTGCAGGACCTACAGAACATGTTCTGTACATTAAGATATACATCAGGCGGTCGGTGGGCAAGCGAGCCACAACCACATAAAGGCCCCATTATTCCAGCCAGAGTCGCCAGCGCTGCACTGGCAGGTTCAGACTCAGCTTTGATTACACACCGAATGATGAAATCCACACAGGCCTGAGAGCGCAGCGTTGCTGGCACGGCCCAGTGGAAAAGAAAGTTGCAACACTTGTGTGTTTGTGTGTGCAGACATCAGTACGTATCCATGTGGATACTTGCACCTATACTCACCAGTTTGGCTTCGGAGTGCATTGAGGGAATGTGTGTGGAGGAGCACGAGTTGCTGTGGGCGGGGCTCTGCATGCCCATCATGTTCGAACCCATGGACATTTGCCTCTCCATCTGAAGATTAAAGAAATAAGGATACAGTCACACCTGAAAGTAGCATCTTGCAAAACTACTCATACCCCCTGGAACCTTTTCACTCTTTTCAACGTCAAAACCACACATTTGAATGCACTTTATTGGGACTTTATGTGGGACTTTATCCATACAAAGTGGTGCATAAGATTGTGTTAATTTGCATTTTTAAAGCATTTTGAAAACCAGTCTTTGTTTCCTTCCACTAACTTTTACTTTGCCTCAGTTTATCACATAATATCCTAATAAAATACTTTGAAATTTTTGATTATAATGTGAATATGTATAAATGTTGTAAAAGTATGAATACGTTTGTGATATGCATCCATTTGCACGCTGAAATTATCTTAATTTTTTCACATTTTGATGAGACACCTTGGAGCATCAGCGCGAAACGTGTGAGACTCATCCTCATACCCACCGGGCTACGATGGATGAGACGAGGGAGCATGAGAGCCTGATTTCACATGACAGGCTGGCTCTGTGCACAGCTCTGTGTGATGATAACTGGAGCTGACCCAAAACAGGAAGCCAGAACGAAGGGACTTAACACAGGAAGCCAGTGCAAAAGGACTGTGTGGTGCATGTGTGTGTTTCTGATAGTACTGCGGTGAGTTTCTGTGAGAGTAAAACGTCAAGCTTTGGTCAGTCCAGCTGCAGAATGTGTTAAAGCAACGAACTGGGATTAAATCAGAAGAATTAGGATTAATTTTTTTATTTTTTTTTAAACAGTTTAAATCTGCATCAGTGTGTTCTGGTGTTCCTCCTCTGACCGACACCTAAGGCCTGAATGTGAGGAAATCAGCTGGATAAACTGACGGAGGTGAGAGGTCACCTGTGCACGGGCGATAATGTGAGCAGCGTTCGCCGTGAAATGTAAGCAGGAAAGGAGAAACCTTTGTTTCAGTGTCAGAATGTATATACATATATGTATGTATATATGTGTGGGAGAGAACAGTGCTGTGGCCTCCAAGCTCTCTGCTTGGTGTCGCGGTCTCTGAGAGAAATGGCCCCTTCCTTTTGCCTAACCCCCTTCCTCCACCCCGTGTCCGCAGAGACTCAGGTCTAGAACCTGACACACGGCCTTAATTGCAGTAAGTGTGTTTTGTGTAAAAATATCACCCAAACCTGCACCCCTTTCCTGAACCGTCAATCTTCCCCCAAATCACTTAGCTCCTAATTTAATAAACATGGGAGGGACATTTTCCGTACCATAAACACAGCTTGTCTTGAGTTACAATGAGAACATATGTTATATCCTGATGCGAGGAGCTTTCTGCACGTTGTTATTATTTCTGTTACACACCGTGGCTCTAAATCTTTTAAAGACGAGAGTTTAAAGCTTAAACCCACCGGACAAATCCCTCATTCCTGCAGCACATGACTTGCACTGCAGGTCAGTACCTTTAACAAGTGACAAAAAACATCCCGAATAGCAAACCCGTGTGCAGTACATACCGGGTGTACAGTGGAGTCAATAAGTGAACATGCACTGTAATCTGTTGTCGGACTCACGGGCATCAACACAGCCGAGGAGCCAGGCATGGTCGGGTCTGGCAGGGTTCCAGGCATGGAGGCTGGCAGAGGCTGTCTCTGTCTGTTTCGTAGGTGCAGCAGCGAGGACAGAGAGCCAGGGACAGGCCTGAAAGCACACGCAAACAAACACACACACACACACACACACACGTCACAACGTCAGGTTGGACTGTTGTATCGACTAATCAAGCAGGATCACATCCTTCAAAACAAGCTCTGATAGTTTCTATGTCGGTGTTTAAATTGTGTCCCTTCCTATTTACATTTTTGTTCGCACGACAAAAGAATACTGTTCCAATGAGCTGAATCCAATACATTTCTTTGTAGTGAAGTACTTTTATGAATATGCATATCTTTATATGGAGATATGTAGTCATAAACATTTTTAAATCTCACTTATAATTTAATTTCTATGCAAATGAATTGCTCGAAACTTGGTGCTACATCTCGTTTTAATTGTTAATCAATGGTTGGGCAGTCACCTCTAATGCAACGTGCCAAGTTAGGACCACCGATCCAACCAACATAACTCCAAGCAGCCTCCTGCAAGTAGATGTACACTATTCAAACAATGAGTCACATTTCCTTACAGTAGGCTATGACTAAAATTTAGGAAATTTAGGAAATTACTTAAGTCACCAGTGGTCACATCGGATACAATACGGCCTTTGGCTCAAAGTGATGCATGGTTGGTATAAAAGGCCACAGGGCAGATGGCTTAACTCCTGTACGTAAAGAACTCGGGGACAAAACTACAGAGGTACCAAATGACCAGCAACCTCCCCCAACATGACCAGAACAAAGAGATAAAAAATGTCGGTGGAGAAAACGTTTCTTTATGCTATGATGCAAATAGACCTGATATAGTACGTATAAAAATGCTGATTTGGTTGAAAAAAATCTAACAACCAAGTTCTCAAATCAGATACTTGTGTGCACTCCATTATAGAGCAATGTAAACTAAATCCTCATAAAACTTATTGTACAGCAATACCACAGGATTGAAAGCCTTTGAAATAAAACAATGCAGTATTGGATAGAACTGAAAACAAGAAAGTAGAAAGGATACAAACAATGAAGAAGAAAAAAAACAGATCATAAGATGTGAATTAGTAGTTCCTAATATTTAATCCTATAATCAATTTGGTGCGACATTTATCTTTTAAAGTGGTTAACAAGTGTCTAAATTCACTTCCCTAAAAGTTCAACACCTCTCGTTTTTAGCACACGTTAGGTATGCGGATAAAACATGCTAGTGTACACTTGTAGTGGGAACCAGTTTTACCAATGAAGGGAACAAAAAACACAACGTATCCTCCTAAATCATACTAAATGTCACATTAAGTTAAATTAAACAAAGTGTTTTTAAGGTTTACAATCAAAAGTTCACTTTTGCTGTCAGTGTATTTTCAGAACAACTTTAAAAAAAAAACTTCTGCTCTCAGTTTGCTCTTGTTGACATCTTTTGGATCAGCTTTATACAGCAAAAGAAAAAGAAATAAGATATTGTCATGGAATAGATGAATACCAAACTGGTCATACTAAATGAGTGATAGTTTTTCTTAGCAACCACATGAGATGAGCTTTGCTGCCGCAGTGGCGGACCTGCGGGGAAAATCCTCTTCAGCGACCACGAATAAAAAAACTGTCCGAAGCATTCTGGAGGCCACATCAATAAATAATACGCAGAGAGGCCCGCACTAAGCTGTAGCTAATGACAGCAGTTGTGTCTCAATCTGCTTGGCTAAACCACACCACCTACATCTGCACGCTGTCAAATCATTTATACAACTGCAACTAAACCCCCGCTTGTCGGAGCATCGTTTTCCAGCCGAGGGACACGTGTGCGTAAAGTTACATCCAGCCTAAAAACAGCATCCGGTACATGATTTTTTAATAACCCTGCAGCAGTGAAATCAATAATCCTCCAGTTATCGGTATCATCAGGATGAACGCTGCTGCTCCACAGTCAATAAAAGATTAGTTTTCTTGAGCATTAAAAAACAAGAACTGGGGAGAAGCGTTTAGGCAAGGCGTGTTGAATGAATTCATGAAATCAATCGACAGCATCACTTTCTAATTTACGGTAATCGTGAGCGGTGAAGGACCGACGGCAAAATAGAGGGGTGCACCAGAGCGAGCAGTCCCCCCACCTGAATAAATACCTGTATTTTTCCAGGCCTGAAAATGAGCATTTATGCCTCAGACATTTTAGATTGCTACATACACACACACATGCTCACACACAGGACTATTACCATCTGACTGCATGTCACTCCTGTCTAACATCCCAATTTATCACAATCGCACCCATTTAACAGCACTTATGACACCTGAGCGACGCTGCGAATCCAAACATTTCCACATGGGGAAAAAAGTCCTGAAAGTACAACGAGCTGCGTTCACATTTGCATCCGTCGACATTCACACTTCGCAAAGGTTTAGGAGAATAAAGCAACAGTTTGGCGGTGAATAAAAACTAGTTTGCATGTTAGGAAAAAAACAGCCTAAAGATTTTATTAATGCTCTGTAAACATAAAACACTGACGAATTTTGGTTTTATGACTGAACAATTCTCTAAATCCACGAGAACCAAAGATTTTTATTTGCAGTCAGGGACAGTTGAGCTGGTCAAAGTAAACAGGAAGGCAGATGGAGCTAAATACAGAGCTAGAAAGCCTGTTTGGGCTGTTGTCCCATTACAGCAAGACAGCAGCCAGAAGCATATAATCAGAGCTACGAAGCAATTTTGTAGAACAAAGCGTATCTCTGTGTTTGAATGGCTCAGTCACAGCCCGAGCCTAAATAAAGTTGGGAAACCAATGGTGTCCACAGGTGCTCTCCATCTGATCTGACTGGGCTTGAGCTACTTTGCAAAGCAGGGGCGAGAATGTCTGTCTCTAGTTGTGCATCTGGAAGCGTGGCGCACCAACAGACTCGCAGTCATTGCAGCAAAAAGTGGTTTCAAAGAAGAAGAAAAAAAAACTTACCTCAAGAGGACTGGATATAATTGAACATCATGCTTTCCAGATTTGTTGATGTAAAACATGAAAAAACCTCACTGTGCATCATTTTCCTTCCACTCTACATTTATGCACGTCTTTCTTTCTATCATGTACCTTCCTAATGAAACACGATTCAGTCAGGATGTAATGTAACAAGAGATTTGGGTAAATGAACAATTGCAGGGCACTTTAGCTTTTGCACGTAAGAATATATGCTTCATAGATTACTGAGCTGGACTTCAATTTCTTTTGACCCCAGAGGGAAAATCACGACAGCCCTCCACAGGTAGACTACAAAAAAACAACAACAACGACAGTTCAACCAAGACAGGTATGTAGCCGCTTGCTTTCTAGAGAAGAAAGCCCCCTTTGAGTTATTTACAGGCTGTACTTCTGCACCTGTCTGTAAGCATAGCTAACACAAAGTCTGTGTTTGTCACCAGCACGCACTTAAAAACACAGCCCACCTATTCAGCAAAGGGAAAAGCCACACTAGCATCTGACAGCACCTCCTCAGTGGATTTACGCTGTGCTGCCGGCTCTGTTGAGACGGTGAGACGTCTCAGAGAGCTCCACACATAAAACAATGAGTGGCTTTTGTCTAGAAACCACTTGTGGACCATTTAGAACATTTTCTTTCACGTTATTTACAGCTTTCACCAAAAATTCTGATCATGAATGTAATATATTAGGCTGACTAAATTATGCCAAGAGCTTCCCTACCTCGACTTGATAAAAGCTGCTAAAATATGTTTTAAAAATACATCTTAGTTGTAGTCATCCCATACTTTGGGCTGTGGGAACATGTGCGTATGTATATGAGTGAATAATGACAGTCTCAGTCGGGTTGATAATAGCCTGTGCCGTTGGGCCCTGGGGGGAGCAGGTAGACACTCCACAGTCCTGACCCTGCGCTCTCACATTACTGAGTGCCTCGCTCTCCTTCTCAATCCCCGCCCAAGAACCACCACCGTACCACCAACGCCGCCCACCTTCACTCCCTCCACCATGACATCATTACTGGATCTTCTTTCCTGCCCGAATCCCTCTTTTGCTTTTTTGTTTTGCTCTATCCTTCAACTGTCACTTTTCTGGTATTTTGTTTCTCCTCGTGGAGGAGAACACAGCCCTTTTTCCTCGTTTTGTTAATCCCGTATAACTCTTTTTTTGGGGCCCCTCAGGGTGCAAATACTTGAACTCAAGTCTCTCTGGTCTAATCAAACCTGCAGTGTGCGCACACCGAGCCTTACCGCCCCAGTCTCCAACTCCAGCTCAAGTGCGGGGACTTAAAACACGAGCGGCCTGGCCGTCATCCAAAGCGACGGAGAGACGGAGAGAGGTTCACTCAGTCCACTGACTCACGTCCTTCCCTTTTTGACTCCACTCCAGCAATGATGTAATGCTGTTGGCTTTTCTCCCTCCCCCCACCCAGTGCCTCCATACCCCTTGATTTTGTCCCTCCCTCCTCTCCTCTGCTCCTCACTTTCCCTCTCTTTCTCTCCTGGACCCATCCGGCATCGCTGCACTGGCTCCTCGCTGGGTGAAGTCACCGCGAGCTTGGGATAGACGCAGCAGCTAAAAAGTTTTGAACGTAACCAAAACAGCCCAGGGCCAAGTTCCAGACATTTGGGAGATGGTGGTGCAGTCGCCATGGGAACAGCGATAAACAGAGAAAGAAACAAGGGCCTCAAACAGCTTGCAGCTGCCTGGCTCTTAGAGTAAACACTGCGCAGGACCTGCCCCTGATTTACGGCCTTTAATCACTGGTGGGAGGAGAGTGCCGTGGGGTTTGGATTGAGGAAATAATACGAATCTGATCAAATAAATCAGCTGTAATGGGTTACAACACAGGCTGACTTTTATTAGCGGGATAGAGATGAGATGGATGCGGCGAGGGAGCTTCAGTGGGAAGCATCTTGGATGGGGTGTCCTCCCATTAGGGGGGCTATACAAGCTGAGTCAACCCCTGCCAAAGTACAGCTGATGAACGGCTGTCAATAACACTTTTTAACCAGCTATGTTCGTGACACAACGCCAAAGCAAAAGTATTCCCAGGCCTTGAACTTTTTCAGATTTTGTCACATTACAAACACAAACAGTGCATTTTATTTGGGATTTTTGTTGCTACACCGGCACAAGGCAGGGCTTAATTGTGAAGTGGAACTAAAACGATAGCAGTCTCCAACCATTTTTACGACCTGAATTGAGAAAAGCGATGCCTCCCCTTTGCTCTTATACCCCTATAGATAAAATCCAGTGCAACTATTACCCTCATATGGGGTTAATTGGTACATAAGGTCAACATACAGTATGTGTAGCTGAACTTTAGCCTACATATTGCTGTTCTCTGAAGGCCTGAGGTTTGTTGAAGAACAAGAAAGCCCTCCTTACATGTTAGGAATAAAGTTGGACAAGTCACGGGGCACTGTTCGATCCATCATCTAAACTCAGAAAGAGTAGGACACCAATGCAAACCTACCAAGACATGAGCGGCAGAGATCCACAGCTAAGGTGGGAAAATCTCTTGACCGAACAACAAAACCGCCTTCGTGGAAGAGTAACAGAGAGAAAGCCATCGTTGTAAGACAACTGTAAGAAGTCCCAATAAGCTTTGCCAAAAGCCACAGAGGGTACACAGCACACACAATGCTCTGGTCAAATGAGTCAGCAGGTCAGCGAGTTGAGATGGGGGTGGAGGCTCACCTTCCAACAGGATGACAATACTGAACATAATAGTCAGTGCTACAGTGTAACGGTTTAGATAAAAGCATAATCGAGGGCTAGAATGGCCCATTCAAAGCCCAGACCTAAATCCAACTGAGAATCTGTTGGCTGGTGTTCATATATGCTATCAATCCAATCCGAATGAGCTTGGGCTATTTTGCAAAGGACAATAAGCACACCCCAAAGCCCTTGCAGCTTTAATTGTAGCAACATGTGGTTCTGCAAAAGCACTGACAGAGACTGGCTGGATACAGATGTACCGTATGCCAAAATTTTCTAATTTTTATTTAAAAAAATAAACTTTTTTTCAATAATGCACTAGTTGCGTTAGCTTATATTACACGATCCTGATAAAATACGGTGTAGTATGTTGTAACGAGACAAGCTGAAAGGGCAGAAATTCATGCATTCTCAGGCCACTCTCCATCCAAAGTGGTGCTGTTTGAATTTGGGCCTGTCAACACCACCATGCCAGTACGGTTATACCAGAAGTGAACCAGAAAAGTAAGCAGCATGAGTCAAATCTGAACAGGATAACCGGGCATCTGTCATCGCTCGTTCTCTGGCAGCGAGCGAGGACAACTCCTTTGACTTCCCCACGTCCCATCGCTGCTGCTTTGCATTTAACACTAACATGCAAATAAATCTGATGAAATATCTGCATGTTTGTCCCCGTTTGAACTTTTTTTTCTTTTCGTTCGATTCATTTCTTCTCTTGTTGCTCTTTATTTCTACCCTCAGGTTCTTTTTCTAATCTTGAAGCGTTGTTTTTTTTTCCCCCACCTTAATTCTTCGAATGCTATTTTATCCCTTCCCTCATCCAGACATGATGTATCTTTTCCTTTCCTTGTACAGACATGTGTTCTGTCTTTTCCTCCACCCCCAAAAAGGGACCATCCTCTTGGTATAATAATGCACCTCTTCTTCTCTGAGTTTCCTCCACCCACCTGATCCTTCATTCACCCCCCCCCTCCATCTACCTCCTAATACCCCGCTTCCTCTTCTCCATCCACCTCTGATCCCAATTTTTCCTCCTCCCTGTCCACCTCTGATCCACCGTTTTCCACGCTTCTTCCCCACGCTGCGACTCCTGCGCTCCCCCGGAGAAGCAAGGCGCATCCCTATGTGTGAGTTGCATTTGCAGGAGCCTGCATGTGTGGTGGCCCCGGGGCAGAGATGACACAGGCCCGCTGGAATGAGAGGGGAACAGAGTCTGGGCGTTCCTCTACAAACGCACTATTAAACCCGCTGCAGTACACAATGAGCTCATCTTAATTCAGGTCAGATGTACATCCTGCTCTCTCGCTGTCTTTTAATTTTCGCAATTTATTACCCTTTAGATATAGCCGTCTATCCTCTGCTGCCTATCACTAGATATAATGGCTAATGTACAAATGGAGCCCATGTTTCAGTATGGAAAGGCATATCAGAGCATAAGGAGGATTTAAAGATTGTGTAAAGGCACTACACTCTGCATGAACAGTTTACCTCCTTTCTTGTCACAATTTTGCAAAAGCAGTCCAATCAAAAACAAGAATAAAAATTGCTTGATTTGAATAGTGAATGTCATGAAGTTAATTAGTTTAGTTCTCTGAAAAGCCTTTCTTTTTAGCTGCTGTTGTACTTGCATAGATCATTTGACACACTTTTTCATTATACAGATGGAAAAGGAAAGGGGGGGGACTAACACACGCTAATACAAAGTTTTATGCAAAATAGCAATAAAAATAATAGTTCTCTATAGAGACTTAACTTGTATTAACCATGGAAAGACCACAAGGTTTATCGTAAAAGATAAAAAAAAACATAACGTGATTTTCCAACCTTTTTTTGTATAAATCACACATTTGCCAGACGTCACCAACCAACGGCAAACCATTGTCCTAAATAATCAGTCGACTTACCACCAAATCTATCTGCAAAGACAGAAGAAGCTTACAGCAAACCCATCTATCACCCTGGGCTTCACATGAAGAACAATATGTATTTGCGCTACTTCCCTTAAAGGCAAAAACAGGGTCCGCAAGTAGCTCGGCGACTAAGGTGTGAAAAATGGTGTGCATTTAAAGCAGCATGGGAAACAAAACCACAATCTGACTTCCTACAAAACTCAGCCTGGTGCATGCAGCGCACCCAGGGTGGAACATCACCAATAATGCAAGCTAAGATATAAATGCGGCATCTAAAAGAATGCTCAAATGTTATCTGCAAAGATGAGGCAAACCATGAAAGAGGATCATGGCTTGCAAGTGTAAATTAGTTTCAAATTTGCACATTTCTGCTAATCTAATCTAATAATATGGTTTAAATAGAAGCCCTAGACAAAATCTTCAAACCCTGTGCTGGTTAGATGGTCAAAAACCAAAACTGCCTGACATAAGCATTTAGTGGTTTGAGGATCGCAGCTTTTGGGTTCCCACACCGATGCTAAATAATAAGTCATCTGACTTACTCCACTTCGCACCTTCTAACCGACAGGGCCTTCCAAAAGTATTCACACACTTTTCACACTTTTCATATTTTCTGACAATTGCACCAAATAGCTCAAAGGATTTAATTGACATTTGATGAAACCGACACAAGGCAGTGGATAATTGTAAACGTGGGAGAAAATCTGAAAAGTATGGGATGCTTTTATATTCAGGTCCTCTGAGTTAGCACTTTTCACTGCAATTACAGCTGAGAGTCTTTTTGAAAAATGTGTCTACCAGCTTTGTATGTCTAGACAGTGAAACTTTGCCCAACCTTAGCTCAGTCAGAGTATCCGTGAACATTAAATCTCAAGTCCTGCATCACAGATTCTCAGTGTTCAGGTCAGTCCTTTGACTGGGCCCATTTTTACGCATGAAAAAGCTTCAATCTGAACAAGTGCACTGAAACTCAGGCTCATCTTTAGCTTCATTGTCCTGCTGGGAGGCATAGATGTGCTCTAGTCTTACGTCTTCTAACAGGTTTTACTGTTCCTCATTTATTAACTTTTTTTTCTGGGGGGGAAAAATCATCCAAAACCAACTTCTCTGTCCCAGCTGGAAAACAAGCATGATGGTGTCGCCGTCATGTACCTCTGTAGGTATAACGTGCTTGGGGTGATGTACAGAGCTAGTTTCCTGCCACACACAGTGTTTTCTAGGTAGGCTGGAAAGGTCAGTTCTGGTGTCATCTGACCAGAGAACCTTATTCCACATGTAGTATTTGCTGTGTCCCTCACACCCTTCAAGACAAACCTTACCAAGGTCCTCTGGGCTGCTTCTCTGCTCAATGCTCTCCTTGCCGTGCCGTTTTAGGGACACGGCCATGTCTTGGTAGGTTTGCAGCGGTGCTATAATCTTTCTATTTTCAGATGATGGAGATGTTCACAGCTTGAAATCTAATTGTATAGCCTAAACCTAATACAACTCCGTTCACAATGTAATCCCTGACTCTGTCTGCTGGGTTCCTTAGTATTGGTGATGCCGTTTGTTCATCCGTGTTCTCTAAGAAACCTCTGAGGCCTTCTGAGAACAGCAACATTTATACTTAGATTAAAATACACACTCCTTTTATCTATCAGGTCATTTTGGAAGTCAGTTGACTGGACTTGTTTTTATTCTAAGGGTATACACACATGCACACCTCACTTTAGGTTTTCATTTGTAAAATAAAAAACAAACAAAAAGACTTTGTGCTGGTCTATGAAATAAAACACAAATGAAACATGGAAAAATGCGTGGCTGTGAGAGGACAATGTTTGGTCCTCTCGAGTCTTCGTCTACGTGATTGAAATCAATCTTTATGCGTTTAAAAAAAGCACTAAAGGGAAACAAGCCGCATGCCTTACAAAACAGGAAATGTTTAAAGATGTCTTTAAACCTTGCGTTATCCTAAATAGCAGATATTTTTCGCACATGTGTACTGCAATCGCTTAATCAAAGTGGCTGGTTTCAGCTTGACTGTAATGAGTAATGGAAACAACTGGCCTAAATTACTCTGTTGAGCCAAAAAACGAAGAATGTCACATTTAATAGCTTGTGCCCACACCCTTCTCCACTCAGACCTCCACCTCTCATAAGTCAAAAGGTTGAGGTTTCCACAAAACGCGGTATCTCACATGATTGTCCAGTAATGTCCCACATACTTAGCTGTGACATTACTCTGCGCCAGCTGTGTATGATCAAGAAAGGCCGAGGGGCACGCAGAGCCTTCCCTGTGATATGACACGAGCGGTGACATTAGGCTGTGTTGGTTGTTTCTTCTGCCTGCTTTTAACGCTGTTGTGTGTCAGTGCAGTTCCCCAAAGACCCAGCTCGAGGACTCGGAGCAGAGGAAAGGAGAGAAAAAGAGAAAGAGAGCGGTCCTCAGGTTTCACAGCTGCAGGCTTGACTCAGTCCTGAAGTAAATGGACTTGAAGAAAACCAATCCTAATTGATTCCAAGCCTCAAAGCTCTTTAGTAAACATTGTGGGGCAATGAAAATGACTTGTTATCCTAATTCATGAGATGCTCATTCTATGCGCTCGGCAATGCAGAGGAACAAAACGAGGAAGTGAGATTGAATTAACATTGTTAGTCTCATTTAGTGACATATTCGAAGCACGGCTCCTTAAAGTGTTACAGGATTTTAAGCTTTAGAAAGTGAGGTATAGACACACCTCACCATTGTTGACAAGGGTGGCTGTAAAATATTTTTGGGTTAATAAGACTAACATGTTCGTGAGATGAAAAATCAAAGCTTTTGAATTGACACAAAAGGCTCATCTTCACCAAAGAGACCGCAAATCCAAACAATACCTCTTGCATTTTGAGTGAATAACTTAGCAGCTTAAACTCATCACTGGGAATCACTACTTGCAAAACTCTTTCAGGACAAACTGGCTCACAAAGCAAGTTTTTTCATGTTGGGTGTCCTTGTAAAGAGATCCTGTGCACAAAAACTTTGGTTAGGCCTAATGTCTTCCTGTGGAAGCACTGATTTACATCCTGCTGATGTAAAAATTTCCAGCTCGCTTTTCTCCTGTGTGAATCTAATCTTCCTATCCATGTGTCAGGATTCCTAATTCACTGTAAACAAGCAGCACTTCCACAGATTCAGAACACGGATGAGCTGCTAGCTTTTCTCATGTGATCTGTGTGACTTTATGTAGCACTCTCTTGCTTCTCCAGCAATGACGCGATACTATTAAACTGTTAGACATTTCTCACCAAATCACTGAAGGTGCTGTGATAACTGCAAGCCGTGACGGTAGGCAGAGAAATTGTGCGTAAGGAGGTAAGGAGTTCATGCTGACAGGTGAACTCAGGTGAAACAGCGCCTAGCGCGGTCTCTGTTACTGGCAGTGATTTGCTGCTCCTCCGGTGGGATGAAATTCCATCCCTGTGCTCAACAAAGAGCCTGACGAGGTGTCAGTCAGGCTTAGAGATGGGCCTCGCATCCAATATTCAGCAGCTCCTGGAGCTGTAAATCTACGCAGGACAACCTGAACACAGGAGCAGCTTAACGCTGAGCCATCTCAATGTTTAACCAGGTAGCCACAGGCCTGGCTTACAATGACAAAGCTCTGGCAGAAGTGAGAATGTGGCTGGAGCTAAGGCATAAGGACCGAATTAGGACAGCTGAGGGTTGTCAAAAGGGAATAACTACAAAGTTTGAAGCAGGATTAGGTGATAAAACAATAAAACAATACCCCAGGGTTTGAGCATCTCACAGACTACGGTTTGGGCCAACGTCTAAAAATGAAAAGAAAAGCACTGCATGGCAAGACATGACAGTCCATTTAAGCGCACAGACCAGACAAGGAGGACAGTAATTGATTAGGAGCCAAGAGACAGACGGTTGCTCTGGAGGATCTGCAAAGAGCCACATTTCAGATGGGCAGCGTTGGCGGTTAGACGGGCGCAGCTAAATAAAGATCAATCTAGCATGGAAATCTAGTAGAGGCTGCAAAAGCATATGCATGGGTTATTCGTGTTTTAGAACGACTCAGTCACAGAACAGGCTGGGACTCTGTGGCAGGACAAGAAAATTGAGATTTCAGATGTGCTCCGTCCATCCAACGGGACTCAGCTTAAGCCACCATTTCGTAAAGACGAATACAGAAGAAAATTCAGTTTCTAGTGTAAAACAGGTAGAGAACAAACCCCAAAAGACTCACAGCTGAAAGGGGGGTTATATACAGAATGCCACATCTTTCTGATTTTCATTTGTACGAAAGTTTTGAAAACAAGTAATCCTTTTCCTTCTTCCTCATCGTTATGGGTTGTGTTGCTCTATCATATTAAATCCATGTGCATAACACTTCAGTTTTTCATTGTAACAGATCAAGATGTGAAAATGTTCAAGCACTGAAATAACTTTTAAGTCTCTTCAACGTAGAAATGAAAGTTCAAAAGCTGCCTTAAAACTGCAAGTAAAGTCAACGTTTAGATTTGCATATTCCCACTCTAAGAAATGTCAGGAAGATTTACAACCATAAGTTAAACGTTGGAAACACACAAACGTAAGTTCTATGCCAAAAACTCATTATAATAAGTTGGATTTAGAGGACAAAATAAGTGCACTGAACCTGAAGGGGCTGTCGGGTTTTACAGTAGGGACTACTTTTGCAAATTACTGTTAGAGAAACAGAGAAAAATGTTGTTTTTTTTGTTTTGTTTACATGGTCAGATTATGACTATTCCAAATTGTATTTGAACTCTAAACAATGAGCTTTACACTAAACACTGAACTAATGACGGTTTGCTTTCTAGCATATCCTTCCAATCTGCCACTGTAGCAGGAAAAGTACTCTACGGTGGCTGGAATCCTCATGCGTGTGAAAAAAAAACCAACAACTATATTTTAAGACATAAATGAAATGCTAAACTCTTGTAAAGACACTCACGGCGGAGGCTTGAACAATAACATCTAGTCCTCTGAGACCGTTGGCGTGCTCTGCCCTGGGACAATGCTGAATGAACAGCACAACATGGGTTTCTGGCCCCACATGCAGCGCTCAAATGTAACTAAACACTGACATAACCTCAGAGATGACAGAAGGATGACAGCTGGCACGGACACAAAGGACCAGGCTCAGCCTAAAGCTGTCACTATAACAGGGCCACTTGTCAGATCATTTTCTGTACGCCAGCATTTATTGATATAATATTATCTATTGCAGCAAAACATGGTTCAAATAAAAGTAAAAATGGAAAACAAAAAGTAAGAAAGACAAAGACGCTAAATGTAGAGTCTGTCTACTGGTTGCCATTGCTGTTCATTTCCTCCTGGATTGCTTTTGGTTTAGTGTTTCACTCACCCTATCTGTCTGTTGGTGGAGGGCGCCTGAGTGATGACGGAGCTGGACTGAGGGGAGGGAAGGGCCTGCTGGATCACTATGCTGGTATCGTGGTTGGCCATCCGTGTGTGGGACTGCTGGTGCTGACCTTGACCTGCTTGGCCATGCAGTGAGATGTTCTGAAAAGAGGAAGTGAGAGGAGAAGAAAAAAAACAAAGTGTGCACACGAGGTCAAGAACGAATCACTCTGAAGCACAAGTGTGCAGATTTGCGACCGTTTAGCCTCTCCATCCCATCCTGAAGCTGCAGCGAGGAATTATGTAAACTGTCCTCTACGAGCTTTTCCACGTCTCAGTTGGGACACACTGACAGTCTAATGAAGACCAGGTTCCCTGGAAACGCTCCGTAGGCTCAGTCATGTATAATAACACCTATTACAAAATAACTCTGCGCTAACAACCTTTTACATCTCACATGAAGCTCTTTTATTTGTTTCTCGTGCGGAGATTTGACGCAGAACGTGTCAAAATTTTACATCACTGGCGCAGATTTTAATTTTAGGCTTTTAACTTTGAACAGTTCTTATTCTTTGGAGCTGTAATATTAACCATTAAACATTTTTGCTCAGTTCTTTTCAGGTTCAAAATAATACATCTTGGCTAGCATTCTATGTCTCTATTTCTACTTAGTTAAATGTCTCTTAGAAAGTTGCAGAGAAATATTATGTTCTTTGTAGCCATCAGGTCCTGGCAAAATCTGACTGTAAAAACGGAAACTTAAACGAATTGCCTCAATTGGTCACAAGTAAAGAAGTTACGTTTTTCCTACTTATTTTATTTAGTTTATAAGTTGTCGCTTTCTTTTTTTAGAGTGTGGCATAACTGGTACAGTTCAGGTAAATTGGTTATTTCCTGGCCTGGACCTGCCATTTAAGGCCATTTTCACGGGTTAGAGGTCAGGGTCATTTCAGAACCTTAAAGTCAAGCTGCTTTATACTTTCTCGAATCAGTTTTGATGTGTATTTGGGATCCTTATCCTTCTGGGACACCCATTTGTTAAAAGGTTTGACTTAACTGGCCCAAACTGTTACCTCCAAAGAAAAAAAGGAAAACTGGACAGGGCCTTCAGGAATGACAAAGCAACCATAAAGTTTCAAACCTATTGTGACCTAGAAGATGCTAACACTGTCCACAGTGAAGATAGTTTTACAGTGGCATGGTTAGAGAGGGGGCTGAACAGGAGGAAATGTGCATTTTTCAATGTTACCATCTTCAAGCTAGACTAAAATTTGTAACTACCTTCAATGATAATCTAAATGTCTCCTGAAGAAGAGCTTTATGTTCAGAGGAGAGGCAAATAAGCTATTTGGCACCAATGCCTTGTTGCTTGTTTGGACAAGTCAAGGCGAAGCTTTCAAACCTTAGGACACCGCACCAGCCACCCAGCATGGTGTTGGCAGCATCATGCTGAGGGTCTCTTTCATCGCCAGTGGCACAAGTGCATCGTAAAAAGGGGATGGATTAAGAAGGAGGAGGAATAGCAACAAATTCCTCCGCCTCGCCCTCAATCAACAGCCACATGCTTAAAGCCCGGACGTGGTTGGGTGTTCCAAACTAATAAAAACTGGTTTAGGAGTGGATAAAGCCGGTTAACATTAAACCTCTGAACCGGTCCTGACCTTAACCGTGTTGAAACCTTACAGACTAAGGAGGAAAATCAGCTCTGTGCCAAGAACACAACCAACTTCCATGAACTCTAAATTTCTGATAAGATGAGTCATCCAGCATTTAGAGGAAGAGTAAATTTACAAAATCGAAACCCATCACAGTCCCATGCTTAAGGAAAATGTACTGTTGCACGGCGCATAAATGTGTGACCATTTTACATTCTCGCTGGCTATCTGCAGCTTTTTCAGGAGCTGCAGTGCTTTCGCCGCTTATCTCTGCCTATTGTGCGTTCCACTCCTACATCGCCTTGCTCTGACTCGCCTTCTGCTGACTTTGCAGAGCCTCCCATCATAAACCACACAGGCTGGGCAGGCTAGACATGGCTGACCTGAGCACAGACAGGCTCCTGAGCCAAACCCCCAGAAAACAGCTTAGCTGCAGCGTGCTCTGCACATGTTCCCAGACGTTAAATAAGCAGTCTGTCTTCTGCTGATTTGACTAGTATGCATGTCCCAGGTGAAGGTGCCACGGGGCAGATCTATAATGCATAAATGATGATGTCCTTTGATGAATATAACATTCTGGGCCTCCCCTTTCATGCAAGACAGTCCTGCCAGTTTGTCTGCTTTGGCTGTTACTGCCAAGATGTTGTCTCGGAGGTCAGACTTTATTTCTTGGAAGAAATATGACTCCCTCGCCTGAGAGATGGCTGGGGAGCTGTTTGAAGTTACAGGTGAAGAACCTGATCTCAGTCCTGTTCATCTGTGGTGCGGGACAGATCTGCATCTGCTAGACCTGTTCTGTCACTGCTAGGGTCCATCCATGCATACATTAAACAAAGAAAGGTGCAAACAGAGGCACCAATAATATAGCGCGCAAACATCTGCGGTCAGCGGCTTCTTTAAAAGGGAGTAGTGTAGTTATGTGAGGTTTAGGGTGTTTTTAAGCTATTTGAGATGCTTTATCAGCTCAGTGTGTTAGGCATCTATTTGTGACTAATGATTGCAACCAGATAGCGGTTTATAACCCAACCCCTGTGGACGGTTGTGGCTTTAGGTTTTTTTCTGGGTTTTTCAGCCTGAGGCTCGTCCTCTCTGTTTTGCTGTACCTGTTTGCTGTCCTCCTCTTCTTGCGCTTTACAAAAGTCCTGCTCCATGGAGCAGTCCAGGTCACTGAACAGTCCGACCTCTTCACAGTTCTTCAAGAAACGGGTTGGAGTCGGCGTCTGGTCTGGAGATGAAAGGATATTTTGTCAAGGTTTAGCGTTCAACTTATTAACAGTTAATACTTTTTTTTTAGGACATGAGTGCATTATAAATGTAAAGTAGAAAGACAAAATGTACACATTTTGTCTTTTTCTTCTTTGCACAGGTATTGGCAAGAAGATCTTATCAAGTTTTATCTGGAAGGAAGCTCTAAGTCATTGAACACATCGACAGACCGCAGTAGATAATTTCTACAAGAACAAAATGTCCGTTTTGCAATAAAGGAAATGATAATAAAAACTTCACTATCTTTTCTGTTTGTTTATAGATTATAATTACTGTTAATCTAATCTACCCTGATTTGAAGAACATTGTTATGTTTGCCTTTTATGTGACTTTGGAATAATACTGAAAACAAGCTAATGATGATTCCCTCTCAGGTCTCAGGATCAGCTTTGCTCATCTAGAGAAACACATTTTCGCCCAGTTTACATAGCTCAAGCTAATGTAGACTGGAGGAAGCTGGGCTCATTTTTTAAAGTTTGGCTACCGGTTGTCAACGGGGTTTAGGCCTGGGCTTTGACTGGGCCAATATAATTAGTTTTAAATCCTACCATCTTAGCTCCGGCTGTATGTTTGGGGTTGTAGTCAGGTTTGAGGGTGAACTTGAGCCTCAGTTTCAAATCTTTTGGAGCCTCTAGTAACTTTGACTACCTTCCCTGTCCCACAGCATGATGCTGCCAACACAGTGCTTCAGAGAAGTGATGATGTGTTCAGGGGCATGTGCACATGTGTTATTTTCCCTCTACACATAGCCTTTATTTTGGTCTCATCTGAAAGCAGCATCTTATTCCACTTTTTTTTCTTCTGGGTCCCCTTCATGGCTCACAGCAAACTGGATATAGGACTTCTTCAGGCTTTCTTTCAACAACCAATCAACTGAAACATTTTGCTATTGAACCATAAAAGTAATTCGCAAAGTAAACCGCTGTTGAGTTGAGTTGAGCTGTGGATCTCTTCAGCTCCTCCAAGGCAAGACCATGGCACTCTTGGCTGAATCCCCGGATTAAACTCTCCTGGCCAGGCATGCCTCGGTAGGTTTGCAGTTGTGTCTTGATTTTTTTCTCTATTTTCAGATGATGGATTGTAAAGTGCTCCGTTTTATAACCTAACCCTCCTGTAAACTTCTACACATCTTTCTCCCTGACCTGTCAGCTGTGCTCCTTGGTCTTCATGAAGCTGTTTGTTCACTGCTGGTCTCTAACAAACCTCAGCGGATTCCAGAGAACGGATGCATTTACACTGACATGAAATTAAAAATAGGTAGATTACATTTCAGGCAACTTCGGAAAGTTTTTCGGATGCAATCAAACTTTATTTAAGGGGATCAAATTAAAAATGGTTGACATATAAAAGAAAATTGGGACAAAATAGGAGCAAGTTTCTATGGGTTCAAGGCACTTTAAGTCATAGTCACCCATTTGGTTTAAAAAAAAAAAACATTAGTGCCTTTAGTTAGTGAGAGGGAGATGCTCCCTTGACAGGACCATTTTAGCCGACAAAGAACAGATTCCCCCTGGTGAGAGGGGGGCCTCCGTCAGAAGCCTGACGTTCTGGGGGGTGCCCACATATCAGGTTTCAGACAGTTGAAGGTGATTTTAGGATCTCGGTTTTTTCAAAGGCTAAAAGCCTGCTTCACGTCTGTTTACTCGTTCTGGCTAGACTGGGGATTGACACAAACGTTCAGCATGACTTATGCACCCAAAATAGGGTTTAGGCCAGAGTAGACTTTTTAGCTTTGTTTCAAGTGGGTGAGATTTTAATTTAAGCTGTACATGGAAAAAATGCTAGTTTCCATCCAGGATGCTAGCCAGTGAAAAGAAAACTATGCTCACTTTATGTTAAAGCTAAGGAGACTTGTTTTGACACATCACCACATGTGACTAAGCTCTAGATTGGTCTTAGGGTGTTGTTAAACTGCTGACCATTTTGTCCTTGAGTTCAACATCTCGTTCAGAGAGGTTGTAACTCAGACAGCAGGCTATGAGACACCCAGCCTGGAGAATCGGATCCTGTGGTTCGAGCAGCGTAAATAATAAAAGGGATAGAATCTGGCTTAGTTGGACAAGAGCTGGGGAGACGTGACGCCTCTAGGAAAGGACATCTATGACACGTGAAAATCGTCAATTATACCTCAAAATAAACTCACCTAAGGAAATGTGAAGAAGTAAATTACCAGAAGCATTAATCGGGAAAACAAAGCACAATGTGGTGACCAATCAGACGGCAGCGTCGCTCTCGAACTGAAGTTTGCACAACCGGTATGAACAGGAAGGCCCGTAGGCTGACATAACGTATGATTTACATTACTGTAAACCGCTTGTATAGGACTCGGCACGAAGGTTTGTGATGACAGAGGAGTATATCTGTTGCTGAGTCGCTTTGCCTGGCACACCTCTGCATCAGACACCTTGCTGGGCTGTAGCAGCGAATGGGGCTGCGTCGATGCGGGGGTAACTCACCTGATAACATGCTGTCGTTCTTTATGGAGGGGAACTTAAGGGTCATCTCATGTTTGTGACGATGAATCATCAGATGGTCCTCCGTGGGGAAACGCTGTTTGGATTTTAAGACAAGGAGTTGTGTTGGAGAAAAGGCAACAGGAGGTAAATAGAAAGGAAGATGGGAGATTTTAGAGCAAAAATGAGACGTAGGAACCGCTCAAACATGAAAGCAGCGACCAGATAACTGGCATAGCCTTAAAATAACATACACTGGCTGTTTGCGTTCTAATTAAAAGTGCTCTTCACTCACTTAAGCTATTATCAGGGTTTGCATGCACATCCTGTGTGTATCCACCCCCGTATGTGCTATATGTATCTATGTGCATATATAGACAAACACCAACCTGAGAGCAGCCAGGAGCGTTGCACATGAATGGCCTTTCCTGGTCTGAGTTCATCCCTCTGGCCAGCGTCTCATAAAACTGCAAGAGAAGACATTTGAAGAAATCAAAAAGAGGAAACGAGTGACTCCAAATCCCCCACCAGCACTTTAAGGAACAAATATAAAGCTACTGTCAATGCGAAGCAGGGCAAGGCAAGGCAAATTTATTTGTATAGCACATTTCAGTACAAAGACAATGCAAAGTGCTTTACATGATTAAAATATAGGAAAATAAAACAGAATAAAAGCAAGTAGGAATAAAATGTAGAAACAAAATAAAACATGGAAAATAGAAGCTAAAAGCAAATATTAAAGACAGTTGGACTACAAAGTTGAACTAATGATGTTTCAGTAAAACAGTTTAACTAGAACAGTCGAAGGATTTGTTTAGGATTGCCTTGCGACTACCAAACCGATTGGTGACGCTAATCATCTTAAATCCATCAAAATTAAATTTGGACTCGAAAAAGTAAGAATTCGGTCATTTTAATCCCAACCCTGGGGACTGGCAAGTATTTTAAAACAGACGCATATTCTAACGGATGGAATCTGTTCATAGCCAGGGACTGCAACATATTTTTACGGTAGAGATTATGAAAATCTATTCTAAAAAAAAAAGGAGCTACACAATCTTTCAAATAGCAACATAGCAGTTGCAAAGGCCTTTGATGTAAAGTTTTGCATGACATTACATTTTAAGAGACATACATTATTCCCCTGCATGCAAAAATTACATTTGGCCTGGTAAAAGAGGCTCTCATTGGTCCCTGACAAAGATGTGGGCAGCCAAAATGTATAAACTCAGGTAAAGTGGTGGGGAAGTTATTTCATTAAAATAATAAAATAAAACCCAAGAAAAATTTAAATTTTCTCTATTGCATCTAAGAAGCAAATTGGCTCTCAGGTAAACATTTTGTGAAAATAATGACGAGATAAAACATGTTCTAAAGGTGTAATTAACCACTAACATCATGCGTAAAATCGTTAGGTCTTCAGACATCTTTTCATAACACAAAAAATGACCAAATACTCCCCTACTTTTGGTCTGGATTATGCATTTAGGTGGCAAAATAAATTTTTAAATATAAATTAATTTTCATAGAGCCACTTTATGTTGACTTTTTTTAGTCATGTAGTCATTGTTTGAAAGATTTCTGAAATACTTTGCTTAGCTGGTACACTTCTCCGTGGAAGAATAAGAAAGGGAAGTGGTGTCAGAGCGGACAACTATAATCAGACGGTAAAGTCAATTGGTTTAAAACAAACAACCTTAAAAATTAGACGTCCCTAAAGCTAATAATGTGCTTCATGAGTCCATGAGAGCCCTCCTGTCAAAAGTAAAAGACTTTGGGTTCTGTTTTTGTTTTTATAAGAGAAAATATCCCAGAAAGATATGTCCCTTGACCCTGTGCATTAGTGGAAAATGGCAATACAATAAAATGGAACCATGCTATAATAGCTATCTTTTTTTTTTCAAAACTAAAATCCTTCTCCTCAATTAGTTGCAAATGCAAACTGTTTACAACAAAATAAAGTATCCCGTCAGCATTTAAACTTTGGGATACAGCAAATAAAAGACATAAAATAAAGAATTTTTTTAAAAACAAATAATCTAAACAAAAAGAGTAAAAAAAAACATTGATTTACTGATCAGATCAGTCATTTAATGCATCAGACGCACGCCTCAGATCTAAATTTTAAAACATTAACTTTATAAAAGTGTCATATGAACGAACACCTGACAAATCTCTGGTAACGTGTGTCAACGTGTGGGTTAAAAAAAACAAAAACAAAGCAGCAACTCTTTACGCTGTGTCTCTCCGCTGCAGAAACTCTCAGGTGATGCTTCCTGAATGCTGCCGGTGCTCCGGACAACTAAAACAAGCTGAAAGTTAAATCTGAAATACAACAATTTTGTTTGTGAGCAATTTATCGTTTCAAATTCCTCACGCAAATTCAAGGGACTTTTATCTTGTTGCTTTTGTTCAGCGTTTACGTTTGCACAGCTTGATAAAGTGAAATTAGTTTTTCACATAGTCAAGAGCATCATCCTCATCATATAGTCTATTAAAAAAATACAAAAACACTTCAAACCCCTTTGAAGGTTGCAGTATATTTTAGTCAGACATTAATATTTTCCAGCAGGATGATGCCACATGCCAGCGTTACAGATGTGCAGCACATTAGGGATGCCACGCCAGATGTTAAAGGAGTATTAGCATTAATCCTGGAGACCTATTTTAGCTTTGGGTCAGTACTTTGTGACAAACAAGTGGATCTGTTGGTGTGAAGGATGAGCAGAACCATTACTGACATTAAGTGTGAAATGACCAGTGAGCCTGAGAACCTACAGGTTGCACGGTTGTGAGATCCATATGTCTGAATTAGGCTGTTAAAGGGAGTCAGAAAAGTGGACAAATGTGCAAAATTTGACAAAAAAAAGAGGGGGAAAAAAAAGATGAAAGTCTGCATCAGAAGAGAACATCATCAAAGGCTCATCCTTGCATAGCTCACCTTCAGCCAGCTGAAACTCAAGTCTCAACGGAGACTCGCTGTTAAAATATTCAAATTTCCTTTCATCTTGTTTTCTTGAAATAGTTTTACTGCGGTGTGACTCTCACAATACACACATTTGTCACAATTTTCCTCTGTCAGTTCAACCAGCCAAACGTACGTCGACAAGAACTGCAAGACAACTGTAATTCAGTCAGAGCCAGCCCTTCAAGCTTACAAACACGAATACTTTCACACAACTATTGACATGTGTCCCTTTTTTTTTCAGGGGAACAGACTATTTCCTCAAGCACCATCAAAACACTCTAATATTGTGTTATTTTAAGCTGCGGTGTTTGCCTAACAAGCTGTGCTTCATGACCAAGCCTGCAGAACAGGGTCTGGACAGGGTCTTTCTGTCAGAGTGAGCAAAGCAATGCGGGTCTTACTTTCTCCCCCCCCTCACGGTGTGCTCGGTCTCCTCCACATGGACTCTAAAAACTCACCTGGTCTCCTCTGACACAACAAACACGACCAGCGCTGCTGATCCTAACCTTAAATTCAAACCAAACAGAGGATGACAGCCGGTTGGACCAGCGCCTGCAGACTATTTATTTCTGAGCTGAATCATTCTCATGTTCATTTTCCTTTCACCTTGCAGTTGTTTGTGCAACTTTTATCACTACCTTTATTTTGTCACACTCTTTATGCAAAGCTTTATTAGCATCGTTGCGTTATTGCCTGCAGAATAAAGGATGCATACTATTGTCACTGCAAAATGGTAATTAAAGTAAGATCATTTTTAGCGTGATGATTAAATTATGCGCTCACACCAACAAAAAAAAAGGCTGTTTCACCTTTGTGTCCCTGATATTGGATTTGATTATTTCAGCAGATTTAGCAGGAAATTCAAACCACATGATGCATAAAAGCCAACTGTTAATTCCCAAAAGGCCTCTATGAATTCCCCAATACCTTTCACACTTACAGATTATCAGTACTCAACGCCCTTCACTTGGAAAGGGCACTTGGCTCACATTTTTATATAGATGTTTTAGTTCAGCGGAGGAAATTTGGTTACACTTTAACATTAACTGAACCCTGATGTGAGTGAGCTGACGGATTAGGGTCCAGCGTTTGGTTTCAAGAGAAACCGGGGAGGTATTCTCCAGGTAGACCCTGCGTTAGAATTTAAACAATATGGCGAAGGAAAGAAGGGGCTGAGGTGCAAAGGGGTTTCGAGGCGAGCACGGACACGCAGAGCAACTCAAATCTGCACGTTCTTATAACCTTGGCTTTTGACAGCACAACGTCAAGGCGGGATTACGGCGATCCCTGAGGCAGAGTGCATCGCCTTCATGGTCCTGAACCAAATGGGTACAGCCAAATTTATTCTGGTCTAAACGTATTGCAATGTTATTCCGCAACAAAAGACGTTACCATTGCAATGGAAAAAAACAACTAATGCAAGACTTCACAGCAAGAAATCAGAAATAAGCCTGTGCATTAACAGGACTGCTATGAAACAGGATCTCTGTGGCCAGGCTGTTAACTGAACTGTCACTTTACTCCTTTTTTGTGTTTTTTTTCTTACATTAACCCAATCATTGCCCGGGGAACCAGCCAGAGAGCACTGGAAGCAGCCATCAACAAATAAACTCAGTTTGGGTCACATTTCACCAGCGCAATCAGCCTCAAGACTGCAATCAAGCTTGTGCAAAATATGGAAAGAATCTGCAGCAAGGTTAAAAATTAAAACATGTTCTAAGACTCCCTGCACAAACTCGGTCTGTTGTGATTGCTTATTTTCCTTGAGTAGTTCAAATTTTGTCACACATTTTTAAAAAAGAAATCAGATTTATTGCAGTAGGTATAATTAATTGAATGAAACTTTGCAGTCTGAGTAAATTCCATGGAATTTTTAAACACACTCAAAACTTTTACTGCAGCTTCAGTGCTGATGAAGAAGATGCGTGTCAGCTGTTTTCAAAAGTTTCTACTTTATTCTCACAACGAAACCAAAAACACAAATCCCAATATGCAGCCTGAAAGCACGGTGTTACAGTTAATGTTGTGAATTTCACTAAGCTGCGTGCGCTCACGCGTCTTTGCGTCATCCTCGCTTTGATTCTCGCCAGACGATTAAAAATCCAAGCTCGCGTCTAGTTTTAATTGCCGAGCTTTTGTTCTCGGAACGTTATTAATTCGAGAAATCACAGGGCATAACCAGTAAAACCGGAAGCATAATTTACAGCGTGCGCGGAAGAAAAAAAAAGTGGCTATTGACAGCGCTGTCACATAAACATAACGACAGCGGCCGAGGAGCAATCATATAATTAAGGCGCGTTTCTTGCCCTGCAGCCGGATGGCAACAGAGCGCGCCTCGTCAGCACAAGCTTACTGAAAGCAACCCTCAAACATCTCCGCGGTTAATCAAATATCGACGAGCCTGCAGGATGACGTAATGTTGCTCGAGTTGCTTTTCGGTGTGGTGGGGGGATGAAAAAAATATTTTTATTTTATTTTATGGAAACTAGAGATTCGTTTGTTTCTCCTTCACCGGCGTGACAGCAGCAGCAGACGCGTTTTCCAGACGCCCGTCGGTGAGCCGCAGCAGCGCAGAGAGCGGGGCGGTCGCCGGGGCTGCGCTTCATCCCTGAACGGGACAGGCGTGACAATAATGATGCAGAGATGCGGCTCGGCTGCCCGGAGCCGAGAGAAAACTTGGACACTAGGGCCAGATCGGAAAGAAAAAAAAAATCGACCCTCTGGCCTTTGCAAGTTTAGAAGTTCAATGCCGGCCGAGGAGATGTGGTCCTTTGCAGTCTCTGTGGACCGAGAGAGAGGTGCTGCAGCGGCACTTGACTCCGCGTTCAACTTCAGCAAAAGCTGCAAAACGCAGGCCCCCGCGTACGCGCACGCCGGGCGATGAAGGGAGATGACAATCCCTCAGACCCAGCGAAAGTCGCGAGAAAGCGTGGCTGTTTTAGTTGCAAGCTTGGATCTTTGCAAAAAAAAAAAAAATAAAACAAAAAACGGGAAGAAAACAAACATCTACATCCCCAACTGCTGGAGCGAGCAAGGAAACAACAAGCTGTTGCATGAGAGAAAGAGAAGCAAAGTCACACAAAAATCGCTTTAAACAAAGTCAACAAACCTGCAGAGGCTCGTGCACGAGGGTCTGCATGGTGGCAGGGCGTTCAACTTACCAAACAAGTGTAGAAAATGTGAAGCAGCCTCCGAGAAGAAACCACGTTGGACTGAGAAAGGATTACAATGCGATCTATTTAGAGAAGCATAACGTCACCCCGGGGTGACGTCACGTGGGATTCCTGAACTTCTAAATCATAGCGGGCCCTGCACGAGGAGGGGTGGGCAGGGGGGGGGGGGCGGCGCGCACGGAGCCCGGTAGGGTGGGGCTAAATTAATGGAGCCACGCCCAGAAGCATGGACGGGACACCGGCTGCTCCTGGAGTGGCTGTGGTGTGACAGCGCTGACCAGTCGGACAGTCCGGTGGAGTGAACTGGGTTCAGGGAGCAACAGCTTGGAGTGCAGAACCAGGACCCAGACTTAGCCGTAAATGAATTCAAAGCTGTTCAACAGAGCCTTTTTGTTATTTTTATTCTCTAAAAGTCAGTTAAATGTTTAAAGACCGTTTCTCAAAAACAGAAGTATGTCTACGTGCTGAAGGGGTCATTTTTATATGACATTTATTTCTTTTTAAGTTAACATAAATGTATTTTTGACAAATTATTTGTATCCCAAACTATCCTTTTTACAAGTTTTACGATTAAATAGGGTGTTTTTCATATGTTACCTTTGTGTTTTATGTCTCCCTATCCTGAAACAAAATGAAAATATAAAATCTGTGACAATAATAGAGCTACATTTTAAGTTTTGAACCCATAAGAGTTGAACCCAACATTATGCCCCACTAAGCGTGCACCAGTTATCAGCACCAAGATGTACCAGGCATACTGAGATTTGAACAAATGACGGATTTAATTCTGATAAAATATTCCCTCATTCCGTTCCTGCAGTTTAAAGTCCTTTTAATGACGAGCCAGAGAAAGTGCTGGAGTGACCAGAGTAGTAGTTGTAGTAGTGCAACACTCCTATACTTTTCCTGGGCTTACAACAGAAACAAAGCTGCTTGAAAAAAAATGTCTTGTAACCGAAAACACACAAATATGATGTGCACTAAAAAATTTTTTTTAAAAAGTATTTTTTCCGGCAATCCTGCTTCAAAATTATAATAAAACAAAAGCTGACTGCAGGCTGAACAGAAAGCGCTTGACTATTTGCCCAGATATTAGCTCTTCAGTTTGTTATAGCTGTGCTTACGTAGAGAGCAGAGTGGGAATATATATATATATATATATATATATATATATATATATATATATATATTGAGCAATAGGCACTCAAAAAAATAAAATTAAATAAAAGAACACCACAACATTTAACAGCTTCATTTTACCTATTTCTACTTCAACTATTTTAACAGCTAACCTTACTTACTATAAATAGAATAACCAATATGCTATATTATTTTAGCTACATTGGGAAAATTTGTAACTTTTCTGTTTAAAATAATAAAAAATAGGTTTTCTTTTCTTCTCTTAAAAAAACAACAACACCATAACCTGTCCGATCGGATATGTGCTGTCAAGAATGACTAAAACCTCACCATACATATTAAATAGCCTTGGGTGGCTTTTCTGAAATGTCTGCCTTAGCTACAGGCTAGCACATTAGAAGAGATTTAAGCATCTTCTGAGTACAACACTTTAGAGCTGCAGCTCTGTTAGGGACCTGCTGGTGCCAACTGGCTGTGATTTCTCGAGCCACAGACAGTGGTAGTAGTGAAGCCATCCTCCACTCCGGCGATTAATGACTCCACACATTGAGAAATGTTTACCACTGGCCTGCGACCACTCCACTAGACACACTAAGAGCTCTGTCACCGAAACAATAACGCAGTCTGAAAAGCCCTCGTAACTCAGAGCCTCTCCGCCTCTGTCTTTTAACCAGAGCTTTAATCAACATTTATGACATCCCTTTGTCTCTTTATTGCCAATATATTTCCCAACCAATCCAAACGTTATGCTTCCTGAAGAACAGACTATTAAGGCTGGAAAGAGCCGATACATTTTGGGTCAGTGACCCACACTAAAGGAGATTTGATCTATATTATACTAACCCTTTTATGATTGTGCCTTTGTGTGACGCTTTTGGCTAAGATCACCTTGAAGAGCCAGCAAAGATCACTGCAGCAGGTGCAGAAGGGGAAAGAGGGGACGTAGCAAAATTGCCTAGAAGGCAGTAGAAATACTGAAACTGCCGTTGTTGAAAAGTAGTTTCAAGACATTTAAATTTACCTTCAAGTTACGTACATCTGCTTCTGATTATTCTCAGTTGTCCAAAATTCAGAGCTTTGGTACGGCTGGGATTCTTTGTCTTGTGCAGGCTTTAAAATATTGCTGTTCTCTGTGCCTCATGGAAAATGCACGACTAATGTGTGTGTAACAATGGCTAACCAGCTTTGCAGTTTCATCCAAACCTACAGCCTAAATTGTTTTGAACTCCACCATATTTTATTCCTATATAAACAAAGCAAAAAGTTTTGGTTCTGAAAGAGCATAAAAAAACAAAACAAAAAAAAAACATGTCCAGCCAACCAAATTGTTGCCATCACCCAAGCCCTTATAATGATGGCAGAACAAGACATGTTAGTCAGAATTCTTTTGAAATAACGACACTTAATCTTGACTTTTTGACTTGTTATTCTGATGTGAACTGCTAACAATGGTCGTTCCCGCTCAAAGAAGCGGTTGCGATTTGGTGGTTGGACATGAGAAATGACGGCGTCGGGGTGTACTCAGCTACAGTACGGTTCACACCGCTATGGCAAAGCCTTCAGGGTAGGATAGATGTAATGTTAAGCTGTATGTTTGCCCCTTTGAGGAAGTTGTTTTTCACAACAGCTGGAAGTCAATAAAACTCTCCACCAAGTTGTGATTCTACGTTAGAGTCAGACTTCTATTTAAACCTACAGGACCCTGTATGGACGGTTGAATATGCAATAAAAATGCTTGAGTGCAGCGCAACATTTGTCCTGAACACATAAACAAGATAAGCTTTCTTACTTGTGGAGACTAAGCGACTTAAAATTGCCAAACCTTTGGGTGGAATTAGGATCTCATTTCATTGTACTTTGTATGTTGAAAGTCTAAAGGTTGGATGAGTAGCCGTTTTGCAATTGGAAGGTTGTGGGTTCAATTCCAGCTTCCCCCTGTCACATGTCGATGTGCCCCTGGGTGAGGCACTTAACCCCAAGTTGCCTACCGAGCTGCGTATCGTTGTATGAATGTGTGCGCGTTAGTGAGTGCGATTGAATATTTCCTTATTCAAAAAGTGAAGCCTATATCACTTTAGATATCAGATGATTAAGAACAACGCCTTTATAAATGTTCTCTAAATGGTTTTTAAAAGAACGTCCGGGGTGAGTCCTGTGTGCTGTTTAAGTAGATTAATGGTTCCTCCCTTGGTGCTTCTGGTTCCTTCCACCAACCAACACCATGCATGTTAGGTCAGATGGACACTTTGAATTGTCCTTAGGTGTGAGTTAGGGTGTGTACTGTGTTATGGACTAGGTCATTGACCGCTGCAAAGATTAGGAGAGGTGTTGAGAATTGGTTCAGCATGAAGGGATATTTTTATTGCGAACGCACCAAGCGTGTATAGAAAAAAGTTAAGCTCGTGTTCTTATTTTGTTTTGGTTTCATAACACAGTGGTTCTTCAATTTTATCTTCTGACAAAAATCCCTACACTTTTCTGAGTGCCATTATCACACGAATCAATATATGGTAACGAAAACTCACAAACTTACAATCGTATCTGATAGACACCGAGAAACTGCTAAAATTTGTTCAGCTGTCTCATTCGGCTGGATAAAAGCTGCCTTTCATCTCTCTTTCATCAAATGATAAACATAGTTTTGCCTCAATGGAAAACTGAATGCAGTTGTTCTCAACAAATTAAAGAGCTTTGCCCATCAGCTCTATGGGTTTGGTTGAACGGCGCGGTTTAAAATGTGATGATTTCATGCAGTTGTTGCGGAGAGCTGAACCACATACCACATGCTGTCATACCTTTGTTCTTTTGCCCCCCCACACACACACACACACATATTTGAGAAAACCTACATTAAATTTCCTCTTTTGCATCCTTTGTTGCAAGCAGGTCCCATAGAAAGGTCTCCCTGATGTTGCTTTAGTGGTGAGAAGCACTTGTTCCTAGCTCAGTTTTGTGCACTTCTGCTTCCATGTTGGTGTTTTTTTTTTATTTTTAAATGTTCTCTACAGCCCTCGTCCCTGGAGGAGAGTCCGTTTAGCACCAAGATCATATTTTGATTGAACCACCCGTGTTTTTGGCCATCGCTGCTGTTTAGCTTTACGTCATTCGTCATCTTCCAATGATCAACTCACTTGGCATTTCATTAGAAAATAATTGATTCCAAAATTTCAACTGAGCACCACTCAAGGGCGTCTGAGTACCATCAACCGTTGCTTTAACTTCTGTCGCAAGAACAGAAGTCCAAGCTTAACGAAAACGGAGCTCAAGTTAAGCTTGTTCACTTATTTTAACTTGTTTGACTTGTTAACCCTTCAACATATATATTTTTTTTGCCTTCCTCCGCTCCTTTCTCCATCTTCACAAGTTTCACAGCCAAACAAAACAACGGTTAACATGGGAACAATGATAGAAAATAAAGTGTTTCAAGATGGCTCTCCTCTCCCGGCGTACGATGCTGTGTGATGTCCACATCATTTAAAGATGAAAGAAGGTACTGCTGGTTGTCTTATTTATTTATTTAGAATCCACACTGCTTTGCATAGCTGTCAGTAATTATGCTAAAAAGACACTCACAAACAATTAAAGATGATTTGAGGTTAAAGTAAAATCACCTCTGAGTATTTTCCGTAAGACGACAGTAATCTTTGCTGTGTAAGAAGCTGAAAAAACAACAAAAAAAGTGTCAAATAAAATGCAGTGAGGAAACTTTGTCATTTAAAGTGTCTATGGTCACGTGCCAAAACAGCTGTTAAACACGACTTTAAGTAACTTTATGTGTTCCCTCTAAGTTAAACGTCCAAACCAGTAAATCTCTGGCACATCTGTTACCTCATCTGCATTTATGAGGTGCGACAAATTGAAGAGTAATGATTAGTTATAGCTACACCCATCAAGTAAAGTGGTAAATAAATAACTGGAATAGGCAGAGCCACCTTTTTTTTAATGAAATGCATCCCCTGCTTAAACGAAAACCGGCTGCAATGATTAGACGGCGTGAAATCTGTGAATATAGAACGTAATGAAATGAATGGATGAATGGACCTTTAAAATGGCATTTCCAATACCTTCAAATTAGGAATTTCATATCGTCATCTCAAAGCTAATCATTGGACATACCTATTGCTTCCTCATTACAGACACCGAATAAAAAACTAGTTGAGACTGGGGATGGAAGATGTAGGTGGTGAATAATCCCTACAAAACCAGAAAGGCCCGCAAGAAAGCTCCGAAACAAACGATTAACAGGAGTCTGAAACTTATTCAGCATAAATGTCTGATATGAATATACGAAACCCCAGTCAAATTGCATAGGTTTAATAATAACATCCCTGGGACATGTATTAACTGTAATGAAACAGGAGGAACGGCGTAGCACTGCATGGGAGAATGTGTAAAAGTGAAATCCTTCTGGCACTTTATTATTAATACGATTGATCAAATATTAGCTAAGAAGTTACCCCTGGGCTCCAAGCTTTTTCTCCGATGCATATATCCAACTATCCCACACTTACAACATAAAGAATCTAGAATTGTAGATGAGTGTGTATTACAAGCTAAATGTAACATTTCCTTTAATTGTAAACATTTTGATGGACCATGATGGGTTAAAGAGATGGCATCAAAGATGACAGTGGAAAGGATTAACTACAATATTAGATGGAAACAAAGTGTTTTTGATGACATCCAGAGACTTAAAAAATTTTAAGACACGATGGAGGCTCTGAGGAAGTAGAACGTACATGTAGTGTGACATAAAGTTGCCCTTGAAAATCATCAGTTAAACTGTTTTCAGTATATGATTATATGATTAAAATGAGTGTATGTATATTATATCTGTCCATGGCCAGACCGTATACAATATTCAGCTGTTATCAGTATGCATACTACTTTTATTTATTAATTTTATTTATTTATTTTTGCTTTATTTGCATCTTATTTTTATGGTTTCAATAATACATATACTACACTGTTTTTGTATATTCATTTGTTGAGGAGAAGAGGGAGAATAAGTTTGCTCTGCTGCATGCAATCATGCCCTGCTGTTTGAATTGCTGTAATTTACAAACAAAAACTAATAAACACATGCATTAAGAAAATGGGATTTCTGATCAGCAGATATTGTAAATAATCTCACCTCCTAGCAGATTAATGTCAGCTCTTTATTAGAAAAAAAAAGAACACTTGGAATTATAGTTAGATGAAAATCATAAATATTTACTCTTGCATGATCGATGTGTGGAGGTCAATACTCCCCTGTAAGTAATTGCATCACTCCCACCAACAAAACAGATAATAAACAAATGACAAAAGCTGCGTGAGTTTTAATTGATCTTGTGGTAATAAGTAAAATAACTCACATGCATCTCACTGAATGAACAACCCTAACCCCAAACACATATACAGTAGTATACTAATAAAATAAACTGCTTGTATTGAAGTTTATGGGCATCTCAAACATCTGAATTAATGGAACATTCTGCAGCACAAGCACATTATTTAGATACCATTAACATGTATAAATAACATGGAGACATAATGGTGGAGCCCCTGGGGTTTGAAAAATAACTTATTTACCTTGTGAATGCAACTTTAATCTTGGTCACCTTAAGGGTGGCTAGGTGAAATTTTACTTTTAAAAAAAGTAAATGAACTCATGCGGATCACATTTGGGGTCATGTGTGGGCTTTGTTAAGGGTCTTTGGATGGCATGTGTGAATTGGAGCTATGTAAATAAAGTTGAATTGAATTTATTCCAAGACTGCCACTGCCACTCTGTGGCCAATAGCTGTTTTACCTACTTGACCGAGAATAAGCTCCCTGTCAGAGCAGCGATGTGACATTAACTGCTGCTGTAACAGCCAAAAATGCTGTAATGTTGGTTAAAGAATAAGACATGGAGTCAGAATCAGAATTATTTTATCGTCATTGTGCAAGAAAGCACAATGAAATTTAAAGAACAGCAACTCTCAAAGGCTGCTCAAATAAATAAATAAATCTATCCATCCATCCATTTTCTTACTCGCTTTATCCCTCATGGGGTCGCGAGGGGTGCTGGTGCCTATCTCCAGCATTTCAATGGACGAGAGGCAGGGTACACCCTGTACAGGTCGCCAGTCTGTCGCAGAAATAAATAAATAAATAATAAAAATAATAAATAGTAAGTATATGTCTGAAACTCTGAGTTAGCTGAAGTTGGTGCAGCTCTGTCAAATACATATTTGATGCAGATTACGCAGTGATTTATAGAGTGATAAAAGATTTACATGTATTCGTAGAGTTAATACACAATATTAATTATATATATATATATATATATATATATATATATATATATATATATATATATATATATATATATATATATATATATGCACAAATGTGTCATGTTCTATTATTATGAATGGCAATATGTATGTACCAATACGCATCTCCCGTAGTTAAATAAATCCACCTAACCATACCTGAATCAAAGATAACATTTTATATCGTTTTTGATAGACTGGAGGACTACCTGATCATATTATTATTATTATCATTATTATTATTATTATTATTATTATTATTATTATAGATTTCTCTTGTCATGGTTAGATCAGGTGGGGTACATTAGAGACAAAGGCAAGGCCAGCCTGAGGTGTGAGTTGCGTTTGTGGCTACTTGGCGCCCCCTGCTGGCTCCAACAGAACTTGGATTCCCAGAGGAAAGGTTGACCAGTTAACCAGCTTCCCACATTCTATGGAGAATATTCACATCAATGCTAACAGAGCCATGATTCAAAGCTATCTCAATAACATCTATTGTTTGTGTCTAAGCTGGGTCCATATTTCAGGCACACTCTAAATGTATATAAATGGACCAGTGAGTAGAAGCCTTTTTACTATGGTTGCTTGTGAATGCTAATTCTAAGTGTGCATGTCATCTGACTTGATTATCAGGTAATAATTGAGGTTAACCAAGCATGGGTAATTTAAAAAGTAGGGCAGTGGTTATGTGATGGCTGGTAGCCCACCAAAGAAAATTATCCTTAGGGTCTCAGAACATGGTCCAGGTTATAGGTCTGAAGTCAAGAAGTTTTGTATGCACATGGTCGGACTTCTCCAACCCGTTGTCAGTTTGTTAGTATAACAATAACTTTCTATCATTAAAAAAGAAGTACAATGAGAGGAGAATAGGGCTGCTCAGTATATCACAAACTCATTGTTATTACGTTACCACTGTACACATATATGTTGTGGAGAACTGCGTGGACTGCAAGAATCATCCAAGTATCCAATGCAGCATAAAAAAATGTACTTTTTAAAATAGAATTTAATTCATAAAGGGTATAAGGCTATTCAAACCAATGCTGCCCAATGTAAAAATGTCCCCCTATTAATCATAAAATATTCTCATTACACAATTTTTGGTTCAATTTCACAAGCCACACCCAGGCCGGATAACTGGGTGATCGGGGGAAGCATCCAAATCAAAAGACTTAAACAGAACCTGTGGAAGCTTGGGTCCTTCAGGGTTTGCAGGTAGACGCTGCAGCTCTTCTATAAGTCTGTTGCAGTGAGCTGATCTCTTCTGCCATCGTCTGTTGGGGTAGCAGCATCAGAGCTCAACAAGCCGTCTCCGTTCAGGGGACGCCTCTGGAACCTCTGGAGATAATTTTACAAGGAAGAGAACATTATGGACAACCCTGAGCATCCGCTTCATCAGACTGTCCTACAGTGTCTTCAGTCAGAGGCTTCTTCAGCTCCGCTGTGAGACAGACTGCTACAGGAAGTCCTTCCTGTCCGCAACCATCGGGATCTACCACCATTTAAAGAAACCCCTATAACATGAGTTACAACATTTAATGTCCCTCTGGGATTAATAAAGCATTTTGAATTGAATTGAATCAGTCTGAAAATGGGTTACAGAGTCACTAATTTGGCTTTAGAACTCCAGTGAACCACGGTGAGAGATACTATCCACAAATAGAGAAAAAGAAATGGATCAAGACAGAGAGCCTATCGACATTCCTTTCCTACTGGGGGAGGACAGGAAATAACACAGATTAAAATCTAAAGCACCGCAAACCTGACTCAGGATTCAGTGACAAAGAGACTGGAGGAAAAAAGGAGAGTTCCAAAACTCAAACCATTGCTGAACCTCTTGGCAGGTTCTACTTTTTAGCTTCACATCATCTGTCATCTTTTACCAGACTAAAGTGGAACTTTTCCCACGCGTGCGTTGCGTTGCACCTGGCATAAAGAACGTCACATCTACAGTCAAGTATGGTGGTGGTGTGGTGATCAGGGCCTGCTTAGCAGCTTCCAGACCAGGACAACTTGCTGCAGTCAATTCTGCTCTCTTGCAAAATAAATAAATTAATTAATTAAAATTCAAAAAATCCTGGAAAAATCCAGCCTTCAGTTCTTGCCCTTAGTTCAAACTCAAGTTCTGCAGCAGGACGTTGGGAAGCAAACCAGCATGGCCGTCTCTGATTGGTTCAAAGGACGAAATTACAATATGGTGTGGCCTAGTCAAAGCTTGAAGTTAAATTCAATTGAGATGCTGTGGCATGACTTTAAACGGGCCCTTTATGCTTGAAAACCTCCCGGTGTGGCTGAATTAAGAAACAATTCTGCAAAGAAGAGTGAGACGAGAGTCCTCCACAGCAACGCAAAAGACTGCCTGCCAGTTACTGGCAACCAACATTAAGTTATGGAGACAATAGCTTTTTCACATAGGTCCAGGATGGTTTAGATGGCTTTTCCCCCTAATAAATGAGCCCGTGATTTGAAAGCCTCTTTTTGAATTCACTCTGGTATAGTAAGTATTTATAAGTATAAGTAGTATAAGGTAAGTATTAGTTTGAAAAACTGAAACTTTTAGGTGTAACGAAAAACCAAAAGCAGGAGAAGGAGACTGTACATTAAAAGTCGCTTTTTGTGTTTTGTTTTTATTCTGTTTTTAGGATGAGTCTGTAGCATCTACCTGGGGAGTGATAAACAATAGCCTGGCATATTAGAACAAAGCTGAAGTTCGCTTCTGATTCAGGCTTGACCTCTTTAATATGTTCTATCTTAAAAACTACAATACCAAACTCACCGAACCCTTATTATGAAGCCTTTTTTATCTGGACCAGTTCTAATGGGATCTGGATGCGGGAAGAAAAGGACTGAACACCCTTTGAACTTTTGCGCATCACAAACAAAGGTTTCACCAATCACAAACTGGGTTTAAAGTGCTCTGCTTTCATTGCAGGGTAATCTAATCCAGGTTTGATGAGTTTAAGCACTGTAGTTTTTAAACTAGAAAAGATTAGTCTCTAGCTGCTGATAAAAGAGGGAGCCGTTTCCCAAACCGGAAGCCAACTTCAGCCTCGTCATATTCAGGCATTTTACTGTTAATTACTGTGAACTAAGGTTCGCTCGATAAATAAACTAATAACCATTTGCTGATTAGTTGAGACATTTTAAAGGCCAAGTGGAATTACGAAAATGTAACAATGCAACTCTTTTAACTATAATTTGAAGTTAAGAAAACGAAATACTGAAAGAAAAATATGATGCATAGGGAGGAAAGGGTTTTGCATTTACTAACGCGTCAAGCTAATTTCTGTAAACGTACGCTGTCTACCACATCCGCTCCCCGCAGCTGTTGTGCTTTTCAAATGAAGGTCTAGCAGCCTCACATCCGGTGCCGTCTCCTGCCGGTCTGACGCAGCTCGGAGGAGTCGAAAGCTCCGCTCCAGCTGTTCTCACCGCTGCTTTTTTCCCCCTCCCTCCCGCTGCCTCCGCTCCAAATGTCACGGCGACCATGACAGGCATCGCGGCTGTCTCCTTCTTCTCCAACGCGTGCAGGTTCGCCGGCTGCGGGCTTCACTTTGACTCCCTCCCCGAGCTCATCGTGCACATCGAGGAGAACCACATCGGTAAGAGCCAAACAGCTCCGAGCGCCCCGCCACGGCCGCAGCTAGCAGACGTGGCTACTAGAGGCTATTGCTAACTAGTTACTTCCTGCGTCCTAGCAACGCGGTTGCTAGGTGTGGTGGCTGTTGATGTTCCGCTGGTTCCTGTCTGTTTCTTTAAAAAAACAAACGGCGTGGCTCTATGTATAGTTCTATGTATACCGACAGAATGGGACTAATAACAGAAACCGGAGACAGTTTGCTTGAGCGTGGGCAACTCGCTCGTGCAACGTCTTAAACAAGGAAAGGCCCCGCGCGCAGAGATCAAAGCGCCGCTTAGAAACTTGATTCATCAGGTGGCTCTGAATAATTAGCAGTGTGCTGCTGGTGCTACTTTGGCTGTCACTTTACAAACTTCCACCCAGGAAGGAGGGAGGAGGGGAACTTAACCAGCTTTATTTGTCATCGCCGCTTTCTGTACATTCCAATGAAATGTGTCCCCTGCATCCCTCAGGGAGCAGTGGGCTGCCACTGTGCGGCGCCCGGGGAGCATAATGGGGCCAAGGGTCTTGCTCTAGGACCCGGAGCGGCTGTCTGTGGGATTCGAACCGGGGAACTTGCAGCCTTCCCTGGACGCAGGCACCCTGCTCTAACCACCAGGTTACCACAATACTATTAATAAAAAAAATAAAAAAAGTAGTTTAGATTAATTTATCGATGATTTGCATTTTATTAGCCTGTCATTGTAAAAATGAATCATTATATTGTTCTTCCTGTTTTTTGTTGTTGTTGTTATTCACTCAATCTCACCCCACACTTTTTATGGCAAATATGTAAGGTTATCGTGCATGTATTATATCCTTTAGTTTTAGAAGTAAAAAATATTATCATTATTAATAATAAATAACATTATTAAATAATATTTCATGTTATTTGTAAAATTGTGTTTACTAGTTATATGCTGCATGGCGATGTTGATTCAAGTACCAAATTATGAGACTCTCTTGGGATGATTAACTTTCTAAAAATACCCCCGTTTCTCTTCATTTACACAGAAATTGTACATCAATTTACATCAAATAAATTTTATGTAAAACAGAAAAGACAATATGTTGCTAGAATGTTGATTATTACAGTTCTAAACTTAATCTAGACGTCTTTTTTTATTCATTGTTATTTTGATACATAGATGTAGGTATGGATAAATAAACACTTACAAAAAGTTGCAGTATTTTTCAAATAAAAGTTGAGCTGTCTGCCCTACTAGCCAGGCTGAAAGCGGCTGCTTAGCAGAGGCGCTGCTCGTAGCTTGTTGACTACAGTTTTAAAACAGTGTTGCTTTAATAAGAGCGATGTGTGGTGTTCCTTTGATTTCAACACTAGTGTTGGTGCTTGTTTTTCACAGCCAGAAATGTTTCCAAGCAGTCAGATTTGTCTTTCCAGTAAACGGGGGAAACTGTAGCCTTCTTTCAGCCAGCTGATTGGCAGTGTACAGCAACAGGTGGGGGATGGTTAAGTGTTCTGTTACTCGATGCTCCATACAGCAGTTTTCCAGCTCTTCGACATCTCGTCTAAAAAGCTTTCAATCATTACAACAGTATGGCAGAAATCTTAGCGGTTTTGAAAGCATAACTGTAAAAACCTTGGTATACCTTCAGACAGGTCACCAGCCCATGCTTGGTCTATCTGAAGCCGTTCGCTAACTAAGACATGAAACTACTTTGCTAGCTGTGAACCTTATATGGCAAAAATGTTATCAAGCCATTAATATTAAAGCTGAGGTCGGCGATTTTTTTTTTTTTTTTTTTTTTTTTCCGGAAGTTTCCCCAAGTCCCTTTTGGAATAACTGCGCATGCTCAAGACCGTCTTGCCTTGTTCTTCCGCTCTTCATGGGGATCACATGAAGAAAACAAATCTCCCAAATCCACTCTTGTCTTGTTTCTTTCTACTGAGACCTTCCTCTTCTTCTCATAAACATGAACGCGGTTTACTTCTTTCACCTCTCAGCCATGTTCAAAGTCTACGGTTAGAGCAGCAGAGCTACAATGAACGGCTAACACCGAAGCTAACCGCTAAGCTAACCGGGTACATAAACACAAGAAGGGTGCATGTGCAGCCAGCACGCTGCCGTTATGTGAGCGTTCCAGAATGATTGGCATTGGTGAGAGCAGGAACGAAACTATGACAAATCCCTGCCCTTTGGTGCGAAGAGCAGTGATTGGTCAGAGTTTTTACAGGCCTGCAACTCACACTTCTTTTTTTTTAACCTCCATATTCACATACAGTTTTGTGCTCTTTTTTTTCAAAGAAAACGGGTGATGCACAAATCAATTGGCACATATTTTAATTCAAACCAGTCAATTTCCCCTCAATCTGCTCTGACAGATTAGAAGCTGAAAGAGGAATTTCTTTATTTGAGTTTGTTAAAGGCGTGAAAACTAACATGTCAACCTATAAACGCATCAGCAAAAACAGCATGCTCTCTGATGCGTGTTGTTTTGAGCTGAGTAGGAATCAGATAAAGTTTAGTGAGATATCCTTCCATGAATAAGTGGCGATAATCTATTCCTTTCAGTTTCTGTTGCTTTCAAAACTACTTCCCTTATCAAGGAATCTGCAGCACATTTTTACTTTAGTTTATGGTCAGAGTTTGCAACATTTAATGTTTGAAATAAAACAAACATTACAGGAATTTGTTTGTTTGTGTTACAGTACTGAAAAAGAAATTACAGTTGGCCAATAAAAAACAAAAACTAATTTAAACAAAACAGAGATTGGTACTGGATAGTAAAACTGCGGCTGACTGGGTCTTTCATAAGAAGTTTACTATTGCATCTAATGGAGGCCACTTTAAAGGGTAACTCACCCCCATACCAGAGCCCTACTCTGCCCACATCTAATATTTAAATGCACCTAAAGGGGGTCCTGCCTGGTGTAGCAGAGGACGAGCGGGGGTGAGGGCTTGGCGTGGTCTGGGCTACTAGAAAAGGCTATATAAATGCTAAATAAACTAATAAATGCTAAGCTAATAAATCACTAACCTGACAACAAATGTGCAGTAAATTGTCAAAACTATGACCGGGACATGTAGACAGCACTATAAGACATCCATGTATACAGTTTATTAGCAAAAAAAATCTATTTAGGGTTGAGTTACCCTTTAAACTCCCATAGTTTAGGTCGGGAGTATAAAAGTAGCTCAACAACATTGCTGCAATACAGTAAAGAGAGATAATATCAGCTTAAATATAAGAAATCGTTTAAATACGTTTGGGTTCTGAGCCATTTTGGCATTATCTTTTTCTTTCAGGAGTATTCTACAACTTTAAGCTTTGAGTGAACTTGCTCATCCTTCCAATAGCCTTCGGTAGTCGCTCTTGACATCACTTGCTTTCCAGTCTATCCAGGGCCGGCCCAAGGTTGTATGGCGCCTTAAGTGGAATTAATTTGGGGGGCTGTAAAACCTTCCCATACTTTAAAAAATAGTTTTTGTTACAAAATCAGCACTACCATGGTTATTGGTAACCTTAGCATTTCTTATAAAATAAGCATTGTATGGCTTTTTTTCATTTAGTGACTCCATGTTTCCTTGGGGTATATACACAATGTAACACAAAAAGTTAATTCTCATTGCCATTCTTCAACACGGGAAAGACAAGAGAACGGGACACAAAGCAAACGTGTACTTTTTTTTTTTTTCCAAAAGAAGTATTGAAGAAAAAACACAAGAGTGCATAAAATGTGCCGATCTTTACGCTCACACTGTAAATTTAAAGTTTCAATTAACCAGAACTGGGACAAAGGTGGTTGGATGAGGACCTGAGTTTATTTTTGCCACTACAAACAGCACAGTTACAACGATGAGGAGGAGGGTAAAATCTCCAGATCTCTCTGTTATAGAGACCCATAGCTAATTTTTCACTGTTAGATCAGGTTGTTAAAGCCTGTACCAGAAATGGTTTAACCTTTTTTCTCTGTGATTCCTCCATATTATGTCTCCCATCCGTCCATTTGTTTGTTTGCTCGATTTTGCAGCGGTTGTCCCAGCTTGTAAACATCCTTAAATTGAACGCTTTGTTGTATCCTGTAGACTTGAATAAGCATGAAAGAAAACCGCCTGATCGGCTCTGACCGGTGTTTGCAAGGTCAAATACCGAACGATCTTAAATTGAAAACAGGTCATCTACGTAAGAATCAGAAGATGTGCATCTTCAGGTTAGACCGTATCCATTGGTGCTGTTATATTTTCAGCATTTACATATTGCTTGTAAATATGCCAAAAATGCAGCTTCCTTTACCCAACAGCATGACTCTCTGCTCCCCTGATCCAATATTTCAGACCCTTATTATTGAAAGTGACAGGGCTCAGCTGCCTCTATTGTTCTTGTTTGTTGCTTGACTGGCTTTAATATCCTCGACTCTGGGACTGGTGCTGCGTGTGCATGTGTCAGAGGTGTTAGCTTTAGTTAAAAAAAAAAAAAAAAAAAAAAAAAAAAAAGCATGGCTTTCAAATTACTTGTTAGGGAATAATGAAGCAATTAGTTGGCTCAAAGTGGTAAAAACTTTGAACCCCACCCGAACCCTCTCCCCTGTCTGCAGGCCTGCATGCACTCTGAGAAGTGCGAAATCTTGCGCATTGTGCCAAGTGCCTGTGAAGCATAATTACAGAGGGGGTGCTTGATTTGGCATGTCTTCCTCCTCATCTGGTGGCCTGCTGCATTCTCCCATTGTAATTAGGCGCCTGATAATAAGCACACATTCTTCTGCATAGGCTCTGTGGCCAGACTGCTGGCTGGGCCTGTGAACAAGAGGGGGCGCTGCTCGTCTGTTTATTGGGAGATCTTTTTTCTGTATGCACTATTAAAGATTATACTGCTGGTATTATTTGTCAAACCCTCTGCCTAATAATTGTCACAGACAGACAGATTCAATAAATTCGATTTTTGAAAAGTTAATTTATTTCAGTAATTCAATTCTTTAAGAGAATATAATGTGTTGACATTACATAGATTAATTTCAAACAGGCTGATGTTTTCAAGGCTTCAGGATTATCCGCTTACAGCTAATGGAAACATGACTTTATAACATCAGACAAAAAATATTTATCCATAATGATGATGATGATAATCTACTGTCCATATATGTGGAAATATGCACATGGTGGTTAGAAACATAGAACAAACACAATAAATGACACAAAGCACAACAAGGTCGCAAAAAAGAAAGAAACAAAAAAAAACTACAGATCTAATAATGTTCAACAGTTGAGCAACATCATTGTTATTAAATTTCTAACCCCCACAAAAAAAATGAAGTTTTGATTGGTAAAACCCAAAACAAAAAGGTCTTCTTCCTAAAGATGGGGCCTTTTGTTTGGTGAAGAGTACGTTTAATACCTGCTTGAAGTTACTAAAGTTACTAAACGAGCTTCATCAGAACACACATTTCACTTTCTTGAATATGTATAATTTTCAAACTCTTAAGAGTGTTCCTGCTAATGAAGCCCATCTTTAACACTAGCAACAACAGAGCAAAACTTTGAGACTGAGCTAAACATTCAGGTTAGTCACTATAACTCCGCCTGTGTTCAGTCGGCTTCGGACCAGAAGGACATTGTATCGGTGTTGTTTTAACACGCAGCTGGGGTCGGGAACATTGGAGGCTTGAAGTGGGTAATAAGCCTGCTAACACAACGAGTCTGCTTGTTGCCAGCCCATGCTGGAAGCTTTTTTTTTTTTTTGCTCAACTAGCAGTCATCATTCAAAAAAAAAGTGCGGAAGTAATAAATTTGCTGAACGGTAACTAGTTCCCCGATCTGTGCACCTGGTGTTGCTAATTACATTTCCCAATCCCCCACTGTGTTCTCTCTGCGGGGGGGAGAGCCACAGCCCAAAGAAGAGCAGCTTACAAATTCAGTATGATCTTATTTCTGTGACCGGTTTCTTTCCCATATGCTTTTCTTCCATCTCTGATGTTTTTTTGTTTTTTTACTGCAGAACCTTTTGTTGTTGTTGATGTGCTTCACCACAGCTGCATGGATTCATTGCCAAATGCTTACTACCTGTTTACTAATCTACATGTTTTCACATATCGCTTATGCTTACAGGGCCAAACGGTACTTTTTGGTTTCCATAAAAGGCAGTTTGGTTTGATTTAAAAAATGCCTTTTTGTCACAGAAATTGTAAAGCTTTGTAACACTGTCATTAATTTGAAGAGTTTTATTGCGATAAATCGGAAGTGATGTTTCAACATGATTTCTAATTATTGGGTCCTTTTTAATGTTTTTCTTCTCATTCCTGTGAACCAGCTGTCGGATTCATAAAACTTTCCAAATGTTAGCTATCTCAGGCTTATAAGTTGAACATTTTAGAAATCTTTAGACGGCAAGAAAGCACCTTTTTTTTATTTCTCCGTTGTTGATAAAACACTTCCAGCAGATCCAACAGTGAGGCCTTCTGCATGTTTGCACGAGTTGTACGAGTTGCTGTGTGTGCTCCACATATTTCTAATGAATCACTCTACCCGCCCCATGTTTTCTCAGCAACCCACAGAAAAGCAGCTTTCACATGGAGCTTGTCTCCGTTTCATTTCCTCCTCAGTGGTCACATTGTAATGAATTACCTGTGCCACCACTCCTGGTAATGTTCCCTGCTGCTCACAGTCGCCATAAACATGTCACCATAATGCTCACCGCGCGGCTCTGCCCCACGGTGCATTTCAACCATCGGGGTGGAGCCGCCAGATGCTGGTGGAAATGAGAGGGGGAACTGTGCGTCTCTCTCTCACACACACACACACACACACACACACACACACACACACACACACACACACACACACACACACACACACAGTTCACAGATAAAAACAGATTGAATCAGTTCTTCAGCACATTAAAAGATTTTAAGGATAATATTTTGGGGAACAGACTGAAATCTCAGCATGACATACACATTCGCATTGAAAACAAATGAAAACTCCCACCATTAATATGACTGAATTTGTCCAGTATTTTATTTTTATCCACTTTAACAAAATTTTTTTTTTTTTTACAAAACCAACGCCACTCTTATTTTCATCCTTAGCCATCCCTTTAAAGTAAAAGAGGGAAACAATTTTTCTGTGATTTATACCTGTCATATATAAAGGTATATAGCCACGTTATATGCTTATTAAAAAAAAAAGACCAAAAACCGTTTGATCATGATAAATTAAAGATATATACACCAAGCCTCCATCTTGATGGTCTTTTTTGAGGCTAGAAAAGAATCCAGCGCCGGGCGCAGTGAGCAGATATAAACAGAGGTGCCGTCATCCAACGACGGTATCACAGAACTATCATAATGCCGATTTGTTTCCAAAATCACTTGTAAATAATGCCGGACTCTCTGCAATGCCTCGCAGGAAAGCGCCAGCTTGATGTGATAAAAGACCAACCATTGTTAATTTAAATACACCGATCTACAGCAACTTTAAGAGCCTCATATCAGAACATTTCCTCACGTAAATCAACTCTGCTGTCACATCTGAGCGATCGGCAGGTTTAGCGTCTCCTTCAGTGAACATTAATGATCATACTGTATTCCCAGTGGCATTCCAGTCTTTTCCCTCTTTGAATTTTTTTTTTCTCCACTGGATCTTGGACCGTTCTTCATTGTTTTGCTGGGAGATGCTAATAGCAGTTAGCCACTTCCTTGTTTTATCCCCTGCTGTGCATGCACGGTGTTATACTTCCTCTATTAAAAATGAACATGAAATGCTTTATTTACTAACAAACTGAGCAAAAACAGAGCATAAAACACCAAAATAATAGCTAATACGCCAGCAGGATGTGATAATCTTTCATAAAAACTTTGTATGTAACAAGAGTGAGCTACTGACGTATAAATAAAAAAAGTCAAATAACGTTGCTATGCACCTTTAAGCTATTCTGAGTGTTGTGTAGCTTTTGATTAGTAACCCGAGACTTCCTGTTAGTCAACGATATAAATGGGGCATGACGGGGGGGCTGATTTCACTTAACGTAGTCACATCTTAGAATGGGAAAGACGAGATCTGTTTGATGCAACTAAATGTGCAAAACAAACTTCATGTTCGAATTTGCCCATATCTACAATCAAGGCAATAAATAAAATGGTAAAAACAAGTGCGACAAACACGGATGGGTGATGATCTACGTTAACCTTGCCACCACACACAATGAGCAGACAGGAAGAAGGAAAAACAGGTTTTACCTCCTTGTTGGAGACTTGCTGTAAAGAGTAGCATCTTAGGGTCACAGTCTCCATGACAGCCATCCATTTCAAAGCTTTGGCGCACAGCTTTACTCGAGATGACAATAATTTCTGAGGGGACAGTATGACAGAAAAGAAGACACTAAGACAGAGAAGACGTCGTTGAAGTGGAGCAAAACAATTATCCATCCAAACTTGGCTAAAATAGGAACAATTGGGGTATACAATGGGTAGGAACAATCGTGAATATCTCCTCATTTAGCCCAATTACATGACTAAGTGCAACAGGCCCATCTGTAGCACAAATAAATGTTGGTTAAAAAAAAACACAATCTATTTTCGATTAAAATATTTGCCAACGCCTTAAAACTTCACCAAGTATGTGTAGACTAGAGATCACACTGTGACTTACAAGGGGGAATTTTTTTTTTTTTTTTCACTCATGGATGTTGTGAATAAAACCTCTTTGTTTCCCAGAAGCCTTCTAATAGTTGCCCACCATGGCGGACCACCTGTGTAGTTTGATTAGAGGGGTTCTCATCTCCACTTGAGGCACCTTCCTCATTGGTCCTTGACTCATGGTGGCCCCGAAAGAATACCAGAGGCTGTGGGGGGATGTGGTCCCTGCAGGCCTCCTCTGCAGTCCCCACCTGAGGCTTCTGTGATTTACAGCGTGTGGGAACAGGCCGATCCACTGCTGTTTTGAGCTGGCCGCCAGTCCACAGCTTGAGACTCATTAGAGATTTTTTGGAGGGATTTCTTGTGCACTCTTGCACACACGCATGCCATTACTGCACAGCTCTGAGCAGTCTCAGGGTTGCCTCTGGCTTTTGGCACGGGACTGGTATCATAATGAATGCGTGTCTCCAACTCTTTGTTTTTCATGACATAGCTGCAGAGCAGAGTAAAATGTGCTGTCCTTCACACCGGGGATAAATCCACTGTTAATGAAACGCTTGCACATGGCCTTTAGAGGACCATCTGTAGTCGTAGGTTGAAATCTGCTTAGTGTCAAGAGACTGCAACCAAAATCTGAAAGTTATTCAACACCAGTACTAACAAAGCTTAAATTCTGGCCTCTAAAACTTGTACCTTGTTATTAAACAGTCAGCAAGACGGAAAGTCTCAGGAGCTACACCCAGGCCTGATTACTGCTTTACATATGTAATGAAGGAATCACTTAAATAGGCAACATAAACTGGGCCCCAAATGAAAGAAATGCAGTTGGGAAGCAAAGTCCTTGACATCTATTAGTCTGAAAAGGTCTAGCAAACCTTTTCTAAGGCTTTGGGACTCAGGCAAACCACAGTGAATGGTCGAAACAAGGAACAATGGTGGACCTTCCCATTGACAACTCATCGAGCAGGTCGCAAAAGAAGCAAGTAGATCTGAAGCAGGCCTCAAAGGCCTTTAGTTAGGGTCAATGTTCATGATTCAACAATGAAACAGAGACTGGGCAAACAGGGGATCCATGGGTGGGTTTCAAGGTGGAAACCACTGCTGACCTAAAAGGATTTGCAAAGGTCTGTCCCACATTTCCACGGAAAAAACAACCCTCTTTATGATCCCCAACACCTATGGGATGATATTCTGTGGACTGGCAAGACATGACTGGAACTCTTTGGAAGGTGGGAATCCCTTTTTAAATCTGGTGTAAAAATAACAGCATTTTATAAAAGTGCATTATACTGAGTGTCATTGAATATTTGCTTTAAGTCTAGTCAAACACTGTTGTGGTAGTTTTTAGCAGTCTGGGATCTTTGCCGCTTCAGGATCCGGGTGACTCTCGAGCAGAAGATCCTGAAGGAGAAGAACGTCCATCAATTACTTCATGACACAAAGCTCAAGCACGCTCGGGTTATGCAGCAGGAAAATGATTTAAAACACTCCACGTCCACCACTGAATGCCTCACTGGAGGGATTATGTAGTATAGCCTTAAGCAGGCTAAAACATATTTTAAAAACATCAAATATATGGCAGAATTAAAGCGATTCTGCCACAAAAGAGTAATTTTTATTACAGCTAAACACCTTTTTAAATGAGATCTCTAATGACATGTTCTATGTGTTTTTCTCCCGTTGCAATTTTCATTGCGCCGAGAGAAAACTGTTCATATTAAGAACAATCACTTTGTCTTAAACGAAGCTTGTAAGAGTTAAAAATCAATGGCCCAATGAATAGTTCCTGGTGCTGGAGAGCACCAAGCGCTAGTTCCAACCCCACGGGGTTCAGCCGCCTTTCACCGCGTCAGAGAGCCTCGGCTGGCAAAGTGGTACAAACCGTTGTTTTATGGGTCGCCTTTCTTCTCCCACAACAGTGGGGAGAGTGTTTGAAGTCAGGCACGCTTCACCCTAGGGTGTGGAGATTGGCTATTGTTCAGCGTCGAACATTTTAGCACCACAGAGCAAGTTGAATGTGTGAAGCTGAGACGGCGAAAACACAGAATGTGCGGCGTTTGGTCACACGTGCGCAATGTGGTTTCTGCAGGGCAGCGTTTTAGGAACCTAGAAACGGAGAGAGGACGTAGATCTCCTACTTTTGAAGAATCGTAAATAATTTCCGCTAAAACAACTTTCAAAAGGTTTTAACAGTTTAGAAAAGAGGGGTCAATATAATTTATTTTGTGTACTCCGACTTAGCAGTCCTGTCTTTAAATATTCATACCTGAGAAGGTATGGTGCGTTCTCTTTGAGCTTGTGAGCAGAGGTGGGAAATAACAAAATAAAAAATACTTCACAGATGCCTTATTCAGGTATCTGTACTTTACTGTCCAATTTATTTTTCTGCTGTCATTTTACACTTACTCTCTGCCTTTGATCACAAATGTCTGTACTTTCTACTCCTTACATTCTCAAAACTGTTATGTTGTAGCTTTCTATGTTGACTGTATCGATCAATCTAAACTGTTGGTGGTTTATTGTGGCAACTTTGGCTACAGTCTATGGGCACACGGCCATGTTGGATGCCCCGGGGTTCCTCGGCAAGCTCCAACTTTCTCAGTCGGATTTCCGACTTCAGGGGCTGTTCTTATTTTTTTCGACTGGGGGCTCGAACTTCCAAGTGCGTTGAAAACGCACCTCAACTATTACGTGCCCTACTGGGATGTAACGCCATGCCCAGACACAACTTCTGAGACCGCTTTAGACCCAGTCATTCACCTGCTATCCCTTTAGTGATATGTCTGCATTACAGAAAACATCATTTTATGTCTAAAGGGATGAAATTGAAATTCATATCAATTTAAAATATTTCTGTTTTGCTGGAAATTTGACTTTTTTTTTTTTTATAGATCTGATCCAAATGTATTGTAATTGTCAGTAATGGTCAGGGTCTTTATTTTCCAAAATAGAAATCTAATTGTTCTTAAATACGCACGCTTGGATTTATGGACCACATCTGAGACATTCCTCGTGTCGTTGGGAGTATTCCGCGCCATATCTCTTGTTCCTCTCTCAGAAAGAGGATTAGATTTGGCTCTGAACTCTGGCACGTTTTACTATTTCATGACCACTTTAAACTGTCTAATGCTTTCTGCAAGAATTTAAATGCAGCTTTCTCTTTCAAAGACTGCAGACAGTTCCCGAATCACAGCCAAGGCCAAAGCGATGAATCTGAGATCTGATCTGACCTCGTTACACATAACCAAGAGAAGACTGCGTGGTCGGATGGAGTCTCCCGGAAAAAAATTTAACTCGAAGAATTACCCTTTTCCCAGGCTTCAGCACGATGGCGAAAACTGTTTTTGTTTGTCTTTTTAAAGAGGTGGAATAAATTATGTATTGTCTGAGATTACGTGTTATCTAAATCATGGCCTTAATTGACTTTATCCATTTTTACATGGCAATAAAAGGAAAAATACTGTTTAAAAAGATAATAATTCCATCAATTTGACTCTATTAGAGTAGGCCTGTCAGAGTTTAGGGATAACTGTTTTTTTTTTTTTTTTTTTTTTAATTTTTTTCCTTTAGGTCATTTTTATACAACATTGTAAAATATTAGAGACATTTATTTGCTTTCGCCTTTTTATGTATCTTTTGCTTTTTAGAACACCAAATTAAATTATTAAAGCATGAAATAAATGCTTTATCGAATGAACTACTTTCTGCCCATAATAAACAACTTAGTATTATAAACAAAGTAAACAGATCATTTACAGGATGTCGGATCTCAATATTTCAGTGTTTCCAGCTTTATGAGGGAATACTTTTTATCGTACCAAAATATTGGTAATTTTAAGATAAAAGTCTTGTGGGGATTATGTCGATGCAAATGCATTTATTTTGCCAGATAGAATGAGATAAACTAATAAAGTCTGTGTTTTTCAGACGGGACAATATGAAACCAGGTCATTTTAAAAAAAATAATAATAATAATATTTCTGCTACGTTCTGTTCCTTGGAGATCTTTCTTTCTTTCTTTCTTTCTTTCTTTCTACACAAAGCTGCAGTTTTCATTGCTGCTTGCACTGATGTTTCTACAAAAGTCTTTCCTTCCACACAACTTTCCAATGATTGGGTACATCACTTTGTGAACAATCAGCTTTTTTTTTTTCTTTTTTTTTAAGCAAGGCCCTTTTGTGGCTCACCCTCCTTGAAGAACCTCCTTACCTCCTGGTGTGGGCCAAAACACAACATTTCTGTATAAAGTGATTAATAGCTGGAGTTGGAAGCCTTAATCGTTCATTGATCAAATTTAAGTGGGTTAGTAAACAAATGATAAAGGTTTTTCCTGTAAAGAAATAGTGAGGGGCATTGACTGACTACACTAAAACCAGGATGAATTGCTTTTACCAATAGAGCATGTGGTGCAGATGTATGTAACTCTTCCTTCTTGAATTACCATTTTTTTTATGTGATTATGAGATATTTTATTAGAATCTGGGTTTATATGAGAGGTATCAACTTAACAGGGAGAAACTGTTGAAGTGTTAACAGTTACTAAAGAGCAGGGGAAAACGCATAAAACATATATTTAAATGTTAGATTTCATCTGACTGCGTTGGACTAAATCATTCTGTCAATATGTACGTTATTTGTTGTTTGTTTTGTCCAACTGGTTCCAATGTTTCTGTTTCTCTACCTGCTTAGATACAGACCCCTGTCTTTTGGAGAAGCAGGAGCAGCAGCAGCCGACATATATTGCTCTTAGCTACATCAGTAGGTAAGGACTTTTTTATAATTTCTAAAAAAAAATAAAAAATAAGTACTCTATTTTAGGTTGCTTAACTCAGCAATTTAAATGTATTCCACTCTCAACTGAGCATTAATATAATCCGTTTCTGTTCTAATTAATTTCAAGAGAGTCCTCTGAATCAGCTGCAACTGTTTTCTATTACGCGTGAGACTCATTAAGAGACACTGACAGTTTCATTTGTCATCTGGTGGATTGCTTAGATTAATTTCTGTGGTGTTGTGATTTTTTTTACTGCTCTGAGATCATCCCAGCTGTCTTTGATATGGGGCTCAAACGGAGCTTTTATAGGCCTTCCACAGTGCGCCTGTGTGCGACGAGGTCTCCCACTGTCTCCCTGCTTTTACAAACGTATCTTCATGTGGCTGTCTCTTAATTTGCTAATTCTACTGCTCCTTTAAAATGTCTGCGTTAATGCTTCTATCTTATTATAACAATTTACCAAAGACTTTACTGCTCCTATAAAGCATTTTTTTTTTTTATGGAAATGTGGCCAGGGGTGTTCCCCCCCCACCCCCCAAAACACGCGTCCTACAACTGCAGGGCCACAAGTTAATCAGTGAAGAAAGTCAGAATAACCTTTCCTTTTATGAAGCTTTTTTTTTTTCTTCTTTTTAGCAAACACTAAGCAGTTTTGTGATCCACGATGCCAGGTTCATGACGGACGCTGCGAGGCGAGAGCACGAGGCCCTGAAGAAGAAGGTGCAGCCTAAGCTCACTCTGACGGGGAGTCTGTCGCGCGGCAACGTTTCCACACTGCCCCGCCACGCCAGCGGAAGCCTCACCCCTCCGGTCACCCCGCCGATCACCCCTTCCTCTTCCTTCCGCAGCAGCACGCCCACAGGTAACCTTCTTGCTTGTTTCTGGTGAGATGACCAGTGTCACCTCACTGCAACAGGTACATGATATCGTCTCGGTTAGGTTTAAGTAGAGAAGCTCCGATCCAGATTTTTAGGTTGATTCTCAATTGCCTGTTTTTGTTTTTAAATCTTTGCTCTTTAAGAATTCTAAGAAGATGCGAGAGCAGCATTCAACTTTTTCTTCTACCCTTCATACCTGGTCATTAGTTATCTTTAATTATTTAATCAGCACCTGTAGCCGTGGCAATGCTGCGTGAGAGCACTCGCTGTAAAACAGGAACTTACCATTTTAAAACAGTGACGACAGTTATAGAGCTCACATTTTAAACTATCTTTAGCATCTTAGCTTAGCTACTAGCTCATTTAGTTTGGCTAGCGTTACAAACAGAGACAGCGCTATCTGTGCATTCCTGAGAGAATGCTGATCCATACTTTACCTCTGAGATGTCCGAAAGGCTGCCAGGGCTTTCCATGATAGACTGAGGCTGAATTCAATTCAATTTTATTTATATAGCGCCAATTCATGAAACATGTCATCTCGAGGCACTTTACAAAGTCAAATTCAATCATATTATACAGATTGGTCAAAAATTTCCTATATAAGGGAACCAGTTGATTGCTTCAAAGTCCCGACAAGCAGCATTCACTCCTGGAGAAGCGTAGAGCCACAGGGAGAGTCGTCTGCATTGTTCATGGCTTTGCAGCAATCCCTCATACTGAGCAAGCATGAAGCGACAGTGGAAAGAAAAACTCAAGAAGATTAAACGGTGAAACTTCCGGTTATCTGCTGAAAGTCTTGCTCTCGCTCTCTGAGTCTGATTAAAGTGCAGAAATCACAGCTCCCTTTTATTTAGCTGCTTACACCATGTGTGTATCCTCCTAACTTTAACCAGTTTTCTTCACTCAGTATGAGCACCCACACCAAAGAGTGTTGTGCTTAGCGCTACCTGTTGGTGCTTCGCTGTAGTACGCGCATTAATAGGTAAAGATCAGAGTTATTTTATTACATGTTTCCAACTGGTTAGTTTCTTGGTGCGTGTCTAGTTTTAAAATCAGAGATGACTTTACCAACCTTCCCAGAAATATAGCTTCTTAAAGTTTCTAATTTGCATATAAAAAAAACAAAAAACTTCACACACAAAAGTGAGCTTTCATCTACTGTAAAATAGACACATCATTTTTAATTAATCATGTGTCTAATTTCTAAATTCAGAGTTCCTACTTTTTCATAGTCTCTGTTTGTGACCTTTGGCAGTACGCATGTTAATAAGGGGAACTGTGAGGTGTGCCCACCCAAGGAGCAGCAGCCAGGACAGCAGGAAAGGTTGTCGAGAAGTTAAAAAAAACAATATCCATGACTTTGAACATCTCAACAAGCTCTGTTCAATCAATCCATCGTCTGAAAATAAAGTGTATGGCACAGTTTAGGTGAGCAAGCAGAACATGGTTCAGAGAAATACCCAAGAGGCCAATGGTGACTCTGGAGGAGATGCAGAGATGCACGGCTCAGATGGGAGAACCGGTTAACAGAACTAATAACAGTGGTAAAACTCTCACTCTGCAGTTTGCTACGATCCAGGGGAGGGAATATACCTTTTGCATATTGTGGCTGTTGTTACCCATGCTACTGATTACGATGGAAAAACCAAACTCAGATTCCTTCTTTGTGTACGCAAACCTGGTGATTAAAGTTGATTCGCATCCTGATTCTATGTGTGGTGGAAAACTAACATGCTGGACACTTAATAGCAGCATCATGCTGTGGGGATTCTGTTCTTCAGCAGGGACCCGGGACGCTCGATACTACTGGACAATTGTAGAAGAAAACGTTTGAGAGGCTTCAAATGACTTGACTGAGTTGGAGGTCCACCTCCAAGCTGGACAACAGCACAAAACAAACAGCCAGAGCTAAAAAAAAAAAAAAAGGAACGGTTCACATATTTACATTGTTGTGTATTAGACTGGCTGAGATTTTAATCTTTTTGTTCACGGGGCGCTCTTTGTCCACTCTCACCAAGCTATTTCAAGAAGAATGCACATGCCACAAATATTTTAAAAAAGAGGGGCTGGATTTTCCCACATGCTCAATGACACAAGCTCTTTAATTAATACGTACATAAAACAAAATAAGTTTCTCGACCCAAGACTCTTTTCCCACAGCTGGCAGATTTCAGTGCTTCTAAAAATTGGGCATTGCAATTTAGGAAGAGGAGAGTATGGGAACACTTCCTTTTACTGCTGCTGTGAAAGATCTCCGTTTGTCCGACTCAAAGCCCAAGGGCTAAGATTGAAATGCCACGAGGAAGCCAGTAGGCGCCTCTTGGTTTAGATGCAGGGAGTCTGAATAAAACGTTTGCATTTTTACTGTCGTTTTTATTCCCACAGGTAGTGAGTATGACGACGAGGACGTGGAGTTCGAGGCGTCTGACAGTGACGAATCGTGGACCACAGAGAGCGCCATCAGCTCCGAGTCCATCCTGAGCTCCATGTGCATGAACGGAGGAGACGAGAAGCCTTTCGCCTGTCCCGTTCCCGGCTGTAAGAAACGATACAAGGTGTGTTTCATCCACGGGTTATCAGTTCGAAAGGCTGCATTTTAGTCACCTGTAGTCATTTTAGTTTCAGTCTACTAAATCTTACTACATTATATTCAACTATATAATTGGCAGGAATGCCTGTTTTGGTCCTCGCACGGCTTAAAAGGAAATTCATGTCTTCACACCCAGAAGAACTATTTATCCTAGAGTGGAATGGAGTTCTGAACTAATATTAGATCTAATTGGATTTCTACAATATTTTAGTCTGTTTTTTATTTGTGGGCATGTCAGTAATTTTCATCATATTTATCATGAATCTTATTGACTTCACATTTTGTTTTTGTCTAGCTTTTGTGAGTAAAGACCGTTGACTAGATATTTTCCTCATAGTTTCAGTCGACGACACAAACGTGCCTCGTCACTAATTCGGCTACATACTGAGGGTCATTTGTGCCCAAGCTTTATCTTCCTGGCTAATGTGTTAAGATATTGAAATGTCTTTAATATTTCCACACCATGTTCCTTTCTTATGACGCCATCTAGTTTGTGAAGATGGTCTTATTTCAAACTGGCAAGTTTTGCGAGTCCTCCAAGTGCAACAATGGCCATAATGGCTAATATTTTCAATTTAGGTTCACCGGACAGCATTATGACTCCAAAAATGAAGGACTATGTAACCAGGCACATTAGGGAAATTTAGTCTGTCGTGCTGGTTTTGGAGTAATGGCTTCTTCAGCTCTGAGTGGCCTTTCAGGCCATGCCAAACAGGGCTTGTTCGACTGTGGATATTGAGCTTTCTTACCAGCTTTATCGAAAAAAACATTTGCAAACTTGTAGCATGTGTTTTGTACACAAAACATGTCTTTGTTATGACATTTCCACTAGGGCTGCACAATATAATTTAGCATCATTGCAATATCAGGGATCGCAATATGCACATCACAAAGAACCGCCTGGAGTGCAGTGAGTGTTAGCTAATTATTTAGGTATCCAGCATTCAGACTCTTAGTGCTCCTCATATGTTTGGTTGTATTTGTTGTTTAGTGCAACATAAAAAGTGTGAGAAGGTAAAGACGGGGTAGAGTTGATAAGAAACTACAATTAAGTTGTAGCACTTGGAAAACATCGCAAGTCGAACTGATGCAACCTTGTCATTAAAACCTTGTGTTTGAGATGGAAGTGATGGATGTTTTTGTTATTTAGTAGCTGAATAGACTACTCACTATCTGGAGTCTAGGTTTGCTATGATTCTAAAGCAGAAAGACATTAACACTTAGACTTTTTTCTCTATTTATCACAAACTATATCTGTATCGCAACATTTACCCTGCCTCTCGCCCATTGAAATGCTGGAGATAGGCACCAGCACCCCTCGCGACCCCAGGAGGGATAAAGTGAGTAAGAAAATAGATGGATGGATTTACTACCATTGTCGCATATCACAACATTTCCTGATATCGTGTAGCCCTAATTTCCATGGTGTTTATACTTGGATCAGTTGTTTAAACAGATGAACGTTGTACTGACAGCCAAACAAGAACCAACCTGACTTGTAGATGTCCAAAGTTGTCTTTCTGATATCCTGCTTGGTTGCTTTAGATTTCTGCTATGTCACACAAGGAATTAGATACATGCAAATGTGTGACCTATCGGATTTGGTAAAAGTCAGGACATCACCTGGGCTTTTGCCAATTTTATATATATATATATATATATATATATATATATATATATATATATTTATTTATATATATATATATATATATATATATATATATATATATATATATATATATATATATATATATATATATATATATATATATATATATATACACAGAATATGTTAAGTTGAGGGAGAGAGTGGAAAATAGGTTCTTTGTTGGGCAGTGCAAGAACTTAAAGGCATACATCCAGTCCCTTCTCTGTGATATGAAGTTTTATAGGATTTTCCACCCACATCTGGTGTGTGTGGTTGGGATAAATTCTGCACAGCTTGAGAAAATTGCTCTGCTGACGTGAATGACAGAGTTATATGCACCCACTGAGGCCGAAGGCAGCGGCAGGCATCTGTTTAGGAGCAGAACAAGCCTTCTGTTGACTGCCAACTGTTTTTGTCCAGAAATTATGCAACATGAAACACAACACCTCACATGTCAAAAATGTGTGGATGATATCTGTTTTCCCCCTTTTTGTTCAATGCCTATAATTAGACGTCTGGCTCAGCAGAACCGTTTAGTTTGTGCGTTTTATTTTAGGTTGTTTGGAAATTTCTAACAGAAACTCTAAGCTATCTCCCACCAAATCGAGTGACAGAGTTATAGGCACCGACTGATGTCCTAGAGGCAAGGCTCATGTCTAGGGTGAAGTATTCACACCTCTAGGAAATTGTTCACATCTTGTGACATTACAGCCATAAACTGTAACGTCACAGGATGTGAACAATGTTTTACAGAGATTTTTATAATAATAATACATCCTATTCAGAAGCGACTTTTCAACAACTCAATGTCACTTTACAAATGAAGATAAAAACCACAATTAAACAAATAAAACATCAATAAAAGTTAAAATCACAGAGAATAAAGGGTCTTGAAGAGGTGTGTTTTGAGTCTGGATTTAAACGGGTGTAGAGTGTCGATATTACGGACGTCTGATGGGAGACAATTCCAGAGTTATGGAGCAGAGGGAGAGACAGCTCTGCTCCCAAAGGTCCTGAGGCGAAGAATGGGAACAGAGAGACGGATTGAAGAGGAAGGTCTGAGGGAACGGGAGGAGGAGGTGGCATGAAGGAGGTCGGATAAGTAAGGAGGGGGCGAGGTTGTGGATGTCCTTGAATGTAAACCGAGGAATTTTGAATTGAATTCTGAATTTGACCGGGAGCCAGTCAAGTTGCTGTAAAACAGGGTCGATGTGATGAAATAAAGATGTACCTGTAATGATTCGAGCAGCTGAGTTCTGGACCAGCTGGAGCTTATAGGGAGTTTTTTTTTTGCGGCAGACCAAACAGAAGGGAGTTGCAGTAGTCAATATGGGAAGTGACAAGACGGTGAACAAATATGGAGGCAGATTGAGGGGAAAGGGAAGGACGTAAGCTTTTTAAAATTGGGTATTTGTTTTCTATGAATAAAATAAAATCAGGCTCTGGAGTGGTTGAACTCCTACCTCTCTGGAAGAACAGCGTTTTTGCAAACCATTTTATGTCAGACTCCAAGTCTGTCGTGTGAAGTACCCCAGGGCTGACTATTGGGACCTATTCTTTCTTTTAATATTTTCCCCTTAGGCCAGATAATCAGGCAGTTTTCTTCATTTGTTTAATCATTTCTATGCTGATGATATCCAGCTCTACTGTTCTTTCAGGGAAAATGAACATATAAACTCGTCCTCTAGGATAAGATGTGTTAGTCGAATCAAACTGCCTCTGTGACAACTACCTGCAGGTAAAGTCTGATAAGGCAAACGGATATCTCCCCCTCAGAACCAGATCACTGAAATCAAGCAACACCTTGGCGTATAGGTCTCCTCCGTTAAACCAAACCTCAGAAACCTTGGTCTCATTTTTGATTCTGCTTTTTTTTTTTTTTTTTTTTTTTTTCACACTTCACAATGGATCATTCCTTTTTGTGGCCGTGTCAAATAAAATTACAATAAAATACCTTGACGTTTGTAGCTGCAACGGGGACAAAATTTTAATTAGTTTAGAGCAGTGTTAAAGTTTCATTTCATTATTGCATTTGTGTCTAAAATAATTGCAAATACCAGCTGCCACTTTCCAAAACTGGTCATTTGTCTGATCTGCAGCAGTTTTGATTGCTCCATAAAACAGGGTGCCTTGTATAAAGTCTAAAACTAATGAAAATTAAAAATGTCTCGTCTCGTCGCAGAATGTGAACGGCATCAAGTACCATGCCAAGAACGGCCACCGGACCCAGATCAGGGTGCGCAAACCTTTCAAGTGCCGCTGTGGGAAGAGTTACAAGACGTCTCAGGGTCTCCGGCACCACACCATCAACTTTCATCCACCCATCTCCACTGACGTCATCTGTAAGATGCAGCAGTAGAGGACCAGCACTTTTCCCCCCCCAAGGCCACAGAAACATTCATCTGAAGTTCACATCAGCAGCAGCAGCGCCGCGGCTGCACGTTTCATTTTAACACTAGGCTTTGTTTTGATTGTGCAGCACAGATGTATTGTTCATCCTTAATCTCCATTCAAATTGCTACGTATTTATGTGGTTCACGTTTTGTATTTTTGCACATTTCAGATATGAAAAAGCTAAAAAATGGTGGTTGGTTTGGGGGGGGGGGGGGTGAATGTAGCCTAATTGAAAACAATGAGTTGGTCTTTCTATAGTCACTTTTGCATTTGTACAGCATACATTTACAGCTCCTCTGTGGGAACTCCAATAGATTATCTCAGGTGATTTTTCTGCAAGCATTTCAGCTCCAGTTTTGCCAGATTGCTGTAAATGGGCTGTTGCTGTTCAGTGGGATCATAGGAACTTTTTTAGTTGTTCCTTGTGTCTATGATGTCTGGCTTTGAGTCTAAACAGCTGACCTTAGCTTTGCAGTACGGTATAGAAAACACCTTTAAAAAGGAAAAAAAGTGTTTTTCCCTGAATCTTCCTGCGTTTGTAGATGCGGTGATTGGACAGACATCAGGTCTCAGTAATGTGACGTTCTGCGATACAGCAATTGCCTTGACTCGTATCCCTCTCCAAAACCCTCCTAATAGTACGTCTTGAATGTCTTTAGTGTTTTTGATTGACCAGGTTATGAATATTTGGAAAGATGAGATGACACCATGGCTGTACATTCAAATAGTCAGAGCCCTCCCTTGCAACTCCTATTTTGTGCCATAAGAATGTTTGTTTTTTCTGAACACTTCCAGGTGGTAGTAGTAGTAGTAATAATTAAAGGAATAAAATGCAAAAACAAAGCAATTTCATCAGCAATAGTTTCAGACACATTTTGGGCTGCTATTGAACGGGGTGCTTTTTTTTTCCCACCTTTTATTTTTCTACCCCAGGGTAAGATTTTGCCAAAAACATTATTCTGTTTAAAAACAAGGATTGGGTGCACAAGATAAAGTGTATTCTGCGTTCTCTGAAACGTGCAGGTTTAAATATGTACAGGTTAGAATCCATGTTTTTCTTTTTTCCAGATGTACCTTTGTTCTGGCTTTGTATTTGATCATTGTTCTGGCAGATTTCACCAAGTTCACTTAAATTTGTCAGGTTCCAGATCTGGTGTTGACTCTCAGTAGGGCTGAAGGCCTTTGCTCTCAGAAGCCCACAGACTTAACGTTAAGTTACCATATCCATGACATTTTCCACTTCTAGTTCTTAGTTATTTACCTATTAAATGCCAGCTAAATTGTTTGTCTTTGGCATTTTTTTTTATTTATTTATTTTTTTTAAACACACCTACCGGTAAATAGACTTCTGGTTTGTTGATCAGCTGCAAGAAAACGCCTGAAGAGTGAAAAGTTGCACGGGCAACGTTGTGCTAAATGTCCTTTGAGTATTATTTTTTTTAAAATGGAAATAAATCAAAAAAGCATTTCCCTACAATCTGATATAAGGACTAGTTGATTCATAACTCTGGCAATTGCCTAAAATGCATTAAGCAACTGAAAAGTCAAGTTCCTTACAAGCAAATCGTAAGCGACCGAGGGGCCGACCTTTGCCTAGAGTTGCTTTCAGAGTGCACTAATGAACCTGCTGGCTTTTGAACTTTGCTCTGCTAACAAGCTCAGATGGTCTTCATTTCCAGGACACTTTTTTTTTTTTTTTTTTCACGTTGGCGTCCTCCGTTACGAACGCGTTTGGTCTCAGAAGGAGCCGCCGCATCCGGAAGGCGTTTTGTGGTTCTTCTTCTGGCTTCTGAGTTGAAAGTATTAAAACATGCTGCTGAACTGTCCTACCGACAGTCCTCCTCGGTGTTCATTGCAACCATGCTATCATATCTAAACACTTCTATTTTCATACTAGACAGAATGTAAGTCGTCATTCAGTTTGCATGACGCAACGTCCGAACCGTCTCGGTGCCAATGGATAAAATCTGCACATCCTGAGTAAGATAGTAAGAGATCTGTAAAATATAAAAGTAATTAAATACATTTTCCTGTCAGTATTGTGTACAGTGAATGTATCATCACCTTTAAAGTGTGTTGAATTTATTTTTGTGTTTTTGTAATGCAGAAAGTGTAAATACCGACTGGAAGTGTGGTGTTGTACTGTATCTCTGCTGCTCCATGAAAACTTGGTATATTTTCCAATAAAAGCTCACTTGTTCCTCCCGACTCCTGCTCATTAATCGTCCCGACGCAATGCAATGTCAAAGTAACTTTATTAGTTTATTTCAGATACATGAAACGCCCTAAACTAATGAAACATTTGAATGGATGAAATAACTTAAAAGGGCTTGAAAGGAAGGAAACTGAACAGAAGCTGAGCATGCACTGATTAGCTGTTGATATGAAAATCTGAGATAATCAGCCTAGCAAAATAAAATCTACATATTACACAAAAGTATTAAGGCGCTCACAATATTGCCTTACATTTTTCTAAAATAGATGATCTGATGATAGACTTTATATTCTGGTATGGGTAATAGTTACTGAAGATTTCTCCCTGACTGAATATAGTGCACCGAGGCTGCTCTCTATGACGGCTGATGACCTGTACAGTGACGTCCGGGGGGGGAGGGGGGAGGGGGTTAGCATGTGTTAAATGTAATGTTTGGTAAACACTTCTTTTTCCCTGACTCGTTACATCCTGCTGCGTTACAGATCTGTGAAAACCAATAATAAGAATCATAGGGTAAAACAGTCTTCTCTTTCCAAGTCCTAAAATAAGGGAAACATTTAAACTATAAACAAAAAGATCAATTCGCAACTGATTCAAAAGCCCCGTGATCCACGCTAAATAATAATGTTTACACATCACCACCGAGCGGATCTCCCGAGTTAACGAAAGCAAAGAAGTCAGAATAGCTCTACAAGAGAGAGGAGCCGTACACCACTACATGCACAAGAGAGTTTAAAGTGATTCTTTTTCAGCGGTGGCGGAAAGCCGGCGGCCTGGATCGGCCGTCCCCTCCGTCGCTTTAGTCGAAGTTGAGCGTGTGGCCGTCGAAGTGAGTGAGCACGTGGTTCTCGAACACCTTCTGGTCGCAGTCCAGCGGGAACTGCTCGCTGCACATGGGGCAGATCTTCCAGTGGCTCTCGACGTGCTCCTCGAACTTGCTCTGGTCGTAGTTGGGCGGGAAGATGACCTCGCAGAGCGGACACCGCTTCATGTCCATGCTGCGCGGGAAGAGAGCGCCCGTGTTAATAGCGGTCGAGCAGCGATGGGAGCAAACCAGGAGCGCTGGCTAATGAAGACCGTCTGTTTGACGCCAAGTGGGTGGCCTGCTCGTCAAGCATGCTAACGTTACTGACTGCTGAAGCCGAGCGAAGCTGAGGCATTACATGAGACGCTTTGTTACCTGGAGTCAAAGCAGAAAGGGGTTTGTCCGTCGTTGACGAACGCGCTGCGCGTCTCTGTTCCCAGGGGCTGTTCGTCGCTGTTAACCTTGGAGGGGAAAACAACCAAGCAGCACAACAATCAGAAAAAAAATACGTCCTGGATGCTACGGCCGCTTTAAAAAGAGCCGACGCCTCTTGTCACGTTGCAGCCACAAACTTTTAACGCGTTTTGTCTGGATGTCATGCGAGAGAGCAACACGCGCGTGCTGTTCGTCTCTGCCAGCTTTGCACAGAGACAGAGAGAGAGCAGCGCTGCTACAGAAAACATCGACAACATCACGACAACCTGATTTAAACTGAACCTGATTTAAACTGAACCAGTGTCTTTTTGCTTCAGCCTCATAGCAAACACACAGTAGAGAGTGGCTGGTTGGTTTATCCACTGTAAAAAAAAAAAAAAAAGTCAATCTTTCTCAACAAGGTTTCACTGAAGAGTTGACTGTTGCTGATTTGGCAGGAAAACATCTTACTGACTAGACCACCTAACCACCTGTTTACCTTCTCAAATATTTAGTGCTGAATTAAACAAGTGTCACCAACTATATCACGGGCACCCGCAGCCTGAATGCATGACGCTTAACTACCCAGCTAGCATTTATTGCGGTCCAAGCACTTCCTCGCGATAGGCCTGCTGTTTACATTAATATTGACGATAAATGTGAACATCTATCTCATCTAGAGAGAATTTCCTCTTTGCATCAGCATCCGCCCAGAGCCCATCGGTGAACATCATTTCTCAGGTTTTGCCACACAAATTTCGGTCGGGACGTTCTAACAGATGAATACGCTTCGGTTACAGCTCTGGCTGTATGTTGAGGGTCGTCCTGCTAAGAGGAGGACTTTGATCTCTGATTTTAGCTCCGTCCATCTTCGCTCGGACCAACTTCTTTGTCCCTGCAGCACGATGTTTCACCCTGAGGACGGCGTGGTCCTCTGGGTGACCACGCCGTCAAATACGGTACAGATACCTAACATTTTCCTTCCTCTTTAGCTATGAATCACCTTGTCTCGGTTGATTCCATAAAACTGAGGTTTGTGGCTGTAATGCGACAAAACGTGGAAAAGCGTTTGGACTCCTTTTGTAGGAAACTGACAAAAACAACTGGGAATGTAAACTGAGTCCTGTTTTTAAGGTAAAGTGCCGCTCGGAGGAGGAGGAGCTTACATTGTTGTTCTCCTCAGCCTCCTCGTGTCCTTCTGGCCGGCTGAGGTTGCGGGAGGGTTGGATGCAGACCACGTTGCTGTCCCAGGAGGGTGGGCCCACGGGGGGCAGCTTGAGAGGCTGATTATCTGAGAACTCCTCCTCTGTCTCGTCTGCAGAGACGTAATTCAACGATGGTCAAAATAATTCTCTAAAAAAAAAGCAATAATAGAAAATTTTTTCTATTATTGCTTTTTTTTTTTTTTTTTTATAAAACACTTATTCACCTTTTGAGCCTGAGATGGAGTAAGGGTTCCCGAAGTGGAGCTTGCTTGGGCTCTGAGAGACCAGCAGGGGGGTCGGGGTATCGGGGGCGTAAGGGACAGGGTACTGAAGTATTAAAGGCACGCTGGTCTGGAGGTTCTCCAAACTGCTCTTCTCACCGGCACCCTGGTCGCCCTTCTTACCGCCACTCTTCTGAATCTCCTGGGGAACACAAAACGAGGATTCAAATGACGTTTGCACCAAAACTTTGCGCAGCACTTTGAATCGTCTGGTTACTGAAAAGTGCTTTTCGAATAAACTTGCCTTGTCTAAAAAATAAATAAATAAATAAATAAATCGCAATTTGTCATTTTTTTTTTCTACCCAGAAGCTGCAAATCCTTTTTGGAAAATGCAGCCTGCTGGTGTGAGGCACCTTTTGCTCACACAACCTGCTTAGTTAGCAGCTTAATTGAAAAGAAAGCCAATTTCAAATGAATGGAAGCGTTTCGTGTTTGATGACGTCGGGCTAATTGAAAGTCTGAACCTCAGACGGGGTGATTCCACCCCTTTGAACTGTGGCAGCATTAACATCAAGCATCGCATTAGGCCTGCGAGGACCTTACTGTGGAGCAAAGCAAAGAAACAGACATTTAATCTGCATCCACAATTAAACCCAGACTCTATGGCAGGGATATGGTGCATTTTAAGGAATGTCTGCAGTCTATAAAGGAGAAAATGAAAGCTGTTACTAACCCCCTCCAGTTTTTCCTTCTCCTTCATAACGAGTGTGAACGTGTCCCTCAGCTCCTTCAGCTCCCGGCCCTTCTCAGCCACTTGACTCTGGAGTAAACACACACAAAACCAGGGGCATGAAAAGCCTTACCTCTTCTCTTGCGCTTAATGCGCTCCTCGCTGAAATACGGCCCGAGCCGGCTGTGTGACGCTAATTGATCGCGAGCATAAACGGCTTCCTTTGGCCGGGCGGCCTGATTTATGCCCGATACTCCTCGGAGCAAAACAACCTGTTTGAATTCTCCCGAGACGCTAAGCAAATGTCCGCCTTGACCCGAGCCAAGCGCAGCATTAGCAGCGCGACTAGAAAGGATTCCTCCGAGCCGGGGCCTCGCTCGTCTCCAGGGCCTGACATAAACAGCAGTAAAACGCCGTCTCACAGACAGGCCCGCTCGTAAAACAGCACTGTCAGAGCGACGGTGTTCGAGGGGGACAGAGAGCTTCAAAGTCTGGATCCTTGAGCTAGACCAGCCGCGCACGGCGGTAAAAAACCCAGAATCTGAAGGCAGGAGCGCTTTTTAAGGCTCCGGCCCGACGCCGGCTGTCTGACCTTGTAGCGGTCCTCTGCGGCAGCCAGGTGCAGCTTCAGGCTCTCGTTGGTCTTCAGCTGCTCCTTCAGTTTCAGCTCCATCTTGGCCAGCTCGTCGGCCAACATGCTGCTGCGCTCCTTTTCTTCCTAAATGAGAAAAAAAAAAAAAAAGCAGCAGACACCGACGGCCCCGCTTTCAGAACACGTCGTCCTCCCTCAGAACCACAGAGGGCTACGGTGTGCTTGTACAGGAAAAAAAAGGAAAAAAAAGGACATTTCTCACCATCAGCATCTGCCTGCATTTCCTGTATCTGTCGTTTCTGTCCGACGCCTCCCTGCTGATGCCTTTGAGCTTCTCTTGGATGATGGCCTCCAACATGGGATCAGCAGAACCGGGGCTGCCTGCGGAGAGACGGGCAACACCTGCTGATCTCCAACTCGTCAGAGTTTAAATCGTGACGACCGACTACGCGATGGAGAGGGGGGAATTTCTAAGAGACTCAGCTCACGACCGGACTGGACGGAAATACCTGGCACTGATGTGTCTGGACTCCCTGATGCAGGGACTGCGGCGGCCTCCTGTGCTGTGCTTTTCTTCACCTCCTATGAAAAAAAAAAAAAAAACATCCTTTTAGACATCAGACAAATTCAGAGCTCTTCGTGTGCTTTCTGCAAGAACAACCAATGTTTAATAAAGATCGCAGCGTAAAATCTAACGCGGGTTCCGCTCTCCCGGGTGACGTACGCCGGCTGGGGTCTGCTGGAGCCTTACCCCCTGCTGCTCAGACAGTTTGAACACTTGTTTCTGCAGGCGCTGGCATTCCTTGTACTTCTCCTTGTAGTGATCTGCAGCCATGAGCAGCCGCAGCTTCAGGTCCTCCACCTCCCTCTGCAGCTCGGCCACGACGGCCGGGTCCGTGCACGCCTCCTCCTCTGATTTGGTCTGTTTTTACAAAAGATCAAGAGAAGAGACACGGCGATGATGGAATGAAAAAAATAGTCTCCATGACAATAAAGTTTACTTAAAAATCAAACCACGTATAAAAGGATCCCCTATTCAGGACTAGCGATTGAGAGACTTTGGAGCTAGCTACAGCTAGCTGGGCATGTGACGACGTCACGATTACTGTGAGCAAGGTGAGAACGGTTATCAGTATATCATTAGAATGGGTTAAAATATGCAAAAAGTGTCATTTGATTCATGAAAAGTGAAGCCAAAGGCATAATTGTAATTATTAAAATCAGCAATATAATGGTTAATAGTAGTCGTATTATTATAGACTTTTAGTATTGAATATGCACAATGAACTGTCTACTAGCTTATTCCAAGGGAACTCAAACTTATTGCGTGGGAATGCAAAAAAATAAAAATAAAATCCCAAGTCCCCTAGGGGGCTCTGTACGAATCTGTTTGATTTCAGAGCATAGACATTTTATTTTTGCTTTAGGCTCTTATTGTGAAGGTTTACAGGAAGTTACTTCTCGGTTGATCTCATGTTGATGCTTTTAAAAGCGCCTCTATGATTTTTGGCCGTCCTGTCGAGTATAATCATCATTTACAACACTAGCAGAGCAAGAAAACAGACGTTAGAAACAAGTTAAACCGTCATCCCAGAACTTTCTGAAGCCCGGCAAAATCCGGCTAAAAGTTAGCTTACATAGCATTAGATGAAAGGCAGCTAGCAGCGTGGTGTTTCCCTCTGCATGCAGTAAAAAATACATTCTTTTGGTGATGACGCTAAAAACAAGCAGCATTTAAACACTTGGCCCTTCCTGATGGTTGAAATGCCCCCACCGTACCGAGCATCTTAGACGCTGCCTTCAAACTTGTTTGATATGGTGGTTGTCAGGTATGGTTTTAATGCTAATTTCATTTTATAACTGTAATACAAACTGTGCGAAATTTCATCTGAAATATCACCAAAACCAATAATTATTTCAGCCCTAATTACTCACAAATGTTGCCTTACATTTGAACAAAAAAGCTATTAAACAGCTTTTATAGAACATTCTATAAGTGGATGTGCAGCATTATATGCACCAGAGATCAGAACTGACTTATGTTTACTTGCTTTGCTCTGATCAATAGGTCAAACACTGCACTTTTTTTCTCCTAGTCATCAAATATATCAAATTGAAGAAGCCCGTTTCAGCCTGTAAACCCGTCAACAGACGGCATTTCATTTCATACACCTGTTTGAGTTGCAGACACATCAGAAAAACATTGGGGCCATCCGACTTTAATGTCTAAATTGTTGCGATTTATGTTGTCATTTAAGTATTTTCAGCTGGATGCAAAGACCCTGCGGTATATTTGTTCCTCTTATGCTTTATAGGCCTTAGAAGAAAAAGATCTGAGCTCATGTGAATTGGCAGATCAGAGGAATTCAGGAGTCTATATTGGCTGGTAAAAGCCTAATGAGTGCATCTCTTTTCTAAAATCCTTTACTTGCATGACAAAGATGAGCAAAAACGACTAAAAACCATAGACTAAAGCCTTTAACGCTCATCCTCACCACTTCCTGTTTGGCGACGGCCTTCGTCTGCTCCACCATAAGCTCTAGGCGGACACACTGGGCCTGAGCGTCGGCCTTGGCCTGGCGAAGAGCATCCGCCTCCACCTTCATGTGGTACAGGTCCGACATGGTGCGGTCTCGCGCGCTGGAGGCATCCCTCAGCTCGGCGGCCAGCAGAGACAGCTGCTGCTGGTTGGCCTGGAGCTGCTCTTCTTTCTGCCGAAGCTGCTCCTTCAGGGCTTTCATGTCACCCTGTAAGACCCGAATCTTACCGTCACATCAGATGTCAAACACCTCGCGTAAGTGTTAAAATCGCCACATAATAGCTAAACGTTGAAAGTGTCGTATTGTGACGCTGAGACGGTGGAGTAGTCCCTACCAGAGGGTAAACTTTGGCCAGCACCTCTTTGTACTGTTTTTCCTTCTCTGTGAGGCACATCTGCAGGCGCCCCACCTCCTCTTTGAACTGGGCAATGGTGTTTTCCTTGTTTACGTCCACTGACTTCAGCATCTGCAGCTCCGCACTCAGCTTAGTGTTTTCCAGCTCCCGGTTCTTCAGGTGAATCTGATGAAGGCGTGACAGTGAACATGACGAAATGGAACGCGCGCACACACATGGGAAGCAATACAAATCTCACTTTTTGACCTTTTGCTTCATGCATAAAAAAAACAAAAGACTTTAGAAGAGATTCCTGAAATAAACCAAAGGTTTTTCCAGACGTGTCCAGACTGCAGTTTATACAATTTTCTCATAGTTTTTCTAACAGGAGATTTGAGAACAAAGCTTTGAACTAGTTGGGTTTTATAAATTGTGTGTTCAGCACAATATCAAATTTATTTTATCAGTCTCATGAAATATGGATAGACTTGTGTTAGCTCCATTTTAAAATCTAAATTTAAACAAATCTACATGCATCTAAACAAATTTGAACATCTTCAAAGAGTTCATTTATCACCGTAAAGTCAAAGAGGCCAACAACTGTAGCCATACTGTGTTCCTGGCTGCGTCTGTGTGCGGCGACTCATGAAGCACCTATTCCTTTTTTCTAACGGACTTTTTCCTTCCACTAAACTTTCCAGGAAAATGCCTACATAAAGGACTTTAAACGGCAACTTTCTGTCTCGCTGACCTTTTGTTGTTTACCTCCCCTTTAGGAAATGCCGGCAGCCGTTCCCATTATTGTATTGGCAGTAAAATAACATTTCGTTGTTAAAATGTTATTTTACTGATTTAATTTAACTCTATATTTTTCAAGAAACAACATTTTGGGTTTCAATAGCTGGAAGCAATAATGATCAAAAAAAGAAAGAAACCACTTGAAATAAATAGCTATGATGAATCTACACTAGTTTCACTTTTTAAATTGATTTACTGAAATAAACTAGCTGATTATAATCTCATTTATTGAGATGCAAGTGGGTAACACTTTGCCTTGTAAAATCTTTTATTGTAAGTTACGGTTCTTTAAAAGTACAACTTGTGATATTTCTGTTTGTTTGTCTTAATGCTTTGTTTGCTTGCCGTCTAAACCAGACTCGGGTTTAACAACCACAGTTCTAATTTAACAGGCCTGATCTGAGATGGCCCAGAGACCCAAAGAAAAACAAAAGACTGAACTGGGTCTTTTTTTTTTTTTTTTTTTTTACTTTTAAACAAATACCTATTTATCAGCGTGTTCTGTTAGACACTAGCTTTAAATAAAACCCTGCTAAAAAGCCTTTTGTGCCTTTAGAAACACGGACGTTTAGATTTTAGATAATGGAAGTCAAACTAAAAACTGGACACTCAGACTTTTTCATTTTCTATACTTATTCAGGCTTTTAAAGAACGCGTCAGATCGCTGCTAACAAATCAAATGTGGGGAGTCCTCGTTAGAAACGAACAGAGATTACGAGGTTTTTAAAATTGTCCTTGGGCAGCATCCCCTGTGTGATGGTGCAAGCTAAATTAGATATGGGCTTTTGGGCTCCATTTCTGTGGCGGCCCTACTGTATGTGGCCCGCTCACTTCCTGTGCAGCGCCCACCACAACACAGGACACACAAACAGCAGGCAGAACGAGGCGGGCCCCATTTAGACTCAACTGCTGCGCTACACAGCATTAGTCAAGGAGCACAAAGTGGAAAAACAGGAAAGAATCGGGAGAAAGTCAGAGCGTGAGTCTGGCGTGTCTAAAATAACGCAGTAAATGAGTCAGACGCTAAAGCTGTCAAGTTATTTTAACCAACCGGATGCGCGACACGGACACATCCGGCTGCAGACGTGCTCGGGTTTATTTTCTGTGAACTTGGGACATTGATATTCTTAAGGCATAACTCCCAAAGCGTCACCTTGTAGAGCTCCTTCTCGTCTTTCTCGTTCTTCAGGTGACACTCAAGACCCTCTTTCTCAACAGCCACTTTCTTCAAACGATCTTTAAGCCTTTAAATACAAACGGCAGTTTAGTTACACGTTTATACACGATGAAATCCTTTTTGTTGGTATAATTCCTCCCAAAAAATAAAAATCGGGATTAGCCGGCAGCAAATCACCCGTCCAGCTCGGTTTCCTTTTGAAGGCCCTTCTGCGTGACTCCGATCAGATCCTCCTCCAGCTGCACGATCCTGGCCGTGGCCTCCTCGAGCCTCCTCTTGACCTCCTCCTTCTCCTCCTGGAGGGCCTGAGAGGAGTGCAGCCCCTCCTGGGAGACAAAGCGGGGAGTGAGAAGGAGGCTGGACACCTGGGAGCTTGTTGATTTATACGACAACTGATTCAAAGCGCAATATATAAACTCTGATGTTTTTGCTTTGTTTTTGGCCAGGAGGTATTAAGAATCTGCGTGGGTTAAAATCTGAAATTACAGAGCAGTTTCTATTCCTACGTTTCACTTAAAACTTCTGGAAAATGCATGTAAGTCAGAAAAAAAAAGATCCGCCTTTGAAGTCTAAATCATAAAGGAAATTACAGCTCCACGTAGAGATTCGAACTCTGAAGATGACATAAAAAAAAAGGCAGTCATTTCTTTTTTTTTTTTTTTTACAATTTGCTTATGAGAAGAGTTTTTGGAATCTTTATATTCACACCACATAAAAATTTCATATAAAAACGAAGCCATAAAATTAACAACCACAAAATCTGTAATCATATTTACATCTGTAAAACCTTTAAAACCGGCGGATTTATGGCACACTGCGGCACACTAGATTATTACTGACGATGCTCTTAAGGCTTAATGCTACGCTATAAAAAGCAGAATGACAACCTTGATAATGCAGGCATTTCTATTTGTCGGAGCGTGATTTACTATTCCAGAGTACTGCTGCTTCGAGTTACTCTGCGTGTCTGGGCTGCTTCGCTAGGGGGTGCTAGTAGACTGTGGGGCCTTACATTGGAGGGGAAAAAAAAAGGTCAAAGACGAAAAGAACCATTTTCTATGACGACCCTATTTTAGAATCTGCAGCTCATTTAAAGTAGGAATCAGTGTTTTATTTAAATGTATAGGAGAATTAAAACGTCCTGCTTCTATAGGGCTGCCGTTCACGGGTAAACTTACTTGGATCTCTCTCCTCAGCTGGGCGCAGGTCTCCTTTTCTTGCTCAAACTCCTTCTGCAGTCCGTCTCTCTCGGCCTCCAGCTGCTCCTTCTCCTGCTGAATCAGCGCCATGTTTTTGAGGAGCTCGTCTTTCTCCCTCTGAGCTTCTTCCACTTTTTGCTGCTCGAACAAGTAACAAAAATGTTTTTAAACGAGTTAGTTCTCACTGTTTTGCAGCTAAAAGGAAAAAAAAAAACAACAACGATTTGAGCTGTTGAAATGAGCAGCGTTAGGTGAACTGTACCTCAAGCATGCCCGCCTTGGTGGTGACCACCAGCATGTCAGAGTTGCATTCATCCTCCACCGTCAACAGCTCGTCCTCTGAAGGGCTGTTTGCACGAAACTGGAAAGGTGTGCTGGCCCCCCGGATCTCCCCTTTGTGGGTCACGTAACAAAACTGGTAGAACTCGCCGTCGTCGTTGGGTACGTAGTAACCTGGGGAAGAACAGCGTCCAGTCATTAAGGCAGGGCGCGAAGGAAGTTATATTTACCTACAACCATGGACCCGGTCCAGCTTGTAGCGAGCAGGCGCCGGCGTGCCTCGTTTTAGCTGTTTGCAGCACAAACCACATGTGTGAAGTTGTTACTTTGGACCCAAACGGCAAATTACGCCCGTGTCGTCCTCTTCGTTCCAAGTTGCCTACCGAGCTGCGTCTCGGTGTGTAAATGTCAGTGAGAGCGACTGGGGGAATGTGGCTCTAGTGTAAAACGCCTCGAGTGGTCAGTATGACTGGAAAAAGCGCTATATAAGTTCTGCCCATTTACCATTTACTCCATATCTGTTGTAGAGGGTTGGTTTCACGATAACAAATGTGTCGGCACCGATGGTAAAGATCCGTAAAAAAATCCTCAGAATAAATTCATCTTTAAAAATACATTTGCATAATTTCACACAAACAAGAGAAAAAGTCCAACCTTTAATTTGTGTCCAACGGGGGAATGTTAAGAAATAATTGTCACGACATAAACATTGGGGGCAAAAAGAGAATAACCCTTTATTGCTGCACGTTGCTCGACCCACATTTTGAAAACAAAGAAACGTGTGCTGGTTCGGTGTCTTCTACAGACTTGTTATCAGTGTATCAACCCTCCAGACCACTAAGGTCTTCTGGCTCCAGCCTTCTCTGCATACCTAGAACCAGAACTAAACAAGGAGAAGCAGCATTTAGTTCCTACGCTCCACTTATCTGGAACAAACTTCCAGAAAACTGTAAAAGTGCAGAAAGCCTGAGTTCTTTTAAATCAAGATTAAAAACACATTTGTTTAGGATTGCCTTCGACTGCTCTAGTTAAACTGTTTCACTGAAACATCATTAGTTCAACTTTGTAGTCCGACTGGTTTTAATGTTCTATTTTGTTTCTACATTTTATTCCTACTTGCTTTTATTCTGTTTTATTTTCCTATATTTTAATCATGTAAAGCACTTTGCATTGTCTCTGTACTGAATTGTGCTGTATAAATAAATTTGCCTTGCCTTCTGAGCGCCCGGAATGGACCCGTGCCCGGTCCTGAGGACGGCTGAGTAGCGACTCCGCTCCCTGACTAAGCTAAAGGCCCTGCCTTACAGGCTGAGAAAGGTAGGGCACAGGTGAGCAGCCAGGGCCGCTTGCCATAATCTGAATGACTCGATCCGAGTGTTTAGATGGACGATGCTCGGATTAATGATCGGCATAAACCACCCGGCTGAGTCGCAACACAATTTCATTCCAACTGACCTTATTCTCATCACAATATTCAAATTGCCATGTTCACATCATGTGTTTTTACTCTGTTATGATTACTTATGTCCATAGCTTTCGTCTAAAGCATTTCATACATGGGGGCATTCAGGGAGAGGGATCCCTGACCACTCTTCTTTAAACCGTCCCATGATCCTCCCAGAATCCGGGTCCTGATTGTGATGCAATGCCCTCTGAAAAGGCTCCCAGAGGCGTAGGAACAGGAACCGGCCCGCAGCGTCGCAGATTTTTCCACCAAACCTAACAGTGGGCAACGCATGAGGCGCTTTTCATCTTTCACTTCAAACCAAACCCATCTGGAGTGTTTGTTGCAGAAAAGCTCGATCTTAAGCCTCTTTCTCAAATCACTTCCATCACAAGCCCTCAAAGGCCGTTAGTTCCATAAGTGGAAACAGCAAAATCTCACAGGACAAGGAGGCGTGGAGCGGCTGCCGCATCGACGTTACCGCCTCAAATAACATCTAAGAACGTCTCTCCGTACCCTTCTTTTTACAGCAATAATGGCGGGCAAACTTTGTGGCGTGGTCCCGTTTTGGGCTAAGAGAAAACGCCTCAAACTTAAATCACATACGGCGCCTTCCTGATCCGGCGGCCGGCCGGTCGCACCGACCGGACATCCCCGCTCCCGCGACCTGCGACTGCCTCGCTTGGCGGGCCAGGACCGTTCTCTCCACCTCGCCACATTGGTCCTTTCACAAGATTCATGGAGCCGGTTGAATCTTGTGAAAGGTTTTCTAATCCCAGTAGGGATTAGAAAACTCTCCATATTTATGTTTGTGTTGGTAGGACAGGGAAGACAACTGGTTGGCATGCAGACAGCAGCCAATGGCAATTATGAAGACCATAAAGGCTTTAAAGATACATCTGTAGCGTTGGACGAATGTAAAAATAAAAAATAAATAAATACAGGCCTCTATTCTTCACTTTATTACTAAAGCCAAGCTACTGCCGTCTAGACAGCATCTGCCAATCTAAGACATGGGAACCCTGGGATCCTTTTGACCCGTTCTTTTGAGGAACATCAACTCTTCTGCTAAAATGGTCCCATCGCCCTGCAGCCCGACGTGTTAAAGCCTCCAACAGACTCGCTCGCTGTGTGCAAACATTTTGAGATCTTCTTAAAAGAGATATGAGATGAGACTATATCTTTTATATCCAGATGGTCTATGCTGCGTTAGAATTATACTTTCATGTAATCCAGTGGGTTATTTTTCAGCTGTTTCTCATATTTATATACAGATGTTAAAAAAACTGTGCCTGTAAGACATTAGGGATAAAGCTTTGATTCAGAGATGCCTTTTTGTAATTACTTTATGAAAAGAAGAACATACGGAGATAAATAAGGCATACCGGCATTCAGCCTAAAAACATTGAGATATTAATTTTGGTCCTCATCGTCCAGCCCCAGTTGGGCCAACATAAACGGATCCGTTTCAGCCCAGTGCCAAAAAAGGGACTGTGTTACGTCATATTTATACCTCTGGAAAACAGAAATTTACCAATAACTATTTAGAGGTTCCTAAAAACCCGGAACAACTTTAAAAAGTAATTTATAAACCGAGGTGGGTAGTAACTGGGTTTACATTTACTCGAGTACAAATACTGACGTACCGCTTCTCTTACATGAGTTAAATTTGTGGCTACTTACCCGCCTCTGAGTAAAAATACACAAACGGCTCGCTAACATTTATTTTAAAGAGATTACAAAGAGTAACATTTGGGCCACTAGTTCTTTTGTGAAAAACAATGACTTCTTAAAGTGGAAAAAAGCTAAATGTTCTACAGCAATAAAAGACAAACAGGCTTTTTACACATCTTTATTAGGGGTGGGAACATATTTTTCTGCATGTGTAGAGAAGTGTTCAGATAGAGCGGCCCTTTTACTCCACTGAATGAATCAGTCCCACGCTTCCACCATCCTCATTAAAATGTGTCAAAATTACTGAAACTACAGCAGGATCTTACCCTGAAAGACCACGACTCGGTTGATTGGCTTGCCTTCCACGTAGTTCTCAGGGAGAGGCGACCACAAGAATGTGTAATAATCCCTCGCCGTGCTCCAACCAACCTGTGACACATCGAGGGGAATCCGTTAAACCAGCCGCTCCGACCACATCAGTGCATCATAATGACAACGGAGAACCGACCAGGAGGTTGTTTTTTTTTTCCCTTTTCTCCACGTGAATCTACAGGCCCTTTCAAATTATCTCAAGCTGGTATGTTGAGGTAATGACGTTTTTTTTTGTTTGTTTTTTTTATCTATGGTGCCGTGGCAGCTTGGAGCATGTCCACAAACCTGTTTGCCCTCAAAGAGGAAACGTTGCCCTCCTCCAAGCACCTCCTGGTCACCGTGCGAGAAAAAAGCGAAGGAAGAAAAAAATAAAAAAAATAAAGCCCAGCCGAGGAAGTGCAGCAACAACTCACTTTTAACAGGAAGAGGGAAAATAGGTGAAAATTTTATACATGGGGAAACTCGAAAATGAAAAAGCAAAATGTAATTAGATGCATTTTATGTGTTGTTAACTGTTGCCCGCTGGTGGGAGGGGACGGGGGGGGGGAATGCAGAGAATACATCCACCACTTCAGACCCGGTGCCATAAAACTGTCAAACCGAGTCAGCGCCACGTCGAGCGGCCTGCTTTTAGGCACGCATCCGCAGCACATCAAGCGAAGCCCGACGGTGACGCCAGCCTTGGTCACAAAACACAGAACCGGGTCGCGTGACGCGACAGCCAACAACGTCGCCGGCTTTTGGTTTAGCGATCCGCGCGAGCCGGCCTGGCCACAGCCTTCGGTGGAACTTTGCGTTTTCTCTGCCGTGTGCACGTGAGACACAGATAGTAAGGCTAAAAACACCCGACTGTTACCCGTGCAGCTCCAGCCTCCAGCAGTCAGGAACAGGAAGCAATTAAAACGTGTGCCTTGTTAGTGAGTGTCATTACTGAGCGGCTAGCTCTTACCGGTCCACTCATTAGAGCTGCAGAGGTGTTGTTTGGGGGGGGGGGGGGGGACTGAGAGGAACTCAAAGCATTCTGGGTGTGGGTATAAATAAGAAGGAGCAGAGACGGTTACATTAGTCACTGAGGGCGAGTAAGTTTACCAACGTAACAGCACTGTCTGCTGGCGTTCTACGGGGGGGGAAGAGAGGACAGAAATGTGTGGGAATAACGCAGCCGGAGGTGATATACTGTCAATGCGCCAGTAAGGCCGTATACAACCAGGAGGGAGCGGTTAATGAATCACAAAGAGGCTGCGCTTAGAGACAGTTTAATAGTAAAGCTGGCCTTGTTTTCTCCGACGCCTTTTCCTGAACAACGGCCCTCTATGAGCCGCAGCAACACCGGCCTGTTGCAGCGCGGTTGACGTTTAAAGAGTCGAGAGTCTGTTCGGTGCATCGGTGAACAGGAGCCGGTCGGTCATTTACTTCGTTTGTTTTCACCTGTTAAGACTGGTATCAACAGTGATCGCTGTTAAAATACTGGACGGTACATGAAACGGAAACAACTGTAGAATATCATCAGGCTGCTTTACATGGCAGCATAGGCAGAGACAAACAAAACACTGACAACTCCTTTAAAGAAAACGGGAAAAATTACCGACTCGGACTGACTTTTCAACAAGAGTAACAACCCGGCTCGCTGCCGTTCGTACTCCTATATCTGTTTGGACGTAATAGGGATGTTTGAAACTAAATTGACATATCGGAGGTTGTCGAAGAGGGATGGGAGGAGGGAAAATGTGCAACGGATTCACATCTGACCTGGCAACAGAAGTGGCTCCAGGGCCAAACTGTCATGCATATGGAAAATTGAAAGCACACCACCTTTCTCAATCAGCTAATTCTACGTAGCCTGCTCGAGGTGTGCAACAACACAGTTTACGCTGCCCTCTGGTTAATCTGTGTAAATCAGTAAAAAAAAAAAAAAAATGTCTTAAGGAGGAAAGCTTGTATATGTCAATGACTTCAACTGACGTGCCAAAAGACCTAAACGCTGCGCTCAAACGGTTCTGGGAGGATCAAATTTCCCAAGTTACAATTCGGAAAAGTCTACAGGAAGCCGCTTGAAGTAGTATTCTGACATAAAGTTTCCCAAGTTTCTGACCGCTGCATGTGTAAAACAAAGTCATGGCTGCACAAATGACCTGTTCTTTCCTTTGGCTCCTCTGACAGCTGGCTTTAAAAATGCCACACACATGCTGCTGGAGTCTGGGCCCTGGGCCTCCCTACGAAGGCTGCTACCCCCGCGACCAGACCCCGGATAAGCGGAAGATGATGGGTGGATGTTGCTAGAGTTTGGGAAACATACCGTATTTTTTGGACTATGTGGTGCACTTAAAAACCTTAAATTATTTTTAAAAATTCATGGTGCGCCTTATGGTCCCAAAGACGCTGTGATTTTTCTGTTAGGCAGCAAACGCTAGTTCGCCTGATAACAGAGAAAAGCAGTCAGGAAATCCCTTTAGTTCACCGACTTGCAAATGAGTTGAAGGGAAGCCAACTTAAGCCGCCATGAGCGTCCACCATTTAGGCTAAAATACATCGGATAAGGCCGGGGTCCTGTCCGACACATCAGTTTGAGTCACACAGGAAGTAATGCACGACGGCAAAGTAAAACAGGCCCGCTGGGGGAAATTTCAAAGTAAAGTCTTCTACTCGCAACAGAATCCAACCTTGGTCTACAACTAGTTTTACCAGGAACCACAGACTGGATCTCCAAGATGGACGACGAACAACTGATTTGTGATTACTGCCACGCCGGCTTGTGTTTCTGCAGTCGGGATTCCCAGCGTATACCCTCGCGTGAACAGTCGATACCGCGGGTCCGGTGGTCTGTGGAGGGAACCTCTAGTCGGAGCCCGTGTGTTGTGAAGGACTCGGATCGGCACATCCGGCGTGTTCTGTCCTTTAGACCAATTCATGAGATGAGGAAAATACTCGTAAAATCGGTTAGTAAAATGCATCACAATCAGAATTTGCAGTGTGAGTACAAGCTAGTCGATCCGATGCGAACACCTGACCAGCAGTAAATGCGGAATATTGTTTAAAAACAACAGATGCGGTCCCGCGCTACGACTCGACGCTTTCTAACATACAAAGCTTCGATCGGTGCATCTTTCGTTTTAACTTTACTCTCTGCAGTGATGAGCCGTTTAAAATGTTATGTACACAATAAACCAACTAAACAGCTTTTATTACGGGGGGCTCCTTTAACAGACAAACACTTCAAACGACGAAAGAAGTCCAGCAGGAAGCAAACCAAACGGAGAGCTGTTAGCTTGAGCTTTCTGGCTTGTTGTCAACCTGTCTAAACGTTTTATCTCCTCCCTGGTAGATTAAAAGCATGTTAGTTGAGAAGACGTACACTAAACTTCAGACAAAACTCAAATAAATTACAGCCACTGTCCTTGTTTTAATGCGTCTCTATAATGAGATCCATGTGGGACACTAAAGCTAGCGGTGGGGAACAAGACGCCACATTCACCCGGACCAAGCTCCTCTTTCACGTAAATGTAGATGGCTTCACTCGCATCGTCTTCGCTTGTCTTCGGCCTGATAGATTACTTTGTTTCTGTGGAGATGGCCAACTCTTCTCTCGCTGCAGTGTAAAGCTTATGTCATCCTCTAAAGGGCAACGCAAACTCTGTAAGCACAGAAAAATTTTTTCTCTCTCCAGGGGCGGCCAGAACGAAATGGCGTAATTCTTGCAGCTCGTTCTCGACACGCGCAGAACTTTCTTTTTCCCCCTCTTGCGCCGTGTCCGAGAAATACGAAGTAAGCGAGATGCTGTTGGAGAGACCGACGAAGACTACCGGGGTATGCACTGGTCTTCAGATGTGATTAGATGCCCAAGAGGTCACACTTTAACAAAGAAAAACTATGAAACATTGATATTTACTTTAAAAAAAAAAACCCAGTGAAGATGTTGCATCACCTTAAATATCCCGACCCAGTCCTTTGGATTTGGCTTGATGAACTGCGTCAGGGTATAGTGACACTCGAGCGCAGCGTGGGGCAGGTAACTCTTCCCCACGTTCTGGAAGATGACGTGGGCAAAGTTTGATGTGTCCATGTTTCTGCTCAGTAGGGTCCCGTCCAGGAACAACGCCATAAAATCGTTCAGCAGTGGCTGCACAGGAGGGAGAAAACAGAAAGAAAGGGATCAACCAAAGGAGCAAACCCCGACGTCAGTGTCTACTAAGAGCCTGGAGTAGGAAAAAGGCAACCTAGAAGAGATTAAAAAAGGAATAAAAATGTGAGGCAGTAGTGGTTTAAAGGAGTTGGTTGGGAAGTACAAACGTGGCAAATAATATCAGGAAGGTTATGAAAGTCGAGAGCACATTTCGTTAGAGTTATTGTCATTAGAAAAAGTTCAGTAAAACACAAAAAGCTTTTTTAAATCGTGGCCGAGGCAGTTAGCCATTTTCACTTTGAACTGACCTTTGCAGCGTTCAGAGATACCAATAATCAGCCGAGGTCTGCTGACATGCTGGATAACCCGGTTCATTTCGATCCGGTTTATGAGCCAAATATAGTCAAACAGGCGTCATAAAGTAACTACGAGCAGAACTCGTGCAAAAAATGACTCACATCTAACCCATGTACATCACAGATGGGAGTATCTCAGGCCAGGGTTGTCAAAACAACAGAGATACAACAATAAATAACTATTGAAAAGTATTTATTTGCGCTAAAATGGATGTAAAGTGACCCATTCTCACTTGGCCAAATTATCAGACTTCTTCCGACCGCAGCGCTGAACAATCTGCAGCCAACAATGATCTGCTGCTGGAAGTTTAAACATGCTGACTAAGGCCAGAAATACACACGCAGGCCTCTTTATCGACAAGACAGAGATGTTGTTCAGAAGAACTTTGCCTATGCAAAAGATACTACAAGTAACCATTTCTAAAGAAACTAAATAACTGCATGACTGAATCAAACTTACATCCTTCCATAAAGGCCTTTAACACTAACACTATGTGTTACTTGGTCTCCTGTTCTGCTGCTAAACAAGGAAATGACACTTAAATGATAAATTTCTCAAAATGAGCACTGAATTGTCCCCTCCTTCTTGGTTTTGACTTAATTGTTTTATTTATTTAAATTCTAATTAAACCTATTTTTTAAGACTGTCTTTTAAACAAAATGTGGAGTATTTTTCTTAGCATCGTGACAAACCCAAGTCACGCACACTTTTTTACTAAGATGAACACATCCTTTGTGAGCCGACTTGTAAAGTTACAGAAAAAATTAAGTTTTATTGGTCTTTGTTTTAAATGACAAAAATGTTCTCCTATACCTTATAGTTAAAAAAATGACTATTTAATCTTTTTTTTACTTACAAACTTTGCCTCCTCAGCCTCTGATTCCTAGCTAACTTCAGCAGCTGCGTGCGCTAAGTACTTTCAGCTTGTATGTGAATGAAATGTTTTCACACTGGATATTAAAAAAGCAGTGACATGCACCAACATCTGACTTTTTCACTGCAGGGAGAAGAGGTACAAATGGCATAAAGCCCCATGTCAGATGACTATGACGCAGCGTTATGCATTGGCTTCTATTCTGATACGGTGAAATATGAGAGATCTGAATGTGAGCCAGTCTGCCGTGGTCCAATCAAAGGCTAACTGATCATATTTAAGAGTCCCCAATCTCACTGAAATAAATTAATGTCATCCCTTTCTAATGGCACGAGTTTAAAGGAGGATACCACAAAGAAACTAGCAGAGTTTCTATTTTGATGAAAGTTTTGCTTAGGCGACAGATTAAGCATATACTGCCTGAACTCTGCTTGTTTTAAAACCATGGTTTGGATGTGGCAATATGTAATCACGTGTATTTAGTGAAAGGTGTAGCTTAGGAGCATTTCCACTTGTTGTTCTGCTATCACAGTATTCATCCACTTTAAAGCCCCAGCGATACACATTGATTTCAGTGTATAAATTAACATCTTGTTAAAGAATGGGCCGATCTGTCCACCTTGGCGACAGACAGGCTAGAAGTTTCCGTCCCTACTGGAGGGGTTGTCTTTATTTGGGCCTGTGTTCATGCTGGGAATTTCATATTGACGCCATTCAATGATTTCAGACAGAAGAAGTTATCGCACATGTACATGTCTGGATTCACTAAATTTCGCAATGGAGAATTAAATGTTCTCTTATTTTGCAAAAAAATGTTCATTTAATAGGCAAGATTCTCAAACCTAGCTCAGAACAATTTCAGAAACCATACATTGCAGGGAATTGTGGAATTAAAAATGATCAGAATAACCCCCCCCTCTAACTCTTCATGATCTTTGGCATCTGAACAGCCACAGAAATACGACTGATGTGGGCATTAAAGGGAGTTAAAAGTCCATTCAAATGGCCAAATGTGTTACAGAAAGCATCACACTCGAAACATCACATCCTACCAAATACTGCTACTGGGCTTACTGATACTGCAATGACAATTGCAACAAATTTGCCTATTAAGCAAAGACTACACACACTTTTCAGGAGATGCCTAGTACACTACTGGCGTTTTGTTGTTGTTGTTTTTTTTAAACATGAAGCTAATTTTGCAGAATTTGAAGAACACTGTTTCTTTAATCAACAAGTACAATGACATATAGTCTACAAGCGTTTAGTCCTGATAAGTAAAAACAAAGCTGAATAAATTGTGCATTTTAAAATCCTTATTTGATATCTTCAGTTCAAAGGTGCACATATTTCACTAAATGTTTTCCATGAGGAACGATCCATTAAGTTTGTGGTTAATTTGTATTGTAAAAGGAATTGTTATGTTTTACATCAGGCATTAACAAATTACAGGAGATAGCCACCAACCTTTCCTCATCAATAAAAACTAGTCTGTTTTTAATCGGTCTATAGAGGTTTTTGCAATCGTTTTGTTATTAACTGTGCTTATTTTAAATTTGACTTTGTTGTGGTCCTGCTCATTTCTGACCCTTCTCTGTGTCCTTGCGTTTCTATAGTTGGCCCTTTTCATCAGTTGAATATATAAATAGAAGTGTCAGCAGTAAGAAGCCAAGGATCCAAGGCCTTGGTGCGACAGTAAAACCCACCGAGGAATCAGCAAATGTACTTAACACTTGTACTTTAAATGTATTTATTCCTACTTGGTGTACAGTTAATTATATTCGCCATAATCCGAATTAGTTTGTCAATGTATCATAAAGAAAATCGCCTAATAAAACAGTTTTAAACGTAAGCTGGATTTGTTCAAGTCTGCCATAAGAACAACACGTAGCGAAAGTTCTTCGTCGGGGGGAGTTTCCATCTGGGCCTGAGTCTGGTATTTTATTTCGGCGTAGTTTGGCCTGGGACGGAGAATTGTCGAAAATATATCATTACGAGTAATCACATTATTTCTAACATTAAAATAAATATGATATAATGTGTAAAAATACGGATGAAAATGACAGAGGGTACGTTTTGGACGAGGCCTACAGAAAACAGTTCTTCTCTGGTTAGCTTAGCAAAGCAGCTAGCTAGCAGCCTGCTAGCCATGGCGACATACTTAAAGAAACACATTGACCCTCGATTAAAAGGCACGCTGTGTTGAACTTCTCTGGGGGAAAAGGTTAAGCCAGCTTGTTGACATTGGCCGCATTGTGTTGTATAACGCCCCTGAGAAATACAAAAAGCAGACACTTCAACAAAAAACAGCAAAGCTATCAGCTGAGGACAAGGTTACAGCTAATGTAAACAGATAGCAACTTTTTTCGCCAAGCCAGTTTCTACACGCAGTTCGAAAAGCTCCCAAAGTTAACCGCCGTTTTTTGTTGCATTTATAAAACACAAATTAAACATACCTTGTGGACATCTCAAACATCAGCTAACATCCAACTGTATCATAGAAATACTGTTGACGCAGTTCAGGGCTTTCCCGAGTGTTCTTCCTGGAATAATAACAACATGACGTCATTTCCGCTAAGGGCCTGGTTGAGAGAAAACGCATTACACATCCGATCTGCATAAAATTTGACTGTTGTTCTCCTATAGAAGATAGTATTTTTTTGAAGCATAGTTTTACACTACATGATCTTTGTCTTTAGAACTGAGCGTTCATACTTTTCACAAATATTGTTTTCCCTGGATTTCTAAGTAATCTGATGTTAAATGTAGGTTGTTAATGCACGCAAAAGCTAATTGAGATAGTCCATCTCTCTTTGTTACTTACACCTAATTAAGTTTTCATGTTCTTTCTGTAAATATGATCTTTGTATCTATATTTCAGCCACCTTTAAAGAAACATTGCTTGGTATGGATTGAATAAATCAACTTTAAAAAGGTCAGACAAAGTGTAATCTTGAATCAAAAATAGAATCAAAAAGCTTTTTGTCATTATGTGTTACCATCATGACATTTTTAAAGAGGCAGTCACCAGCACAGAATACACATAATTACACATAACTCGCAGACATTACAAGTCATAATCTTTACTTTTTTTTCAACAAAGAGTTGATTGCACTGCCCAACATCAACACTCCCTGAAGGGCTTAAAGGTGCATATAGTTCCTAGCAGCTAATTAGCCAAAGTCAAATAGCTGACTGCAATACCGTGCAGTACATCTAGTTGCAGAATCGTGAAATTTGCATGGATGTCTAAACAAACAGTCCCTAATAGATCGAACAGTGTGAATACACATTTGCAAGTGAGAGAATGATTTTCATCAGATCAGAAAGCTGTGAAACCAGTAATCTTTGTAACATTTAACGGATTATGAACTGGGCAGGGGGCAATAGCCCTTAAAGCTTTGGGAAAGAAGCTTTTTTTAAGTCTGTTAGTTTTTGATTTAAGGTTCCTGAATGGTTTCCTTAACGGAAGTTGGATAAACAGTGCATTACCCAGTCAGTAGGGAAGGAGGGAGGAAAAGTAGCTTGTATGCTTCCTCTCACAGCTGCTTTGGCATAGGAACCTTGCGATGTCCCTTACTGGCGCGAAGGACCTACAAGGAATCCCACAATCTTTTGTGTGACATCATGTAGAAGCACAGCCCACCTCACGGAAATTAACGAAAATACCCAGAGAGAAGAGAGCGCACACTTTGTAGTTCATTTTTGGAAGGCTGTAGGCCCAGATTTGACTTGCATCATGGACTTTTTTTCTGAAGTTTGAAGACATTTCGCTTCCTATCCCAGTCTGGAGTAATGTGGAGTTGCAAGCTTTATACTACTGCCCAACAAAGGCCTTGTGATGGCTTAGTTAACATGCAAATTGAACCAAAACAGGTCCACCCCCTTAGTAATGGGGAGTCGTTAAAGTCATTGTACGCCTGCAGACTGAACCGAAACTGGTCCAATCCTCTGGAACAAGGAGTCGTTAGGGTCGTTATTGGCCTGGTTTACAGGAACAATGTTTTGATCACCCGTATGAGGGTGAAAATTGAGGTGATGATTGGCCGGAATTAACTCTATAGCTGTATTATAAGTTTTTGAGAGTTGGAACTAAGTCCTCCTCCTCTGTTTAAGGTTGTTTTTTTCTCTCCTAACGTAGATGGCTTCCTTCACACCCCTTTCAAACCATCTGTCTTCTTTGTCCAAAATGTGAAAATTTTGGTCCTCAAAAGAGTGTCCTTTGTCCTTAAGGTGTAGGTGGACAGCAGAGTCTTGTCCTGAGGAGGCAGCTCTTCTGTGTTGAGCCATGCGTCTGTGGAGAGGTTGTTTGGTTTCTCTAATATAAAGATCAGAACATTCATCACTGCACTGAACTGCACACACCACTCTGCTCATCTTAGTTTTGTGGGTTTTGTCCTTGGGATGCAGAGGCTGGTGCAGCTGGTGCAAATTGAACCTGTTTCGGTTCAATTTGCATGTTATCTAAGCCATTACAAGGCCTTTGTTGGGCAGTAGTATGTAGTATAAAGCTTGCAACTCCACATTACTCCAGACCTTTTGAATTGAGAAAGCTTCCGGGATAGGAAGCGAAACGTCTTCAAACTTCGGAAAAAAGTCCAGCTGTTTTGTTTTTTTCCTTTTTTGGGATGACCATGACCTCGATGACTGAGAATCTTCACCAGCATACGACTTGCATCATCCATGTGCGTTTCCGTCACGTAATGATGTCGAAGTAAAAGGCTGTTCACAGCAGACCAAAGCTCATTTCCTACCCACAATAATCCTTACTGTTGACCCCATGAAAGGTCAAGGAACAGGGCCTATAAGGAGGAGCTATAATTAGAGGTATTTGGATGGAGCCTGGTTCAGATTGTGGACCTTATCTCTGCCCAAATAACAGTGTATTCTGTAATACTGGCTTAACACTGTCGTCTTTTAAATGTTTAAATATTTTAAAGCTAGAAGTCACAGTTTTTGCTAATTCATTCTCCAGGATACATTCCTCTATTACAGCTTTTGCAGGAAAATAGCTTACATAATATAATAGATCAGTAAAGCTAATTAAAACCAAATTAGGAGGCAATTACAGCTCTATAGATGGTTGTGATTTATATCCCCCATTATATTTTATCCTTCATGATGTCTTCTAAGCTTTAAGATATTTTTATTGTCTGACTTTATTTATTTATTTATTTATTTATTTATTTATTTATTGCTGTCTTCATTACTATTTTTTTATTTTTTGGTCACATTGCCTCCTATAAAATCGAGAACTGTTAACTACCAGTTAGTATAACCTTTATATTTAAGCAAAGGGGGCAATCAGGTTGATTCACAACTCTTAACCTATCTTAGACAGTTACTTTGAATTTTATTGCAAATATGCGTTGACATAAATAAACAAATTAACCAACAAATCTTTTTAAAAGCTGGCCTGATCAGAGACGAAAGAATTGACTCTTGGGTTCAGCCAAATGATACCGGTCTCAGGAAAAAAATAAATAAACAAAACCACACACATCACCATAGACATTATATAAGATAGACATTATAGACATTATATTATGTCCATGCACATCACCTGCAGGAAAGAAGCTTGAGCACATCCAGAGCCCTCCCCTAGCGCCCATTGGCTGAAACAACAGGGACGTGCTGCGCGACTTCGCGATCCGATTGGACGGGCCAGTTCTCACTCACGTACGTACTGCTACGTCTCCCGTAAGGTCAAGAGGAAAGAAGCATGGCCGCTGTGCTGAGAGGGTCCCTGTGCCTAGTAGGAAGGTGTCGTAAACATGTTGACTTTGCGTGCGGTAAGGGAAATATATTGATATTTCGTACACGATGCGTTGGTCTTTGATGTTTAAAGAAAGAAAGCAGAGCAGTTAAATAAAGCCTGTTTGCGGCACAACGATGTTTTACCTTGAGTTGTTTTGGGAGAAGTTCAAGATATTTTGCGCTGGGATTGTAGCTGTTGCTCAAGGTGCTTTATTTCACCCATTTAAATGCTGTGTTTTGGTTCTTGTTTTACCTATTAGGCCTTTTAGGAAAGCTGTGTTTATTTACTACTAGCATGCCTGGGTTTCAAAAGCCTAAAGGATAGAAATCGGCTACACATCATCATGTGTCCTACTATTGTCAGACACTTTTAGAAGAATAATATGTCAGTAATCTAAAATGACTGTTCACATAGACAACAGGGAAACCAACAAGAAGAGAATTAAAATATTATAAACTTGTTTGAAAGGCATTTCTTTCTCTTTTATCTTTATATACACAGCTAAACAAAATGTAGATCTATGGAGAAGGACACAGCTGATATTATGATAAAATAAAGATTAGGTTTCAACGTTAGCTGTTTGTCTGTAGTCACTTATAATACGTAATATATCACGTTATGGTATTTCAAAATAAGATATATTTAGGTAAATGGCTAAAACTGAACCATGCACTATATTTTAATTCCATCAGAATAAAATGATGAATAAATGTCACAGGAGTGCTAAGAGACTGCTCCAGGCTTTATGCTGTAGAAATGATCGGTTTGTAAATATTGGTTTTAAACCGCACATGTGTGGGGTTTTATGTCTTAAAATTCACCCACTTTTTTTTCCATTTTGTTACAGTTTTCACAAGGTCTATGGCCTCAAAGACACAAGTGGGGTTTGTGGGTCTGGGAAATATGGGAAACCCAATGGCGAAGAATCTGCTGAAGCACGGCTACCCGGTTATTGCCACAGATGTATTCCCAGAGTCCTGTAAAGAGGTGCAAGAGCTGGGTGCTCAGGTAACATGCAGAATATACACCCACATTTATATTGGTGTATAAATGCATTTCTTTGATGTTTTTAGAACACTAAGAAGTGGGTGTTTTTGTTTTGTTTTGCAGATTGTGGATAATCCTGCAGAGGTGGCCGACAAAGCGGATCGTATTATTACCATGCTTCCCTCTAGTCCTAATGTCATTGATGTCTACACGGGACCCAACGGCATTCTCAAGTACACTTTGATTTCTCTTTAAATGTGTGTGATTAAAATCTCTTGTTCTTACAATGGATTCACCCAAATTATGTTTTTTTTTTCCTAACAGAAAAGTAAAGAAAGGATCCTTGCTGATTGACTCCAGCACCATTGATCCAACTGTTTCTAAGGAGATGGCTGCTGCCGCTTTGAAGTTGGGGGCAGTTTTTATGGATGCACCTGTATCGGGAGGTACATCATTATCAGATTTTTATTATCCGTCTTGTGTGATACACGTTAAACTTGCTGACTAGTTCGTCAATGAACAAAAGCAGCTTTAAATATGTGGTCTTAAGACAAAATTATTATCCAGGTTCCATAACTTCATTACTTATTAAACAGAGATGAAGCCACAGTAGAAAATTTATGCTTGGAAAATAGTAGTTAGACATTTTGTCCGTCTTTGGGATTCAAGAGAAAAATTCATCCATGTGCTGCTAAAGAAATGCACTTAATTAAATTATCAATGGCAAGGGAGACCACCTCTCTATGCCCCTTTTCCATTGGCACCAATTTGGATCAGTTTGCTACGGGTCAACTAGCTTTTCCCCCTTCACCATTAGTAACTGTAATGTGGAACCGGTTCTATTTTTAGTACCTGCTTTGGTGTGGTTCCAAGCACAGCGAGTCGGCCCGAAGACACGACGTCAAAAGATTGTCAATAGCTGATTCACCGGCTGGAGCCGCTAAGCACACGTTTCTGTGCTTGGGGGGCTAATGAAAAACGTTACGTGTTTTACTCTTTGGCACCACCTTGCTATGTCGACCACATCCACATTGGCGCAGTACTCAGTTTTAATGGAAAACCACCCATGTAGAACTGAATCAAACCGACCTGTATCGAATCGATTCAATGTGTCACCATGAAAAAAGGAACATAAAAACGTAGGTTTAAGGAGTTTGTTCCTATGGCGCACACCTCCATGGGATAACATAATCCCAAGGAATGACGATTTTAGCAATTGTCTAAGGCTACATTCACACTGCAGGTCTTGATGCTCATTTCTGATTTTTTTGCTGAAATCTGATTTTTTTTTGAGGTGGCCGTTCATACTACTATTACATCCGACCGCCGTCCTACTTCTGTTTGAATAGTTCAAGACTGCAGTGCGACCCGCACGCGCAGATAACAGAAGGGGACATCACACAGCAGCGCGCTATTTACAGAAGTAATGGTGGTTGTAATTGTTTCTAGAAGTGTTAAATAAAGCTTTGTTCAAAAACTCCCCCCCCCAAAAACTAAAACATATACACTACCGTTCAAAAGTTTGGGGTCACCCAAACAATTTCGTGTTTTCCATGAAAAGTCACACTTATTCACTACCATACGTTGTGAAATGAATAGAAAATAGAGTCAAGACATTGACAAGGTTATAAATAATGATTTGTATTTGAAGTAAGATTTTTTTTACATCAAACTTTGCTTTCGTCAAAGAATCCTCCATTTGCAGCAATTACAGCATTGCAGACCTTTGGCATTCTAGCTGTTAATTTGTTGAGGTAATCTGGAGAAATTGCACCCCACGCTTCCAGAAGCAGCTCCCACAAGTTGGATTGGTTGGATGGGCACTTCTTGCGTACCATACAGTCAAGCTGCTCCCACAACAGCTCAATGGGGTTCAGATCTGGTGACTGCGCTGGCCACTCCATTACCGATAGAATACCAGCTGCCTGCTTCTGCTCTAAATAGTTCTTGCATAATTTGGAGGTGTGTTTAGGGTCATTGTCCTGTTGTAGGATGAAATTGGCTCCAATCAAGCGCTGTCCACTGGGTATGGCATGACGTTGCAAAATGGAGTGATAGCCTTCCTTATTCAGAATCCCTTTTACCCTGTACAAATCTCCCACCTTACCAGCACCAAAGCAACCCCAGACCATCACATTACCTCCACCATGCTTAACAGATGGCGTCAGGCATTCTTCCAGCATCTTTTCATTTGTTCTGCGTCTCACAAGCGTTCTTCTTTGTGATCCAAACACCTCAAACTTGGATTCATCCGTCCACAACACTTTTTTTTCCAGTCTTCCTCTGTCCAATGTCTGTGTTCTTTTGCCCATCTTAATCTTTTTCTTTTATTGGCCAGTCTCAGATATGGCTTTTTCTTTGCCACTCTGCCGTGAAGCCCAGAATCCCGCAGCCGCCTCTTCACTGTAGATGTTGACACTGGTGTTTTGCGGGTACTATTTAATGAAGATTCCAGTTGGGGACCTGTGAGGCGTCTGTTTCTCAAACTAGAGACTCTAATGTACTTATCTTCTTGCTCAGTTGTGCAACGCGGCCTCCCACTTCTTTTTCTACTCTGGTTAGAGCCTGTTTGTGCTGTCCTCTGAAGGGAGTAGTACACACCGTTGTAGGAAATCTTCAATTTCTTAGCAATTTTTCGCATGGAATAGCCTTCATTTCTAAGAACAAGAATAGACTGTCGAGTTTCAGATGAAAGTTCTCTTTTTCTGGCCATTTTGAGCGTTTAATTGACCCCGCAAATGTGATGCTCCAGACACTCAATCTGCTCAAAGGAAGGTCAGTTTTGTAGCTACTGTAACGAGCTAAACTGTTTTCAGATGTGTGAACATGATTGCACAAGGGTTTTCTAATCATCAATGAGCCTTCTGAGCCAATGAGCAAACACATTGTACCATTAGAACACTGGAGTGATAGTTGCTGGAAATGGGCCTCTATACACCTATGTAGATATTGCACCAAAAACCAGACATTTGCAGCTAGAATAGTCATTTACCACATTAGCAATGTATAGAGTGTATTTCTTTAAAGTTAAGACTAGTTTAAAGTTATCTTCATTGAAAAGTACAGTGCTTTTCCTTCAAAAATAAGGACATTTCAATGTATCCCCAAACTTTTGAACGGTAGTGTACATATTGTTATTATTAGAGGGTTGTTGAGCCATGGGAGCCGACAATATTAAGACCACATTATAACAAGACGAAGAAAAGTAAGAAGAAAGCAGCGCAGCTATTAATGATAGTCTTTTGTGGAGCAGGAATTGCTACACCTGTGTGTGGATGTGTAACGAGAGCCAGGACAGTGACGTAAATGGTGGCTGAAATGCAGCATGACTGTTCAGACTGCACTTTGAAAAATATCTGATACTTATCCATATTAGTATCACATATGGAAGTGGAAAAAAGATTGGATTTGGGTCGCTTTTTTGAGCATTAAAAAGGCATCCAACCCATCAGCTTGGATCCTTGCTCAGAGCGACCGATCATAGATAATAGGATGGGCACAAATGACGATGAGTTTGCCCTCCATTGTCGACTTCCCGGGTTTTCCTGGTCATCACGTTGCGTCGGAAAATGCAGCACTACATCACATAGTAGAGTTTCTCTCATTGGTTTGACACTCCACGTCCAGCCACAAAAGTTCAGATTTTCTTTGGATGCTTGAATTCTCAAAATGCGGCGCACGTGCCGGGTGAAAAGCGCTGCATGACCTCTCGTCACTCCTAGATGCGCCCCCACCATAGACTTTGCTTGTACACCAGACACCCCTGATACTCAAATCGTGTTCGGTCTGAACACAGCATTAGAGAAGACTAGTGGTGTCCCGGTACCAGTATCAAGTACTTATTCTCGTACTTGTAAAAACAACCCAATACTCTGCACAGATGCCAGTTTTGTGCTTGATTTTCCTCCCGAGCTGGGCTACGCTGCTATTCAAAGGCTAGATAACATTATATGCCAGGTAGTGGTGCTATACACCAAGAGGTTGTTTGCTGACACTCCAAAAGTAAAAAGCAGAGAGAAGATAACTGAAGGTCTAACCGAATTCATCGCCCTTGATGATCAATCATTTTCAGTGATCAAGGATATTTTCAAATTATGTATGATCTACAAAAAAACAATTTATTAAGTACTCAGTATTGGTACTTGGAATCGGCAAAAATCTAAACTGCTGTAGTCGTACTTGTACTCTGGAAAAAAATGGTATCGGGACACCCCTAGAGAAAACCGATGAGGTGACTTCCCAGCCAGTTAAAGACTTTCATTTTGGTAAAGTGACTAAAAACTAAGGCATAACCCAGAAATATTGCAAAAGACTTAAACGATCCATCACAGACTCTGCAAGCCTCAGTTAGCATGTTAAAATTAATGACAGTATGAGTACAACAGACTGAGAAACTATGATTTGTTTGGAATAGTTTCCACCTGAAATCCTCTTCTCTCTAAAACGCTCCGCCTGACTTGGTGTTGGAATCATTGTAATGCCCACAAATCTTCTTGAAGGAGGTCTCGTTTCCCCCGAACATCGTCATGTTTGGGGGGAAAAACCCGCCCAGGGCATATCAGCTCAAACATCTCATATCAACTTATAAGCACAGCGGTGGAGGGATGATGATTTGGGCTTTTTTTTTTTTACATTCCTTGCAGTAAATAAATCAAACCTGATTTTTTTTTTTTTTTTTTTTTTTTTTTTTTTTTTTGTTCCAGAGTATTTCAGAGTCAGATGTGAGGTCATCTGGTTGACAGCTGAAGCTTGGTTTAAACTTGGTCATTCAGGAATGAGCCTAAACATCAAGGCGTTATAAATCAAGATTATAACTTTGTTGAAAGAATTGTTATTAAACGTAGGTTTGCAAGCCTCAATGGACTGAGACGGAGTTGAAAAGTTCCTGATGTAAGAGACTTCATACAGAAAATGACTTCTTCAAGTTATCGTTGCCAAACGTTCTACAAGCTACTGAATCATGGGGTGAGTCCGCTAGATGACACGTTTGTATGTCCTGACTCATAAAACTGCAGCTTCCATGACTTTAGCTTCATGTGTGTCAGAGGAGTCTCCTTATGTTCATCTGAGGTTGGTCCATTTTATGGCCGACCCCTAAAGATTAGTTAAAATTTATATCCTTCCTTCCCGCGATGGCTCTCAAGGATTGGCATTTTTCCTGCAAACGTCTGTTTGTGGTGGTGGCGATTTAACCACTGGAAACTAAACTGTATGTCGTGCTTACATAATTATGTCAATCCCAGGGTTTTAGACTCTTAATAAAAAAATTTAACCACTCAGTTGGTCTGTGAGAAATGAAAGGAAATACTGTAGTGGTGGTTAAAGCTTAAACATAAAAGCACACGTGGAAAGGAGTTACTACTGTAATTGAACCAGTATGTCTCAAAGATGTGTTTTGTTTCATGTTTAGTCAACAGATGTCTTTCTTTTTCTGTTCGTCTTGAATATAGCAGGTAAAATTAGTTTTGAACACTTCACCGACTTTCTAAGTAACTGTATTTCTAAAGGTGCAATTTAAATGACATTCTCATCACGTCTGTAACAACCCATCCAGTCCAAACCTGCAAGGAAATCAAACCATAGATTCCTGCAAATTATGCTTAGGAAAAATGGTGTGACACACTGTAAAGCATTGAACACCGGAAAAACAGGAGATGCAAATGGTATGGAAAGTCATGACACTAGCTGAAATGTCTCAGTAATTAGTAGGGGTTTAAATGGCCAGCTTTATCACGATACAATGTTATATTGATCTGTTTGGATGACGATGCGACATTTGCTGATATCACAAAGTCTGCGATTTTCAGTCGATGCCATTGATATGATGCAATATTATCTACCAATCTACTATTATTTACATTGATATCAACTCACAAAAAATCAAAATGTGATTTGACCATTTTATTTCTAAGCTGTTACACGTATCAGGCATTTGAACAAAAACAGCATTCTTCTCATTTTAAAACAATAATGTTAATTCACTATAGTCTCATGCCTGAATTTCAAAATAAAAGTTTTGTCTTAAAAATTATGTTACAGGTTGATATTTTCGCTTTGCATTGGATCATAAATTATTTAATTTATATATCTTTGTGGATCAATGTATTGTTAGATCCTTAGTAATTTGCATTCCTGCTACTTGCTGCTAATGACTATCAGCTGAGGCAATAATCCGGATATGGAAAGAACATCACGACATAAACCGGCCCCGACCAGGTGCTTCCCACAAGATTTTAGAGTGTGAGGAATAATTTAAAAATTGGTCCAAGAGAGAAGACTCTCTCGTACATAGCTTAGGAAACATCTGGAAGTAATGGGTACAATTGTTTCAGAGAAGAAAATAAGATGCCACCATGGCCTGTATGCACACTCGCCACGCAAGACTCCACTGCTGAAGGAAACGTGCGTTGAAATGCATTTTAGGTTTGCTGAACAACAAGCCTGTGAAATACTGGTATAAATCACAGTCCCCTCAGATGAGACCAAAATTGGACTCTTTGGAGGCCAGAGTACTCCTCAAAAACTGGGAGGTTTGGAGGTGGGATCTTAATGGTGTGGGGCCCCTTTTTCACCATACAGCGCTGGCAGATGTCTTTATATTTGAAGAAAGCATGAATGGGCAAAAAAAGTGCCAAGACTAAAAAGTTTTTTTAAGCTGCTGGCATCTACCATGATGATGAAAATAAACAAGCGTGGACGTTTCAGCTAGCGATTGATCCAGAAACTTCAGGTTTTGAAAACTTTGTGTGGAAGAAGGGGCCAACATCGCGTCTGAATGTGACCAGTTCCTCCACAGAGAAGCTGTTGTCACCAGCTAAGGCTTTTGTACGAAGTGTTAAAGAAATCCCAGTTGGTGTGTTCAATGCTTTATCACACTAATTCTGTTTTATTGCACATAATTTATGGACATCTATGGTTTGATACCTTTGAATGTGTGAATTCAATGGTTTATTATGGAGGTCTGGTGAGAATTTCTTGTATATTGAACCTCAAGACATATATATTTCTCTAGAAATTGATCATCTCCTAAATACTAAGATTACCCGCTGTGTACTTTACACGTTTGCTGTGATGGATAGGAACAAGAATTACAGCATTCCAGGGTTTTTTTCACATAGGTTTACGTTTGAGGTCGACTGGCATTTTGAATGTTTCTTTCAAAGTTCTGATAACAAATGAAATATATTTAACTAAACTATCTGCTTGACAAGGTCCCCAAAACACCGAGCAGTTTGTCGCGTTTCCACGGCTTCATCATAGCTCCTTTGTTTCTCAGTTCAACATACGAGAGGCTTCATCTAGCATTTACATCACTGAGAAAAATGCTTCACTGAGGAGGATCTCTAGTCCAGTCTAGATATTTTACCCAAAGAGTGTGTCTCTGGTCTGGAGCACGGTGGCCATTTCTTGAGGGGGAAAAAAAAAAGTGAAATACTGACTTGTCCGTGTCCGTCTTTGAGGTTGGTCCATTTTATGGCGAGACTCTAAAACTTTAATGAAGATTTATATGCGTTTTTCCCCATGATTGTGCGCACGGATTTAGGCTTTCCCGTTTCTGCCTTGAACCCCTGTGTGCTGCGGCAGCAGTTTAATGTCTGCAAACCAAACTCTGACAGCCCCATCAATCACAAGGCTGTACATCTTCTCAAAACGGCACATTTATTCTTTTCCAGGCGAACTGCTGCAACCTCATACCATTACAGAGTCTGCCTCTAGGTATTGCTGCTATCGCCTTTCTGTCTTTTTCTTCCTGTGCCACTCATTCCTTTTAGGAAGGATAAAGAAAATAGGATTCATCTGATCAAAATGCAGCTTAAAGCGGATGTCCTAGTCTTTTTTTTTTTTTTTTTTTCCCGGAGAGCTACAGCCTTCAGTAACTGCTCCGGCTGCTGATGTTTTCATGTGGAGCAGTTTGCTAACGTGCTACGCTAACTCTGCCTTGCTTCTATCACTATTTTTACACAAGCCATTGATCGATCGCTTGCTAAACTCCCAGATTTTAGAGCAAAAATCTCTTCCAGATTCATTCTGAGTAAATCCGTAACATCAGTAATCTGATTAATTCTGATTAAATGCAAGTTTCTCGTGTAACAGAAATATCTTTGGAGGTTTTAAGACATGCTGGGTTTGACTATATGAAACGTCCCGAGCCTTTTCATCTATTTTGTCATTAAACTCTCACATTTGTAGATACCTTAACACATTTGTATTTTTTTTGTGTTTGTTTCTAATGATAGATGTTGAGGCTAAACTCTGAAGCTGCAGTTGATCATTTTCTTTGGATCTGGGCTGCCTTCTGCAACACTTAGCTCATCGTTTCTGTCCATTAAGGCAAAATGCTCCGAGCGGTCTTTGTGCGAGGATTAGGGAAGGGGAAACTTTTAACACCTACCTTGGCACTTCTCCACTGGCTTCCTGTAAACGTAAGGATCAATTATAAGACTGCGCTGGCTAACTCCTTGGCACCCATATGTTTTGCACCTGGTTATTGTAAGGTGTCAAGATTTTAACCCTGTATGAACCTCAAGCTGAAACAGCTGCTCCTGCATCTTAATGGAGGCTATAAGCAGCGTGAGAACAGACAAAGTCAGATTTTCTTTTCACGCGTCACCATGACAGACCGTAGGTTTGTGTTTCCACGTGCGAGCTTACATGAACACATAAAATGTTCATTTTTCCCCAAATATACCGATTGACTGTAACAAGACATTGCCCGATCTCCTCTTTTAATGGTATACTATCATTTACCACCAAGTGTTTCAAAACTGTGTGAATGTTCCTAAATAGCGTTCCCGCCTTCTAAACTCCTTTGGTACAAATTTTCCGAGGCATTTTTGGCTTTTCTGCGGTTTCATAGAAACACAAATGACGCTTCTTCTTCCCTACATGTTGCTTCTAAGCTGTCAGTCAGCTGTGTATAGTGACCAAATGAAGGCAACTTCTCTACACTTTTTCCTTGTCTAAAAATAAATAAATAAACTGGGCGCTCGTAAATATTTACAGTCTCATAACACGCAGCCAGCCGAGCCTTGTGTGCAATCCTCCTTTATAATTCAATGCAGTAAAGACACTAGCAACAAGGTACCAGACATGGGACCTCTGCAGGTACAATAAAGAGTTCCCTTCGTACCGCAGCAGCTTACTTTATACGGAGAGAAAGAGCAGAGAACAAATACTATTCTGCACATTTACTTTCAGATGGCGTCCCAATGAATGTAGTTACACAATTTCTTTTCCAGATAATTGTGTTTACTCTGGTGTTTTTAGAGGGCACCGACTTTACATCTAAAGTTAATACTGGAGATTGAGTTTGGATCACAGCCTGCCACTTCGCTTCATGCATCTATGCAGTTATGTGAATGTAATTTGGTAATATGTGATTATTGTTTTACCACCAGTATAAATGTAGGAGCTGTATTATTTTTGTTTTTAAAACAAAAGCAATACTTTCCTCGGATATTTTTTTAAAGGGTTACATGAAAAATTTCTCTCTTACCAGCCCTTGTTTTTTTAATCATTTTTTTTTTTTTTACAGATTATTTTATTAGAAAAAAATGCAAGACCATGCTAATTTTCTTTAAAACATTCTATTTTCATTGTTTATTTTTGTACTATTGATACTTTCCATTCTTTTTTCTTTACTTAATTGACTATGACTATTCATCTGGTTATTAAATTGAATTTAATTACATCAAATTAGTCTGAATAATTAGGGGGATAATGGAAGAGAGATAAAATGTGCTCTATGACCTAGTTTGATATGCTTTTTTAATTTTATGAAATTTGTATGAATTACTTAAAAAGACCTTCTCATAATCCTAAACATGCAACACATATTAGACGTCTATTAGTATATTTCAACTTTAAACTAGCTCACATTGTGTTCTTCTTTTTTGATTCGGTTTTATTTCAGCTAATGAAATCTGGCTTTTATCATCATAGCAGTGTGTGTAAACATGCCTTGTTTTTCTTCTCGAGGTGTGGGCGCTGCCAGCTCAGGTAAACTGACTTTCATGGTCGGAGGAGTGGAGGAGGAATTCACTGCAGCCAAAGAGCTTCTGAGCTGCATGGGAGCGAATGTGGTTTACTGCGGTCAAGTTGGAACGGGACAGGTGTGATTACTTTCCTGTTCTTAAAACAACCTTTTTAATATGATAAAAGCAGAAATTATGTGAATGATGGGTAATTATTGAATAAAGATTGTTCTCTTAAACACCTATTAACTGGGTGTTTGGGTTTCTAAGTGCTTTTATGTGCTCGTCTGATTACAGGCTGCAAAAATCTGTAACAACATGCTTTTAGCCATAGGAATGATCGGGACTTCAGAGACGATGAATTTAGGAATCAGGTAAAAAACAACATCATTGACGTTAAGTTTTAAAGTATGTTAAGTAGCTGAAATATAATTACTGAAGCAAATGATTCTCCGCATCCACAGACTCGGACTAGATCCCAAACTTTTGGCCAAAATTTTAAACATGAGTTCGGGCCGCTGTTGGTCCAGTGACACCTATAACCCCGTGCCAGGAGTCATGGAGGGAGTCCCGTCTGGAAACAACTACCAAGGAGGTTTTGGCACACAGCTGATGGCTAAGGTCAGTTTATAGATTCACAAATGGGGCGGGGGGGGTATGGTTATTTTGGCAACCCAGATGCAGGGTGTGTGTGAACTTTCACTACTTTTTTTGTGTTTTTTTGTGATGATGGCTTTTCTTGATTCAGAAATTGAATGAAAATGTTATTTTTTTTTTAATAACGCCTAGTTTTTGTTTTTCAAAATTCTACACATAGGTCAATTTAAGCGATTGTGTGATTAGAAAACTTTACCTAACATGTTGGGTCAAACTCATGACTCAGCCCTGCTGTGTTAAAGCAACCTGTGACTGGATCAGTGCACGTTACCATAATAATCCAGACCGAGTTATTTGTAATCCAGCTCTATTCTTTTAAGAGTGTAGAAATGTATTTTGGATAAAAGTAAACCATTTGTTTGATGCATAGTAGATTATTCTCATTGTCTATTCTAATTTTATCACAGGTCTATAAGAATTTAATTTGATTTACTCTGGAAAAACCCTTGAAACCCTCCAGTAAACTGTTGAGCTGCTCCCAGACTCAACACACTGGAGTGTGTGTTACAGCGTTGACGTTTTGTTTTCTGAATTAAATTTGAAGCCCTGTCGTTTCATCCCTTCTTCTTCTCTTCCTAAGGACTTGGGCCTTGCGCAGAACACCGCCACCAACACGAGGACTCCTGTCCCCCTCGGCTCCTTGGCCCACCAGATCTACCGCATGATGTGTGCGCGCGGTTACGCCAATAAAGACTTCTCCTCCGTGTTCCAGTTCCTGCGCGAGGAGGAGGGCCAGTAGCATCTGCTCCCACCACCCCGTCCACAACGTTGCCTGCACAGGACTAACATAGCGTGTAGTTAGGGTGCATTTCGACACAGAGACATTATGTTGCCCAAAGTTAGGAAAAACAGGAAGCCCAGCACAGTCTGATGGATAACTTCAGCACTTCTTTAATGTTGGAAATGATATTTCTTCTGTGATTAAGCCTTTTTTTATATAATGAGACACTTTTCTGTTTTAACCTCATGTCGATGGTCACTACACACAGAGGAAAATCCCCCCGAAAAGTTGACTTTATTACTTTGCTGAAAAGCTGCAATGTGGGTTTAGTCTTTACATATTTATCACGTGTTTTTTTTTTTTTTTTCTTTACAATGTTCTTTCTGGTCACATTAGGTTTTTCTGTTGACATTGGAGTTGTTACTTTTAAATGTAATATCCTGCTGGAGAATAAACACAAATTACTCAAAAGTGTCTCGAACTGTAATTCAGCACCTTTGTTTTTCTCTCATGTTTTTCTCTTAAAACGAACATGCTGGAAAAAAAAGATTTATTCTGAAAACATATTTTGTCATATCATTTTACTACTAAAATCAACTTTGAACAATTAATTTACTATAACCACTAAATGTAACTGAACAATTTTATTAGGATTATTATTATTGAGCAGAATGAATTTAGCCTGTTGTTTGTCCTAAATGCACACATTTAAAGGGAATGAGGTTTTAACTGGTGAATGTGTTTACACCACACCTCCGAGGCATGCTGGTCTACAACTACAGGGATTTTAAAAGCATTTTGGACAATCGTTTTAAAGTTGGAAGCATAACTGAATGCATTGTAAATTACATTCAATTTGCATGTTGCCTCCCCCCTTATTGCACACACACACACGTGTTGGCCAGACGAGGGCTGCTGCATGTTACTGATCTCCTTTACCAATAACTGCTGAGAGGCCAAGGTGCCGGGGGTCATGCGATCACAAGACAGATCCATAAAAAGTCCATTAAGCACTGCAGGCTAAGAGCTGTGCTGTCATCTGCTCAAACAGAGCAGCACTTTGCTGTCAGGCCTCCAGCAAATTGTGACACGCACATCATCCGCTGCCGCCATGGCTCGTCAAGGCAAAGCAGCCTCACTTTATAATAAGCGTGTGTGCTCAGTGGCATGCGTGGGCTGTTGTTTCAAAGCAGCGCTTTTGGGACTTTTGCAATGATAATGAGATCGCGTTTGCTGACTGATTAGACTTGGGGGAAAAAAGGGAATGCTGCTAATTTCTCTCCCAGATTTCTCTGCAGCTCTACTGCGTCTTGACTTGCTGCTGGGAAGCTGCAACCATGTTAGGTCTGTATATAGGCTTGATGTGTTCATAAATCCAAATCTCTCTCTGAATGCTTAATAAACTCATTTAAAAAAACACTGTAGAAATTGGGATTACAACATTATATTTCCCACAACTCCGTCAAAGATGAAGTAGGTCCGAATAAGGCGCAATTTGCTTTTATTTTTCTAGTAATATTTATTTACATAGGTAGGTTTTAATTTTGGGGCCTTAAGTAAAATCCCAATTCTAGGTTAATTTATTTAATAAAGAAAGCAGTGAATAAATTACGGGCATAATGTTATTTCTCAGATCTATTCATTCGAGCAAGCAACCCTGTCCGAGTTTAATACGGGCAATAGGGTTTGTTTGCCCGGGACAGCAAGGCCCTGGGGGCGCATCAATGCATTAAAAGAAAAAAGAAGAAGCTGTCGAGTCTTGAAGGAGTTTTCTGTTGCTTATTTGCAAATCCAGAAAAGAGAGGCCTCCTGTGGTGTGTAGACAGTATTAAAAAATTGCTGTACATGACGAGAGGCCGGTGACACCACCTGATGACCTTATGCTAGATTAAAGGGTTGTTTTAGTGCTGTTTGTTGTTATTAAGGCCGTCACAGAAACCTGGGAAAGGTGAAAGAAATTAAATGTTAAAAGAATAACATATTCAATTCCGAATTGTTTTTTACATATTTTAAAGCATTTCAGAAAAAAAACCCTAATAAAATTCAAATAAAAAGTAAAAACAGTTTTAAAAAATTGTTAATGGATACAACCTGGAATTAATTATTCAATAGGGATTCAGGGTCTTTTATTGTGGTCTTTAAAATCTCTGTATGAAAAAATATGTTTTTTTCTTTAAGATTTATAAAATAAATCTATATTTTTTTTAATCGAATAGGCTGTTGTTAGGGAGGCTGGGGGGCCTGGTTGTTCATGGCGCCATTCATTCAAGAACTGCCTCTGGTATCCTCAGAGCACAAAGTTTTAATGTAGAGTTCGAAAACTGGGGCCAGTTTCCATGTTTGTCACCGACCAGTTTGCACTTACGCAGTGACTCCAACACAGCAGCAGACATGAATAAACTTGGAACATTAAATTATGACCATGCTGTTAAGATTTTCCTTTCACAAAATGGTAATACATTTGCCACTTCTTTAAAATGTCAACAAAATTCAAATTTTAAATTTGCAAGAATTTTGCACTACTGACAATTTTGTTCATGAGGGTTTAAAACAAATGTTAAAGTAGGCCCATTCTAGACAAACGTAACAAGAAATGGTTGAGATTGAGATCTATGTATTCTCTTGGGGCGGGAGCGTCCTTCTGGCCTTGGAGCCCAATCCAACACCCCAGTTTGCACATGCCTCGGCCCGGCTCTATAGTTTCCCAAAGGGGGACATTTCAGTTGTAAGTCAGTATCATGCGTTAAGACTTTCACAGTAAACCTAGTCTTTGCCGGCTAAAGCTCAATAAAAGCTTCCTGTCTTTGTATTCTTATTAACTACAAAGGTCTTTATTTTTACAAAAAAAAAACACTCGTAGTGTAAGTTTGTCTTCCTTTTAACGTTAAAGATACGTGACTGAATGCAAATAAAAGCTTCTTTAAGGAATCCTGGAAATTGATAGCAAACCTAAGTGGGCCGATTCAGAACCGGCACCAAGGCAGTAACTATGCTGCTGCTTAAGACCCCCAGACCAGGAAGAGGGCCCAACCAATCATACAGAAGATGGATCTTAAAACTTTTAATGTGTAGTTGTATTGACCAGAAATTAGTCTACTTTTAAATTTGTTTCTAATGTTTATGAACAAGTTAAAGTGCTCTTTTTAAAACTTTCCACTTTTAAATTTGTGGATTCACAACTCATAATCCTATAGAGGAAATTTGACATTCATGGTGGCCGCCAGGTGATGGGTTTAGTTGGGATTGGGGCCCCATGCCACCCAGGCCCAGCTCTGGGTCCATTTATCCCCCCCCCCTCCCTCCTCCTTTTTTATTTGTAAAATTTTCGTTAAAATAACCTCAGCTTGCAGTAGCCGAATTCGTTCATTTCCAGCTGAACGATTTGTTTTTAATGAACCCGACCAGCCAAGCACTCATGTTGCTTGACGACCCTTCAAGTTTAGAGGAAAAAAATAAATAAAAATAAACATCCTTTTTTGTTATTCAAAATGCAGCGTTTTACACTGTTAAATAAAAAGCAGATTTTGAGGCCATTTATTGCACTATAATTAAAATCCGACATGAGCCGATAAAGGAAGAAAAAAAAAGCATTAAAAAAGTTTTATGCCTCTTTTTCTCCTCTCCCTGAAATGTAGGCTACGCTTTCCTGCCTACCAGCTATGAACTTGGGCTATAAAGATTTACAGCCTCAAAAGGTGGGAAAACTCCATTAAAATAAAAATGGGTGCTCGCATTTATTTGGCTCTGCATTCGCTCTGCGTTGGAGCTCTCGGAAGGAAAAGCAGCGAAAAGTGAACCCCGAAACGACACGGTTTAACCCATCTCGGTGCTATCTTTTCTCGTTTTGTTTAGAAAGAATAGATTCCGTAACGTTTGTAGATTCGTGCGCCATTCAAAGGCGGAGCAGGAGTTCAGTGGCATTATTTTGGTGTCGGTCTGAGTCACTCTTTTCACTTGCGTGTTTTCACTCCTGTTTCCTAAAACCAGTGGAAAAAAAGAGGAGAGGATACAATAAAGGCATAAAAAGAATCCCAATCGTACCCCCTCCTCGGCGCTTGGCTCTCCTTCCTGACTGGACTGCAACTTTCAACTTGACCTTGGCCTCCAGTCGCGTCTCTAACTTGCAGGAGGGGGAGGAGGAGGGCGACCATATGTGCCATGTTTACCCTCCACTCTTACTAATCTCAGAGACAAATCAAACCACAACGTAACTATAATATTATTTTTTTGTCTCGCTGGCCATGGACCCCATCCCCTCTGAATGGTTTCATTAATTAAGATCAGAACTTGTCCGAGACTCTGGAACCAGAGCAGACTGTCAGCTCCCACACAAGAAAAATGCCCTTGGGCATGCTTGGAACACTGCACCCACGTAACCGAGGAACATTAAATGTAAACAGTTCTCTACCAGGTGAGATTTTTTAAGACTAATTAGGTGATACCGAGCAGTTTTATTTTTAATTGTATGGAAACATGTGTAATTGTCAGCAAATTCTGCCGTGGTATATCTATTTTCATCGCGTGTCAATTTGCTGGCATGTCCAAATTTGGCACATTGGCATTACGCACAGCAGTATCAGCATCCCTTTCAAAGAATGCGGTAAAGAAAATATAAGTGAGCAATTTATTACAATAATTTGGCCTTAATTTGGTTTATAAATTCAGCGGGGAAAAAGATAGTGGCGCTTTTTAAAATTATGTTGCTTCTTTCTAGTTTAGTCTAGTTTTTCATTAGAGTAAATGTTTGCATCTGAAATATTGTTTAAAATAAATACAAAAATATTTGCATTCATGTGTGGATTTAATTTGGATAGTGTGCCACAGAATTGCTTTATGTCTAACCAACCTCGCAGGGTTCAACCCGTCCCTGTTGCACACTCCAAAACGTTTTAGATGTCCTTCTGTCAAAGTTGTCTGCTGCCCAAAATTGCTTGTTTGGTGCTCAAAAAGAAGGCAGGCTGCATTACGCCCATACTTCGCAGTTATTCCTCCCCAAAACGCGTTACTGTACTAAACAGAGATTTGAAACAGTTGATTTTGATTTAAGATGAATGCCCGATATCACCAAACACAATTAAACCCATGACATCCCACGCGTTGTTTGCTCGTGAAAATCAGGAAAATGTGAAACAGCTCGTATCAGTGTGCACCAAGCCCGCCGAATAATGCTCATCTGTGCGTAACACCAAAGTGGAAAGTGTCCGCGTCAACACTTCAACGTCATTATGTTAAAACTAGATTTTAAAACACGACTTTTAACCATTTACTTACAATAATGTTCGACTCAAACAAAGTACGTTAATCACGGGGCATATTGGCTCATTAAAATGAGGACACCAACTCTGCGAAAAACGCACTATTTTCATTCTTAGCGCAAAATTAATAAACTGAATCCCCACAATTAACAAATAACATGAGTAAAAATGTCAACAAATGATAACGTTTGAATCAGCAAAATCAATTTCCGACCAGGTTAGAATAAAGTAAAATAGCCTCTTGGTATAAATATTAAAGAAGCCATGTTTGCAGACACTGAGCCCTATCTGCACTATCAGACGTCGAGACGTTTATCAGCTCCTTTGCATATCACGTGTTTAACCCTGGCCAATAACCTCCCGATCTCGGAGCACTCTGGTGTGCTGGTATCGTTACTCAGCCCCGGGTCCCTGTCTGGGCTCAGTCGAGGGGGATTTATGAAAAAGAGCCGCTCCTCTCCTCTCCTCCCATGTAGGACATGCTATGACCGCCTCGTTACTCCTCGGCTCGCCCTGGATCGACCCGGTCATGTTCCTCTACGACGGCGGCTCCCAGGAGGAGAGAGGCAAGAACATGGAAGGCTTCACCGGTGGGAATTTCGCCGCGAACCAGTGCAGGAATCTGTTGGCGCACCCGACCTCGCTGGCGCCCAGCACCAACTACGCTGCCAGCGAGGTGCCAGTCTCCGGCGTGGGGGAGCCTGGCAAGCAGTGCAGCCCCTGCTCTGCTACCCAGAGCTCGCCCAACGCCTCTCTGCCCTACGGATACTTTGGCAGCGGATATTACCCGTGCAGGGTGTCGCACGGCGGCGTCAAGGCGTGCGCGCAGTCCTCCGGTTATGGGGAGAAACACGCGGACTCGTCGGTCTCCGGTGAGGAGTTTTCCGCGCGGGCCAAGGAATTTGCCTTCTACCAGGGATATTCCTCCAGCCCCTACCAGCCGAGCTACCTGGACGTGCCGGTGGTGCCTGCGCTTAGTGCGCCCTCAGAGCCAAGAGAGTCTCTGCTGCCCATGGAGCCCTATCAGCCCTGGGCCATCACCAACGGGTGGAGTGGCCAGGTTTACTGCACCAAGGAGCAGCCGCAGGCAAGCTCTCTGTGGAAATCCTCATTACAAGGTATCTTTTTAGGTAAAGATGCAGTTGAAATAAAAATCCACGGTCAAAATAAATATCTTCGAACAATAAAACCAGGCATTTCTTGGTTTAACATTTAATACTCGTATATTTTTATGTTTTCTGGGATTGGACGGAGTGTAATGCTGATTCTTTTCCCTTCTTCTTCTGCAGACTCCTTATCCGCAGGTGTGGACAGCTCGGTCCGCCGTGGGAGAAAGAAACGCGTGCCATACACCAAGGTGCAACTCAAAGAACTGGAGAGGGAGTACGCCACCAACAAATTCATCACCAAGGACAAAAGGAGGCGGATATCCGCGCAGACGAACCTGACAGAGAGACAAGTGACGATCTGGTTCCAAAACAGGCGCGTAAAGGAGAAGAAAGTTGTCAATAAGTTCAAGAGCTCCAGTTAGCTCCCGAAAAATCGCCAAGAACAAGCCAAAGGCGGACATGGGTGCGCTTTCAGCAGAGGAGAGAAGAAGAAGAAGAAAAAAAAAGACAGAAAACTGTGCTATAATTTATTCCATTTAGAAGCTGTTACACGCTTTCGCCAGAGCTGCTCTGGTTTGAACTCTAACGTTTCCTTCCTCGTTTTAATTGGAACCAGTCCGCGGGGCCTGCTGGCAGAAGATCGGAAGTGATCAAGAGTTTTGCGTGGGATGCTTCAGTAATCACCGCGCTGACCAGACGTTCTGCCTTGAAAAGGCCGAAACTGCACCAAATTGTGCGCATCTTTGTTTTATAGGAACATATAAGGCTGAAACGCACAACAAAAAATATAAGAGTAACACTTTTTGGTTTCAGAGTGACACGAGCAGGCTGACGTCACCAAATTATTAAAGCATATCTGTAGTATTATTTTTTTTCTTCCAACTTTACGCTCCAGTTGGAGAAATTAATTTTCCATTATAAATCAACTTTTTGCCACATCGCATTCTCAACGAGTTAAATGTAACCCAAGGGTTCAGGGATGTCCACCATTGCAATCAAGGACGATTTTGAAAGGGGCGGACAGATTGTCTCCTGCATATAATCCTGGTGTGGGGCACTGAATCCAAAAAAAAAAAATGCAACAAAATTTGGTGTGATTGTGCAGTTGTTAAAAAATACGGGGAAATAATTAAAGATGGTATACTATGAAACACAAGAACGCACAAACATCTCTGACACCTTAGCCGGAGCCCCACGGTGGCGCCACTCACTTGAAGAAGATTGATCACGGCTTTGTCTGAGGCCTGTACTTAAAAAAGATATATAAAGGAAGACATTATATATATATATATATATATATATATATATATATATATATATATATATATATATATATATATATATATATATATATATATATATATATATATATAATTCCGTATTTACCAAGATGACATGTTTTTCTCCTGATTGAAATTTAAGATCGACCCCGTTCAAAAATAGGCTGTCGGGTGAACTACAATTATCACATTTAAAGTGTAAATAATTTCTGTGCCGCCGTGTTTTTCCCTGTTTCTTATTCATAAGCCAACGTGTTTGACAATAAATGTTTGAGAGTCACGTGATTTTCACTGATATTTCTGTCTAATAAGAAGAAAAAAATTGAATAAAAAGATTGATTTTGCGCTTACAGAGGAAAACCCTATTTATAATGTCTGACACCACGATGGACGCGTTGGCAGGCCAATTTGCCCGAGGAGAGGGTTTATTCAGCTCCCAGTCTTCATCACGGAGACACTGTGTCGCCATCTAGCGGCCAGAACTTGTCAGCACAGTTCATTTTGGTATGGGCTGCAGTTGTAAAGGCTGGATATATGACTGGATATTTTGGGTGCTGCTCTTTATTTTGTTACCCCTTTGTATTCAACTTTGACATCCTTTCATTTTAATTAATGTTTATATGATCAGCTAATGGATTTGCTGCGTTTAAATTGTGATATTGCTCTAATAAATAATATAAGGTTGCTCGGATCAGCGGTTTGAATCGGGTTTAAAATGTGTAACTGCACCCCACGAAACGACTAAAACAGCAAAAATGCGAAGGGCCTAAATGACCATGCATCAACTAGAGTGAGCCTATCACAGAAAAAGGCCTATCACTGAAAAGTACATCTATCACATTATATAGATTACACAGAGACCGATATGCCTTCAATCATTTCTTTCTGTTAATTATGAGGATTTTCCGCTTGCAGACAATGAAAACACGATATTTAGGACTAAGATACTATACCACATCAGAGCGATACCAGAAAACGTTTAATTAGAATATGGGCTTAATAAAAAAGTATGTTCAATATCTGCTTATAGTTTGTTATTATCAAAAGAGTTTCACTGGAAGTGGCTGGGATGACAACCTCAACCAATCGAATTTAAACAAATACCTCTAAATACAATCGATTTTTTAAAGCTCAATGATTCATCAAAATACCCTAACACCCACAAGGAAAAAGTGATACACAGGAACACGGGTACAAAGTTGTTGTTTTCAGGCACGAAATGGAATTAGGAGAGGAGAAAATGGCAACATAGCTACAAACAGACTAAAGTTATACAGCAAATAGTACAGGAAGGAAAACAGACTGATATTATGTCTGCAAATTAAAATAAGAGCATGAGATTTTGGTTCTTTGTTGGCAACTACTTTATTAAGATCACTGTGATGCTCATTTCAGTGCATGTTTTGTCTAACCTACCTTTAAGCAGAGTAAATCTTCATTAATCAATAAAAATAACAGAAGGCTGCAAGTGATCATTCTTACGACATATTTAAAACAAACAAACCGAAAAAAAAGTCTTAGATGATAAAAAAATTCTCAGCCGATATGAAAATATGTTGAAGGGTGAAAATGTTCTAGCCTAAGCAGTGTTTCACCTGTATAGTTGGGATCTCCCTTCGTCTAAACTCAGAATAATCGACCAGGATCATATTTATCATTTCGGTGAGAGCACCACATAATGCTCGTTCGTGGGGTATTTTATGTTATCCTTCTCACTAGGAAACAATTATATAAGTGATGCATCTCCACTGCTTTCACTCAAACCTTGACAACGCTCCTCTGCTGCTCCCTGTTCTTGTTCTGTGCCATTGCTCCCCCTGCCGGTAGATCAGGTAACTGCACCTGCGTCCCAAACACCCCCGCCTCCCGGTAGGCCTCAACCCTGCCAACACTGGACGACCATGAACATGTTTTTTATGGCTATTTATGTTTGGTCAGTCGCTCCCTCTACTTTGGCCAGAAAAAAACACGCGGATACTCTGACTTTTTCAAATCAGAATTAATAACTATGGTAATGCAGAAGAAAGCAGGAGCGTGTCCAAAATAAGAGCCTCAGTATACATTTTGTGAATGTTTTTGCACCTTTGCTTGTTGTTGGGAATGAGAGGAGAGACTGTGCACTGGGCTCTAGCGAAAAGCGAATCTAAGAGGAACTAATCCCCCAAGCCATTAATACTGTTTAGAGAAAAAGTAAAATAAATAATAATTTAAAAACAAAATGCTTCCGCAAACTAGGATGTATGGGATTCCCCCCCCCCTTCTCCAGACAAAAGTCAAACAGACATATTAAGCGCAAGAATGATAACTCTCGGTTGTTATATGGTGTTATTCAACTGCTATTCAACAGTATAGGTAGGTCACTGCCCCAAAAGCTCCATAATTACGGAAAGAAATATTACATGAGAAATACCTGCTATGCAAAAACAGGAAGCACAAATTCATTTGAAACTCCGACATCAAAAAGCCTGGTATTGTTTTTTTTGTAATATGCTTGATCATTCTGATAACCACTTATTACATAAAGTAAAGCATTATTTTATTTTTTATGTTATTGTATTTTTTTTGCGACAGACTGGCGACCTGTCCAGGGTGTACCCCACCTCTCGCCCAGTGAACGCTGGAGATAGGCACCAGCAACCCCGCGACCCCATGAGGGATTAAGCGGGTCAGAAAATGGATGGATGTTATTGTATTTTATCCGTGTTCTACAGGGCTCGGGGTGAACCACCGCTTCAGCCTTTTTCAGCTCGTTCCCGCCGTGTTTTTCGCCTTTATAACACCTCCCATTCGCCTTTTGTTTTCCTTCACTAGCTTCTTTAACCTTATTCAACCAACTCGTCTCTATGACTTTAGAAGCAATGTGGTCGGAGCGCAACAAAGAGGCGATGTGCGCTGATGGCAATAGTGCGGTGGAAACCAGCAAAGGTGATGTTTTATTTTATTTTCCGTCAAATCAGTATTTTTTTTTATCATTTTTTTAAATACATTAACAGCTGTTTAAATTTTTGTCAGATTGTGCTTTAGTTGCAGTAAAATGTTTATTCTATAAGGCAGTTTATATTTCAGAGGCAGAAAGGACGGACATACCATTTATCATGGAGGTGTTTTGCTTTTTTAATTTAATGAACTGTTTGGTTTGAGGGATTTTTTTAAACACCACAGCCTCCTGTAACTGTCTTTATGTTAGACACTTCCTTCAACCGATTAACAAAATGAAACCTAAATCATCTAACATTAAAATGTATCAGTCTGCATGAATTGTATTGAATATGATTTAATTTTTATTCTATTTGTGGTCGTGGTTACTGGTTTTAATAATAAACAAATAGCATATTAATTGGTGCTCTGTATTTTTTTTTAAATCTAATTTTACCGAGTTATCATGATAATAAATAAAACAACTACTCTGACCTGAGAATTTTACACGTCACAAGGCAAATAAATAGCTTATTCCATTCTGCCAAGTAACCAGAGATCCTCTAGTCCTTCGTTTGTATGCAGCCAATTTAACTTAACCTCTTATGACATAATAATTTAGCTAAACATTGGCTGAAAATGACTCGTTTCTCTCCAAACACATATTTTTTCTTTATCCTGTCAGATCTGTAAATGGGTTTTACAGCTAATCAAACATATATGTTTGAAGATAAACTATTTTTTCCCCCAGTCTTTCTTCATGTGTCTAAAAAGCTTATGTTTGGACAAAAATTCTCCGGACTTCAGAGATCAGAAACATAAAAAAGCGATCTGACCTTCTGGCTGCAGAGAATCAAAAATAAAGCAGTATTACCCATAAACGCCCGGATATTAATGATTACAACAACGAATGCTTGCGTGACACAAAAAGTAGAGGCGTCTACTTTGAGAGCTTTTCGTGTGTTGCGTAAAAGGATCGGCGCGACGCATGCGCCTGTTACGCTCGCCATGCCATGACAAATAAAAAATGGATTTGTTTGAGGCAAATAGGCCGTGTCCAAAGGTTTATATCGGGGCGTTGCAAACAGAGAGAGCGTGGCGCCCCCCCCTACCCCCACTCCTCCCTGCAAATACCCCCTCTATATCATTCATAGCTCATGACCGTCTGCATTGAACGTGAAACTCAAGCGTTGTCATGACCGCGTATCAGCTGATCGCACCGTTATTTTAGACTTTCACATGCAACACATCTATTCCACTATAGAGGTGAAGCTTCGCTGCAGAACTATCCAGGTGTAGCTCAACATACTGGTAAATAACAGGAAAAACACTCATCGTGGTTGTTGCACGAAGTTAGGCGCAATTGTGCCAAACTAAAATAATCTTGTGGACTTAAAATGACAATTGGTCGAAGCAACAAAGGAGATAGTCGCCTGTCATTACAGTCCATTGTTCCTTTCTCCTCCTTTAGAACTTGCAACCCGATTTGGGTCACCCTCAACAGCTTGATTGGTCTATAAATAGCCAGATGAGCAACATTTCATTCGCGCTCCAGATTTATTTTACGCATGAGCAAATCACATCACTTCAAACTCAACAAGTTGTCTCCGTGATGCTCAGATTTAAAACAAAAGAGTCCAGCAGTTCAGGTGAGGCTTGGGTTTTAAAAAAGAAAGAAACCAAACGGTATAAAGTGGCGGGTGCAACAGCTTGGCGTGCAGCTGCTCATTCATGGTGTTTGCGTGCAAACCTGGTAGAAATGACCCTGACGTGAGCTGTGCACGCTGACCTTCAAGAAATATCCAAAATGCTCCAAAATCCCCGGCGTTTTCCAGTTTCTGTATACGAGGATTAGAGTTTCCAACTGAAAAAAAACTATTCGACTCATATAGTTAACACGCGTCGAGACGTAGGCTATTTGTCATATTGTGCCAGTGGTCACATGGCTTTGGCCCTCAGGAATGGATGGAGATGGATCCCCCACGTCAGCTTGTACGTCTAAGGGTTTCTGCTCCAGCAGTCTGTCTCAAAGTGGCTGGAGCGCAGCGTCGCGCAGGAACAATGCGAGGATTATTACCATAGAGCGACCCCAGCCGCAGAATATGGATTTTGATGAACGGATGTCTGGTTCCAGCATGTATCTACCGAGCTGCACTTATTACGTCTCCGGAGCGGACTTCTCGGGTCTCCCACACTATTTAACCCAGAACCAGTCCTCCTGCCCCGTCACGTACCCGTACCAGTCCTCAGCACTGACACAGGTTCCGTCAGTGAGAGACGTGGCTTTCAGAGACTATGGCATTGACGCTTCCAGTAAATGGCACCACAGCAGGGGGGGTCTCTCGCACTGCTACGCCGAGGACGTCGCGCACAGAGACGGCTGGGCGAGCCCGACCTCCAGGGGCGCAGAGTTCCTGGTGAAAGGCGGCCACTCCGGCTCCTCCAACCCGACCCCGGGCTTCTGCGGCAGCGTCGGCAGGAACGGCGTCCTGCCGCAGGCGTTCGACCAGTTCTTCGACACCGCGTACGGGAGCGTGGAGGGCGGCGCCGCGCCGCCCGCAGCGGAAGCGGACAGAGGCGGCAAGACGAGCCCGGCTCAGGCGCACCCCGACTCTGACACGGCGGAGAGCTGCAGCCCAGGGTCGCCATCCGGCCACAGCGAGAAGAAGCAGAGCAGGAGCGGCAGCAGTGAGTGAGGAGGAAGAGAAAAAAATCTAACGCTGCTGCATGCTCTTAAAGCTTTTTTATATGCAGTTTTATAAGCACGCAAGGTTTATGGAGGGCTCGGTAACAAAACTATGTTATAAACTACAACACCACGTGCTTGGGATTGAAATTGGCCGTGAAGACATTGGCGTAAAGTTTGGATTAAGATTTTTTTAACCAGATTTTCATTCTTTTACGCCTTATTTCCTTGTAAAGAAAAACGTGCATTATATTGCTCTGTGTTAATAGAAGTGAATGGCATATGCATGTCATGTAAAAAAAAATACCTGATTTGCTACGAGCCGGCGCCTTATTAATAAATTACTGGACTGAAATGAATTTGGTAAATGGCTTTTCTCATAGCCCGAAACTCTGATGTTGCAGGTATTTGTTGTCTAAAATGCGCGATGCATGTTTGTTTATAATTATTTTTTAAATTAAAGTGATGTTTATTAGTTATCAGTATTCACAGTTTTTTTCCCTCCAAACCTGCATTAGAACGCACTTTGCATTAGAACGCACTCGTGTTTTCGCTAAGAATAGTCTTGTTGAAGCTGAACCAACAGCAATCATAAGCGTCAAGCTGACATATGATACATATAGGGCAAGGAAAAAACTCTTAAAACCATGTTAATGTGAGGGGTTAAAGGATTTCAGCGTGATTGTAGAACTTCCGACATGCCCAAGATGCTTGACTCTCATGTGCAGTCTCTATTTACTCGTGTTGCTCTTGCAGGCCTGAGAAGTGCGTGTGTATGTGTGTGTTGGGAGGGGGAGGGCACTTGAACTCCAAAGCTCATGCATTGCAGGACCACCGTGACCGGTGACTTCACGTTGTTGCATTGCATCTGTAAAATCCAACAAGTTCCTTAGTATTTTCAATCGTTGTGTTCCAGGCGGCCAGAGGACGCGCAAAAAGAGGTGCCCGTACACCAAGTACCAGATCAGGGAGCTGGAGAGGGAGTTCTTCTTCAGCGTTTACATCAACAAGGAGAAGCGCCTGCAGCTCTCCCGGATGCTCAACCTGACGGACCGTCAGGTGAAAATCTGGTTTCAGAACAGGAGGATGAAGGAGAAAAAACTCAACAGAGACCGTTTACAGTACTACAGCACAAACCCTCTGCTCTGAAGGCGCAAACAAAGACTGCCGCCGAGCGCCTTCGCACCAAATCAGGACAAAGGACTTTCTTGTATTTTTTTGTTTGTTTTTTTATTATTATTATTTTAAAAAATCTTCTCCTAAAAATCTTCAAATATTTCTAAGCTGTGTATTATTATTATTATTATTATTATTATTATTATTATTATTATTATTATTATTATTATTATTATTACGGTTATGTAGGCACAGAAAAATCAAACACAACCAAACTGTACTTAATTTTCTAAATAATGAATACATTTCCCCCATAGAAAAACAACTTCCCCCTTCCTCTTTCTTTGTATTAAACACACATAAAAGCAATGTATTGGTCATTATTACCCCCAGAAAGGTTTTCCTATACGGAAATCACGCACGCACTTTAAGGTTTCTCAAGCAAAAAATATCCATGGTTATTTTCTTCACTTCCCGTGGTAACCTAGAACCCTTTTGCATGTTTTGAAGTCATAGTCCTCTTCGTTAAATTGTTGACGGTGGCCAGTTTACGGAATTCTTTTTTAAGGCCCTTAAACCCCTTTAACGTGCATTTTTCTTTAGCTTCCTGCAAAAGGGCAAACCACTGATGGATTAGGTCAATATCTCCAAATGAAACACAATCTGACCCGTTTTTATGTCCCAGCACACAGTTCGTGGATCATGACTGATAGGTCTGATGTTATTTGATAGCGAAATAAGAGTTGTTATTTGATGCCTATTGACAAAGAGTCCGTTAATTTGTTAGAGGTGGAAGAGAAAAGGCTGATGTTTGGTTCAACATGCCTGTTAGGATGAGTTTGATCCGAATAGGCACACACACACACACACACACACACACACACACACACACACACACACACACACACACACACACACACACACACACACACACACACACATACACATCTTCATAAACAGCATTTTGGTTAACATGCTCAAAATTAATAGTGCTGGAGTAAACAAAAAAGGCAACCAGAGTTGTCTCATTCAGATTTCTTTTTTCCCCTTCTTCTTCTTCTTTTGGAGAGATTGGCAAAATCTACTTCAAAATTGGATTGATTTAGTCATAATTTCCAATATTTGCATATGTTAAGGACACATATAATTTAAATGTGAGGCACGATGGGACTACTCTATAACCTTATCGGGAATAAGACCGCCTGTTTAACGACAACTACAGCTTTGTATCAACCATCATCATACTGAAACAACTTGGCCAAGTTAATGAGGGTCCTGGGCGGATGCTCCATACACACCGATCATCTTCACACAGGAGGAACATGATGTTGCATTTAAAATGAATGCAATTGCCTTGAATTTATTTATTCTTTCTGGTATTTTTTTCAGCTCTTAGAAAAAAAATCAGGTCAAATAAATAAATGAATCAGTGTGCAAACCTTGGGACCACTGCTTTATTTCGGCCACTGGGCCCCTGAAAACAACCCGAATGGCCCTGTCATAAGCTAATAGGGGTGCCTGCGTTGAAGCTTCCTTACACCGTGCATCCTGTTTTGCTCCCAGGAATTCCGCTTTGATTGCTGCACATCCTCCCAGTTGCTCCAGTAACTTGGCCATAAAAGGGCGCATTCGTCTGGACCATTTGGAGCGCGGTGCCATAAAGCGTCTGAGACCAAGGTTATTAACTGGGACTTTAAAGGAGGGGGCAGAAAACAACACAAAAAAGCATTGAAACGTGTGTTCGCGGACCTTTCCTTCGTCATTTGTTGCAGCACCTCACAGCCGCTGGTGGGAATGCTCATGAGAGTTGTGTGTGTGCGTGTGTGTGTATGTCGTTGTTGTTGTTTTTGTGAGTCGAGTCCGTCTCTGCCCACCGGGTGGCGCTCCTCAGATCAATGTCATTGCCGCGAATTGAGATTAAAGAAGTTGGGGCTGCAGCGCTCAGATGCTTTTTAGAATATATTGCCGCCTGAGGATTTGATGAAGGTAGGAATATTATCGTGCGCTTTTTTTAATTTATGTACTTATTTGCAAGGTGATTTAAGAGGGTTGTCTACGCGAGAGTCGCAAACCCACAGAGGCACTGCGTGTCATGTAGTAGTGCGATTTCATGGGGAACTGCTGGAATGCAACCAACAGAAATGTTTCCTTTTCATACAAGATGTGTGCGCTTGGATTAGATTTGGTGGTAAATAAAATTTGTAATGAGGGGAACGTGCCTTCTGCGACAAATCTTAAGCGCATTGACATCTATTTATTCATTTGGACGCTTCTTGTTTCACTTTGGAGCCGCCTGTGCCGTGTGCGTGCGCGCAGTTCAGTCACCAGGGTGGCAGCTTTGCTCAGTATCTACAGCTCCTTACAAACTAAGAAGAATAACATCTTTGCCTATGAAACGGCCTGTTTTATGGGAGCATTGATATAAGGGGATAGTAATAAAAAAGGAGCACACTGAAACATGGCAGGAAATAATCCGGCGGGGTTAATGGATATTTTCCTCCATCGCTGTTTGACTGCAGCAGCTCTGACGCCATATAAAACCGGAGCTCTGATTTCTAGACTTTACGGCTCCAGACTTCTTCTTTTTTCTCTCTCTATATCTGTGTGTGTGTGTGTGTCTTGAGGAGGTAGGGGAATAGACGTGACCGCGTGTGGTGTGTTTCAGGGCAAAGCCTCGTCTTCAGAGCCGTGTCTGCCTCGCACTGCATTTGCAGGCCCGTGTTTTAAACACCATCTCGGCTGGATGGGCTTTCCTCTGAGGGAGGTTTGTGTGTGTGGGCCTTTTTCCTTTGTTCCTTCAGCCGAAGCAATCCAGGACAACAGTCAGTGTTTACTGGTGGGAGGCCTAACAGCTGAGGTGTAGCATGATGGGAAATAAACTCCAAATAGAAAAGGGAAAAAAAACAAGACATCCAGAGCGAGAGGAGCTGTGAAATAAATGCCATACAATATAAAATCTGAAATTAGTTATATATTTTTAATAATTTAAACTTTATGTATTTATTTATAATCCTAAAAAGAAATCCTTTGGAACTTTTCAGTAAAGGATGAAATATAAAAGAAATGAATAAATGACATCTATCTATCTATCTATCTATCTATCTATCTATCTATCTATCTATCTATCTATCTATCTATCTATCTATCTATCTATCTATCTATCTATCTATCTATCTATCTATCTATCTATCTATCTATCTATCTATCTATCTATCTATCTATCTATCTATCTATCTATCTATCTATCTATCTATCTATCTATCTATCTATCTATCTATCTATGAAGTTGCAACCTTGCCTGTATTAAATCTGCATCACATAAATGTGCCTCCAGGGTATAGTTTCTGGCGGCTGTACATCCAGTGTGTAGTAAAAGTTGTGGGCTATTTGACACCATCATGGCATTTGCACCCACAATGTTACAGTTAAACTTTATACCACAACTGGCTTTGCTTTTGGTATTTGCAGCGGGGCGACCGGATGAAACGCAGCGCAGGCCTGGAAGACTTAAAAGTGAAGTCCAACAATGATGTTCAGAGCTGCAGGCTACAAAAGCGAAGAGGTCCTCCTCGGCAGGATACTTTTGGAGCTTTCCTTCACTCTTACTTCCTACAGGCACCTCTCCAACCCCTCATTTTTACAGTGCTGTAAAAGAGGCTGTAAAACCATGCATTGTGCGCAGTTATTGGGGACAGCTTTCAGCAAACCGACCAGTTAAACTGGGGCTGCGGCTACTTGGGAGCATCGCAGCTCTCGGTCATTACTTTTGAATAAATTCCTTACTTTATAAAAAAAACCTACAACTAGGATGCAGCACCTTCCTCTCAGAGTTTTCTCTTTACTTGGACTAAAACAAAAAATACGACGCATTAGAGCAGGCTGCTCGGTCTGGGAGGAGTCTGCAGTCGGCTGGTGTTTTAATTGGCTGCAGACTTCGGTGAGAAGCGTGAGTATCAGTAATTATCCAGCAATGTTTTTGCACAAGAAATGTCAGCCAGAGAGGGCCATCTTCATCCGCCGCCAAATAGCAGCGCGACGATGTCATGTCCCAACAATCAGGCTGGAAACTCGTTCTTTGTGGACTCTTTAATCAACGTGAGATCCGACGGTGCTCCGTATTACCAAAGTAGCAGTCTTTATTTGCCGCCGGCCACGGAATATTCATACGGACTGTCCGGCGGCTCGTGTTTCCCGGCCGTCGGCAAGCGCGGTGAGCCGACGACGCAAAGCATGATCCCGTCCTCGGTTCCGTACGTTCAGGGCATGGAGACGTGGCTGGAAACGTCCAGGTCCTGCCGGGTGGATCAGCCCTGCGGCGGCCAGCATTTGGCTCAGTGTTCGTTCTCGCCGAGCATAAAGGAGGAGAGCGCCTGCTGCCTTTATGAGTCAGACAAACTGCCCAAAGGAGCGACGGCGGATGACATATCCTACTCTACCGCGTCCTGCCCCGTCGCCCCCGGCAGCACCGTGCCAGTCCCGGGCTACTTCCGCCTGTCCCAGACCTACGCGTCCTCCAGGCTGTATCATGATGTTCAGCCGGACATGAATCACTTCAGTCTGCAGCGACCCGGCCGCTTTGAAGGCCAACCCTCCCAGCTGCCGTCCGCCTCTGCGGAGCCAGAGCGCGCGAAGACCGACGAGGAGGCGCCCGTCTCTGCGCCGTGCGCCCCGGCCAGGGAGGAGGAGGACAGCCGCCTCTCCTCGGAGAGCTCTTCCTCTACGGAGCCCGCTGAGACGTGCGGCGCGGAGTGTCCAGACAAGTCCGTAAAAGGTGAAAAACTTGAAAAGCCGCTGCGGAAGGACGCAAAATCGTCAAGTTTCTCGGACTTATCCATGTTATTTTTTTTTTAAGTGGGCGGTTATTGTTTTACAGCCAATTAAGGTTTCTAAATGCATGATGGAGGAGAAGTTGAGCTTTAGGTGAACAGGGAGCTCCCAGGTCTGTGTTTGTTTGGGCTGAGACAAATTTGACCATGACTTGGCCAATCAGAGCCGAGGATTGGAGCCATTGTGTCTGTTTGGTTGTAATCAAAACGGAAACAGGCCCCAGTTAGTTGCGCCTTTTTATGGCATCGTTGCGTTTTCATTTGTTTTCATTGGCATCATCTCTGACTTCAATTATCGAGCGAGAAAATCATTGGTTTAAAAAAGTTTCATTAACAATTAATGAACGGGAAAGTTGGGTTTACAGATCAGTCTTAATTTACGCATTTTAAAGACATTTAGGTGGTTTTTACAGTAAAATTACTGAACATTAACAACTGTTTTTAAGCATTAAGGGAATGAACAGTATTTGGTTTCAATGACAGAACAATAGTATTCCCAGCAGTTCTTTTATCCGTCTACAACTTGTTTCTGCAAGTTTACCTCGCTTTACACAATTATTTTGTAATTTCAGTTGCAGCAATGTCAACTAAAACGGATATAACAGCCATCAGTCAGTTAAACTAAATTCATTTAATTTGCATTGCATCATCTCAAAGCCAGGTGATGCGATCTCAACATACTTAACAACACAGAAAAGTCCTATTCATATTCGGAAATATTTCAAATAAATCAATATAAAGAAGATCCAGTCAAAGAGACAGATTTAAATTTATCTACAAACACTTTAACTTGATCCTAGTTAGAAAGCAGCGCAGTCAAATCGCAGTTTCTCGTGCCAACTGCCATAAAATTGTCTATCTCAGGAAGCTGAGCATTGTCATTGAATCAATGACTTGATCTTGACATAAAACAGGCAACTGTTCTTGACTTAAGAAAGTGGAATATTTTTTTGATAGATTGTCATTCTTTAATTGAAAATCGCTGAAAACGACAAACTCCCCGTCATAAATGCATTAGATAATAAAATAGAACTGTAACACAACAACTTACACTGGTTCACTTCAACAGTATGCTTGTTGATGGGTTTATTTTTATTTCACAGTAAAATAATTTCCTTGTTAGTACTCTTACGGTACCTTGCTGTCCTTTGGTTCAACCTTGCTCTTGTTGTATAAAATTAAAACACAGGAGGTCCTGGTTAATTGGGTTTCTGGTATCCCAGCCATACAGAAATCACAGTGCACTGTAAACAATGTCTTGTTGTGTTAACAATAAAGTTAGTTTATTCGCAACACGTCTTTGCTGCTTAGGCATTGTCCAGTCTGATTTACAATGCATTGGGATCAAAAAATTCCACACTGTAATCTAAATTACATAAATATGACCTAAAATTATTAATGCCCATCTTTAAATAAAACGGGCTACATAGAAATGCTGACTGTAATTATTTAATTTTTACATCAGCTAAAAACATTTCTTCCCGTGGGCTAGAGTAAAAAAATAATGACTAGACCTGTAACATGAATTATAGTGATCATTTATAAGAGTTACGGTAATTTATCAGCAGTACATTTTACATTAGATTTGACTGACTTTATCGTTGTTATTTTATTCATGACATAATACATTGTGTTGTCTTTCATAACATAAGACGACCTTGTAAAATATTTGCTAAACTTTGGGAGATGTGTTTCAAGTACAAATGAGGCTACTTAGCTTCAGGGGCGAAAGAACTGGCAACATTATTTTGCTTTGGTCACATCCGTGCGTAAAATTGCGCGGAAATCCAATCAAATCAACTTGCAATTGGATAGTTTTTGATCAGATTTTTTTTTTGGCTCAAATTGCAGCATTTATAAGTCAGACGTTAAATCTGACATCAGCTGTCAGGCTGAGCTTCTCCAACATGGGCAATGTAGCTTTCATGTATGCTTCTAATTTCTGCACAGCACTCCTCAACTTTTATGGTCTCCAGTAATACCGTTTCCCACTGTTACAGGTGACGGGAAGATGGAGAGCACGGCCAACTGGCTGACAGCAAAGAGCGGCAGGAAGAAGCGCTGCCCCTACACCAAGCACCAGACTCTGGAGCTGGAGAAGGAGTTCCTCTTCAACATGTACTTGACTCGGGAGCGTCGCCTGGAGATCAGCCGCAGCGTGCACCTCACCGACAGGCAAGTCAAAATCTGGTTCCAGAACCGGAGGATGAAACTGAAAAAGATGAGCCGCGAGAACAGGATCCGGGAGCTCTCCAGCAACTTTGGGTTTTCGTGAGACTTTGATAGGAAACGCCCTCCTCCTCTTCTTCCACCTCCTCCTCTCCTCCTCCTTCTCCTTCTCCATCCAAACTGTGAGCGTGCCCTTGGAGAAACAGGACCCAACTGCTAACTTATTGATCAGAGCTGTTCTTGTCGTGGATTTGTATTTATACATGGTCACATTTGATCCATCCCTCACTGTGCGCTCAATCTGAGCGATCCATTGGATTCTGCATGCTGGACTGACCACTGGCTCATCTGTGTTACGGTTACATGTAGGCCTTAATGTGATGGCTGAAGAAAAAAAAACTGACAAACAATAGGTCTGGTGAATATTCGCACATTTAGCTGCTCAGATAAATAAAAACAATGTAGCCCGCAGACGTCTGATTTCGCTCACAACCTCAGACTTTGTGTGTTGTTTTAAATGTTCACACTAATTTACTTTTTCATCCTGTGGAATTCCTGCACAGCAAACAAACAGTTTCTAGAGATTTTTGTAGGTAAAATACCAGAAAGTATCTTTTTTATGGTTGTGTTGACTAGTCACGGAAAATATGCTGAACATGCCTTTTTCAGCCCATGCGTTTCATCCAAATTCAGGCTATAGAAAAAACAACAACATTAAACTTAAGGCTTTATTATCTCCCCTGGAAACATTTTGAACATTTTTTGGGAATTCAGAGACGTGTTTTCACTTTTCAATTCTCGACTATTGGTAGCAGGCTGTGCACACGGACGGCAAACCTCGTCTTTTCCGCGTAATTCCATTACTGTTTTGACGAGAGAAGAGGCTCGCCGTCCAGATTTGATACTGATGGGTAAAAAAACAGCAGCAGCGTGTGTCTACTGAGAGTCAACCAGTGAAAACATTTTTAAATCGTTAACTAAATGTTTTCCTAAGTTCTAATGAGGAAAACCGATCTGGAGACAAGATCCTTCAGCAACAAACGACTTTTTACGCATTTATGTTTCAGGATGCTGCTGAAAGTCGGGCTTGGTTAGCGCATTTGATCAACCCATAAACGCTAGTTTTCAACAACATTTGGACGTGATTAAGCTTCATAATGTTGGCTAGACGTCATTTCAGCTTCACTTCTGAATCACGACTCACGCTGCCATATTTTCCGTGTCTATCCAACCAAATTTCTTTCGGAATGGTTGTGTGTGACTATATCTCTGGGTTGTTTAACGTCTGTATTGGATTTCGGATGTTTTACAACCATAAACTATTTCCTGGTCAACAGGAGCCCACAATAATCTCGGTGCGTTAAAAACAGATTTCGGTTCTCTTGTATATTTCTGAAATTGCAGTGAATAAAATGTGATATGTACATAAAGATCACTTTTAGAGCCACATACGATTTAAAACACGATTTGTCTTTAAATTTAAATAAAAATAAAACAAAACACAGTTAGGGGAAGAAAAAAACACTCCGACCCCTTTGCAGGAGAGCAGGCTGTTGCGTGGTTTAGGTAGTCTCATGTTGTTGGGCTATTTATTTTATGTTCCCACAACACGAAACTGCCTTGATTACCTCAGTGCAATTCATCTTATAATTAAAAGCAAACCACGTTGGGTTGTGCCTATTAATAATTTGGCGCAGAGTGCGTCGAATCTTTCAAACTGCAGCTCAAAAACAATAACCTGGGAGGATTTATCTGTGCGTAAAATACAGCAATTTAGATGGGAGAATTGCCTCATATCTGCTGGTTTTCAGTTAGCTGCATTTTTTTTAGATCCTAGGCGGGTGGAATGAAACGAGTCCCTCTTTTGTATCATTTCTACGTTCAGGACAAAATGTGTGGACAGACAAGGCCTCGGTTATGATCATTGCAGTCTCGCCAGTTGCTTAAAAAAATTCCGGATGCGTCTGCTTGGACCCTGCAGGGAAAGAAGACAAAGGATAAGCTTTATTGGTGATATTTAGCTTAGACAGCTAGGCTGTAACCTGAAGAAAAACAACCCAATTGCCCGTGATAAAATGGACCGTTATATGGCACCCAAATAACTCCAGCCCCGCTGTTTTTCCGTCTTGGATTGCCTTTAAAGTGGAGCCGGGCTTACAGATGCAGCTCTGTTATCTCTTGGAAACCTTCCTTTGGGTTGTTTACAATTTCTTGATACAAAAAAAACCAATACGTTTTTAATAAGGTAGAATAAACAGTAGTAACAATACTAACTTTTGCGTTAAAGACATTGGCATCCAAAGCTGCCGTTTTACGTTGAAATGCCGACACATTTTCAAAACCAGATGTTTTTAAAAGCAGCAAGCCAATTATTTATCAAAAATAAGCTTTAAAGAACCAATAAACTTGCTCCTGTATCCATAGTTGTCCTGGTTTCCACTAAAACGGCAACTCTTGACCAAAATCACACGTTTATTGCTTATAAATGGAAATATTTGCCAATAAAAGCGCGGGGACTAGCTATTAAAATATGGCGAGGGAAAATGGTGGCCTCCTTCTTAAGCCGAGCGGTATGCAGGCTGATTTATTATTTATTGTTCTGTCCCACGGTCACGTGTTTTGGGGCGCCCTATCCAGTTTTGGACAGGGTTCAACTTACTGGACGCAAGGAGCTTGTAGGTGACGCACCAACGCGGCACCTTACAATGGAATGAATCGTCTCTTACATTGCAGGATTGTAAAAGCAAGGTTTTTAATTTCCCCCACCTTTTTTTGGTGCGTTGTATTTTTTTTTATTATCATTCTGGTGCAATGGGGACGAGCTACTACGTTGACGCGCGCGTACTTTCGGATCAAGAAGAAATGGCACCGATGAGATACTCATCCTCAGCAGGGATGGAGCAGGCGGCGCACACCGAATATGGCGGACAGGAACAGAAATCGTCTATTTTCGGCGGATCTTGGGGCACCATCGCGGCGCATTCTCCGAACGCATACATACATCACCAGTACAACGGAGACGCGGATGGCATGTTTGCGCGCTCCTGGGCGTTGGACCCGGTCTCAGCGTCGCTGTGTTTGACGGGAATCCCGTCTGCAGCCGCGCATTACGACATCAAGCCCGAGCCGCTGCTTGGGGGTGCGGAGTGCACGACTCTGGAGACGCACGCACCGCTCTTGTCTGACATTGAAAACGGAGCTTCCCTCACGGAGATTCCCTGTGAAACATCCCCCACGTCCGCAGCCGGCGACGACAAGCCGACGGCAGAGAAAAAGGAGGAGATTGACGCAAGTAAGCAATGCAACGCTTTCCCTGTAGGTGCAAAATGTGTGGGCCTAATAGTGAGGGGATGCAGCTGTCCGAGATTGTGGGAAAATTATTTCAAATTTAGCCAAATGCGATCCTGGTCTTTGTCTGAGAAATAAATTGTGTGCAAGATGACTTGGAACATTTTTGTTTATGCCGGCTTCGCGTGTAGGGTTGAAAAAAAAAATAGAACTTAAAATAAAAATAATAAGAAAAAAATATTCTCCATGAACTAAACCCATCGATGTTCAGCATTAAACTGTACTCATGGCGACTATTTCCTTCCAGACAACCCGTCGTCCAACTGGCTGCACGCAAAGCCCACCAGGAAAAAGCGCTGCCCCTACACCAAGCACCAAATCCTCGAACTGGAGAAAGAGTTTCTCTTCAATATGTACCTCCCACGGGAGCGCAGGTACGAAGTGGCGAGACTCCTGAATCTGACGGAGAGACAGGTGAAAATCTGGTTCCAGAACCGCAGGATGAAGATGAAGAAGGAAAACAGAGACCGAAGGAAAGACAGCTAGTGCCTCTTTGCATTTCGGGTTGGGGATGGGAAGAAGGGGGGAGGAGAGGGGGGTTCTTACAATTCCTGGTACGCGTTGTTGTAAATTAGTGTTGTTAAAACAACGCATGGTGTCCTTTTCCCCCCCAACTTTAAATTGTGCTCAGTGTTTGTGTCTCCTTGTGGACTTAGATGTCTCGTACTTTACGCACACAGATTGTTGACTCTGTAGGCCTCTTATTATTTGCATGAACCAATACTTGACTACCTGAATATCATTCAGCTACCTATTTGCATTGATTAACTTATTCTTCTTTGTTTTTGTTTGTTTGCTTTTTTTTGCGGCGTCGTGTGTTTAAGTGTTTGAATGCATTTGTGAATACCCTGCGCACACTTGAAATACCTCATCGGCACTGATTTGAATTAAAATAAAGTTTTGTTTGTTTCACACATGTGAAAATGTGCTATGTCGCTATGATTCGTTGCCATTTTAATGAAACCAAGTCAACATCTTGTCTGCATATTTATAATTCACACAATACATTGAAGTGTTGCATAAAGCTTAGGTCAAAAAAACAAAAAATAAAAATGTAAATGTATTTATCGGTTTTTGTAGTTAGTTCCAACTATATATATATGTATATATATATATATATATATATATATATATATATATATATATATATATATATATATATATAGCAAACAAGTCTCAGTCTTTTTATTTATTTAAATTTTAAACTGGCTTGGAAGGAAAGAATGTGATGATGAGAGTCAATCTTAAGGCCTATTAATGTAAGGTTAATGGCATTTTGAAGAACTTTTTACATTTTGTAAATTATTTTATGTTTTATTTACTTTCCATTTTATTAATCAGAAAGTATTAATTTAGCCTTGCTAGTGTGAATTGGCAGAAGCGTTAATCAGTACTGTGCGCTCATGGCTATTATTGTGACGCTGATGGAAATTATTACCCGGCTAAAACAAGTTCGATAACTTTTTATTTATTTATTTCTATTTTCTCACATTTTATTTTATTCTTATTCAAACAGGAATTTATCACAACTGGGTGGCATGAAGGGCCACAAGCACAAACATATGAACTCATATTAGGGATGTTTTTTTCTTTTTTCTTTACTGCTAATGGGAATCGTTATCTGACTAAAACATAGTCCATATATACTTTACTTTGTTATCTATTCTTTGTTTTCAGTTCTCGTTCAGCTAAATCTTGAAAAGTGTGTGTTTTCTAAAGTAGGTTAAATAACGACATTTAACAACCAAAGAAAATTCTTTGTATGAAGGTATTGGGACCTTTAGGTAGTTTAAAAAAAGTTAGAAAACTGACGCATGCATCTATGCAGACCTTTCTGGAACATGTATTCTCCAAACTGTAGCTGCCTTCTCCAACTATCATAACCTGACTGTTTATAAGGTGCGAAAATAGCGCAGCATGCGGAGGCTCAGTGGCACCACTCAGGCAGCGTTCCTGCCTTGCTTCCAGCAAACAAATCTGGGATACTGTTAGAGCGAAGCAGAAGGGTACCAACAAAGACCCCCACACAGAGCGGGGTGCAGGGGGCCACAGGCAGGAGTGCATATGGGTCTGGCTTCAAAGGTGTAATTGCTTTACAACCGTCTAGCAGCAATTTCACTGTCTCACAGCAGAGACATCCGTTTGTTGTTTTGTCTGTTTTTCTGTGTGCTGAGTTCTCTGGAAAAGAAAGGAGGCCAGAAAACAACTTTTATTTGTGGGAAGAGCTTTTAAATGTATATTTTCTCCGTCTCATAAAGTGAAAAAAGTGGTCAACTCTTGCAGAAAAGTGACACTGATTGAGTAAGTTTCGATTAACAGAATCAAAGACTGATACTGATGATGATGATCCAGTGAAGGCTTTGTTCGCTGCTAAGTGCTGATTCGCTCATAAAACCAGCAGGGGGAGCCAAAGGCTCATTTGGAGACCAGACCGGATGATGCGTTCAAAGTCACATCGCTCCTGTTGGAATGCAGATCTCTGCGTGCAATTACCAGCATGAAGTGTGCTCTGTGAGTCTCTGTTTTATTTCATATACATTTTATCACACTCGCTTAACATCACTGCTTGATGTTAAAATTATGCATAAGTGACTTAAAGCTGATAAATTAATAAAATATACCGAATGCACATATCTATTCTGTCCAATCTTTCCATCTCAACAGCTCAGAGTATTTTAGCAATGTTCTGGATGGATCCTCCTGTTTGTAATCCAAAAAGAAAACTGGCGCTTCCTGTCTGCGTAGATTGCTTCCTGTCTCGTTGTCACTCGCTCCTTACCCTCGTACTCTCTCATCGCAAAAGGTCATGTGGCACATTCATTCTATAATTCCTTGGTCTTGGACATTGATAGGCTATTTTAACGAGAGCCGATATTCACATGTGCCAAAGACCATAAATAAGACAGCCATCCAGATCTCAGTTAGGCACACAGTGTTGCTGTGTGCGTGGATGCCATTCTCGCCGCCTGATCCCAACTAATGCAAGGGCTGGACATTCTCCCGAGCAAACAGCAGTGTGAGGAGCCGTGCCTCAGAAAAACAGAAAGTTGCTAGGAAGTTGTTTGCAGCGACCTTTTACGACCCCCTATTCATCACACCTCACGACACTAGCAGTGACAGGGGAGGCCCTTTTGGCGGGGAGGGAGAGAGTTCAGGAGGAGGAAAAGAGCAGTTTTACCCCCTCCCAGCCGCTCTGTCAGCAGTCTGTAAGTCTGGGATGAGAAGGATGGGTTTATCCCTGCGATATCAGGGGTATCGGCAAAAAGAATACAGGATTTACCCAGAAAGTGCTGGTTTTACAACTCGGACTGATGGACATCAATTGAAATAATTTTTGAAGACCGATAATAATAATAATAATAATAATTATTATTATTATTATTATTATTATTATTATTATTATTATTATTATTATTATTATTATTATTATATGCCTTTCTGCTGCTAATCGGAAAATATTTACCTAATTATTTCGGGGGTAAACAAATAAACCTAAAACTGCAGGATTTTATCGGTCACAGCTACTCTTCTTGGTACGGAGTGATCGGATGACACCCGGCACTGCACTTTTAATTCAAACCCATTAGACGTGGCGGTTTAACGACGTAAAATGATGCGTAAAAGCGAAAATTGCGCACAAATGACGCGTAAAAGTGCCAGAAATAGCATTCAAGATGTTTAACGCGATGGTGTTGCAACACGTTCCGGAGGTGGATGGCTCTCCTACAGGCGCTAAAGGTCGGTGTTGTTTTATTTATAGAAGGAGAGGCCATTACTTGAACACAGCTACAAATATTTTTGATCGTGTGGAATTAATTAATCTACTTTGATATGGAAAAAAGTTCTAATTTGGTCTCAGATTCACAGTAATGTTGTCCAGGTCAGAATGAAATTTACAGACCCGTTTTGTCCCGAAGCTCCATAAATAACACTGTAATGCGAAAATCCTCTCGTAAACACAGCTTAGATTTCAACACACACACACATTTACACACGTCTGGCAGTGTGTGGAGTTTCCAGAAGGATAATGTGCGCCTTAAGCGTGTACTTTTTTCTTTTACCCATTGTATTTTCTTCAACGAGAAGAGCATGCTAACATGAAATATGGGAAGAGTCTTGCCAAAAAAGCATGCAATAAACACTTCAGTTTTTTCACTGTATTACATCAGTTACTTAAACATTAGCCCATCAATCTATCACACGTGTTTACGTACGAAATGTTGTAAATGAGTTCATATTTCCCAGGAAATGAATCATTTTTTTCAAACTATGAAAACACAGACGCACACTCGTGTAATTTTTGATTTATTTATTGTTTTTTTATTACATGTGATGAACATGACATCCGCGCCTGCATGGTGAGTGAAATATCTTCTCTTTAAAGCACTCCCCGTCCGTGGATGCGTGGCTGCAGGTTTGTTGGCCTGCTTGCCTCCCAGATGTCTCCAGAGCAGACGGGAAACGGGGATCTCCACGGTGCGTCCAGACGTCGTCTGCAAGCGCGCATAACAGAGAGGAGAAAATGAGGCTTTGAAGGCTAGACAGACTCTGAGCAAAAGGGAATAGATTATGTTTCAGCATTGAATGGGAAATATTAGTGTATTTGTATCTGCTATTTGGTTATTTACATCCTTGGGGACTGTATCTATATATTCTGTTCTGCATCAGCCTGCAGTCTTTGTCACTGAACATATTTTAGGAATTTTCTCTGCTCCCTCATTGTTCTGTAACGTACATCTGTGTCTATTTAATCCAATTCGCTTTGGTGTCGAAACTGCTATATGAATCCCATTTGGTTCAGAGTTTCAAGAAAATGGAGAATTGATTAATGCAACTGCACGATATTTTGGAAAATAACTACATGTGTTGTAAGCAAATTGTGAGGTGTAAAAAACATACATTTATTTGGATACAATGTGAGATTTAAAATGAAAGCATTCCAAAATATTTTCTATTATTTCAGTTTCATAATTTCCTAGTTTATAGGTTAGACATAATGTGTGGTTTGGTAAAGGTATAGTTCTTAATTATCTAGTAGCAGTTTTACAAAAAAAAACAAAAAACGGAATTGTTTCTTTCTAAGTGTCTAACGTGTTAAAATTGTACTATTTCAGAAGAGAACACTTTCTCCTGAAGTCATACCATCTGAAACCAGATCTCTATGCGCGCCAACACCCACTCACCTCAGCCAACAACTGATCCAAAATGAAAACGCTCCTTTCCTTCAAGAAACCTTTTAGCACGTCCAACATTCACCTCCATATTCCAGTACGTTTCCTTTTGCAATCGACAAAAAACCAGGTTTAATCTTTTACAATCCGCATGTGGATCCTCAATATAATATTGAGATATTATGCATAAAAGGCTCTGTTCTTTAAAAGCAAAGCAAAGAAAAGAAATTCAGAGCCATATAGCCAGTGAAGCTGTCTACTTCCTGGCCACATATGATCTAAGGAGTGTTGGATGGATCAGATGTGCTCTCTGGCAGGGAGCTGTCAGACCTTTCTTGGCTGGAAAGATTGATCACACTCAGGCTACCCAAGCTCTTTGTTTAGAGGCAGAGCAATAAACAGCCATCAGATCCGCGCATCTCTCCCTGCAGCTACAGCACTGCAGTGAAAAACCTCTGCTGCGCCCCTTTGTCGTGTTTCAACCATGCTGGAGTATGAAGCAGAAGGCTCAGATCCGCATCAATGCTGGATCACTGTGGACTGGGGAATACTTAAGTAATGGAGGAAGCGAATTACAACAGCACAAAGGCAACATCGTTAGAAGATTTTGATCGCAATCTGTAAACCGTAGTCACAGATGACATCAAAATTACATCAGATTATTTCATCAGAAACCCACAAACGCCTTTTAACAATTCGTTCTCTGTGCGTCAGCTTCTGTTTGTACTGGGGGAGGGGTGGACATGTCTTCATGTGTCTGCAGCGTTTTCCTCCTTCCAGAAAGGCTCGAGATTAACTCCGACGACTATGTATCCCAAGGTCTTACATGAAAATAATTAAAGGACCTTCATGAAAAAAACACACATTTAAAGATGTACTTTCTGCGCATGACGTGCCAAACACGCACGGCCTGTGGGCAGGGGCACTTCCAGAAAGTTTTAGAAGGGGTGGTCATTAAAAATCGTGGGAAGGCAAACCAAAACCATAACAGCGTGCTTTCAACGATGGCTCGTTCAGTATATATATATATATATATATATATATATATATATATATATATATATATATATATATATATATATATACAGATTAAACAGATATATACAGATATATATACACACACACATATTACCATTTTTATCTTGGTAATATGTAGCGTCCATGACTTGAAAATACTTCAAAATGTTTGACAAATATGTGACCCTGGTATCATTTGATGGACAAAACAAAGCAAAAATCATAAAAGGACAAAAAAGATAGATAATATAGGAAAAGAAAAGAAAACTACATACTTACCTGTTTAGTTGATATTTTACTCTGAAAATTGAGAGTTCACCAAATAAATCTGAATATAATCTATAAAACACATACAGTAAAAACAGACAATGCGATTATAAAATGTCCAGTGGTGATTCTAGACCAAGTTATTTACCAATGTTTTTTTTCACGGGGCCACAGAACAAAAGAATAAAAAAAAAGTGGAGCAGTAATTAATCTTTTAATATATAAATAAGTCAAAGAGCCAAATAGCCACTTGCGGCTCTGGAACTGCAGGTTGCAGACCCCTAATCTAGCGATGAGAACTGTGATCCTATGTCAATACAGCTGAAGCTAAAAGTGCAACTCCTTAATTTTTAAATCATTGTTAAAGTAAAACTGTAAAGGTAAAGAAAGAAATAAAGAAATTGGTCCAAGGGACTAACCCTTTCCGGTTTCTGTACATATGGTAAGAAATTGATTTAGTATTATGTCTTCAGTGCAGGGGCCAGGAGCAGTTTTACAGGGACACTGGCCCCTGTCGGCCCCTGTCTAGAACCGCCCGTGACGGTCAGAGGCAAACATTTCTCATTTTGTTTCTCCTGGTTGTTCCTCACACAGGGCTTAAAACTAAGGGGGACCGGGCCGTTCAGTCTGTGATTTCATTGTAATTTTTTAGAACCTTGCTTTTATATGTCACTTGAATAACTTCAATGCGATTTATGGTGCGTTGTGACTTTGTGACCCGTGACAGGCGCTTTACTTACCCGGTTGCTCACTTACTTACTAATCTTTTTTGGGAGCTGTTAAACAAAAAGTACATGAGGGCGATCTGATGCGACCATTTTGACCATCCTCAAAGTACATTAGTAGCTATATTAATACAGATAAATCGTAAAATAGTAACTGAATGTTGTGAATCACTGAAGTTTAGCTTCTCCTTTTTCAAAAATTAGCTGTGATAAACATAAAGTGCACAATAAAACTATCCTAACAAAGAGGGCGGAGGGCGTGCGGTTTGGTAGCCATGGACCCCCCCCCCCCCCACCAAGACTATACTTACATCTTCTTTCAAACACTGTTTTATGAAACTCCATGGGGAAAAAACAAACAAAAGGAATTCTCAAGTTTCTCAAAAAACATTGCAATCAAGCTCCATTTGGATCAAATAACAATATTGTCTTTGAGTGGCCCCTGCGTCTGATCAGCTACATAATGAAATGTTCTTATTTCTTGCAGAATGTGTTGGCAGGTGGTGGAAGAAGATAAGCCTCGGCCTGGGAACCATTTATTCTAGAACCTCCTCTGTAAGCATGTGTTTTGGGCGCTGAAAGGAGCAGTTTGGAGAGAGCGGGGCAGGAGGTGACGAACAACCCCCCCTCCCCCTCCCTCCAACACTCCTCCCGAGTTCTCTTGATTAAAAAAAAAAAACACACACCTGCATTGTCATTGGGCAGATTCGACCATGTGACAAGCGGCACGGTCTAATTCCAAGCATGTCTCCATGAAAGCGCTACTTCATGGCGCAGAGGTCTCCACACGTCTGTCAGAATAAAACGCGTGTTATTTTCCCGAGCCCTTGTTTCCACGCCGAATCTGCGCGCTTTTTTGTTTTTTACCCCCATCACAACAACAAGCAGGAGGACATGAGTTACGCATTCGGCCGAGAGAGCGGTTTCATCAACAGCCGGCCGTCGCTCGCCGAGTGCCTGACATCTCTCGCTAACCCCGTCGGAGATGCGTTTCAAAGTCCATCAATCAAGAGCTCGACACCGATCCCCCCTCCTCCCTTCGAGCAGACCATCCCGGGCTTGAAGCCCAGCGTCCACCCACGCTGCAAGCGGGATCTGAAAGGCCACGGTCCGCTGGAGGCTGCGTCTCTGCCCACGGAGTACCCGTGGATGAAGGAGAAGAAAAGCATCAAGAGAAGCCAGGCTACTGCCTCTTCCGTCGCTGCAGCAGCGTCTGACCTCTCTCCCCAAGGCAAGACAGGATGATTAATAACCTCCGTCCTAAAAGGGCTCCTCATTGTCTCCGCGCTAGGCTGCATGCGTCATGCGCATCCCTTGCAGCCGCACCAAAGTTGTTGATTTAAGCTTGTTTAATCTGACCAAACAGCGCACGGACTCGCGATGCAGCGTCAGAGCGCCAATGTTTGACAGTAATAGAGAGTGATAGATTACAACGTACACGGGGCCGGCAGCTGGCATGTTCATTAATCTTCACCCTGCGTCCTGTCCTGTCTACGCAGACCCATCATATTCAGCCCATAAATCCTCCCAGCTCTGCAGGTTTCCACCCATGCACACAGCGTCTTTCTTTTTTTGCCACTATGAATCTGAACACGTCGTGCTTTATTTTTTTTAGGTTCTCCTGAGAGGCCGGAGAGCGCTGCCGGTCCTGCTGAGTGTGCGGGAGCATCCAAGAGGCTGAGGACCGCGTACACCAACACCCAACTCCTGGAGCTTGAGAAGGAGTTTCACTTCAACAAATACCTGTGCCGACCCAGGCGGGTGGAGATAGCCGCGCTGCTGGATTTGACGGAGAAGCAGGTGAAAGTGTGGTTTCAGAACAGGCGGATGAAGCACAAAAGGCAGAGCCACTGCAAGGAGAACAGGGACAGCGACGGCAAATATCCCGCGGGCCTGGAGGACGAGTTGGAGCCGGCCGAGGAGAGCGGCGCGCAGAGGGAGCGGTCCAGTTTGCACCAAAACACCCTGACTTCACAACAGGGTCCGAACGGACACAATGGACAGAACCACAGCCCTCCGAGCTGCAATGAGAAAAATCTGACACATTTTACCAGCCCAGCACCCATCTGCGCGTCAACAATAGGCCCGGACAATGCCCAGTCCCCCGGCCTGGACGCCTCTTTGCAGGATTTGTACGTCTTCTCCCCCTCGGCTTCTTTCTCGTCGGATTCATCGCAGAGTCCGCTGCCTTTATCATCCGAAACGTTCAGCCTTTTCTCAGAGACACTCACAACAATGGACCTGCAAAATCTCAGCTACTGAAATCCGCTTCCGTTTTATATTCAATTCAATCCCTTTATTCCGTTTTTCGTATGTGGGAAATAATAAAAGAAAGACCTCACGCAAGGTGAGTTAATGACCACATTGTTTATTTTTATATTCATCTGAGATTATTATGTTTCTTGAAATAAATTTGTACAATTATTGAAAAAAAATTCAACTTTGGTCTTATTTCTTATGTATTTGCAGAACTTATTGATTTTAACTTCACAGACGTAAAAATGCGTGTCAGCAAAAGTAAAAGAGAATAGGTCCACGCGAGGTGCGGGGTATATCAAGATGCATTTTACTAAGACAAATAAAAAATCTAAATAATAATTAGAGAGAGCAAACACAAGCAGCATAAAGCTTTAAATAATTCTAATCATTTTCAGATTTTTCGTGTCTAGTTTTTTAACCTTATCTCAAAATGGTCTGACAGACTTTCTTTTATTTAATAAATACACTGACATAAAAAGAAAACTAAAGCAAGAGAAGAAAAGAAAAGAAAAAGAATACGTCAAGAATATCCTGCTGGGAGACCCAGGCCAAAACTTGTGACTCCTCTTGGCTTTCTAATAAAATTTTATTGCCTATAAAACTCGCAGTTTAGGCTGCTTGTTTATGGCACTCTTTGCATGAAAAAAAAAAAAATCAAATCAGCCTGCACCCTGTTGTGTTTATAAAAACCTTTAAGCTTTCAGGCAGTAAACGATACACTGAGGTGAAAGCAATGTTTCCGCACTAACCAATGGAATCACATGGGCTACTGGCTAAATTTCATTCCCATGATGTGTTTACTGTTTAGAAATTGATATTTGGGAAATGTATAATATTATCAGTTGAGAAATTACTGCACAGAAGGGTGCTTTTTTTAGGTGATTTCCTTATACACCTATCATGTTCAATAAACTGCTTATATATATATGTATATATATATATATATATATATATATATATATATATATATATATATATATATATATATATATATATATATATATATATACAGGACTGTCTCAGAAAATTAGAATATCGTGAAAAAGTATACTAGTAGGCTATTCAACTAATCACTTGAATCGTCTAATTAACTCGAAACACCTGCAAGGGTTTCCTGAGCCTTGAAAAACACTCAGCTTGGTTCAGTAAACTAAATCACAAGTATGGGGAAGACTGCTGATCTGACTGCTGTCCAGAAGACCATCATTGACACCCTCCATCAGGAGGGTAAGACACAAAAAGAAATTTCTTAAAGAGCAGGCTGTTCACAGAGTGCAGTTTCAAAGCACATTTACAAAAAGTGTGTTGGAAGGGGGAAATGTGGCAGGAAACGCTGCACAACCAAGATCTGGCACCTGCCCACAGTGCCAAAACCACCAGTAACTGGTGTACTGACCATGGCATTACTGTCCTTGATTGGCCTGCCAATTCCCCTGACCTGAACCCCATCGAGAATTTGTGGGGTATTGTGAAGAAGAAGCTGAAAGACACCAGACCCAACAATGCAAATGAGCTAAAGGCCGCTATTGAAGCATCCTGGGCATCCATAACACCTCAGCAATGCCACAGGCTGATTGCCTCCATGCCACGCCGCATTGATGCAGTAATCTGTGCAAAAGAATTCCCAATCAAGTACTGAGTGCATTAATGGACATTTTCAAATGTTTGATTTTGTTTTGCTGTTATAATTTTTTTTTTACTTGGTCTGAGGAAATATTCTAATATTTTGAGATAGGATTTTTGAGTTTTCTTCAGCTGTACGCCATAATCAGCGATATTAAAATAATAAAAGGCTTGCGATATTTCAGTTGATTTGTAATGAATCCAGAATGTATGACATTTCATGTTTTTTAATTGCATTACAGAAAATAAAGAACTTTATCACAATATTCTAATTTTCTGAGACAGTCCTGTATATATGTTTTCAATGGTGTTTGCGGGCGGCATGGTGTTTCTGAGCTGGTCTTGTTTGACTACAAGCAGCAGCTTAAATGTTTGCTTTAAGCAAGCACTGCATAACAGGTTCAAACATCGCAGGTTTGCGTCATCTGAAGAAAAAAAAACTCATGAACTGCTGTTCATGAAAATCATTTCAAGTGGATGAGACTTATAACCACAGCCAGAGCAGCAGGAGTCTAAGCTTTAAAAGCTGGTGTGATGTTGAGATCACTGTCAGCACTAGCGTTTACATCTAGCCCCAGACAGTCACCTAAACTGCAGTTTAGGACCCCCCCCCCTCCCCCAGACCAGCAGGGGGCCCCCAAGAGTGCTTTATTGCTCTCAGATTAGGCCGTGGATCCCAAAACGTTTGGTATACAGTTACATTCAAGAATTGACCATTTTAAAATTTATGGTTTTTAAATAATAAAATACAAATAATTGGTCATCATTTTATATTTCAATCTAGATTAATGCCGGATGTATCCTCCCGGCTGTGCAGGGGATATTGACACAACTGACAATTTGCATTAACAGTCATCATTTTAATGCTGCTAATTGAATAATTTCTGCTGCATGCTATTCTGTGATGGAGTCAAATGTAATGCACTTTGCAAATGAAAATATATCTCCATGAATAAATAATTGTTGTCTGTGGCTGCTTATAAGCGCTAGCAATTTAACACAGCTTATCCTTCCTGATTCTATTGAGTCTGTACAGAAAAGATGGCTGCCATGACTGTCAGAAAGGAGTAAGTGAGAAGAATATACTTGGCTACACATTTTATGTGGAGCTTTTTATTTAACAAATGCTATAAGGTAATTGATGTCAGGGCCAATTTGTATCCCATATGATCAATTAAATTGTGACTAGTAAACATGAAACTAGTGGCGTTAAACAGTCAATAAAATACAAGTGTTGCTAATCTGGTGAGAGTTGGGTTTAACTGGAGGTTAGAAATTCTGCTTGGGCCCCTATACAATCTTAGACCAGCCCTGAATGACATATTCAGTTCAGTCAAACCATTTCCAATACTTTGATTTGACAGACAACAAGTTACAACTTGCTGCTATTTAATGGATAATGATCGGTTAGTCTGTCTGGGTGGCTTTGCTGTATTCGGCCAACACGATGGTCAGCACACAGGACTACCACCCGTAATGAGACGGGTACAAACAGAAGAAGGCATTTTATGAGATAACAGGCAAGCTTTATGGAGAAACCAGATACAACACTCATCCCTCCCTCCATGCACGCACACACACAGAAACTGACAGAGGTTAGAGGTCAAGCTGGCTCTCCTCTCCGGGAGGAACTCCTGCCAGGTCAGGAGGGGGTCAGGTTTTTTTCAATGACCGCGCGGCTCATAAAAAATGCATTGGCATCTTAACAGGAAGTGAGATCATAAGATGTTGGCAGCAACATGGTGGAGCTTGGTGACAGAACGTTCCTGGATCTGCGTTTGTGATTGGTTGGGAGGATGTAATGACTGTAGTGTTAACCTACATGATAGGCTAGAATGGACAAGGAAGGAAAACTGTTCTTCTATTGAACTTTTTATTGACCCTTTTTCATCGATATACGTCTATCAATTGATATATGTTGTTATTGAATTATCGTCCAGCCCTACTTCTAACAGCTTTATTGCTGATCTTGTTAGTGTGGGAGACCATCATCCTGGCTCAGTAGTTGCTTAAAAATATTTTCTGTCATCTTCCTTAAATCCCATAACACTTTTAAATGGGAATATCTTTTAAAGGAGAAATGTAAAAGCAAAACAGAACAGGAAGATAGTTTAGTCATACCCTAAAATGAGATGCATGCCTCCTTTTAAAGAAGATCCACAAGGACAGATTTTGATAATGGTTCTGATTTTTTATTTACTACCTAAAATGTAAGTAACTGGTTCACGGCACACAATCAAATTTTTGCTGACATCCATTACTTATCTTTATGGATCGATCACATCTTTTCCTCTCTGACAGGATAAATGTGTTTCTGCAGAAGGTCTGTTGGTCAGCAGCATGGAGAACATTGCCCAGCACCTGCAGCTACAGTAAAATTAGTCAAATTGCAACTCAGCACGACCGCTCTGACCTTTCTGTCACATTTCCCAAAAACAAGCTATACATTTCAAAGGTTTAGCCTTTTAACCTAGATTGTGTGACACTGCCTGTCAGAGATGACTAATGAATGAATGTGATTGTCATCAACAGTTTAAAAAGGCACAGGTTTTACTCAGTGAAAGCTGAGCCTGACTATTGTTCAGCTCCACATTGCTCTGACACTCTTAAATAAAATCCAGTGGGATTTGGGAATTCTCCTGATTAGAAAATTGTGTCCTGCTGCCCGTTACTCAATTAGTGGAAATACAACTGCTCTTTAGTGAAAAAAACAGCATCACAAACACCAGTGAACACCCCAGACAAGCCAGGGAGGACATTAAGAAGATGTTTAAATCAGGGTCAAACATGGCTGTCCAGCTCAATTGTCTGTCTTGGAAAGCATTAATAACAGAAACAGAACAGATGCTTTGGTTACTCTGGGGGAGCTGCAGAGATCAACAGCTCAGGGAGAATGAACTGACAGCTGGTCCGTTCATTGTAACCTTTGGCCTAACATGGACCTAGCAGGACACAAAACCCTGAACACACCAGCTCCACGATGAAACATGGTGATGGCAGCGTCATGCTCTGGATGCGCTTTGCTTTGCCAGGGGAAGGGAAGCTATCTCTGTCTGTCTGTTTATCACACAACAACGTGACTTGCATTTCACATAAATTAGTGTTTCAGTTATGCTCTTGGCAGCTATTAATGATCCCTGTTTAGATTTACAACGCTGACATATACATAAACTAAAAAAAAAAAACAAAACGCTTTTGTCAGTGTGAGAAAATAATCTAACATCTAACCCGCGGCGGGTAATAATGTGTCCATTAAGTCAAAGGCGGCGAGCATATTTAGTTAGTGCAATACTAATTTGATGTCGAATCAATCAAATATAATTATGATCTCCAGACTTTATTGTTGTTTAAAGAGCCGGAGGAGCATTAAAGCATCAGCGCCGCGTCTGCGGAGGCGTTCACTGACAGGTAAGAGATCAATAAACGTCACCGCGGCCCGTCCGGAGTGAACGGCGGCCGTCCCCAAGCGGAACCGAGAGTGTTCACTGTGAGAAATTATTAACAAATAGGACTTCCGTTTGTGTGTGTGAGTGAGTGAGAGAGAGAGACCAGAGAGACTGAGCTGCAGCCGCTTCCGTGTAGCTGCTGAGAAACGTCTCTCTTGGCGGAAGGTTGACCGAGCAGCAGCTGTCATTTCTGGCTACAATGCGTGTGATTCCCGACGAGTTAACGACGCTCATTGCAGGTAAACACGCAGATAAATGATTGGTTGATTGTTTGTCACCCTTTTTTTCGCGTTGTTCTTCTTCAGCCAGACTTTGGTAAACCGTTTTAAGAAAAGAGGAAGCATGCACTCAGGAGTGATTTTTTTTTGTTTTGTTTTGTTGTCATGTCCATTCCTACAAAATTGCTTTGCACATCCCTCTGCTGAAGCTTCATTACTAAACGTTTCTCCTACCTGGTTAAGCTGACTATCCAACTGCGGTGGGACCAAGCAAACGCGAACACCGACTGGCTTGACCGCAGTACTATCCAGGAGTAGTTTGCCCTTAAACATCCGGCCTTTAGTGACATCACAAAAGGCAAATGACAATAGGTGTTTAAGATTTATTTGAAGATCAAAATGTTATGACTTCTCTTTTTAAGGAGATAACAGAGAAGGTGCTTGAGCAAGCTGAGCACCATGGGCGGTTCTAGACAGTGGCCGACAGGGGCCAGTGTCCCTGTACAACTGAGCCTGGCCTCTCTACTGAAGATACATTACTAAATCAGTTTCTCATGAACAGAAACCTTAACTGAATGATTCCTTGGACCAATTTTATTTTTTGCGTTTACAGTTTTGCACTTTTTGAGATCATCTCACAGTTTTTTATTTGCAAGATCAGGGGTCCGCAACCTGCAGTTCCAGACACTTCGGCTCTGTGGCTCACTCAACATATGGTGAAATGTTGCTCTGTTTTCTTTCACTTCTTTAACACTGGCCCCACTGGTAAATTTGGTCTTGAACTGCCACTGCTGAGCACAGAGTAACCTCCTCATCTGCTGCTTCACATTGCTGATCGGCTGGCTTAAAGGTGGTTATAAGATCTTCTAATTCTTAAAGAAAATACCAATTTGACTGGTTTGTGTAACAGGAGTCCAAACAATAACTGACCTCTAGGTCTTATTGAATAAGGAAACGGTGAAGTGATGAAGTTCCAGCACTTTTGTTGAGAAACAGAGCAGAGATCACGTAGCTGGAAAGTAATCGCACCCAACGGTCCCGCTGCAGCCTGCGTCTGCCCTGTTTATGTCCGGCCTTCGTTCTCGCGTCTCTACTAATAACTGACTGCAGCCTTGCCGTGACACAAAACAAAGACTGTCTATCCTAGACAATCATTATCCCGCACAGTAACTATGCAGCATTGGCCCTGGTAATCAGCAGGACCATGGAGCTGATGTGCAGTCCTCGTGTCTCCAGTGCTCCCATGTCCGAGTGGCGTCAGGTCATATTGACTTTAGGATAATATTCCAATAACAGTTTGAAAAATTAGCAGACTGTCATTGTGGGGAAACTAGAGTAGCACCCCACCCCATACAACTCACTGCAACTGGTTAGGTCGTTTTGGTATATAAACTTGTATGACTTGCTGCTCTTTTCCTCAATTTTTACATTCTTAAAATCAAAAATGTTCAACGTTAGCTATGTTTACATGCACATAATTTCACGATCGGAGTGAAATGTGTTTGGATTAAAAAACCAAAAGATAATTGGATTTTAAAGTTTATATGGCCCACAATCTATTAGTGTGATCCTGATGTGCGTTTATATGCACCTGGCTTTTTTTTCAGAATACAACCACGCACAGTTATCAAATTTCCCTTAAAAAAACACAGAAGAAGAAGTACTTCCATCTTTGCTGGGCAACAGAATATGGCAAACAAAACAGTATTGTGTGAGTTTGTTTGTCTTCTGAGTGCCCAGGCCGGACCTGCAACAGGTTCTAATTACAGTTCAAATGTTCCTGAATAAATGATAGTTATGACCTTTTTTAATGTTTCAAATAGAATTCTGATTGAGCTCGATCTGATCAAAATATTTCAATTGACGGGTTTGCATGACGCAGTTTTATTCAGGTTGTCCCTTTATTCTGATTACTTTTATCCATGTAAACATAGCTAATGCTTCTATTTGTAGTCTGTTCAGCTGTAGGAGAAGGTGTGAGCCTTATTTGCCAACTTTGCCTAGATTAGATAAGAAATTACTAAAATCAGGAAAAGGCAAAGGTGTTTTAACTAAGCAGGACACATTGTTTCAGACACCAGATATAATTTATAAATGAACCTAGGATGAAATCAGTTGCCAGGCAAACAGACCTATAATGAATCCCAGCAGTTCGGCCCAACCACCCATGCACCTCGATGCTACTGTAGCACTTCAGAGTCTGCATCAATATCTGTCCAAAGCTGCTGCTTCCCCAGATAGCTCACTAACACCAGCTCCATTCTTGTGCTTTTTGTGATGTCATCGACCCCAAATCCACACGAAGCACAGTTAACAGGCTTTGTTTTTTTCTTTTTTTCTTTAGTGCACTTTTGTACTTAATTAGTGAGCTCTGTTTTCTTATCTGTGCTTTTGTTGTTCGGAAAACAAAACACACCACTGGATCATATCTTTAAATGCTTCTCCTGGTACTTTGTTTAGACTTGGAACAGTTCCTCTCTGATGGACTGAAAGCAGAAAGTTTAAGCAAAAAGGCAAAAGAGAGGAGGGAAACCTTTCTCAAACGAATCAAGGAGGTCAAACTCAGGTATTGTTGCATTCACAGAGCATTAAACCTTCCCTGCTATCATGATTGATGCCACAAAACTTTATCAAAGATGCATGTTTTAAACCAGTAACATCGATTCACCGTCTCACCTACAGTTTCCCCCAAGAATTCAAGGACAAAGGTGAGTGTTTGTCGCCGTTTCTTTCCTTCCTCCTTCTAAGCGATGAAGCAGATGTAGATTTGCAAAAATATATATTTTTGCCTTCAGTTCAAATAAATGCCTATTTGAAACTTATGAACGCTCTAAATAGCCTGGAAAAGGAGAACCTTCTTCAGACAAGCTGCCAACACGTGACGGATTAACATAACCGCGGCACTATAACCGCGGCCCTACTACGCGTCTGTTTTCTCCAGTAGGTGGAGACGACTCGGACGAGGATGAGGAAGTTGACAGCAACAACGACGGCGCCTCTATGCAGTCAGAGCGCACAGACAAGGATGAAGACGCGTGTGAAGGTACAAACCACAGCCGCCCTGCGTACATGTCCGGAGCAGACTGGCTGAACAGGCGGCAAAAAAGTAAATAAAATGGCAGCAAAATCCACAAATCTGTGCCTGCTCCTCTGAGGAAGTGACTCTGAGTGGCACAATGAGGGAGGCATTCCAGCTGTAACTTAGCAACTTACTTGGGAAGCAATTCAGAGGCACAACCGCTGCCGCTCACTCGCCTCACTTTGCCTCCCACCTCTTCCACCGCTAAAGCATATTTTACTGCTCTTGGCCACAGTCTAGGGACTACGAATTTCTGCCGTAGCAGAACAAAAACATCCTCTCTGTTATTGAGCCACTCTAATCCAACATGCTTCCTGATAGCAATCGATGTAATACTTCATACTTATGCTGTCTAGAGAAAAGTACAAGGGAATTCCTTGTGCGATGGTGATTAGGGGACTGGGGGTTTATGGGCCTTAAGCAGCTGCCACTTTTATGGCTCCTCTTTCACACAAAGCAACTTTGACACAGCATTTGGACATTTGCATTGAAGTTGCACACGGCAAAGGAAAAGTCATATACCGATAGAAAACATGGGTGAGTGGTGTATTTATGGCCTCTGCTGTTAGTTATTATCAAATGAACAAATGCATTACGGATAAGTTTGCCTGAAGCTGTTGCTGACACAATGATTAAAAATGAAGAGGGACCATTTTTAACATATCAACACAATGAAGCTGATGGGTATGATTTGGTTGATGTTCAGATTTTTTCAATTTTAAATTTTTTGTCCTCTACAGGTGCTCAGCAGGCCCCGGCCGTGGCAGCCCAGGACTTGACATCTGTCGTTAAAGCAGGATATCTTGAGAAACGCAGGAAGGGTTGGTGCTCTTATGATTATATATAAACGACTGAATTGTGGTAGATGCTCCATTAGGCTGCACAAGGAAGTACTGTACCTTGCCAAAATATTCATTCCCTTCAAACTTTTTCACTTTTTGTCACATTAAAGTGAAAAAGTTTTAATTAGGATTTTATGTGACAGGTCAGCCTAAGGTAGAGCACAACTGTGAAGTGGATGGACTCCCTGAGTCAATACCTTTTTTTTTTCCTGCAGTTACAGCTGCAAGTCATTTTGTGTATGTCTCTACAAGCTTTGCATATCTATAGACTTATTTTTTTCCTACCATTTCTTTATGGCAAAATAGCTCCAGGTTAGTCAGAATGAATAATGAGTCTGTGTGAAGAATAAGCCCTCCTTGTCTGGCCTGTATAGATGATGTTAGATGATGGGCTAGATAGATATAGTTGATGGATTAATGTTTTTTGTGAAGATTTTAAATCTTTTAAATTATGTTTCATAGCCTTGCTCTAAACATCTGTACTAAATCAATGACCGGTCCACTCACTTCCTTGGTTTTTATGATGCTTTCTGTCCACCAATGTTCTCTGACAAAGCTCTTAGGCCTTCACAAAACAGCTGCATTTATACTCAGATTAAATTACACACATGTGGACTTCTAAATACATTAGCTGACTTCTAAAGGCAGGTGGTCACACTGCCTTTTACTTGCAAGGCAAGTTTATTTTATGGCACATTTCAGTAACAAGACAATTCAAAGTGCTGTACATAAACAGAACATCAGAAAAGAAAAGCCTATGTGAAAAGAAAGTACACTGCTGTGGAATAGTAGCAGCAGGTCAAGATGTTAGACAAGTTGGACTGCAAACTTCAACATTAACATTCAAAGGCAACTCTAAACAAGTTGGTTTTGAACCTTGATTTAAAGGAATTCAGGGTTTCAGCACTTTTACAGACTTCTGGGAGTTTGTTCCAGATAAGTGGGGCATAAAAACTAAATGCTGCTTCTCTGTGCCTGGTCCTGGTTCTGGGTATGCAGAGCAGATTTGAGCCAGAAGACCTGAGTGGTCCGGAGGGTTGATGCACTGATAACAAGTCTGTGATGTATTTAGGTGCTAAGCCATTCAGTGATTTATAGACTAACAGAAGTATTTTAAAGTCTATTCTCTGAGATACAGGAAGCCAGCGTAATGACTTTAGAACTGGGCTGATGTGCTCTACTTTCTTAGTCTTAAGCCTCCCTCATACTTGCGCGGACATGAGTCTGCGGATGTCCCCGCTAATTTTTATGACGTGTAAATAGTCACACTATAAGCTGCTCGGGGGCCAGAAGTCTTCACATCAAACTATTTTAAATGTGACACCGAGCTTGATAGACTGAGCTGCTCCAAGCAGGCGGTCACAAGGACGCGCGGCATCACAGTCCCTGTGTGATGAAAGCAAAAGAAATGGCTCTAGGTGCTCAGCTAGCTATTCAAACATGTTGATTAGCTTCCCGCACTTCGTCCCTCTGGCAGAAAGTGTGGCAAAATGTAGAAATTTGTCACAAGAAATGTAGGCGCTCGACTATGAAGGATAAAACGTCAGCGACAGTGGAGAGGAAAACCTCCAGCAGAACCAGGCAACTTCCGGCATTGATTGTAAAAATGGCGCCTGTAGTAGGGTGCCTCTCAAATGTAATGGTCCAATGTTTGGGATACTTTTAAATCGTTTAACTGCACAGAAAATGTGTTGAAGGAGTTTGCATGACACAAAATAGCATACATTAAAACGCATATATAAAATGCCATGTGCTATCCACTAAAAACACAAAGAAAGAGGCCATGTTTCATTCATGTTAATCATCTTTTTCCGCACAGATCACAGCTTTTTTGGCACCGAATGGCAGAAGAGATGGTGCGCTCTTAGCCATCACACCTTTTACTATTATGGCAGTGAAAAAGGTAAAGTCTGTCGGTCAAGACTTATTTGTCTGGATGATTTTTTTTTTGTTTGTCTGCTCAATGGTGACCACTTATGATGGCGTTTTTATGTTCTGCAACCAGACAAGCAGCAGAAAGGCGAGTTCAGCATCGATGGCTACGCAGTCAAAATTAACAGCACCTTACGGAGAGACTCGAAGAAGGACTGCTGCTTTGAAATTTCCGCTCCAGACAAGCGAGTCTATCAGGTATGGTTGTCTCACTGATGTTACGCCACAATATAAATTTGTAACATAAATGATGTACATAGTCATATCAGTCATGCAGACATTCCTCTCTGTGCAACAGTTGAACTCAACATGCATATTTGAAACATTCAAATGTGTACCGTTGTTTTAATTTATTTCTGTGTTTGCTTTCAGTTTTGTGCGTCATCAACAAAGGAAGCAGAGGAATGGGTGAAACAAATAGATTTTGTGCTGAAAGGTATGGGGATTTCTACATTTAGGGACACTAAATTATACCGTTTAAAGTCAGGGTTCATGAGAAGGCTTAGAAGTTTTCCGTAAAGATATCTATTTATGTATACGAGTGGAAATTACATTTTACCCTTAACAATCACAAAATACAAATGGATAAAAAAAAAATCATCAGAAAACAAAAACATCATTACTGTCTTAAATGTCTGTTAGTCTGGTGGTATTTGGAATCCCTAGTATTTACTGAGGTAACACTGGTTATACAAAAATTTGAGAACCACTTAAAGCATAGTATGACTGCTGAATGTTTAAAATACAGCATTGTCAACTTTGGGATGTCGTTTCCACATTTTTCAGATTTTCAGACCCATTTTAATGTCCCTTTCATAAAAGTGACACATCTAGCAACAACTGAAGACGTTTGGAGACTCTGACTTGTGCTGGCATTGAGAAGCGCTCGCAGGCAGGCCAGTCCTCACGCAGCAGAACCTCCCAGCCGCAGTTAAAGCAGCCCCCTCTGCATCTAGACGACTAATGAACCACGCATGCAGAAAGCTATTGCTTCCCAATCCACTTACAGGAAAGGCGGGGTCTGAATGTATTTTTCTAAAAAAAAAAAGTACATTTTTTTTCTTATTGTTTTGAGGTAAAAATAGTTTACCACAAATAATAGTCCCAGAGATAATGTTAAAAACCAAATTGGCCTCAATAAAATGAAACTAAAAGGCAATATATAAATGAATAAAACAAAAAGTTTTATTTGTAGTTCTCAGCATGTTTTATGTATCTTTTACTCCCACAATATTATTCATCTCTCCAGCAGTTTCCAATACAGTTACATGCTATGTGTTGTCAGCTATGTGTATCATGTGATGACATCATTTGGTGACTCGCTGAAACAGCTAATAGCTACTTTCCTTACTGAGGAGTTGGCAACAGTGTTGAGATGCACTACTAATACCAGTTAGCTTGCTACTGGGAGTTTTAACTTCATATTGTTAATCAAATGTTATAACTTTAAAGGTGAATAACAATCTACCGGCACTTGTTGCTTCCCTTTTGTCTACTTCTCTTTATATCATTATTTAGAGCTGTGGTTGCCTTGTAAATGGTTAATACCAAAGTTTCTTACCACTAAAGTTGAGCCACATATTCTCAGCGATACTTTTACTACAGTTTGAAAACCTTGGCTCTGTTTCATCAGTGGTATCTACTTTTTATTTCTTTACAATGTTAAGGTACCAAAAAACCATGAAATATTTTATTATTATCATTAAATAAACTTTTTAAAAGATTTAAATAACAGATCAACTTGTTATTAATTTGATTAGATATGACGGGCATCATCCCAGAAGAAGAAGAAGACGACGACCAGTTCATGTATGATGATGTTGGAACCGCTCCTGCTGGTGAACCGGATAGCGATATCTATGAAGAGCTGCCAGGTCTGACCTCATCAAATACCAATCTCTGTCACACTTCTTCTGGCTTTTCTAAAGACAAACAAAAACACTGATACATCAATATGGTTGTATTTCCCCCAGAGGACGAGATGCCTACCCCAGCCAATCCTCCTCCAAAAGCTAAGGTTGGACCATCGACCAAACTTCTCCCTCCTACTCCTGCGGCTGCTTCTGCTGCCCCTGCAGGTATGTTGCAAAATTTATCTGAACACAAAAGTAATAACTATCACCAATAACAGCAGATGAATGAAGCATGTAATCAAAAAATTATTTTCCCCTCTTGGTTAAAATGAAAGTTTAAAAGCTGCAGTGTAGAAGAAGTAGAAGAAGAAGAAGTGACAACAACAGAGGAAGTTGCTGTGACTAACTGAAAGTTAACACAATTCTGGAAATAACTTTGCTCGACTTGCTCAACTTCCTTTCACAACAAATTGCATGTTTAAAGCACCAGAAATAACTGGTCATAGTTCTCACAAGAAAAGAGAGTTACTAACAAAAGCAAAATGGCTACAGCTTAAATGAATAAACTGTCTAAAAAGAACAAAAATACCATTGAGAATAGTTACAAATTATTTCCTACCAAATATTTCAACATGCATGTTAGACCAGGCTAGTTTATTTGTATAGCACCGTGCATACATAATATGAAGTGCATAAAAGAGAATAGTAAAATTTCAGCATGTCCTAACAAAGAAACATGGAAATATAGTTAATGATGTTGATGATGATGATAATAATAATAATAATAATAATAATAATAATAATAATAATGCATTTAAAAAGTGCCTTTTAGAACATTGAGGAACATTGTACAGAACAATAAAGATAAAATAAAAAACAAACGCTTTTTAAATGTATAAATTGGCAGTACACTTTTGAACAGATGTGTTTTGAGTTTAGACTTGAACTGGTAGAGGGTGCCGGTATTGTAAATGTTTGGAGGGAGAGAATTACAGAGTTTGGGAGAATTTTAAGCAGATGGTGCAGATGAGATAAAAATGAGCATCAAGGATCTCAATGAAAAGCTGCACTGAACTGTTTTTAATCCTGATTTAAAGTTTCTGCTCATTTCTGGTTTTCACACTGTTCCTCTCAGATTTTAGACGCATTTCTTAAAATTTAGGTTCCAGTTCATAGAGCACAGGTTTCTTACATGCTTTGTGGTCTTGGGCTCCACTGAATCCAGTGAGCGCTGATTTTTAAGCTTTTTTGGGATAAAAAAACAACACTTCTGTGTTTTCTGCATCACGGACAAGAAAGTTCTGTCCCATCCAGTACTTGATATTGTTGACAGACTAAATTAGTTAATCTATGAGAGACTGGTTATGTGATTACACAGCATTTAAAGTTCTGTCTCCTCAGCATATACATGGCAAGAGATATTGAATAGAAGTGAGCCCAGAATGAAGCTTTGGGGAATTCCACATGTAGCCTTTCCTCATTTAGCTTCATAATCCTTTTTTAATGCTTCATTATTTTAATCCAAAAGTTAGGGCTGGGCAACGATTAAAATATTTAATCGCATAATTTGCCTGATTAATCATGATTAATCGCATTGTATTTACAAACTCCAAGAATGAATTCAAAAGTAGTGTAAAGAGCACTTTTATTTTAATGTTCTGCTGCCATATGAACAAAAGTGTTGTAACATTTGTAGCACTTATCAGTAACACATATTTAGTGTAAAGCTCAACTTAAACATGTAAAACAAAAAATAGCAATAATAATAAATTAAAGGTTATTGCCACTGACAGGGAATTCTCTTTATGGGAAAAAAATCTACCAAAAACAGGCAATTTCTGAGGAACCGCAGGGAGCAGCATTACCATTTTATGTTCAATACCAAATTTTAACTTGGCAGTGGTTACAACTAACTTGTTTCTGTCATATTCGTTGCTGGAAGAACTTTAAACTGAAATGCTTGCTAACTCGATATGCTTGCATGTTTATTTGACGTTAACACGCGTTTTTTTGTTGTTGCTTTCTCGCCTGCATATAGTGAATGGCAGGAAAAAACAGGCAAAAACACATGGATACTTTGAAGCGAGAAGCGACTTCACCGACGGCGTCGATGCAGACCCCGCTCCGCTCCGCACAAAACTTGTTCCGGCCGCCAACTCACCACCTCGCCTAAGCAAATTCCTGCGGGAAACACCGCCTTCCCCATGTCGGCTGTTTTTTTCCGGCCAGCACCTTTCTTCCTCTTTGAATCCGAGGCTGGGCTGACAGCGAGGTTATTGGCGCATTATCGCCACCTACTGTTCTGATTCAAACCCCTACACCGCAGCAACAGACCTTCACAAAATAAAAGCATGTCAGCAACATGCGTTAATGCGCGTTAAAGTAAATATCGCCGTTAATAGTCTAATGAATTAACTCGAAATTAACGCGTTAACTTGCCCAGCCCTACCAAAAGTATAATGGGATTTTTTAAAATCAAATTGGTATTGAAAGATAATGGAGATATGCAAGTCATAATAAATGGTATAAAGGTGGAAAGAGTAAATTAAAACAAAAATCTGCTGAATACATCACATTAAAATATGTTCAGGCTAAACTATCTAAGCATCTGAATTCTTAGTAAAGCAAAAACGTTGTCCGAATTATAAAGCATTACACATGCTTTACAGCTCACTGATTTTAACCATACCTGGGCTACCGTGTAGAAGTCTGGTGTAAGACCTACAGGACGTCCCTCAAACCGATATGCAGGCTGCAGAAAAGAGCAATTAGGATGGTTCTTTAGGGTGGTTATCACGACCACACTAATCCATTTTCATTCATTCTTGCTTGCTAAAATTCTCAGATCTGGTAGAATTTCAAACCGGACAGTTAATGTATAAAGCTAAAAATAAACAGCTACCATCCAGCATACAAAAACCTTTCTGTGGTGAGCGAGGGGGTATAATTACAGGGATAACCTAAATTTCAAAATCTTGTTTGCTTGAACAAACATGAATGTGCATTTTAATAAGTATTTGGACGTAGATGTGAGTAGGCACGTGTGATTGTGTATCTGTATGTTTATATGTACAGTATATTAATTTATTTGTTTACATAACTGACTTTGGAGCAGAGGCTCAAGTAAAGTAGGAAGCAGGAAGATTGTTGGTGCTAATGACTATAGAAGGGAGACTGGCTATGATTAAATAAGTTCTTCGTAACCCTTTTTATGCATAATCACTAAATTATACATATAATGAATTATGTATTCATTCAAAGATGTTAAATGACACTAAATAGTCCTGCACTGCCAAGAGAGATCTGAACCTACTCAGCACAGTGCCAGACAATCCCATCCAATCTTTATCGTTGACTGAGTTGTGATCAACTGTGTCTAACTCAGAGCTGAGATCCAGTAACACCATGGTAGAAGTTTCTGCGGCTTCTCTGTAAAGACCTTTAGTATTTATAACTTTTACCAATGCAGTACCAGTTCAAATGTGAGCCCATCTTCACCAGACCTCTCTGCGCTATTACGATGTATTCAGCAAAAAATGGTGCCAGCAGCCTGCTGTAAACCAATGAAGAATTAGCTCATAATTAGCCATAGCACTGGGAAAAGGCATGCCTCTGCGGTGGCTTGTGTTCGGTCTCCTCACCGTGCTAACTATTGGACTGCCGATTTGAGTTCAAACCTCTGATATTACCCTATTCTTTTTCTCTTTGCAAAGCCGACAAGAGCACGGACTACGCGAACTACTACCAAGGCTTGTGGGATTGCACAGGGGACCGCCCAGATGAGCTGTCCTTCAAACGTGGAGAGTCCATCTACATCCTGAGCAAGGTATGGATAAGGAAACCTTGGGTGTCAGCGATGAACGGCTGTTTTTTCCCCTGGAGAGGACGGGAGAGGGAAGAATCATATCCGAGGAAATTTTTAAACATTCAGGCTCCAAGACCATCTAAACAAAGCACTCACAAAGTTCTTACGATATGTCAGACGTGTTGCAGGCAGTGCCCGGTCCTCAGCCTGAGGTGATGCTAGGAGGTGGACATGGCTAGAAGTGTTTCTCTGTAACTTTGACGGTGGGTATGATTACATGCGTCAAAGCGGAAAACATTTTTCTTTAGTGCTGTTGGCAGAGTCTGGCTTTAGCTGGTACAAAGCATCATTCCTTGCTCCCCATCTGGACTATTTCAGCGCTCTGTCACCGCTGCCATGGCAAGGCACTGAGCAGCCCCAGCCCACACACACCTCCCATACATCTCGCTCACCTCTCTAAATAGGAATGTGTGTTCTCAGGAAACCCAGGCTTAGCGTTCGGAGCAGGTGAGGACGTGTAGTGGACGCACTATTTCCGAGGCTTGTCAGCCGGGCAAAGCCTGGGGAACTGAGTGCCTGTTCTTTACCTTTGCCCGGTAACCAAACAGGAGTCCTTTTGTGCTCGGCCGTTTTAAACGGGCACCAAATTGGATTTTGTTGATATGTTCCGCATTTGGTACAGTGATCTTGAATAAGAGGGGGAATTTCATATTTTTACAGATGGATGTCGGTCCATGTGGTTTGTTTAAAGAAAAAGTGTGAAATGTGCTCCTTCAGGACAGGCAATATTTCTTGTCTGGTTTAGTTTCTATGATGCATGGAGTCAGCTGGGAAAGACTGCTGACAACTGGCCAAGGCACTTTTAAACTTCAAGTCTGCCATCTAGTGGCTAAGCATGTAACTCTTTTATCCAGATGTGTTGTACAACGCATTGGGCAGAGTTGCGCTTAAAATACTCTTTTATTAACCAAAAATAATAGCTAATTTAATATAGGTAATTACTGTAAAAATACAATTGTATGTCAATCTTGAATTATAGGAAATGGCTGGAATAAAACCTTTTCATTGTAAAAATGGAAAAAAAGAAAAGTAAACGAATATTGTATAAAATCAAAAATAGCAAAGTAAAACAGGTAATTAAGCATATGTCTTATTCTATTTACAAAAATAGAAATGGTTAGGTTTCCATATAGAAGAGACTGAGATTTGTTTTGGATGTCACAGTGGGGAATAGAGCCTCATCCAAATTCATTTTCCATTTACTAATCGGCTATTATTGTGCCCAAAGTAGTTCTGATTTCCAGATAATGCTCGTCAACTAAATCCTGGTTTGTTGTTCTGTCTCGTTGTGTGGAAAAGGACCAAGAATCAAGTTGCTCCTTTCACTGGCTGAGAGTGCCATTAGCTGAAACCTTGGTGTTGGGGGTTGTTGGCCTGCTGCGAGGGCAATGACCATAAAACCTGTCTGGACCGCCGCAGCCAGCTGCAGCTAAAAGCTCGCTCGTCTCATTCCCTCTTCCACAAGCCTCCTTTATCCCTCTGCCGTGTCTCCCTCCCCCACTGCCCAGTAATAGGTGTGGTGTTACGAGACCCCCCCCCCGAGGTCAGGGCTTGAGAATTGACTCGCTGTACGAACATGCTGCACAGCCCATTGCTCTTTCCGTTTGCTCATATGCGCACAGCCCCCCACAAGATGTTGAATGAATAATTAACCAGCATAGCATCTAAAAACTTGATATCAGGGGCCCATTGTCACACTTCATTGTTGTTAGCTGATGCAGCTAAAGAAATTCCTGCGACGAGTAATTAAAGTACAACAGCGAGCCTTTAGTCAGCTTTGGGTGTTTGTGTTAATGTGCGCGTGTTCTCACAGGGCGTGGCGTCATTAGTCATCCACAGCTCTGTACGTTCGTTCCCTTGTTACGTCCAGCACTCGCTCAACCGTAACTTATTTGTCAGACGTCCGACTGCACAATGAGGTGTTGCTGTTTTCAAAGGCTGGAGAGTCCGGAAGTACTGACCACACACACACACACACACACACACACACACACACACACACACACACACACACACACACAGCCAAGATAAGGTGTCATTTGGATCATGCAACACAATCAAGACATTTTTTTTTTTATCCATTTTTTTCTTTCATCTATGATGCCGATAAAACAAACTGTTAGAACTGAACCATTAAGATGTATCTAACAATCTGCATGCATTACATATGGATAGATTTTATTCTGCATTTCTGATAGGAGGTTAAGCTTAACAGTAAAGACATTTTTTAATAAATTAGATTATTTCAGATCATCTGTCCTTCAATATTAGAACAACAGTTGGATTTGATTGGTATAAACATGAGACTGAACTTAATAAAGTTTTTAAATTCATGCTGAGGTGGTATATAAACCTTTTCCCTGCAAACCAAAGCCAAGATATGCCATTTGGCTATGGCTGTCTCAGCATTATAAAGTTTAGCCTGCTGAAAAACTTGACTTTAACTTTTAAAAGGTATTTTAAAGGCGTCATTTAATGTTTTCCCTTACAGCCGAACTGCCATTTAGTGGCAACGGCTGCTCTCGGCTTCAGAAGCTAGCCTGCTAGTAAGTTTAGCTTTAGCATCAATGTTGTAGCAAAAAAAATAAAAAAACAAAAAAACAGTTTAAAGCACAATACAAATCAATTTTATTTTTGTTTTGCTCCAACACTGAGACCTTCTGATACTCAAACCCTATGACAGTTCTTAACTTTTAATAAATCTATTCTACTAATTTACAATACAACAAATATAAACATCTGAACTGTATCACCTCCTCGTCCCAAACAGCAAACGAGAATAACAGCTAACTGAACCAAGTTAAATTCAAATCAAAAGGTTTGGGAACATTTTTTTTATTAAAGTAATAATACTATAAAATTTATCTTATAATTGTAATTTATAAACCAATATGCTTGTCCAAAAGTCCTTTTTATAGTATGATGGGCTAGCTTAAAGGGTTTATCACTTTTATACGAGGTCTATTATTCTCACAGCTGATTTATACAGGCTTTAAATACGCTCTTCTTTATCTAAAGAAAAAATCTAAAGCAACAATCCTGTCATTGGCTACTGCAGACTGTTGCCATTAGAAATAATGGCTCCGGCTTGTCCCTGAATTCTGTCTTTAAATTGTTGCCTCGGCCTGCCCTCCTCCTGCTCTGTCAGAACCTGAGCTCCAGCCTTGATTCATGTTCTGGAAAGACTTTGATGTGAGGTCAGACTCTTGTCCAAAAAGAGAGAGATGGTCTCAGATATCCCTTCGCTGTGTCTTCCTCTCATCTCAGCATGCTGACTGTCATTTGGAGCTGTTTCTATTGGGCTTGGGCAGATTTACGTGCGATGCACGAGGAGGGCATTTCTTGGTGGAGTGCATTAAAATGTGCGTCTGCTACCTTAAACATGACAGCACAAAGTGGGGAAGGGTGAGAACAAGCTGTGGGACTTTACTGATGGGATTTATCTTTCAGAGCCAGGAAAGAGGCTGAGCAATGCTTGGAAATATCATGTTTTCCGCCACAGAAAGCATTGGAAAATCAACCAATCCAAATGCTCCAAAGAAAGATTTAAAATGACAGTAAAGCCAGGGTAAATATCGTTGTTAGAACTCACCGCTAAAACTTGACCATCTTTGACCATATGTCAAAAAGAAATATGCAAAACAGATAATTTGACGCAAAACGGCTCAAATGGAATGTGAAAAATTGACAAATATAAACAAAAACCTACATACATTAGAGCTAACGCTGGAAGGAAAAGGACTAGAAAGACATTATAAGTCGAGCACAGATCTAGCTGAAACAAAATTAGCAACCTGAAGTGAAAGAAATAATCAAGAAGTAAATATGAAACTGAACGTAGCTATTAAAAAGGACATACAACCTTCAAAGAGATAGATTAGGTATACAGACATACTGGACAGAAAGAAGTATAATAAAAATCAAATGCAAAACTAGAGCAAAGAAAAGATGAAAAGTTTGCAAAATGAAACACAAATCCAGCAAATAGGATAACTGGTCAAACATTTCTCCCCAGATAAATCACAAGGAGAGACTTGATGGGTAAAAACTCAGCATAAAAGCTAACAAAACAAAAGCCCTTGAAGCTGTTAAGAAGTAATTTGGATCCTTTTGTGCGTGGAGCTACATCAGATCATCTTTTAGCCACTGGCTTTTATCCATCTGTGTGCCAAGGGCATTTAATTTCAATATTATAACCCGAGTTTGACAATTATATATAGAGTCCTGGGTATGATTCAACTTATAATTGCTTTTATTTCTTGCTAATGATTAATTAAACAGTTTTAAAAAATGTGAGTCATGCCCATTAATCTTTTACTCTTTGCTCCTAGGAGTACAACAACTTTGGCTGGTGGGTCGGAGAGAAGAACGGCGCGATCGGCATCGTTCCCAGAGACTACCTAATGGAGCTGTATGCTATGTAAACACGCTCTGTATTGAGCTGCTCAGACTTAAAGCAAGTCCTGCTTGATGCACTTCTCCGCTGTTTCAAATTATATGCGAATCCGGTGTTTCATCATTAGCGAGACTGATGATTATCAAAATGGCATTTTGACTGGATGCATTTTCGAGCGTTTTTTCCACACTCTTGTATTTATTTTCTGTTGAAGTTATTTGTGATGCCTTTCTAGTGTTGCTTTCCACAAAGATAATAAAAAATTCAAGCTACCACACCGGCATTTGATATTTTCATATATTAACCCTTTTCTTTAAACCACAAGGTGGCAATGTAATCCCTCAAACGCTCATAAATGACCTTTGTGACAGGAGAAAAAAAAAAAAAAAAAACCCTACTCAAGGTTCACAGATCACATTAACCACAATACATACATTGCAAGGTATATATTCACAATCCTTAGTACTATAAAATTAACCCACCCATTGCAAGAATATATAATTCCTCAGTTAAATGGCTAAAATGTGGTTATCATAATAGGATTTTTTTTCCCCCCCTTATGTTGGGCACTTCTGTCCCATGCTTCGAAGGAATCTCTTATTTAAAGCACCTGGGAGACTTTGCCGGGCAGAGGATCACAGTGGCGGCAGATGGGAGGTTGTGCCGCCTGCCTGGCTCTAACGGCTGAGGTGTGCTAATAGGACAGGCAGCCACACAGAAACCAGAGGTGCTTATCGCCCTCCGAGGGGCTGTTTGACAGCAGGCGAGGTGGCGTTAGCCGAGCAACGTCCCTCTGAGGTTACATGCATATACTGTATGTGTATTTTTTTTGTGTTATACCAAAAATGGGCCTCAGCTTTAATGCACTCGGACGACGTGGCCTTGTCAGGGGTTTTGTCAAGGTTGGAGGGGAGAGAGGAGTGGAAAATGGAAAGAGAAATGCATTCATCAACCAATAACTCACTGTATCTATTTTTCTTTTTTTCTTTTTTTCCTCCTCGCTGCTGTCTCTCTGCTTTGTTCCTGCTGAGTGATGAGCCACAGTCCTCTGTCCTCTGGGTGACATTCAAAGCCAACATAAATCCTGATTTTTATGGTATAGAGCAGCAATAAAGCTTCCCTTCTAATTGGAGATGTAATGAATTACTATAATTACTTATTGAATATACAGCAGCGGAAATAGAGAAGAATGGTTTTGTTTTTGGAATGCAGAAAACTGAAAAACTAACAAGAGATATGACATTAGATTACCATCTTTGGATTTAAACCTTTAATTATATGTAACTAATTTGTGGATTTGAATCACAGAACACACTGCCTTGCAAATTTATCCACACCCCCTGACTTTTTCACATCCTTTTACTCACCATCCACAGACTTTAATGCATTTTATTGCAGATTTTATGGGAAAGACCAACACAAAATAGCACATTATTGTGAAGTGAAAGGAATTATTTGAAACATGTGGTTTGCATTTGAATTTAGCCTGCCTGCATTAATACTTTGTAGAACCACTTTTTGCTGCATTTACAGTTGCAAGCCTTTTTGAGGTAACTACAAGCTTCGAGAATCTGGAGACTGAAATATTTGTCTATTTTTCACCCCTAAAAAAGCTTGGGCTAAGTCAGATTAGTTGGGGAACAGCAATTCTTCAAGTTTTGCAACATATTCTCAATTAGATTTAGGTCTGGACTTCAACTGGCCCCATCTTGCAAATGAATATGCTTTGATCTAAACCCTACCGTAGTAACTCTGGTAGCATGTTTTTGCTGAACCTTTGCCCCACTCACAAATGTTTTGCAAACATGTTTTGTCCAGGATATAGCTGCATCATCTTGCCATCAATTCAGACCATTATCCCTAAAGCAGGATGCTGCCAACCCCATGCTTCCCCGTTGGGGATGGTGTGTTCAGCGTGATATAAAGTGTTGGTTTTCCTCCAAACATTATGTTTTGCAAGTAGGCCAAAAAAGTAAAAAAAAAAAAAAAAAAAAATCTTATCTGACCAGACCACCTTCTTCAAAATGTTCGCTTGTAGCAAACTTTAAACAGGATGTTTTTATTCAACAATGGCTTTGCTCTTGCCACACTTTCTAAAAGGGTTCATATGTGTGCTGTGTCAATAATGCAGTGGTTCAGTCAACAGGTTCCTCAGACTTGGCTCAACTGTGGATTTCTCTGCCCCCACGAGACTCACCACGATGTTCCTTTTTGAAATTTTCCCTTAATGGTGTCATTTAGCCTGCAAGGTTAACTGAGTATCCATGTTTTTGGTCTTTCTCCGTTCAGATAGTAAAATGAACAATGCTCCGATATGTTGAAAGCACAACCTAAACCTGCTTTAAACTTGATCCCTGACCTGTTTGCTGTTCTCCAATATTGTCTAACAAAACTCAGAGGCTTTCACAGAAAAGTCAGATTTCTATTAAGATTAAATTAGAAACAGGTAAAACTGTATTTAATAATTAGGTGGGTGAATTGGATGTTATTTAGAGGTATCAAAATAAAGGAGGCAAAATACGAATGGTTGAATTTTTTATTTGTAAAAAAAAAAAAAAAATGTTGCACACCACAATCATACACTCATTTATGTTGCTCTGTCACATAACCCCACCCCCCATTTTTGTCACATTACAATGTGTGGTTGTAATGTGATGAAGGGGGATGAATACTTTTGCAAAACGTTGTCTTGCCTGCTGAAATAGGGCCAGCAGCTGCCCTTCTGAGCCCTACGTTTTAAATATTTAGCAACGGGTCAGGTAGTCGGTGGCAAACAAGGCTAAAAGCTGCCTCTCATCTTTAAGTGCCAATAAAAAGATGTCCTTAATGGATGTCAACTTCACCCCCCTTGTTAGTTCTGGACAGACACGTCTTCAATATATACAGGCACTTTTAATGCAACCTAACATCAAGATATAATGTTTAAAGGATAAATGCCACCATGCCGTTAATCTTCCAGAGCAGTAAATAACACTAACGATGCCAGGATATCACTAATTAATACTTTTTACCATAAAGACACACCTTTGCGGGCCAAATGCATATATGAACAGAGCTGTTGGGGAATAATAAATTAAATTTAGCCAGTAAAGGAAGGGTATCTCAGACGTCTTATTTTCACAGCTCAGATAAATCAATTATAACTCATTCAAACTGTAAAATACATAATTAGTGCAACAAGGAATTGGGTTGCAACTAATGCCCCGACCATATCGGTGCGCTCATGGTTGCTGACTATTATCGGGCACTGGGTGAGAGGGCTGAAGGTTGATCTATGCCCAACCCTCCTTGAGACGTCATCCGGATCACATTGTCAGCTGTTGGATCCGTCTCTCTGAGCAGCTCTCGGCGCAGCTTTGTGGGGACTTTGTCAGGAATACCTCAGTCTTATTTATGTGACAACTCCAAGCTTTTTGCAGGATATGTATCATACCTCCCAGATAATGCTCTATATGTCAGCGTTCAATTAAAGCCAACCCCCCCCTCCCATCCCCATCTTGGTCTAAGTCTTAAAATCTAAAACGGACGCTTTTTAACTGCAAGTCACTCTTAATAGAGGTCAGTTTCTCTTAACATAACTCACCGCCAACTGATAAAGTACAGTTTCTGCGGCTGGTTTATGACATTTTCAAAGACGTGGCGCATTTGAAGTAAAGGCTAACAGCAGTCATGGCATACAGGGCCTTGCAGAAGTATCCATACATTATTTTATCACGTTACCACCACAAACCGCAATGTATTTTATTGGGATTTTGTGTGATTGACCAACACAAAAATGATATAATTTTGAAGCGGAAAGAAAAGTATGCTTGAGTTCCATTTTTCTTTCTATGTTTGAATTTATATAAAAAGTTTTAATCAGTTATACACTCGCAAAACTGGACTTTGCATAAGAGTGGCTAGAAGAAAGCCATTAATAAAGAAAACAAATCAAAACAAAAGACTGTCCATTCCTACAGTAAAAAAGATGGATGGTGGCAGCATCATGCTGTGGGAATAATCTTTATTAACAAAACCCCAAAACATGAAAAAAATCTTCAATGACTTTAATGAGCTTTTATCTGTTATATGCATTGATTATGACTGTTTAATAATTGTGGGAGATTTCAACATCCATGTTGACAAGGCAAAAGACAGAGATGCAACAAAAGCTGTGATATACTTGATAACTGTGGTTTGACTCCACATATCAAACAAGCAATGCAGACTCGTGGACACACTCTAGACTTGATTATCAGCAAGAGTGTAAAAATTTCCAACTTCTCTGTAATTGATGTCGCCCTGTCGGATCATTTCTCTGTCATCTTTGAAAGTACAATCTCCGTCGACTCACTTAGCAAAACAGATATTGTAACAAAATGTTATTTTACAGACAACACTACTGAAACCTTTAATCAAGTCTATTCCTCCACCTCATTTCAATGCTATAACACAATAGTTAGTAGATAATTTCCTTTCTAAGATTTCAGACATTATCAATTCCATTGCTCCCATTAAAGTGAAGGTTGTCTCTGGTAGGAAGAAATCTCCATGGAGAAATGCTCCATTAATGAGATTTGAAAGAAAACTTTGTTGTAGGGCTGAACGTAAATGGCGTAAAATCCGACTTCACGTTTATTATAAAATCTACAAAGAGAGGCTGCAAAGCCATCACTCTTCACTAAAACAAAGTTCTTTGTGGAAATTCTGAACAAAATCATCAACAATGCTCACGTTTTATTCACAGTTGAAAGACTCACAAACCCTCCTGTTATTGTACTACCGGAGCTCCACTCTACCAGGGCCTGCAATGAATTTGCCAACTTCTTTGCAGAGCAAAGAAAAATATTAGAGGGTTAATCTGCACATGCAAACCAAATTCTGTACCAAAGTTGTGCTCAAACATAAGAAATGTAGAGAAAATGGCTACATTTCAACCACTCAAATGTAAAAGCTTAGAAGAAATTATAAATCAGTTAAGCTCCTCCTCCTCCTGCTGCCTTGATATCCTACCTACAGCCTTCCTTAACACAGTTCAGCCTGTCCTTGCATCTGACCTGATCCAAATAGTAAATTCATCGCTCTCATCTGGTATTTTACCCCAAGCTTTAAAACAGCAATTATTAAACCACTCATAAAAAAGACCAGTCTGGACAAATCACATCTGCAGAATTATAGGCCAATCTCCAACCTGCCATTTATCAGTAAACTTATTGAAAAAGCTGGGTTTCTACAGTTAAACAGCTCCTTTGATGTTTCTCAGTCCGGTTTCCGTGCTCACCACAGTTCTGAGACCGCCCTCGTCAAAGTGTTCAGTGACATCCACATAAATACAGAACCATGGTGCTAATACTGTTGGACCTTAGTGCAGAATTTCACACTGTTGACCATGATATATTATTAAAGCGACTGGAGAGCTGGGTCGGACTCTCTGGTACAGCCCTCAATTGGTTCAAATCCTACCTAAAGAACAGGGATCTCTTTGTATCAATAGGTCTTTGTGTCAATTTCCTTTTTTTATGGGACAGGCGTTAATAAGCCGTGTGCTTATTTTTTCAGATACTAACTGAATTTTCTGTCTGTGGTGATTTTGTTTCTTTTTCAGTGGTGTACTTATGTATCTGAAATAAATCATTCATTCTTAGGTAACTTCTCATCAATGTGGACAAAAGTCACATGTGGGGTACCCAGGTTCAATCCTGGGACCCCTCCTACTCCTACGAGCTGAGGTTATAACAATAACCTTTTGCACATCCTGAGAGGTTGACTCTGTTTTTAATATTTGTAACTTGTTATTGTTTTGATTACTTAAATTTTCTAACTATTTTACTGTTTTTAACTATCTTGTTTGTTTACAGTTATTTTCGGTTGTATGTGTACAGCACTTTGTTGACCTTTGTTCTTGTAAAATGCTTTATAAATAAATATAGTATGGTATAACAAGAAACATGATTAGTTACCATAACTACGCAGATGATACACAGCTCTACATTACAATGTCACCAGGTGACTCTGAACCCATCCATGCACTGAATGGAGGCTTAGAACAAATCTATGAATGTATGTGCTGAAACTTTCTCCAGCTGAACAGAAATAAAACTGAAGTTATTATCTTTGGACCTAAAGAGAAACAAAAGGGAGTCAGTACGCAGCTTCAGTTATTACAACTACAAACTAGTGATCAGGCCTGAAATATGGATGTAGTGATGGACTCAGACCTGAACCTTCGAGGACATAAAGACAGTCAACAAGGTTGACCTTCTACCACCTGAATAACAAGTCCAGGATTAAAGGACTGATGTCCCAATGAGATCTAGAGAAACTCATCCATGCGTTTGTCTTTAGTCCCATTGATTACTGCAATGGTGTTTTCACAGGTCTGCCCAAAACAAATCAGTTAGACAACTGCTGCTGATCGTGTTCTCACTAAAACCAGGAAGACAGCACATCACCCCAGTTCTAAAGTCCTTACACTGGCTCCCTGTAGCTCAGAGAATAGACTTTAAAATACTTCTGTTAGTTTCTAAATCACTGAACGGCTTAGCACCAAAATACATTAAAGACAGTTGTTGCTGTACCAACCCTCCAGACCACTCAGATCTTGTAAACAAGGATAAGCAGTATTCAGCTTCTATGCTCCACAAAAGTGGAACAAACTTTCAGAAAACTACAAATCACCCGAAACACTAAGTTCCTTTAAATCAAGATTGAAAACCCACCTGTTTAGAGCTGCTTTCGGCTCATAAAAACAGGACCACTGACCAACTTATTTGATGTGTATTGATGTTTTCACTTGATAAAATGTAATGTTTGTTACTGGTCTCAAAACCAGAGACAGTTTCCAGGTGTTTATGATGTTTTAATGATGTAAAGCACTTTGAACTGCCTTGCTGCTGAAATGCTATACAAGTAAACTGGACTTGACTTTTGTGCAGGGACTGCGAAGCTGTTTAGAGGCGAAGGGGAAGATGGATGAAGCTAAATACAAGAGTACTGGGAGCCAACCTGTTAGAGGATGAAAAAAACTAGAGACCGGGATGGGAGTTCACCTTCGAGTAGGTCAGCCACACTAATCATACTTTCAGAGTTACAATGGAGCAGGTTAGATCGAGGTGCCCAAAGTGCGGCCTGCAGGCCAGTTCTAGCCCTCTGGAAAATGTTGCCTGCCGGCACTGGGGACTGATGCACATGGATAATACACATAACAATGCAAAGTGTTTGCCTTCATTACCCGTGTTTTATGCTTTTACTTCAGGTTGTTATTAAGACCCCAAGCATGCGACTTCGACCAAAAGCAGAGTTGGGTGCATTCATTCATTAAATTTAGGTAAATACAGCAAGAGATTTTTTTTAGGCAAGAATGAAACCTATTCCTTTATTCTTTCTTAAAAGACCAGAAAAAAGAAAAAAAAAAGAAAAACGATTCTAGGCGGAGACAATAGAAAACAATAAAATGTCTTGATTGGACTGTATTTTATTGAGGCTAATGTGCAAGATCCTTTTTTATGTTTTGGATGTATGACTTTTCTGCAAAAATCAGCCAACTTTGATAGGATGTTTTCTCATTTACTATGGTGCTAATCAGTTGATGAGTAACTTGTAACTATGACCTGTGGTTGACATGCCATATTATCAGTGACTGCTCTCCACTAATGGTCCTATTGAAAAAGAAAATGGTACGCTTAGCTTGTACTTTTATGAGTCTACAGTTAGAGACACATGGGGCTTAAGAGTATCAAAGTCAGTTTTCTAGCCTTGTCAGCCAGAATACCACCTTAACGCCCATTGCACCCCAGCTGGTCCCTAATGAAGCTGTTACTGCTGCCGGTAGGCTGGTAATTTCTCTCACATACTCTCCTGTATACATCACCGCTGTGGACAGGGCTCGCGTTCCAGCGTGTGAGGCTGGCAGCCAAAGCTGTCAGGAGGACCAGAGCTACACCCTGACAAGTGAGTTGAGATAAATCAGGCTTATCAAAGTGAAAGGTGTTGGTTCACCTGCCATAAACATCGCCCACATCTCACTCCTGCTCCATCTCTTTGCAGATTATTTACAAGTATGCGGTCCTCACCACCTGCCCCCCACGTTTACCCTCTTGTTGTGGCTCTGATAGCAGGTCAGCGATCTGCAGCTGATTTACAGTACTAGTTAGTGATGTGAGTAATGATCCAGGATGCTTTGGGAGGACAGCTTGTAATCAGCGGAGGACAGAGATGCACGTGAAGCTCTAACTGTAATTACAACCCTCTGCAGTCCTCACACCTCAGCTGCAGCTGAGTGGCAGTCATTCCTGTGCAAACCAATCTGCCTCGTCTCCTCTTACTTTGCCTCTTTCGCTTCCCGAAGTTCTGTGCTTCTAGTTTCCTCTGGCATCTCTGTCGCAGCTCTTTATATAGATGATTCCTGTAGGACAGCCTCTTGGAGGATGTAAAGGTGTGAAGGCAGAGCAGCCCAGGTTAACTGAATCCCTGGAAGAAGATGTTGTTGCCATCGTCCCCCTCGGTGTCAGCTTCAGCATGTGTCCAGGTTCAAGTTAATGTGAGTTGATTTATTGCGGAGCTGCTAATCACGTCAAAGTGGCCTAAGCACGACATGACTCCAGCGGACGCCAAGATTTTGTCAGATTTTCACTGACATCCTAAAGATTGGATGAGGAGAATGGTATTTGAAAATAAAAAGATGTCAATTTCTTAACTTGTTTCCAGTGACAAATATACAGCATTACATATTTGTGAGTGATAAAAACATCGCACATTTTCTGCTTTGGTATTTGTAAAACAGCATCTCGAATGCGATTCTTCTCTGACACGGTTAGATGTTGTTGCCACAGTTTTGAGGAGTACCTCTGTCTTGTCAGCCTGATACGAAGAACTTTTTTCTCATCTCTTTAACATTTCTGTACCTGTTGTATGTGGCTGAGCCGAGGGAAACAGAGACCGGAACCAAAAGCAGGTGCGAACTGTTCACATCTGTTGGACCTGATGGATGCAGTGCTAGTTTTAAACGATTAGCATACAGGCAGTTGCCCAGGGCGGCATTACAAAGGGGGGGCGGTCAAGAACTAGAACGAAAATCTTTTGTATTGCATTCTACGTATGTGTCAGCGGGGAGTAGGTGCCAACCTGCTTACTGCTGATTATAGTGACGCTAGGATGCATGCTTTGGGTGCTACCTCGCTGCCTTTTGTCCAGTGTAACGAAGACCCGGTTCGTTACTATGAAGCAGACACATAGCTCTTACCTGAAACCCTGGAACATGCACATAGCACTTTGGATAGCACACTGCACTTAAAAAGGATACGGAAACTGAGGACCTGAAAACTGCTTGACCTTCCATTTTTTTTATCGCAGTCTCCATTGGGGCGTGGGTTCGAGTCCCACTCCTGACACCAAATGTCGACACTATTCCACCGTTTGGATCAGTGCGGTCAGGTTGGCACGAGCGGGGGAATAAACAGGGTTGGTACCAATGAACAAAAAAATGGAAGGTCAAGCATTTTTGAGGTCCTCAATTTCCGTGTCCTTTTTATTTTCAACTCAAAAAGTCCAAAAAAAGTGCAAGTGCATTCAAAAGTGCATGGAGGTTAAGCAATTAAAGTTTTAAGGGTTTTTACCTAGTAGCAGCAGAACCACAGGTTACATTCCAAACTCCACTCGATCCAACTCTCTCATGAATGAACAAGATGGCGTTTTAAAGGGGCCACGCCCAACTAGGTAAAAACCACTTAAAACAACTAGGGGTGTACAAATATTAGTTCTTTAAAAACTAATGTAAAATTCCTCCAAAAAACCCACCAATAATTATGTAGAAATATACCCACTAATTAAATAGACAAAATCCTAAATCAAACACAATTACAATAAATAATTCTCCAGAAATTCTAAAAACCAGTAAACAACTCCCCCCTGCCTTCTTTGTTCTTGGTCTGGCCCAGAAGGTTTCAAATAGGTGTATGGTCTCTGGGGAATCCTTTTTGCCAGACACAAGAAGAAGGTTAGAAAAAAAAATACATTACACCACTCTAAAACCCTTTAAAACATACCACATACACTACACACTGACACTTAAAAGATATTACCAAAATCACATTCATCATTCTTATTTCTACAGCCTGGAGCCCTGGTGATGTGCAAATTAGTAAAAACTTTAAAGTGCAGTGTGCCATCCAAAGTGCTATGTGCATGTTCCAGCGTTTCAGGTAAGAGCTATGCGTCTACTTCACAGTAACGAACCGGGTCTTCGTTACATCCAGTCACAGATAATTTCCTGCAATCAGCTAGTTGTGGGGTGGCAGAAGTAGAGGCCTGCCCAGGGCGTTGCACATGCTTGAACCACCACTGGATGGTTTGTTTCCACATCTACTTGGAGCAATCTGCTTCATGAATCCATTGCAAAAAGGAACCAGATGCATGAAAAAGACTGGCAAATATTGCAGTTTTTTTTTTATTTACCTCCCTCAGTGTCTTTAACTTCTCTGCTATTAGCTGCTTTTTTAGGCTGAGGCACTAAATTCATACTAATCCTTGTTGCCTGATGTCAAAAAGGAGGTGTGGCGTATGACGGTAAAGGGAAATTACTGACCAATTTGTGTACTTGCTACAAATAATACCACACAGAATAATAAGCTAAGAGAAGTATTTAGGATATGAAAAAAAGTGATGCAATTTTACTTTTACTAATTTCATTCTAATATAACAGATTAATCAAAATTGGTGTCAAAAAACAAACAAAAAACTATTAACATCTCTCTGACGCTTGAGCTTTTCTGCTTTCCATGTAACTTCAGCTTGAAATGTTTTAATTTCCTAAAAGCATAAAGCTGCACAGATGTTTTTAAGGGATTGGAATCTGTGCACATGTGTTTTGATCAGATGTTAATTCAACTTGTGTTGCTGAAATATCCATATGCATGTCCCGGTAGTCGCAGATCCATATCCTCACTCAAAATGATAATATTTAGTCCATACATTAGACACGTCAATATCAGTTGGTTTAATCTGAGTCATTTGTATATGCAGACACTGAGATATTGAACCGTCTGAAAAACAAATCCAAGTCGGTCACTGGATCTACAGCAGGGAGGAGAAAATTTAGGCTCATAATAATAATAAAAGAAATCCTCCTCATCTCTTATTTCACTCAGCCATTTTTATGTTATTTTTTTCCCCAATTTTATTTTCTACCTCATTGTAGCCGTGAGATGCCTGCTGATTTACACACGCTGGCAGGGAGGCTCAGAGGCCCCTGGAGATGGTGCCCTGAACACCTCCACTTCACGCCTTTGTTTTTCAGCTCCTCCGTTGTCTTCACAGTGCCATCGCTGGCAGTGTCGCCGTTCCCTGTCTGACCAGAGAGCTCCGCTTCTACACATTGCTCATCCCTAACAAGACGGGAGTCTAGAGGGACTTGATCCTGGGCGTGACGATCCCCAGAGCCAAGACACAAATTCATGTGCTCTCAGGAAACACATATGTGCATATATATCATACCTATGTCTGTTTTTTTTTTTGCTATGCTGTATACAAGATGTAATGAAATCAGTGTGGATGTTTTTAAAAATCGAATACTTGCTCCAATATTTACTCTGATACACCTAAATCAAATGGACTGCAACCAGTCACCGTCAGAAGTTACCTGATTAATTATGCCGTTTACTTGTAATTTAATCACAGCATGAATCCAGTTATTTTGCAAAGAAATAATAGGAAAACATCCATCTGTAGATGTTCAAAGTTGATTAAATCAAATGTTTTGTAGCTATGAGTGTAGCAAAAGGTAGACTCAGATGGGATGAACGTGGCCCTTTTCAGATTTCGTTTGTATAAGAAAAGGCCAAACCGTGTTGTGATTTTTTTGTGTACTTCACAATGACAAACCACCATGTGTTTATCTGTTAGGTGACATCCAGCTACTTAGAAGTTGGTCTTTCTTACTATTAGACCTTTATTATTAGAGGTGGTCTGATTAAGACACAAGTTCTCATTTACAAGAAAGAAAGAAAAAAAAAGAAAATCTTTGCAAGGCACTTATATAAAAACTACTTTTTTAACCTAAAATTGAAATCATTTGTTAAAATACAAAAGGATACAGCATAATACAGGCATATTTTTCTCAACACGTGGCCCACCTTGCTCATCCGTCTACTTTAATGCACCCATTTCAAAGGAAATATCTTTCCATACCATATTATGTCAGTAAATTACAAAAGGGTAATCTCATCTTTTTTCCCCCCCTCAGGCTCAGAGATGCTGCTTTAATGCTGATCTGCTCCACCTGAAGGAGATGAGGAGCTGTTGCTCTCCTTGGTTTAGTGATCCTACTCCTTCCCGGTGATTGCTACACCCCCGCCACCCGAGGTGATTCCACAGGGAGGAATATAGCTATAGTTACACGACTGAGGACAGGTAGGGCTGCCAGGTTTGATGAATGACTGATGTGTCATTTTATGTCAGCTCATTGCCATCTGTGACGATCCAGAGACAAAGAAAATGTTTCAGCCCTGTAGAACAGATTTTTTAGAAATAATTTTCCTTTTCATCAGATAGAGGCGAGTATGAGGGCGCCACAGGATTTCAAACAGGATTTTGAACCTAAAGTATTTCTGTGGGTTTCAGTAGATCGTTTTTGAGTATGTTTGTGTGAAATAAAATTGCTTGTGTATTTCTGCGCGTTTCTTTCGGCGGCTGCCCTGCTGTACAATAATTCTCGCTGTCCCATTATCATATAAACATACTGCTGGTGCATTGTTGTTAAAGGATCTCTTTGGCTCTCGTCGCCTCTCTGTTACCAGTGCAGCTTGGTTTTGTCTGATATCGACTCATCTGGGTTCTGCCGACTTGCAGTCAAAGAGATTTAATATCTTAAATTGTGCTGAGCCGCTATTGCTACTAATGGATTCTGTATAATGCGGCACTTAAAATGCATGAGCAGCCGCTGATTTATCTGTAATTTGCCTCCACTGGAGCATGTCTGCCTCAGTAGTACACTCGTTGGTTTTTCAGCTCTCCACAGAAAACTTTATTGGGATTTTATGTTGTTAAATCTCTGACTCGGTCCAACATAAAGATTGACTTTTATTTTTTGTGACTCTGTAGAGAAGAAAGTCCAGCGAAGGAGGTTGACACAGATATGAAATAGGTTTAGTTAGAGGTAGAATCACTTACTGTTGGGGTCTGAGGCAGCTGTGTTTCTCTCAGAGAGGGCTCATCTCCCTGTTCAATATTTTACCTTTTTTTTTTTCTGATGAACTGACTGAATCAGGATGTTTTCCCTTCTCCTGAACCTCAGACGACATGAATCAGAGCATTTGTACACCAGGACCAGGCCGAGCTGTTTTTGGAAAGCTGATGGTTTTACGGCAGAATAGCTCTGCTGACAGATTACAGTAGCCTGAATGTTAATGTACCAGAGTCACAGACCATTAAAAGAGGAGTCAATATTCCCAACCCAACTGTTACAATGTTGAAATATTTAAACGTTTCAATCCACGCGCCGGCTGAGAAGCCTTCCCTGTTATCAGTAACCGGCAACAACTGAAAAACCCCAAAACAAAACTTTTTACCCTTGCAGATTTCTCCTGTTTTTGCTTTTTTTTTTGCCTAATTCAAATGTTTCAGATCATCAGACAGATTTTCATTTAAACAAAAAAGCAGTTCTGAGATGATGTTTTTCTTCATTGAGGGGATAAGCTATTCAAACCAACTTGGCCTGATGTGAAAAGGTAATTGGCCCCTTAATCTAATAACTGGTTGTGCCATCCTGGGGAAGTATTTTGGCCTAGTCTTCTGTAGAAAATGGTTTTAATTCAGCCACACTGGAGGATTTGCAAGCTTATCTGGCCTGTTTAAACTCACGTTGCCTGTGCTTTGACTAGGCCACTCTTATAACTTTGTTGTGAGACGGATCTTTATGTTCAGCAGTGATTCTATCCTTGGACCTCTCCGATGAATCTCTTTTTTTACCCAGTTTCATTCTTACTATTGAATCATGGACCCTGACCTTACCTGAGGCAACTGGTGTCTGCACTATTTTAGATGTTGTCCTGGTTTCTTTTGTGTCCTCCTGGATGAGCTATTGATGTGCTTTTGGTGTAATTCTGTTCTGGGATTTTTCTCCTTGTGAGTTATGGTTCCCACAGTGGTTGACTTTAGTCCTGAACTTTGTTTCTCATCTGTTGTTGAACAACAGGGCATTACGTGTTTCCTTTTAGCCTACTTCATGTTGTCAGACAGTTTCTGTTTAAGTGATTTCTTCATCGTTGGGTCTGGCTTAATCAGGCCTGGGTTGAACTACTTTTAAAATCAGTTTACTCATGATTTATCAAGATGGATTCTTGTGTGTTTGTGAACGCACAAATATCGTGAGAATTCTTCTTCAGTGTGGGGTTAGTATGGTCTCCTGTTGCATTTGTGTGTGCTCTCCAGGTACTCTGACTTCCTTCCTGACTCCAAAACCATACAAGTTCAGCTAACTGGCCAGAATACATTTTCCTTAGGTGTTAGAGTGTGAGTGCAGGGTTGTTAGTCCTGAGTGTCTCTGTGTTGATCTGGACCGACGGCTTGTCTGGGAAATAGGCACCGCAGCCCTGCACGGATTGGGCCGGTATAGAGAATTGATGGATGGGCTTATGTGATGGTTTAAGACGTTTGTACAATATTGTATCAACCTCTGAGGATGGGTTGTTAGCTGATGTTCAAAGTCACTGGATTTCACAATAGCAGAGTTGGCTCAAAAATACCCATGATGTTCAGGTTTTAACTTGTAGAGTGAAAATGCTTCCCTTATTACAACATCCTGAAATAAAAAAGTTTTTTTTTTAACCACTTCTGCTTAATTACCCTTTTCGAAAAATGCTCAGTTAAGGGTCAAATACTTTTGTTGCTGATGAAACAGCAAACGCTAAATGCATTTTATCTTTAGAAACAAACTCAAAATATTATTCACTCTTCTTTTTCTTCTTTTCCCACCACACTGGAAGTGGGAAGAAGCTCTTAGTGTTCTTAAAGTTTCAGTAATTCTGCTGGAATTACCATATATTGGATTTTTTTAATGCAGTGATAAAGTTTTTGCAAGTTAGCCTAAAAATACATTTAAGTGTGTTGTAGATTTTTCAATGTTACAGTTAAACCAGTAGAAACACGAATGTAACACATTTAAATGGGTACAACTATCAGTCTGTTCAAATTAAGCAAGAAGCTAATCTCTTATTGAATATTCAGATAAAACAACTGTCTGCAGCCCTCAATCAAGGATATATCAGATTTTTTATTTATTTTTTTACATTGTGTAACCTTACCGCTCCAAAATTCAAGTAAAGACGATGCATGTATGTTTTACAATAACAAATGTGGACGCACACATCCATGACCACATGCCTTTAGAATAGGCAGGCCACCTGCACCTCTTCCTCATAATACAAGCCAGTCCTGAATTTATAATGAATCCCTCAGGTGCTGCACAGAGAAACAGCTAATCTAATTAGCCGTGCAGAAATGTCAGCCTGCCTTCACTTAGTGGTCATTACCTCTGCATAAGCATGGCCGTGCTAACTTATATGGGATCTGTTGAAACTCAGACACATGCACGGTAACAGAAGTGGCTGCAAGGAAAAGGCTCAAACTAACACAAAGCGAGGGAGACATATTAAAGAAGCGGCCTGTCAGCGCAGCTGGCGTTTTGCTCAGCAGAGAGCAATGTTCCCTGTCTTGCTGGTGGCCTTCTCAGACAGGACAGAGTCCACTGGGAGTCCACAGGACCTCCTACCTGTCACCCACCTGACAGGGGGGGTCTGTGATGAAACTCTGCTGAGACCCTATTAAGCATGTCATCCTGCTAAGCACTGCAGTGGCCACCGGATGACAAGCTTCCCACGCCGGGGGCCCATACAGTGGCATCGGGCTATCAGTGCTTGAGATGTCATACTGCTGTCTTCACATGTTGGGACACTTTCAGGGTACAAACTAACACATGAGTGATGTTTCTGACAAAACTAGTTTATGAAGCAACACCACACAGTTACAGCACACGGTCATGAACAGATAAATGTACAACCCATGACAACACTGCCACCTTCAGGCGCAATACTGCTACTGTCCTGATATGCAAGCAGGCCATCATCACACTCCAACACCAAACTGGATAATCTAATTGTATTGTCTTACAAAAGCAATCAGATCTCTTGAGCCTTTTCACATTTTGTCTCTTTCGGTTACAAAGTTAAATGTTTTGTTTGATTTTTATAGGACGGATCAAACCAAAGTAGAATGATCGCTCCACATTTAGGAAGTAGGAAGAAAAAGAACGATGGTCTTAAAAATGCTCCACAAATGAGAATCTGAAGAGTGTGGCCTGCATACTTATTCACTCACACTTTATAGAACAACCTTTTGCTGCAGGTCTTTTTGGGGTATGTCTCCACCAGCTTTGCACTTGTCCACACTGCTATTTTTAGCCACTTTCCTTTCCAAAATAGCTTAAGCTCATTCGAGTTGGATGAATAGGATTTGTGGATATTGAGATTCAAGTCCTGCAACAGCTTCTCAATTGCATTTAGGTTGGTTCTTTGACAAGGCCGCTTTAACTGGCCCACTGCATGTTGTTTTATAGCCTAACCTTGCTTTGAACAGTTACTTGCTTTGGATCTTATTTAGGAGCATTGGAGTAAATAGGAGTAAATACAATCCCAGGCTTCATTCACCTTAGATTTTATTTGTAAAAAAATGTTAAAAACTATTTCTTTTGTATTCATTTCACAATTTTGTGATTTCGTTGACATGAAATCTCAACGAGATCCGCCGAGGCCTCACATTACAACATGAGACACTGTGAAAAGGTTGAAGGAGTGTAAATACTTTTGCATTCCTTACACAGCACATGAATTTAGGAATTTCTGAAATTAAATTAATCACTGATTTTTTTGAACAGGTTTAAAAATTAGGGCAATAAAATACCACAAAAGTGAAAAGGGGTTTGCAGGCTAGCATACAAGGTAACATTTATTTTTTTAATTTTAGGTCACAACACGTCCAGGGGTCTGGATGTGAATCAAGTAAGTACACTCAAGCTTGTATTCAGCAGTTTTCAGTTTTCACGCAGAACCCGACGAGCAACTGAGCAGTTCCTCTTGGCAGGCCCCCCTCAGATCAAGTGTGGCTGCGCTCTTCGATTTGCTTAATGGCGAGACTTTATTCTTGTGCCTTGGGTCTCTACAGTCTGAGCTGCAATAACACAACAAACGGCAGAGTTTATTACTGCTCAATCAGGCAGTGTGTCTTAATTTGTTTCTTTTTTGTATGCTATATTGCTGCTAATGCTTAGTAGGTTTATGCAAGAGCAGTTTTTCCATCTGGACTTCCCTAACGAGGCTGTGGGAAATACAGTATTACATTACCTATCTGAGTCAGAGTCACAGGACACGCTGAGGTCCCTCTGCAGGTCCTCCTCTGAGTGAAATCTCCTCAAGCCGCTGCTCTGGACAGCCTGGGCCACGGAGAAGCTGGTCTTTCCGGCAACACAGGCCTCTATTTTGGAAACGCTCAGCTGGGACTGAAGGAAAAGGTGCAGGCAGCTGTCGGACAGCACCAGATTGCTTTGGAGGATTCTGAGAAATTGAGCAAATAAACAAATGAGGAGCTTCCACATGTGGCATGGCGTGCCGCCCGGGGATGTGAAAACAGCAGTCCTGTGGTCTGGCGCCGGTGGAAACCAGTGCATACCAGTTGGGTTATGTGAAGCGGTGCGTCAGAATTATAAGTGTAGCGCCAGGAGAGGTTGTTCTTACTGTTCCAAAAACTTCTGGAGCCCTTTCATCCGATCTGCAACCTGCTGGCCGTTGTTCAGACTGAAAAAGGGGTTTTTGGGTGGAAGCTGTGGTAGCTGTATCCTACAATACATGCAAACAGGAGGAGACACATTTAGCAAATCAAGTGTAACACGGCAATGAAAATCTCTTTCTTAATACGATTTTGGAGTCAGGCTAACCCTCCATCTGATCTACGAAACTTTGTTGTATGTACCTTGTATGTATAATGACAGATAAAGCCCCTTATCCTTATTTATCAAATGCCATCACATTTACTTACATTAGGAGGGAATTTGCCTGCAGTTTCTGCCTGAGCCACACAAACTCACTGTACCTTCTCCTCACTCTCGAGGTCTTTTTGGTGAAGAACACGCTGTTGGTCTGAAAACAGACCAATAACACAGTTACTACAATCAAAATAACTAAGAGAACTGATCTTCTCTACCGTCATACTCACGTGCAAACAGATCTCATAGTCTATGTAGGCATGCCAGAAGTCATTCTTTTGTATCCGCGGGTCTCGCACCCAGACACTGATGACCTGCTGCATGGAGAAGGCAGGAGAGACGCTGAACTGAATGAACCGTGTTGTGAAACAAAGAGGAAGGTTTTTAAGAGTAGACAGAGGAAGTGCTATGACAAGCCAACGAAAAAAAAGAGAGGTGGGGAGGAAATTCCCACAATTGTCCTTTTTCTTTTGCCTCAGGCACAAAAAAGTTATTTTTTGCTGTTTATAGGCACTGGATTTAACCTGTTACTAAATTTCTTATCAAAACATGTTTTGAAGGAAACCTACCTGATTCCTAGCACTTTCAGTTTCTTCTCTCATAATCCAGAACGAAGACGGAACTTAAAAGTCAGTAACTTTAATGCAGACTGATAATGCTGTACGCAGCGTTGTGCCTTTTATTTCCACTTTTACTGCCTTTAGGAGCAAAGGTTTTCAAACAAAGTCACAAGACAAACACGTCTTCCCCGAACTGTCAAGTAAAATCTATAAAACACTACTGTATGTACAGCCTCTCACGGGGTCTTGAAAAAGCAATCGTTCGACCTTTTTGCCACGTCACAGTATTTTAAAGGGATATTATGTGATAGTCCAACACAAATTATGGCTTTGGATACACCATTTTAACACAATCTAAACATGCTTTAAACTAAACAAGTCAACTGTACCTCTGGCTGTATGTTTAGGGGATGGAGGACCTCCCACCCCAGGAAAGTCTATTTGCAGTGGGACGGTTTTGCTCCTTACACCTTTCTTTCCATTCTGACCAGCTTCCCTGTCTCTGCTGACAGCATGATGCTGCCAAATGGTATGCCAAATCATGTGTTGGTTTCCCTCCATACATCGCTTTTTGCACGGAGGCCAAAAAGGTGTCTTTTGAGCTTACTGTATATCCTCTGGGATATGCCGTGTCCCCAATACATTTTGATTCTCGATAATTTTATTTGAAGCCCAGATGAGTAGATTACACGACCCAGGGTTGTCCCGTCAGAAGATCATCCCACCTGAGCAGTGGATCTCTGCAGCTCCTCCAGTGTCACTGTGGGCCTCCTTCCTGCTACTCTGGTTAATTTTCAGCCTGGACTGTTGTTTTTAAGTGGACTGCCACGTGCTTGTAAGTTTGCAATGGTGCCCCGGTGTTTCCATTTTCAGACGATGGATTAAAGGGTGCTCCTTGATGTGTTCACAGCCTGGTTGCAGCTTACCCAAACACGGCTTTAAACTTCTGCGCAACTCCTCTGTGATCCGTCTGGTGCGTTACTTTGTCTTAAGGGCGCTGTGCAGTAAAATCTATTTAGCAAGTAGCTGACTTCTGAAGCCAAATGGCTGCATTTTATTTTGGGGTATCAGAGTAAAGGATGCTGAATTGAAATGCACGCCACATTTCTCAAATTTCTATTTGTAAAGAAGTCACAAAAGAAACCTACTTTAAAATGATGAATAACCTTGTGTTGGTCTCTATGATAAAAATCTCTGAATGCTTGATGTTGAAAAATGAAAAATTTCTCCACTGTGAGATCAATAAAGTCTATCTTATCGTAAAAAGTTCAAGATCACTACATCTTTTCAGGGGACACTTAATCTGAACAAGTAAAGCTGTGTCGGTGCGATCAAGGTGTTTCAAGGAGGGACAAAGAAGTCATAAAAAGTTTCATTTATTTGCAGGCTTCACAGATTCAGGTCAACAGTTACAGCAGTTTAGCAGGTGTGTTTAAGGAGGTTTAAGGTTCAGCTGGGTGTCCCATAATGCTCATGGGAGATATGTAAAGTCACCTCAGTGCCATCGGAACAGCTAGCTACTAGAAACAGCCGAGTCATCACAGCAGTGACTTGGTAAATGTACAGTCTCTTAACTAAAGTGCTACATTTAATAAATCCTTTACGGGCACTCATAGGTTAAATATTAAAAGGAATCAAAGTCAACTTATTCTAACTTATTTTTAACAGGAATTCACTATAGATGAAAGCACCAAATAAGTATGATGGGAAAATTCGAGTGCCAGAGAAAAGATGCCAGAGCAACACCCGTTATTTATTTCAAAGAACAACACAGTGCTGCCCCTCTCTCACATGTTGCTACAACCTTCTGATCAGCTGGCTGAAAGAATGCTACAAAACTTTTATCACACTTACAAATAGGGTTTGTGAAATTCAAACCTAATCAAGAGAATACAGCTTGCAACAGAGGCTGCAGGTTACCAGATGGGAAAATAAAGGACTTTTTTTTTTGCATTTGCATCACAAAGACAGGAATTTTAATTCATACCATACATGTATCAAAAAATACCAAACAGGGTTAATCTTTAGATCTACACTGAGTGCTAAATGTGCAGTTAGCTCAGTCGGCTAACATCAAACACAACATAAACTTCAACATACTTCTTGCTAAACAGGTTTAAAAGAAAGAAAAATAAACAACATCCTAACAATGTCTGAAAACTAAAAACACGTCCACAGTGACTGCTACACAATCACGCAACAGGAATGCAGCGACAGGTTAGTCAGAGAGAAAAAAAAATAAAACTAAAAATCAGCTGCTCTGAACTAAAGTTAGTTTTAGTCTCCATTTCGGTGTCCTCAAAGGCAAAGTGACCTCGCTGAGCACCGCGGAGCTGGGAGCAATTCAAGCCCCCATCCCCTGCTGAGGATCTCGCAGCTGCCGGTCTGAAACTCCACCTGCAGCGGAACGTGATTTCACGCTGCGTGCCTTTAACGTCAGCTGATGGAGGACACTTGATGGAGGAGAAACTAAGCTTTAGGTGGAAGCACAGCTGTTTATCAGCAGTCCTCGGCACACGAAACACTTTTTAAATTTATTTACTGCCCCTTGTCGCTGTGCCAGGTCAGCTTCTGCTCGTAGAAGTCAATGACCACCTGGGGACATCTGGCGCTCGCTTCACGGGCCGACAGCAGGGCAAACTCGTCGGAGTTCTTCCTGTGGGATGGGAAACGCAGAAGAGAGAAAATGCTGATCCAGCCTTCCACTTTAACAACAATTCATGCAGTCATGCCTGCAGCATTTTTTTTTTTTTTTAGACTCATTGTTTTTAAAACTTTAAATCCGTCACCCATCAAGTTGACAGTAATATAGACATGGCTGATGTGGACTTCTGTCCAGTGTCCCAGTTGATGAGCCTGGGTGATGGTTTTGACAACTTCAATAAGAGTAGTTGTCTTGCAATTCCAAAGTTGTGGGCTAGAATCCAGCTTCTGTCAAGTAGGGGTCTCTGCGGTGCCTATGTGGCAGTTTCTTGTGGTGAGGGAGTTTATGTAATGGGAAGGTTCACTGGGGTTATACTTTGACAGTTGTACAACTATGATAGTCTGGGGACAAACCAACGTAATAAAGTCTTACAGACTACTTAGAAAATTGCTTTGCAGACAGAGCTTTTGGCAGACTGTTTATGAACAGTAGCCGAATTTAGCGTGACGGCTAATTGCGAGGCTAGTGAGCAGAACCTGACGGTACATGTGACTACAGTTTGTTGACAGTCTAGACGCTTATCGCCACGCTGTGTGAAGACACCAGAGTCAGAGTGAGCAGCATGGCTTCATAAAATCCATTAAAATCAATCATATTAAAAAGAAGTCTGTATCTTAGCCTTAGGTGGCGTGTTAGCTAATGCTAGTTATTGGCTGTGCTACAGTTCCTTGGGAGTGGGAAAGAAAGTAATCCGACCGTCGTGAGTTCTTCCAACCCCACCCAAGCTCCTCCCACTAAAGCCCAACAACCAGTCACAGTTTAAGCAAGCTCCTCCCACTAAAGCAAGAAAGATCAGACCAATCATGTCTAAAGGCTGGTTCACTCTAGTTCTCTCAGGGAATCCCTGACCGCGCTGACTGGCTACACGCCACATTCAACAGGCTGTGTGCTCGTTTGTCTTGGGGAGACAGCACACACGGTAGGATATCGGGGCAAGACAGTCCTACATATCCTCAACTTGAGGTCGGAGCGGTCTCGACGTTCCACCGAGTGGACCCGATCGTTCTTAACACACCACTCATAGCATGATATTCTCTTAAGATTATTTTTAAGAGACACGCTGATAATGGACGCCTCTCGGAAAGGGGAGATCGGGGTGAAAAATCGGGATAAAAATCCTGCCGTGTGAACCAGCCTTTACACAAACTCCTCCCACATCACAAGAACCCTAAACCTTTCCCTCCCTTCCACGTGTTGAAGGGAGATTGGGCAAGGAGCTAAACCTCAAGTTGCCTACCGAACTGTATATTAGTGTATGTGCGTACATTTCAGTGTGATGAGGTGAATGTGATTCTAGTGTAACCACTTTTAAATATTTATATAGTGAGATAAGTGTACATGCAGTCAGGTGATTAAACATTTTTAACAGGTCTCATCTCTGCTGACAGTGAAACTGGATTTCTGAGCATGGAAAAAGTGAATGATTTAATATTTTAAAGTCCACACATTCACTGAACTTCTATGAATAAACTCTGCAATCAGTAAGGAACTTCGGACCTCATTAATCATATTGAGCTTTGGCTTATTTTGTAACCAAAGTAAATAAAAGAATATGACTTGAACCCTTCAGCTCAATGAATCCTCAAAGAAACTAGTGACCGACTATAACTTTAAAACTACAGTATGGTTTCTGTCATAACATAATCTACATTTTCTAACTAGGATCCAACACAGAGATCCGTGTTAGGCTTATGGAATACCTTCGTAGTGGGAAGCTGTCATTTAAGATAAAGTGCACCTATTACAATTTACTTGCAATCAAGCTTTGTAAAGCTTAGGGTTATAAACTGCTAAAATCTCCTGTCAATTTTCTGTCCTACAGCTGGCAAGCCATGACTGCAGGCTAGCTACCAGAGCAGCAGGCCAAATTAATTAACCAGCTAATATCAGCTTGTTTACTACCAGGGCTTCTCTATAAAGCTCAGAACAGCTAAAGGGTACATTCTGCCAAACAAACGCTTACATTACTAAATTCAGTAGCTATTTAATCTGCAATTTTGCTTCAGGTTATATTAAGATCCAAATATATCTTATAAATATTGTAACTAATATTTAATAGGTTTAAATATTTCAGCAGCGATATTTGCTGCTTTTCTGTTTTAAATATAAGCAGATCATGTTGAACGTTCTGTTTTAAATCTTAGTATGAATGCAGTGACGCAAAGATTGACATTATACTCGTGGTTATAAAACCAGTGAGAATGTCGCACCAATATCTACTGGAGCCAATTAGGAACAAAGTGCACCTACCATCAGAAAGACAGGATCAGTTTGAGAGGTACTCTTGGCATTGTTTATTAGCTTTATTATTAAAACTCTGTAACCAGTGGAGTTCTGGTTGAATATTAAAACTACTCAAATATACTCTTTACAAGATTGCTGGTGACATCTGTACAAACTTTCTCCAGCTTGGTTGTACTGGAACGACTTGACGAACATCTTAAAAAAAACCAACAACAACAACAAAACACAGTATCATGCTGCAAGGGTTGGGATATTAGAATGCTTTTAGAGTTTGTCCTTAATGCTAAAGGTGCTTTAACCACATCTTCTCAAAGAAATCTACTCCATGATGTGGATAAAACTTTGGAATAGTTCCTAGAAGTGGATGTTTAGACATCTGTCAGCAGTTAAAGCTATTTTTCTCCTTCAGTTCATTAGAGATGGCTCAAATTGTACCAGTCGAGTTCCTGACGGCTAAATTCAGATATTTTGCATTCGTGCAAACACACCTAAAATAAATGTGAGCAGCAAAAACATTTTTTTTTATCTTAAGTTTCCACTTTAAACTATACTTGGTCCTTAAACACAGATATTGTACTGTAAAACAAATGAAAGATGATAACTTTCGATACAACAATCTCACAGTGTGACGTAATCTTATTGAAATGCAAACAATTCCCATCTGGACGCAGAGTCTTTGACAACTCATCATTCTAAGTTAGCACAATGCTTTTGTTTTTTTTAGGGGGGACATATCCTTTTCACATTGAAGTCATTCAGTTGTGGTCTACTTAAAGTGGAACTGCAATGCTTTGGTTTGAATTCCTTGTTAATTTAAAGAAGAGGAGAAAGAAGAAGGAAGAAACTTTGTCATTGCAATTGTACATTCTAACGATTGGTATTCTGCATTCAACCAGTCCCTTGGGGAGCAGCGGGCACGGGGATGATTCTAGGGCTAGGGGTCTTGCTCAGTGGCAGTCTTTGGGGTTCGAACCGGGTACTTGCTGCCTTCTCTGAACACAAGCACCCTGCTCTAACCACTAGGCAACCAATCTCCTTTACGCCCATATTCCCCCCTTTTTACCCCTGTGCTGAGGTGCGTCTGAGAGCATCTCGTTTTGGTGCTGTCTTTGTAAATCTAAAGGAGACACTTTACACCTCCCGCCAGGTCACAGAGCATTCCACTCCGATCGGCCATTTTTGTAGTATGCTGGGAGGACGGTGTGAAGAACAACCGATGACTTATCCATTTGTAGCTTCGGCACCCTTCAGCTTGGACTACAAAAATCGTCCAGAGAAACAAAAATGGCGGATTCGCGAGACTGGTAAGCTGGAAGTCGATGACCCCGTTTAGCAGCTCCGCAGCAAATACTCTGACGTAGTAGTTCCAAAAACATAACAGAGAACAGAAAACGGAACAGCTTGAAACATATGATCCAAAAAATCTGTGCACTTCCTGGACAGACTACGTGCATATTTTCTGCATTCCTAGAGACTTCAAAGTACACAACAAGAGATAAAAAAGTTGATCTTGTATGAAATGTCCCCTTTAACTCAAGTTTTGATTGGATTAAATTTGGTCAAAAAATCTTCCTGGTCCCTCATAGCCAAGCATGAAAAAAAAAAAAAAAAAAATCTCTAAAAATCCTTGTGTCTCTCAAGTCCTGGTGTCAGAGTCAAAATTGTCCAAAAAAAAGAAAAGACAGAAAGATAGATAGATATTACGTATGAATAGACTGGTCTGGCTAAAAGACAACAGCCTTGTGTGAATGCAATGAAGAAATATGAGGGGATGTTTGCACTCTTAGCATAACAACAACCAGGCTGTGCGGGTGGTTGGACTGCAGTGGCAGGAGCACTTTTTTTTCCAGCACTTTGAGGTTTATCTGTTTGTTCTATTTCTATTTATTTTTGTTCATAAATGTATCCCATTTCAACAAAGACTGAACATTACCATCCTCAAAAAGCAGAATGAGGAAGTAATGACAAAAAGCAACTGACTGTACATTCACACATTATAGGAAGTTAAGTGTGTGGAACAGAACCGTTGAGTAAAACGAAAAACACCAAAGCCCGTCCGCTGGGGTCAGAAGTGCTTTCCAAAGGCTGTCACTGTGGAAAATGTCAAGGTGATTCCAGGTTTAAGTCAGTTAAATCTCCCCCTTCTCATTGGATTATGACCGCCGTGAATCATTCACACGATGCTGGGTTGCAGCAAATTTGATAAACCTAACGTGAGAGTGAAGGGAAGTGTGACTCCACTGTGTTTTTAGGTCTACGCACGTAGGGTCCTCCCCAAGTCTATTACTTTCTTGGCCATCTTACCGCACCGCTGCCGCCACAGGTATCACATCTGCATCATTTGATTTTGAGTGCATTAAAGCAGATGCAGATCAAAATGTAGCCGGACGCCAGCTTCTTGACGACTGGAGTTATTATAAACCCTGTGAGTATCTACAGCTCGCCCCCTTTTTTCCCCCTCATCCTTCTCCTCAACCCACATTTCTAAATTGTATGTGCACTTTGGAGATGTGTGTGTTTCTCCTGGGAGCCATGCTACATCGGCATTGCAGCACACAGCAATCTCTATGCGCAACAATTCTAGACATTCCACCTTTGAGAGTGGATTGTCCGCAACAGCGGTTTGGCGAGATCCTTTTCGTTGTGGTGAGAACGGCCACGCTTTGCACAAGGCCGACACTGTGCCAAAAGCCTTCCAGGGTGGGTATGACGGTTTTGGCATACATAAGGCCAGTCTCACCGGTCCTCGTTGAAATTCTGCCAAGAGCAAACCGTGCAGGCGTACGTGGGCCACACGTCATTGCTAAGCTGAGACTGTTGCTACAAGGCTCCTTAATGCATTGTGCCACCGTAACAATGAACCACCCCGGTATATCAGCATGGAGGTTTAACCATGCTCGAAACAACTCGTGGTCTTGTGGTTCATCACGCTCTATGGGCGTTTTTGGCCAAACATCTTTTGCTGGGTCAGTGTAAAGAGGAAGCTGAGAAGTTACCATTTGACTAAGAACATGAGCTCTCCCTGTCTGTCCGTGGAGCCGATGATGCATTCCGGCTCGAGGTAAGTGCTGTGGTTGGTCGGGGCGTCTGATGCCTCGTCATCTGGTTTTAGGACGCTGTTGTTGCTCTGCTGCTGGGACCGCACGCAGGACTACAGGGGAAGTGACAAAAGATAAAGAGGGAACAGCAGTTAGAAGAAACCAATAAGGAACCCGTCTGAACGTGGTCTCACCAGGACTCCCGCAAATCTTTCAGACCAGAGTTTCTCACTTTTCCAAACTCCAAAGCTCTGTCCTTTTTTTTTTTTTGGCTAATTAGACGAATGGATTAATTTACCTGTTGCACTCAAACTTTCAACTATACTCTGTCTTTTAGCCCAGATGAATGGACCCATGGACTAACAAACAGGAAATAAAGTCTGGGATTATAAATATCTTTCCATACTCTTAATTTTTTCATTTCATACTTATCCAGACCTGCAAATTGTCCATAACTTTCCAGGACCGACGCATTATATATATATATATATATATATATATATATATATATATATATAAATAAATTTAACTGCTTTCACTTTCTGCTTTCACTTTCTGTTGTGTTGCAAAACCAACCACCACCTTTTTATAGTTTCATGTTGTAGCAGGATCTTTTTAACCCCCAGAGGGGTCAGCTGACCATATTCTTATTCCTCAATTTCCTTCAATACTAAGCAATACTTAAAATATAAAACACTGAAGCTATGTTGTTTAAAAAAAAAAACTTACTCACATTAAGGAACTTAACACGGAAACAGGAACTCAATGACAAACATTTCCACCACCGTTTTCGCACAAAGAAAACTCACAATTTCCGTCTCCTGCTCTGCCATCTCTTCTCTGGGAATTAACTGCTGCTCGCTTCGCTCCTCTTCCGCCTCCCCTGACAGATCCGCGTCTCTCAGAAACTCCTCGATGAGCCCGGGACAGTCCAGGTTGTCCTCAGGCTCCCACGTGTTATCTGCACTGTGGGTTGTTACACGCAGGAAGAGGAGGGGGTGTGTGTCTCACGATCATGGGGCAAAAAAAAAACAAAAAAAAAACCGACAGGTTCTGCAGCGTCTCACTCACTCGGTGAAGCCTTTCCACTTCAGGAAGTACTCCACTCTGCCATTACAGATTCTCCGGCGAATTATTTTCTCCACCACAAACTCTTGGACTTCTGCAGTCTCCTCGGTCTTCCTCTGTTTGGCAGTCTGCTTCTTTCTCATCCTGCACAAGTTAAAGTAGATGTTATCTAGTAGACAGGCGCGAGTGGTCGCTTCTCTATCGACGCAACAGACCCTTTGATATTTACATAAAAACATGGCAGTGATCAGCATGCTGCGTGTCCTTCAGACAACGATCATTACGGCGCGCCGCTCCACCTGCTGTTCCGCCGCTCTTACTTCACTTTGGACACGCAGCATGCCAGAATCCACATATGTCTCCCCCCTCCCTCACCCCGACGCTTCATTTATGCGCCTATTTCTCAGACAGCAGCCAGAAGACATGAACGGAGCAGAGCCAGCGTGATGGACCGCATGACACAACGAAGAACATGAACGTACGCTCTCGGTGTTTACTTATTCTCTGCGGACAGTCTTCCGCGGCGCTGCCCTGCTGCTGGCCTGCTGCTTCGGCTTTGTGCGAGTCGCCGCCAGCCGCACGCAAACAGCGCCGTCGACGCCGCTTGGTGCGAAAACGGGTCGGTTTGCGCGTTTTTATGTGCTCGACAACAACTTTTCATGAATGAGTTACAATTAAAGATGGCCGTTGATGCTCAGAGGAAGTGGTTGCCAAGGGAAGAGGTCATACCAGGGAAACCGGGAGGAGACGACGGGGACGCGCACGCCGCCGACCAATCAGAGGGCAGTCCGCTCCGCTCGGCTCGTCCGTCCCCGTCCGGCGGTCCGGAACTGCCCTGCCACCCAGGGGTGTCTGCTGGGTACCGCAGGGGGCAGTTTTCCTAGTTAATGTGTGTGATATATATATATATATATATATATATATATATATATATATATATATATATATATATATATATATATATATTTATTTACAGAGAGAGAGAGAAAAAGCGAGATTATTATTATTATGTATCTGACAGTAAGATTTGCTAAAGTAAGATGAAAAAAATATATTAAAAAAAACATTTAGATAGAAAAAACATATCCACATAGTCTAATATCAGTATAGCAAATTAAAGTAAATTATATTAAATGAAAAAAAGCTGAATTTACTGAAGTAAATTAGTTTTAGGTAAAGTAAGTTCATTAATTTATCCCATTTCAACAAAGACGAGCACGAGGAAGAAATGACAAAAAGCAACTGACTGTATATTCACACATTATAGTTAAGCTAAGTGTGTTAAACAGAACCGTTGAGTAAAACGAAAAACACCAAAGCCCGAGAGGAAAATAAGTCAAATTAGAATTAGAAGTGAATATACACATGGTATCACAATACACTGTATTTTATGAAATATAATCACATTATATACAAGTAATTATTTTAAATGCTATGTTTGTTTTTCTAATTGAAATATATGAATTTCAAGGTTAATATAAAAAGTAAAATATCATACTTTAAATTCAATGTGCTATGCAGGTTGTAGATTTTTAAGAGGTTTAAAAAAGTTTGTTTGATCTAAAAGTACTCTCCATCATCATTTGAATAATGCACCTGAAATTATTTTCTACATAAATTACCTACATTTCTTTTCTTTACCAATATAATTAAATATGTGTTGTTATTTTCTTGATTTTCGTCTGCTCCAGTGACATAAGTGCTTGTTTTTATCTGGTCGAATGTGTATCAATTAATGTGGCTCTCTCTGAGGAGGTCTTCCCTCCTCAGACTCTTGAGGGCAACTGTCAAGATTAGGGAGGAAAGTGTTGAGGAGGTTTGATTGACAGCGAAAATTGAACCAATGAGACAGACCGGCGCTGCCTATTGGTCAAATAAGCCATACCACACACAACAGCCCAAATGCCCAAGCCCAGTCCGTTTTTTTCAAACCATCACTGGGGGGCGCTGCTTCACTGTTTAGGAATGTTTGGCTCTCTATTTCAAAGCTCCTTTGCCTCTAATATGCCTGGATTTATGCATGAGATGCTGGCAGTTAAACACGATCCTTACTTTGAAGGTGTGCCTCTGTTTCTAATACAGTTTCGTCATAAAGGAAGAATTATGCAACAAGGGGAGAATTTGCTCTTGAAAGTTACTTAAGAAAGCTGTAACAACACAACAAGAATCTGTATATTGTGCGTGGGGGAGACTTGTTAAGTTTCTCAATATGAGAAAAACTGCTGCGTGCCTTGAGATGTGATTAAAAGTGGCTTCAAAATCCCTGAGAAAAAAAGCCAAGGACGATTCCTGGGTGAAAAATTAATGCATTGGATTAGGATACATGAGCTGCTGAGAAAGGAGGTCATTATTAAACACCCTGGAAGGACAGGGACCAGAGCTCATGTGAATTATTTGCAGATTTTAATGTGAGAACTCTGCCACATGTAATCCCCATTTACAGTGGGAAATATTCGTTGTTTGCTTGGGGTTGATAATCCTGCATTTAGATGGTTTTTGAGCAATATTCCTGCGTTTACTGTACCCAGTCTCTTTTAAGTCAAACTCTTAAATTTTCTTATGAGCTCTGTTTAAAACTCCAAATGATTAAACATCTGTTGCATTCTTGACCCATTATATCCCAGCTCGAAGTGCACTTCCGCTGTCTTGACCACGACTCATGTAATTTCCAGGATAAACCTGAACAATACCAAAGCCAGACGCAGACAGAAATGGCAAGATGGCCATAATTAACCCCGTCTTGAACTTCCTCTGTCTGGCTTTGGAGGTCCTCAAAAACTACAAAACATCATATAAGTGTATTCAAAAATATTGCAAATCATATCCCAATTGCTGTAGTCTAAATAGCAAGTTTCCAAAATCATGCAGCAAAAGAGGATAAAAGTGTCAAAATTAAATTAATGATACATATTCAGTGTTCTTCTCTCTTGTAGGCCTGCAACACCCTTTTGGGACACACCAGGGACTGCTTCTCCTTCACAGACCATTATGTCTGTGAAACCTTAGTGCAGAGGGGACAGGTATGAGGAACATCACATGTCACTTCCTGTCACTTGAACGCCTACCCAATGCTGAATGGAGGCAAGATGAAGACAGAACATGGTCTGATCTACAGCAAAGATGTGTTCAGAGCCTGTTGTGATGCTGTGGACCTATTCCAGTGGCTCATGAAGAACAATCAAGTGGAGGTCTTTTCAGAAACTGTCACTCTTTTAAAGATCATCATCGCTACGCCCATGAGTCATGACCACAGCAGAAACAGAGAGGTGCTTCTCAACCTAGAAAAGAGTAAAACCTTTTTCTAAGCCACGGCATGACCCAGGAGAGGCTGGATGCTCTCCATTAAAAAAAGAGGGGGGCATTGGAAATTTGCTGTCATGAAGGAGTGGAAAGCAAAATTTGTCTTCAAGTAGAGTTTACTGTCTTTGAAGATCAATTCTTATTCCCAGTCGCCGCTGCTCCCAACTGTCACTTTACAGAAATCAGGTTTGACAGTCTACAAATTCGTCTATTTGACTGTAAATATTAGCCTGCATGTTGCTTTTGTAGACTTGTGTGTTAATTCTTCCAGAAACTGTGGAAGGACATGAGCTGGATCTCAGCCATATGAACCACTGTTACCCTTTAAGCACCCCCTTGAGAGGTTTTCCCCAGTTGTGATGGTAACCTAACAGCTCACGGGCTTTAGGTCTTTCTGCAGGCGCAGGAATGGCAGTGATGCAGGCAGAGAGGTCCTGTCTGGATTTACAGTACAGATCAGTGAAAGATCTTTGCACCAAAGACAGCCACCTGGCTTGGTCCACCTCTGGTAGAAAGGAAAAACATCACTGTTGGAACACTCGTGTCCATTAATCGATATATATATTATTCCTATCAGTGTTTCCGAAGCTAGAAGTTTCAAAAAGTAGTTTAAACACAGCTCACTAACATTTTCAGTGTAACAAAGACAACATAATGAAATGATTTAAGGCATTTTTGTGCAGCAGGCTGAACCCATGACTGACCGTGGCACTGGAGATGAAATACAGTTGCTGAAAAAAAAATGACAAGCTCCGGCATGCAGAGTGAAAAGATATATAACTTTAGGACGTCATCCCTGACAATCTACAACACTGCCTCCCAGAAAAAGCACATTCCTCTCGCCCACTGTGAATGCCGCTTCTCCACAGATGGGTCTTGAAACTTGCCCTGCCACAGCTGAAAAGAGTCCAGATGGTGGGATCACGCTGTGAGGGTCTCTAGATGGGCTGAGTAGAGGTCTGTGTGCTCAGGCCAAGCCTCCTTGGATGCTTTTTTTCACATGGAAGGCCCCTCAGTGTCCACCGGGACTCTCGATTTACAACCAGTTACCCGAAATAAAATATCTGAATGTAGAGTTTGGAGCAGTGAAAGATTGTAAGTGTCGCTGGATTGATTCATCGCTGCAAGAAAGGGCCCTTTGCATGAAATGTAGAAACAGATATGGGAGGAAAAAGCCTTCAGGAAGGGGGAGGACTGGGTCAAAAAATTTGCCCAGGCCTTTCTAGTCCACGAGGCCCACAATGATTGGCCAGACATTGTCTCCGCAGATTCATTTCAGTTCAATTCAATTTTATTTACATAGCGGAAATTCACAACATATCAAGGCACTTCACAAAGTCAAATTCAATCAAACCATACAGACAGATTGGTCAATAAGTTTCCTATCTAAGGAAACCCAGCAGATTTTGGAAAGTGCCTTGAGATGACATGTTTCATGAATTGGCACTATATAAATAAAATTGAATTGAATTGAATAGATCACATCAAGTCTTGACAAGCAGCATTCACTCCTCCTGAAAGAGCGTAGAGCCACAGGGAGAGTCGTCTGCATTGTCGATGGCTTTGCAGCAATCCCTCATACTGAGCATACATGAAGTGACAGTGGAGAGGAAAACTCCACTTTAACGGAAAGGAAAAACCTCCAGCAGAACCAGGCTCAGTGTGAACGGCCATCTGCCTCGACCAACAGGGGGTTAGAGAAGACAGAGCAGAGGCACAATAAGCACAGCAGCACAGATTGATCCAGGAATCCTTTCTATGTTATATGGTAATAGCAGGTGATCTGTCTTCCCTGGATGATGTCACAGCTAACAGAACACCAGATGAGATGTACCTACTATGAGGAGAAAAATGACAGAGAACAAAAGTTAAAAGTTGAAATAACAACAAACAATGCAAATTGGAGAACAGTGAGAAAAATAGACCCTGATGTCCTCCAGCAGCCTAAGCCTACAGCAGCATAACTATAGAGGTAGCTCAGGGTAAACTAAGCCACTCTAACCATAAGCTTTATAAGTACGTGAGCTAAAAGTCGCATAACTCTTTATGCCATTCTTTTTGAAATAAAAATAAAGTCATTTAAAAGAAAAACATATTTAGTTAATTTTTCGGACAGGGAAGCTTCCTGCTTTCGACATGAAGAATGTACTTTTTGTCTTGGTTTTCAGAAACTGTATTTAGTGCGTTACTAACTGTATGGGTTTAAAGTTGGCTGCGTTTGTGATAAATGCTGCTGCTAAATACCACACAGGGAGTTCAGTGTAATCACTGTTAGTTTTCATATTAACATTAATTAGGTATGGATAGAACATGATGTACTTCATTTGAGTCTCTGTGTATGCCTCTGTTAGATGATGGTTTATGATGACTTAGCATCAGGTCTATTTCAAAACTTTATCTCTCCACAGACTAAAGTACTTATTTGGATTTTAGCACAATGATGTTATGGCAGTCAATTTGCATTACTTAGATAAAAGACAAACAATGTTTGTAAACTAAGATCTGGCCAAGTAAGGATGCTGACTAAAGCATCCGGTCATTTCTGCAGAGTGCCTGCAACCCGTGTCAGCTCTGCCCCTTTTTCAGTTTCAACTTAATATTTGAATTGAGGATAAAATCACAAATCATGCAAGTTCTTGTAGCATTGTCGGAATAACATGGATTTTTGGTACACCTCTGAGCCAAATCTGGAATGGACACTGGAAGAGGAGCTATGCTGCTTCGGCATCAGGATATGTGACACATACTGATTCACATCGATTCACAGTCACATTGATATTCACTATTATTCCCCTGGATGTTAAGGAAATAAAATCACAATCTCACCACAAATCATAAATCATAAGTCATTAGTGCATTGCCCAGGGTCACGTCGAAAGGTGGCAGGATGAAGCTATTGACCTTTGACATTGAAACCCATAACTTTCAGTGTCAAATGCCATTATGTATAACACAGCTCTATCAATGTATAAAAGGAGAGACATCTTTTTAAGAATTTAAATTTATAAATTCTGTTCTTGATTGCATCTGATGCAAAAACATTAAACATTTTAGCAAAATGAGGGAGCAATTCAAATACCAAATCATGTCACTAATTAGCAATCTGAACTGGTAATTGGTCACAGATATCAACACAACCCTAGAAGCACAGATGCCTAAAAAACCCCACAACTCATGTTATTACAATCGCATGTTAATGGAAGATAGTCTGAGTTTGAACTTTTGCTAAACTGTGGTCTGAAACAGAAATTCCCTTTTCGTCATGGCAATAACAGCAGATTTTGCAAAATGGATGCACAGGTGTTGGGACGGCCGGCTTTGACCATCTCAGTTACAACAGTGGACAATTGTTCTGAGAAGTTTTTGAGATTTAAAGATTTCGGATAGTTAAGCAAGTTTGGAGCAGGCTGTTGCAGATAAATATTCTCCTTAAACCATTTTTTCAACCATTTGAACCAAGATTTTATCAAGTTATACGTACTTTTTTAAGGCATCAGAGTTGCCACTTTAAAAAACTTTGAAATATAGCTGAAAATGAAAGCAGCACATCCAAACCTTAAAAACTTGATTACATTCGTTCGACCCATGTCTCTTATTTTATATTGGAAGCCTATGCATAGAGAACTGGTACGGATCATCATCCCTGGCACAAGTTCTGTGTCTGTAATAACTCTGGACTCTGAGGATTTTTTTTCAGCATAAACATGACCTTTTTATTCCTGGCTGGGAGCTTCTAACTCCTCAGTGTGTGGAGCCCATCACATCCAATAACTTTTCAGATTGGCAGGTGAACGGTAACAAGTGACTCCTCTTTTATCCACAGGGAACAGGCCAATCCCCCACTTGTTCTTTTCATTTTCTCTATCTCTCTCTGAGCTGTTCTCCTCATTGTTTTTTCTGAAACCCTTTTCCTGGGTAAAAGAGCAAGTGGATGTATCACTAAGGGAAGAGTTTGAAATTAAGTCCTGTTTTTTTCACTTAGTTTGCCTGTCCTATTTTGACAGACAAAATGTAAACATGCTTCTTTGGAATTTTAATATGCTGATTCATTTAGCTTAATTTATTTTAAAAGGTGTGAAAACCGGTCTGGAGAACTTAACAGGAATCAATAAATGAGAATTTTTTTTTGTTGACCTCAACAAATCGTTATGTTTAATTTAAGGTAAACTCGCTATATTACTAACCTTTGATGGAAAGAAACAGCTGCGGCTTTCTGAAGCTTGCTTTTTATCATGCATCACATTCCATTTTATTTTCTGTAAATGTTGAGCTTTTCCATTCTTAGCTGTCAATCACCTTCCAGTGAAACTAAACAGGTATTCAGGCTTTCCTCTTTATGTGGAATAAAAGTGACAGACAGAAGATTGAAAGAAAACACACCAAACTCATTACAGAGATGAAAATTGACGGTATTTTCCCCGAACACTTACAAAAAAAGACAACTCACCAGACAACGTTTTATATTTTTCTCTTTTTCAACAAACAAAAAACAAGCTGTTTATATATGTATAACCTACCAAATATCCGTAGATATCGTAAATTTGTTAATTGTGCACTCAATCATGGCCAGATATAGAGTCTGTTCGGATCTGCAGGGGTAACGCACGCGACCCATCTACCTGTCCCGGGTTCAACTCTGACCTGGAATCCCTTGCCGCATGTCTCCCACCTTCCTGTCAGCCTACTTTCATTAAATGGCACTATTGACAAAATAAAATAAATACTAGTCTGTTTCATGTGTCAGCACTTTTGATGTGTCTGCTAAAAAGCTGAATATGAAGAGATATTTGATTTTCAGCATCACAATAAACCAACAAAAACAACTGGGTCACCTGAAGAAAAGTCAAGTTTTTGAACTAAATCTGATTGTAAAAAATGATAATAACAATCTGCGGAGTGCTTATTTTAGATTTTTTTCCACAGCTGGTGTGTCTGCTCTTGATGTTTGTTACATCAAAAGATAAAAGGGTTTTGTAATAATTGAAAACAAGTTATAGGTTTAATTAAATCACAGCCACAACTGACTACATGGATGACACTATTCTCTCTTAAAGCATAAATCTCTACACTGAGCGCAAACCAATTTGTTGATTAGAAAGATCAGTCTGCACAACTTGTTTTCTCTATATGAGATTAAAGTTCTGGCAAACCAAAATTGCTCCTGTGGGCGGAACTACAGGCAGGGTCTGCCCAAACATGAAGCCGATTTAGGCTGCAACCTCCAAATTGTCCTTTTCACTCTGAACCCTGTCAGAGACTTGATCTGGAAATTGTTACTCAGCGAGCCTTGAGAAGAAATTGTTTGCAGCTGAACATCATAAGCAGAGGGGATAGAGAACAAGTGGTAAAATTGTGGCTGTGAAGCCTCCATCTTGAGGCTGACACACAGGAAACAAGCTCTCAGCAGCCGGGAAACGGAGTGGCACGCACGGGCCTGCTTGGATTTGTCCTCCGGCTTTTAGATGGACCTTGTTAGTATGGAGACACAAGGGCTCCCGCCTTCGTTTTTGCAGCACCGACAGTAAACAGGGCTGCGGTGTTTTAGGACGTTAAGTGCTTTTGATGGTCGCAGTGGTATGTTGCCACAAAGTCTTGAGCTCCTCAAACCATCCCCCATCTAATGCCTTCATACCCTTTGCCTCTCTGTCTCTGGGGTTGGGCTGTGATGTCAAAGAGCAACACAGATTTATGTTCAAGCAGCCATACCAGGTCATATATAGTCACATTTTGTGATTTGCATTAAAAAAAGAGTTTAAAAAAGTCGGTGGAAGTTTTTTTAATTTTTTTATTCTGTCCTAAAATCAAGTAAGTTCTCTTTTAAAAGGTGAGATAGATTTGATAACGTGCATATCCATACTTAAATGGGGCAATGCACAGCTTGCTTCATGACAACCATAAAAAAATAATAATAAACAATGCTGGATGCCCGTATTTTTTAAAGGAATGTGGGACCTTTGCTGCAGTGGGACTCCTGCCCGAGAATCTCATGTTTCACCTTGACCTGGAGCGATGAATAAAGGCCCTCAGCTGCCAGCGCAAAAAAAAAAGAAAAAAGACACCGTGAAAACATTTCTCTGCAAGCTCAGACTGAACCCAAATTTTTGTGCGTCTGAATGACAGGTCAACCGGGAAAAAGTTTTCCTTGCACACAATGTGTTTTGATTTACCCAATCTGACTGTGCAGAGTGATGTGCAGAGCCATACAGAAGTTTTCCTAACTCTTGAGATTGTTCACATGTCGTCACCTAACAACCATAACAGAGGTGTATTTTATTTGGATTTTATGTGACAGGCCGATGGTGAAGGGGTAAGGAAAAGGTTGTTTAAAAAAAAGACGATTTTTAACCAATAGAAATCTGGAAACTAGGGCTGGACGATATAGAAAAAAAGCATATCGATAAAAAAAAATGCATATTGATCGATAATTATCAAAAAGATTTAAAACCTGGCTCTAATGATATTGCTAAATGACTTACTTTTAATAAAGAACACACAAACACTAAATCTCAATTAAATCCTTATTTAACCAACATTTTTACCCATAACAGATTTTTTAAAGAAAAATAACTCAACTTAAGAGACCTGGGTGATGTTATTAAATACTGACAAAGAATAAACTAAAGTGACCAGTAAAAAGACCAAAATAAATATAACAAATAAATAAATCAATAGAATAGCCTATTTAGGTGGGAATAGTACACTAGTTAGGTTCCATTCTCTGTCTATATAGTCAATTGAGAGGCTGATGCAGGGCTGAGGTCCGAGGTTGTGGCGTGGGAAGACACAGATTGCAGCTGATTTTGCACTGATTCCCTGCACTCGGTGCACAATCTAGGGAGCGCTGTTAGAGAAAAACTTAGAGAAAAACTTGCGTCCCGGAACTTTATATCGCGGATCAAGAGTGGCAGGTAATTGTTTGAAGCCAGGTTTTTCAACTGCAGACAACAGCAGCATATCCATCACTATGAAGCATGTTACTGCATGCATGATGTCCTTATGCCGCTTGGACGCTTTGTCATTTTATCACAAAGAAGGGAGCCCAGTTTAGCTGCTATACCTGCTTTGTTTTGGAAGAAGTTCCAGGAGATTTCTCTGACGACGCGGAGCCGCGCGGGGCTGACACAGCTCGCGCTGCTGCGGGTGGTGAGCGGCTTACGTGATGAAACAAGTTGGTTGCGTTACCAGACTTTGTTTTTACTGGTTCCTAGCAACTTTTACTAATCACTGTGGTTTATTTCTGTCAGACTGGCGAACTAGTAAAACCCCGTTTTGGGACCATTTCTTCCGCTGCGACATATTCACGTACTGTGTGTTGTGGTTTGAGAGGGCGGCGCTTTGTGACGGCGTGCCTGGGTCCGCGATTACGATTGGTCGAGAGGAAGCAGTGACTGTAGCATCAACTAATATGATAGGCTGAAAGGAAGGAAGGAAAACTGTCTCTATATCGAAGTTTTATCGATCCCTTTTTTTCCTATTGCGCCACACCTCTATCGATCGATATATATTGTTATTGAATTATCGTCCAGCCCTACTGGAAACCGTGGCACATTTCTGTGTGGTTTGTTAGAGAACAGCTAAACAAGACTAAACATAAATGCATACAGACAACTAAATCCTGACTAACTAGATAACATTTTACTCCAAAGGCTTAGCTAAAGTTTGTTTCTAGAATTTAAGACTGCTGTAGAAGTACTTTAAAGCAGGGTTAGGGTATGAAATAATATACAAGCTTCAACATCTCCCTGAGTTATGTTCAGTCCATTATCAAATGTTGGAACAACTGTAGACGCCCGAAGACACAGTTGACCCGGTTAATCTGACAGGCTGACCAAGGACACTATCAATCAGAGATGTATAGAAAAAGAGGTCCATAAGGAGCTGCAGTGATCTGCTCTTCTGGTAGAAGAATCCATTAACAGGAGAGTTATGACCAATGCATACAACAAATCTGGCCTTTTTGAAAAAGTGGCAAGAAGAAAGCTATTGTTGAAAGAAACTTATGGATGGCCACAAGCCATGTCAGATATACAGCAAAGAATTGTTGTCACCACAGAAAAAAGCTGAACTTTTTGGGACTATGCGCTCTGGAAAACTAACATTGCACCTTGTCCTGAACAAATCATCCCCATGTGAAACATGGTAGTGGCAGGATCATTCTCTGGGGAGGCACTGTTTCAACAGGGACAGGGAAGATGGTCAGAGTTGATGGGAAGATGGATGAAACTAAGCTGAGGGCACACAAACCAATATAGTTTTTATTTGTCATACATGGGAGAAAACATGTTGAACAGTGCAAAGAAATTGACTCTGAGGTTCATCTTCAGCCCCTAACACAGCAGATGACAGCGTGGTTGTGCGGTTAGACTTGAAAATTGTTGTTCACAGATGTTCTTCATCCGATCTGACTGAGTTTGAGTTATTTTTCAAAGAACAAACAACAAAATGTGCATAGCTGGCAAACCTTGTCTCTGCTATTGCAGTGAAAAGCGGTTCGACAAAATATTCACTCAAAGCGGCTTAAAAGATGTCCACGGCACAATTTTCACATGTTTATTTGTAAAGATTGTCAAGCCCTTGTGTAATTTTATCCTTTTATTTACAATTATGAGGTTCCCTGTGCTTGTCTATAACATAAAATCCTAACGGAAAATATTAAAGTTTGTGTTTGCAACACAACATCTTGAATATACAAGAGATATACGAGCTGAAGACAAAGACATGTCCTGCTTTGACTCGAAATGTGGTCTCGCAACCTTACAGAATGGAGTTATTTAGGTAAAACCTTCTCTAAAACATTTCAAAATGGTGTTTTTTATATGAGCGATGATTAAAGTTGACGGGGGAAAAGGCGTTATCACGGAAAGCTTGCCAAAACATGCTTCTATTATGAGATGCTGGGTTCCATTTGTTTATTGCTTTTCTTTTGTCCTCACAGTAACACATGAGAACGATCAGACACAAAAGGCATGTGAATTGTTCTTTTTTTTGGTTAGTTTCCCAAAAAAAAAAAAAAAAAAAATATATATATATATATATATATATATATATATATATATATATATATATATATATATAGGTTTGTAACACATATCCAATGCTAAATTTAAATACCGAAAGTTAGATGGAAAATATCAATGGCCACATTTATAGTGCTGATGATATACCAAAAATAACAAATGTATCCTCTGTAAGTATATCCTAAGAATTGCATTAAAACAGGCAGATAGAATCAACCAATAAACAGGTACCAGTTATTCATGGTGTATTCTGGGAACCTTACTCTTCAAGCGAAGCCTTCTAATGAGAGTGGAAAATACGATTACAGGTGGTTTATATTAATGCAGACAGAGACTTCCTGTTTGGATTCACATGTTCCGAAGTCAGGCCTTGGCTGTAAGCCCACACAAACCTCCGAGCAGGCCTCATTCCAGCAGACCACCTCAGTAGAGAGGGCCCCAGGGGCGTGCATACATAGACACTAGGTGGTGCTAAAGCACTAGGAAGTTTGCCCTTTATCAACGAAAATGCCCTTTTGAAACTCGTTTTTTTTTATTTATTTTTTATTATTATTATTAATATTCAGGGCAGTCAAAAGTAGCCGGTCAACATTTCCCTGATTATATAATGGAGCGATATTGGTGCCTTCTGGGTGAGCGCGGAGCAGACCCTGGACTGGAAGCAGTCTTCTTTTTTTTTTTTTTTTTTTTACCTCGGAGTGGCCATCGTCCTTTTAGTACTATCTTTGATGTGTCAATCATACAATTTAACCAATCAAATCAACGACTGAAGGCAACATGCTAGCCAATCACAGCTGGAGAGGGGCGGGACACCACTGAGTTATAGCCTTCAGTCGCCGCCGCAGTTCGGCTGTGGTCACCGTTGGTGTCGGTAGAGCGGGATGGAAATTTGGTCTGATTACCAAACAATTACAAGAAGTGACAACAAAGCAGAGAGCGAGCTGGAAGGAGCGCTATTAATTTCTGTTTGAAATGTCAGCGCTGAAGTCTAAACTGGAGTAAACATTCACGCTAGGAGGGTTAGCTAGGACAGCTAGCAGGGTGAGCTAGGACAGCTAGCAGGGTTAGGTAGGGGACAGCTAGTAGCACAAGGAGCAGAACCAAGCACTAAAACTGCCAAACTGAAGAGATTTGAGTTACTTGCAGGTAGAAGGGAACTCTGCTTTGTTCTGACCCTTGTTCTCATAGCTGCTGTAATTACAGAACCTGTTCTAGTCAGAATTGTTACTTCAGTCAGTGTTCAGCCTGACACCAGCGCTCATGTTTATTAGCATGTAGCTTATGCTGGACTTTTGAGTTAAGACACAGCGCTACAGGTTACCCTATGTCACTGTTAGTTTCCAGTAACCCAAACCAGCATAAAACCTGCCCAACTTAAAAGAAAAAACAAGTCCAAATCTCAAACTCTCTCATGTTAAAAGAAAAAACTATTAAACACATAAGAACATGCCATTAGCACACAACTGAGCTGAAGCAAAGAAAAAAAAACTGCGCATATGGGCTCCAAACAAAATGTACAATCAGACAACCAAATAACACAAGATCTCTTTAACAATCAGGATATTTCACCCAGAAAAAATAAATTATAAATAGCTTCCCAACATGAGTTGTAAATCTACCTTTAATATGAACTTAATTTCTCTCAGTATAGCTCAATTAAACATTTCTCTTACACGCAGTCATGAAATATTTTTAAGTTGATAAGTAGAACTCAACCCCTCTTGGGCGTTTACATTGACCAAACACTTGATTGACCATTATTATTTTCTTGTTTTATTATAACAATCAATATTATTCATTATAACTAATTTTCATTGACGATGTCAGATCGACAGATTCAACATATTTAAAAAATAAATAATGACTATTTTGATATATTTTGTTAGGAATTCTTTCTAAAAGCCCAACAAATGTTATGAAAAGCTTCCGAAATTTTTTACAATCTGCCCATAAGCTATTTTTTTCCAGCTCAATGTGTTCAAAAGCCTAATTGGTTGGAAACCTGCCTAATTTGGCAACACCGACTACACTATTGCTATTTGTTTTTTACAGTAGTCACAGAGCCACTGTTCAGTCTGAAGTATATATATATATATATATATATATATATATATATATATATATATATATATATATATATATATATATATATTGCACCCTCCTACCTGGTAGTGTGTAGCCTGCTACTGTAAGAAAAGTTTGACTGCCCTGAATATTATTAAGATCTTACTGAGGTTGGTTTTGAAATTATCTTGTGAAAACCTGAGCCATTAAAAACGACTGAAACAGTGCCCCGAAATGAGCCACCTCCTTGTGCACACCCGACCAGCCTATCTCTCTTCCTTTGTCACGTGAACTCGCGCGGTCGCCTGCATCTTCTATGGAGAAGATGAGGAGCAGCTTAAGACAGAACTAAAGGTCTTCCACTCCAGCTTTACTTCAAAGAACCTACAATAAATATGTTCAATAATGAGGGAAAACAATGGCCAGCTGATCTTTCCTGCCTTTGTCAAAATGATCCAAATATATGCAACATTACCAATGATGACAGCTTCAGTTGAAAGATCATTTTCCAAGCTGAAAATCATCAAAACTAAACTAAGAAGCCTGTGTGGAGAAGAAAGGCTCTCTGACCTTCTTCTGCTTGCCATTGAAAAAGACATTGAGGTAAACCACAGCGAGGTCAACATCTTTAAAGACATGGCACCAAGGAGGACGCTGCTTTAAAGTAGTACGCTTTAGTCTGTTCTGTTGGTGGTGTGACTTTTTTCCATTGAAAACTCACATTTAGTGAATGTTACAAATAAAAGTCAAATTTCATTCAACATGCGTGTGTATTTTATTATTATTTTTTTTATAATTAAGTGTTCCACGTGTGGTAAAAAGTGCCCTCCCCCCCCCTCCTGAGCACCCGCCCCCCAAAATGTCTGTGCACGCCACTGGAGGGCCCCCTTGATGTGATGTTGATTCATGGCGAAGAGCTCAGGGCTACGTTAAAGTCAGAGTAAACAATTAGAATTGAGCTGATTTACTCCAACTCTGCATCTGCGAGTCGGAGAGTAACGAGGGATAAATATTACTCCCCAACTGAGCCGAGAGTTGAATTACATCAAAATGTCTGCACGCACAGTTGATTTTTTTATTTATTTTTTTGGTCTGTTTTCTCATTAAAAACATTGAGGATTTAGAGTTGGGAGGTCTTTCTGTCATGGAACATCTAATTCCAATGGTGTGTTAAGAGGCCGTAATTCATTATCACCTCCTTTAAAACGTAGAGATCAGCAACAAAACCCCTTCTATTTTGGGGGTTTTGTTGCTGATACCACTTTGTATCTGAAATTATCTATCTACAGAATGAGGGTTCTGTCAATTCGTCAGATAGAAGCAGGAATCTAGCCCAATGAATAATGCAGCAATATGGGGTTCTTACTCCATATTGATCTGCTGCTTTTGGACACCTGCTCTTTTCTGTTCAAAATGGTGTTTATTATTTTGTCTGAAAGGGTTAAATTAGTTTCTGGCCTGATGGGGGATGAGGGTGTGTGTGTATGTGTGTGTGTTGTTGTTGTACTTGCAGCTGAGCGTGAACATTTTTTGCTAGGGGTTAGGTTTAGCACTAATGTGTCAATTAGCTTTAGGTTAGAGTTATGTATATACTGGTAAAGGTAAGGGTCAGGGCTAGGCCATAGAAAGGCTTGAAAATTAATGGAAGTCAATGGAAGTCAAGAAATGGTCCTTACTTTTTTTTAAAAAACAAGGATGTGTGTATGTGTGTGTGTGTGTGTGTGTGTGTGTGTGTGGGGGGGGGGGGGGGGGGGGTGCTTCAGAGTTCTCTATTACTTTATTGCGTAATGGGCGCCCCCCTGTGGCTGGTCATATCTGAGTTTCTCCAGTGCGAAAATGACTACTGATTATGATTATTTTACCATACCATAACCACTTTGTTTATAAAGCACTTTAAAACAACATAGTAATGCACATAGCTTCAAACTATCAACATGCATTGAAAGAAGAAAAATATATAAAGACGATACTAAAAACGACAAAAGATTAAAAACAATAAAACTGATTTTAATTGCTTTTCTAATCAATGATTTCTTGTATTCGGACAGTGGGGAATTGTAACAGATTATACATAATCCGGATTAAAATAGCCTTTTAGGTAAAATACTTATGGTACTTTCTAAAATATGTGTAATAAATAATTAAATAAAAGTTTAAAAAAAGGAAGAAAATATATGATTTTATCCATCCACATATTTGGATCAATTGTTATCATATTGCTATTTTTTAGTAGATAAAATTTCTGATAAATTATGTAATAAAAAGGAAATTTACGGAGAGTATGGCTCGGAGAGGCTCACCCAAGGTGCCCTTGGTTGGTCAAACCTCCTCTGGTGTGGAGGCTGAGAAAAATCAAGGTCACTCCATTGTTTGGATCTGGATTCAAGAATTTGCTTGTGCAATCAGACTACTTTTACACTACTTGTCTGGAGGTTGTTTTTATCTGCTCAGGGAGAGGTTAGATGCTGCGTGGCAGAGGTCCTGCTCCCTGAGAGCCTGCAGCTCACCAGAAGGGGTTTGTTTCTATGGGGGGGGGGGGGGGGGGGGGGGGTGAAACAACCACCCGTCCATCACCCTGACAGAGCTGACAGCCATTCAGCCCAAACCAGAGCAGCTCCTGCTGACAATTAAAGGCCTTTTCATTGAGGGAATCCAGCTCCAGTCTGTCATCAGCGAGGACCACTCCCAGCTGTCAGCAGAGTTATTATGAGGACAGGCTGATCATCTCCTTTAGTTGTTTCTTTCTTTTTTTTCATGGCGTTGGTCAACCATAGCTTCACCTTGTCCTGCTCTCTCTCTTTGGCGAGTCTGTTGTTTTATGGACTCAGATGGGACATTCAGGTCTGCAATTCCCCCACTTTGCGGTCTTCCAAATACATGGAAGGTTTTGCTTCTTCGCTGATCATTTCTAAAACTAACTTCAATTAACTATATTCTCAGGGTTAGTTGTCAAACGTTTTTTGTTGTTGATATTTCTCAATCAATTCTTAAGAAATAGAAATCTTAAAATGATCTCTTTCGTCATGACATTACTCCAATTGACCACTCGAGGGAAGCAGAACTAAGGAAAATGTGGTGTGTCAGCCCTGGTCAACAGTTAAAACTTACACTAACACTTCATTTCCTTGAGTTCACTCACTGCTCGCTACAGAGGATAATACAGTAATATTCATGCTAACTTTGTTTTGTATCCAGGTGACAATGTTTCCAGTTGAGCCAGTTGTCTGCGCAGACCTTACTGGATAATGTTTTTAAAAGTTCAATGATGTCTTAGCAAGGCATTATAAGGAGCAACTAGGCACAAGGCACTCGAGACAGAAAAATTTCCCATGGAGGCATAAACATTTGAGATAGTAAGTTAACATAAATTGCTATTAGTTATTTAACTGATTAATCAAAAACTCTATAATCCTAAATTAGAATGGTGTATTTTCCAGAAGTTAGCACCATGTTTAGTCTATAAATGTATCTTTATTAGACTGTTGGTTTGCAGACTTAATTAGACTTTTGTTACCTTAAATTTTGTAAATCCCTTTTTTTCTTTTTCAATTTACTGTTAGTGTTACCATTAAACTTTTTTTTTCCCTTTAACCATGTCCACCTGCTGTAATGTTTCTTCCCCTGGCCTCTGGCTGAGGTGGGCCATGGCTTAAAGCAAATCAACATTAAACATTCAACTAGAAGTAAACTATGATGAGTTTGGGTTGGTTATCACTTTGGTTTTTGGTGTCTTGCGCTTATTTTAGTATGTTATGTTTTATTCACATTCTATCTAATTATTCTTTTACTTATACCTGTGTTTGCCCACATTCATCCTGTTTAGGGAATTCCTCTGTGTTTTCTTGCAGTGTTTAATTATTTTGCTGAAGTATTTTTCAGTTACCTCAAGCCTCCTGCTCACTGGTTCCACTCAGGAATTAATCTTTTCCATTCCTAATTGTCCCAGTAATCATTTCCCTAACACACGTATGCCTCCTGTGTCCTTCACTTCAGCGTCAGATCCTCCTACAATGCGCCCTGCATGTTTTCACGTTGCTGTGCCCAGTCCTATTTCCTCATAATGCATTCAACACAATGAGACTTGCATTCTAAAAGGTGGTGTGAAAAACCACAAAATAGATTTTAACTCATAGACTCTCTCTGCTCCAGGGCTGCTGATGCTGAGGGATGTATGCTTCAATGAACACCTCCTTTGTTTTTGACCGTCCGGTTGTTGTCTCTGCAACATTCCTCTTGATTTTTTGGACTTCAGCTTCAGGTTGACTTGTACAATATGCAGACGTGGTAGAAAAAGTTGACAAACTTGTTAAAGGTATGATAGAAAGCTTTGAAAAATATGTTATTACATCAACATGATCTCGCACTGAGATATATATTTTTTTAAATTAATATCCCATTTTTAATTTGACTTCACTGAGTGACCAGGACATACACAATATTTAGAAATAACTGCTTTTAATGGCACAGTTGTTGACACCTCTGCTTTTATGACAAAGCGGAAGCATAAAAGTCTGAGACTCTTAATTTTCTGACTGTCTGTGATCCTACAAAAAAAAACCTCTGCTGTGAATCAGCCATTTTCAACACATGGGAACATCCTCTACCCAGAGGGGATTGACAGTGAACTGGTCAGTAAGGGGAGGACAGCAGGAGGAAGATATATCTTCCTGTTTGTCAGACTCGTTTCAGACATCAATCATTTTTTACAGCCCTCATTTAGGCAGAGCCACAGTGTAAGCCCACGGACGTACCCGATTTTAAACATCCTAATGTATCTGTCAGGATAATTAACCACAAGCATCTGTTCTGGACAGCTTATCTGATGACCCAAAGTCAGAGAGAGAGAGAGAGAGAGAGAAAGAGAGTGAAGGCGAGTTGGAAGGGTTCAAAGGTTTGCTTTTAAGAGGAGTGTTGCTGCATTTCAGCACTTAAGACCTAAAAAAAAAAAATGTCAGCAATAAAACACAAGGTTGTAACTCACCACACGTCATGCTGAAAATGTTTCCTTCATGTCTTTTGTACATTTTTGATTAAATCTGGGCTCTACAGAAAAAAAACCATCTCCGTCCCAGTGTAGTCGTTTTTATTTCTGTGTCACTTGAGCTATGATCACGCCCGCTGACAGGGGAGGACAAACGGGTCAGTTGTCCCGGGCCCAGGACAGAGGAGGGGCCCAAAACTGACACTCTGACTGACCATTAAAATCAGAGTATCGGTCAGCGCGCGCGCTGACTGCAGCAGCAGTCTTTGTCACGGCACTTTGCTGCTCCCCCTCCCCTCTCGTACATGGCTCAGCGGCGCCAGCCAATCAGCACGCAGGCTCAGCCTAGCCCGCCCACTCAGCTCTCTCACAAACAACCGCGCTGCTGCTGATCAGACTCGGAGAGAGAGACCGCATGAGCGGAAAAACATGAAGAGGGAAAGAAGCGCCGTTTGGCTCTATTTTAATACCGTAAATTAAATCAAGCTGTATGTTTTGTAAAAAGCCGGTTAAATACAGTGGAAACACAGCAAATTTATCTAAGCACGTGAAAAAACCATGAGCAAGAAAACGTCAAGCGACAGAAACGGTGAGAGGTCAGGATTCCTTGTGACATAGTTGGCATTAGTCATTCAGTGCTTTCAGCACTGCCAGAGCTTCTCTGTCACTCAGAATCCTTGCTTCTGCGAGAAGATTCTGTAGGAACAGAGCCAAGGATGACACCAGGCTTATATAGCCTCTGAGTGGTCATCCGGCGTCACAGGTGTGACTCTGTTGGTATAATTACTCGAACTGCACATGCCCGAAGGGAACATTCAGTGCTTTCAGCACCGCCCTCTGGCGGTCATCCAGGATTCATAGAACCGTAGTTACATACGTAACCTTCGTTTTAATCAGTCATGATTTCCATGTTAGAAACTTTCTGTCTGTGGTTGGGAACATTGTGATTTTGAATTGGTCCTAGCTTCTGTCAGAAGCGTAAATCATGGTAAAATGGGTTAAAGGGTAGGAAGTTTGTGTAGTAAAGTCCCCGATCAGATATCTGTCTGTGAGATGATACAGAAATAAAACAATATTCAACAAATTGTTGCAAATCTTTCCCAATGTCTGTAATTTTAGAGAGCAACAGCAGCATGGCGCAACAGAGGCCAGAGTCTGAGAAGGACAGCAGACCAAAGAAAAGGAAAAGAAATAACAGGACTGGAAATGAGACCCCAAGAAAACTGTTCAGGGTCTCTGAGGTTGCCGGATCCTCCACAAGCTGCCAGGACCAGATCAGGACATTATGGAGAGCAAAGAGGAATATGGCTGAAGAAGGAGAAGGACTTTCCCCACCAGCTAAAAAGAAGAAGAAAGGACTCCCGGAGCTGGTCCTGACTAAAGAGCCTCCTTCCTCCTCAGTGGACGTCAGCAGAGGTGTGCTGGTTTGATGAAATTACTGTTAGTTTGCACTGGGATCCACAGGAAGATTATTAAAATGAAAATCAGTTTTATGTGATGGGCCACCACAAAGAAGTACTTAACTGTGACGTTGAAGAAAACATGGTTTTCATTGTTTTATTAATAAAACTCTTAAAGGTGTAGCAAATATTTGTATTCAGTCCCTTTTAATCTGATTTCCCTAAATAAAAATTATCTGACTGCCTTTAAAAGTCACCTAAGCAGTTAACAGAGTCCACCTGTGTATAATTCAGTCTCAGTCTAAATCTAATCTTTGAAGGCCTCAGAGGTTTGTTAGAGAAGATTATGAATAAACAGCTTCATGAAAACCAGGGAACACAGCAGACCGGTCAGGGAGAACGTTCTGGAGAAGTTTAAAGCTAGGTCAGGTTATAAAACAAGATCATCTCACAGAGCTCTGATCATCATCTGAATATGGAAAGAGTAGGACACAACTGCAAACCTACCAAGACATGGCTGTCCACCTTAACCGACAGACAATTCAAGGAGAGCATTATTCAGAGAACATGCCTGTGCAAATTCTCAGTTATCTGGGTCATCGCAATAGCAAACAGACTTAAATCGGAGGCCACCAGACTTTCGTTCAGTTCTTTCTGAAGACGTTTCGACACCTATCCAGGAGTCTTTGTCAATTCTGGTGGCTCGCACCAGACCAACCTGTAGTTGGAGCACCGCGATGGATAGGTGTCTTCAGAAAGAGCTGAAGGAAAGTGCGTTGCCTCCGATTTAAGCCTGGTTACTGATTAATCAGAGACGCAGCCAAAAGGTCCATTGTAACTCTGGAGGAGCTGTAGAGATTTACAACTCAGGTGGAATAATCTGTCAATAGGACTATTACTCATACAATCTACAAGTCTGACAAAAGGAAAGATATAGTTAAAAGAAAGCCAGAAGAAATCCAGTTTAAAGATTGCCACAATCCATTTGTTTTGGTCTTTAGAGGCGTAAAGCTGGTAGAAACATACTCCAGAAGACTTTTCCTTCCACTTCAACATTATGTTCTGTTTTGTGTGTTGTGTCCATTACATGAAATCCCAATAAAACAGTGAAATCTGTGGTTTTATTTTAAGTATAAATTATGTTATAAGCCACTTCTTCTTTTTCTGTCAGGACAGTTTGCTCTCATGGTCCTCTGTGAATGTTAAAATGCTCATGTTGTTTCTATGGGTTCTTCTTATTGTTAGAGTCCAGCAGCTCCATTCTGGCACATTACAGTACAAAAAACTTATCCATGCGTTTATTTTTAGTCGAATTGATTACTGCAACGGTGTTTTCACAGGTCTGCCTAAAAAGTGGATCAGACAGCTGCAGCTGATCCAGAACGCTGCTGCCTGCGTCCTCACTAAGACTAAGAAAGTAGAGCACATCACCCCAGTTCTAAAGTCATTACACTGGCTCCCTGTATCTCAGAGAATAGACTTTAAAATACTTCTGTTAGTCTATAAATCCCTGAATGGCTTAGCACCTAAATACATCACAGACCTATTATCAGTGTATCAACCCTCCAGACCACTAAGGTCTTCTGGCTCCAGCCTACTCTGCATACCTAGAACACAAACTAAACACGGAGAAGCAGCATTTAGTTCCTACGCTCCACTTATCTGGAACAAACTTCCAGAAAACGGTAAAAGTGCAGAAAGCCTGAGTTCTTTTAAATCAAGATTAAAAACACATTTGTTTAGGATTGCCTTTGACTGTTAAACTGTTCTACTGAAACATCATTAGTTCAACTTTTCAGGACAGCCAGTAGCTACTTTCCTTACTGAGCAGCCAGCTACAGTGCAGAGTCCCAACATAACTCCTCTCAGGCAGCAAAGTTAGTACCAGGGCATGTCCCAGTTAAAAAACAAAAAATAAACAAACAAACTGAGAGAGATGAAAAATCCTGTCTGGCCTACTTGTTCATCAATAACAGCAACCTGCAGAAACAACATTGAAACATTTACAGCAACAAGGTCCTGGATTCAAATCTTTCTGTTTCTCCCTATGCATGTGTGGGTTCTCTCCGGGTACTCCAGCTTCGTCCCACAGTCTAAAAACATGACTGTTAGGTTAATTGGTCTCTCTAAATCACCCTTAGGTGTGTGTGTGTGTGTGTGTGTGTGTGTGTGGTGGCGGCAGGTGTAGAGGGGGGGGGGGGGGGGGGGCCAAAAAGACTACGTTGTCCTGGGCCGTAGCAAAGCTGTCAGCTGGCCTGGCTATGATTAAAACATTTCTGTTCTTTAGTCACTCAGTGCAGAAGCTGTATAACAAAGAAAAGAGAGTTCAATGTGAAGTAAACTCTCACCGGATTCAAAAGACCAAACAAACGTGAGGCCAGAAATAATTTATTATTATGCAGTAGATCTCTTTGTGGAAAGACAATCTTCATATCGATGATAAGAGAGTACATTTTGCTAAATTAATCTAGCCAATCTGGTGTTTAAAAGCCCCTTTAATGAACAACTTTTGTGCATGGAAAATTACTTCTGAGATTATATAAACAGCAATATTTTCATTACGCATATTATGAGAGAACCGGGTGTTTACATGCAGGGGGAATGAAAGCAATCACTGGCTATAATAATGTCTAGGTCCTCCATCAGTGCTGCATTGATCAAAACACTTTTTAAAGTAATAGCTATAAAACCACTTATATAGCTTTTTTTTATAATTGCAAAAAATCACAATAACGTAAACACACCAAAAGAAGCTTATTTGAAATTGATTAGTGTGAGGTGGACAAAAATGCCCTTTGGTGTGGTAGAAACTCGATTTTGATCTTAAATGTTAGGTCATGCGTGTATATCCTGTACAATATTATTTAATAACAAACTAATCTTTAACAGGGGAAAAGTGAAAAATAAAAAAAAATGAGCAATAAGCTGGTTTCCTAAGCCAGGCAACCTTGAACTGATCCTGTTTGAAGCACTGTCTAATTAGATTTCTGCTTGCTCTTTTGAGCTTGTTCTAGTCTTTCAGGACACAAACCCTTGACCTGGAAATAGTCGCCCACTCTGTGCCAAAAATGTTCCAAAACTATGCATTTGCGAAGACATCTGTTCTCCACACAGACCTGGAAACTTTGCATCAAAACTGACTGGTATTTATCTCACCTTGATAAAAACAAAACATTCCATCTCATAGCAAGATGCTGCCACCACCATCTTTGACTGGCATTAGTTTGTCAAAGCAAAGTTTGCAAGAAGCGCAAAGACATAATGCAAAACAATAAAATGTTAATGCAATTTGATTCACAGTGTGAAATTGTTGGATTTGTTCTCATTGCATTAAACATCCTGCATGGGTCATTTTACATGAAACTTTACTAATGTGCTGATTTAATATGCATTGCTGGGGCCCATCAGCTTAACACACAACAGGGTTATTTTTTAGAAACAAATGGAGCTCACTTTTTTTTTATTATGGAAAGTAAATGACCAACAGAGAGTGAAACAGGGCTATACTATTTCTGGAACATTGGTTCTGAGATTGCGTGTTATTATTTCTAGTCTACTTCAGGAAGTGTAGTTTGTAATCATTATAAACCTCAGGAGACATCCTTCAGGGTACGAAGTAGATGTATGAATGCTTTTGTAACTATTGGCACGCCGCTCATTTACAAGAAACAAAAGAGCTGAAACATGGTAGGGTGAATATGTGATGATTGAATCAGGCCAGTTCAGATGATTTTAGGAATGCCTGGAGCCCAGAGGATGAGTCCCCAAACCCGAAGATGTACAAGAGATAGGACAATACAAAAGTCTTCCTCTGAATGGCAGGTATGTGAAAAACCTTTCTGATGATCTATGAATGCGGTACGTTTTATCCTACCATCCTGTGGGCAATCAGATTACGTTCTATTCAAATTGTCTGTGGCTCACAAATTTACTAAAGTATTAACTCTTGTGGATCCAGGACTGTAAAACATAGCAGCCTCATTTATTTAAATCCACTTACATTTCTTTAACACCACAAGCTCTGCCAATTTTTTGATTTTCAACTCTACATTATGAGTTTTAAAAAGTTAAACTTACAGCTATCCATTGAGTTGAGTATTTGAGAAATTTGTCAGATTTGTATATGTTGATTTAACTTGAGTCTGTAAGTCAAAAGTTGAAAAAGAGGAACAGGTGGAATGACTTGGAGGGTAATTAGTGGCAGTAGCCACTAATTGAAACCTAATTAAGGTTGCTGGGAAGAGTGGAGCATGAAGTTGAATAATCAGTCCAGAAAGTCCAAAGACAAAAAAACAAAAACCTAAATCACCACAGTACTTTATTAAATTTCCATAAATCTATTACACCTCTTTTTTCCAGATTTTTACCATGCATATTATTTACACACACACACACACACACACACACGCATATATATATATATATATATATATATATATATATATATATATATATATATATATATATATATATATATATATATACCTCAGTCTCAATGGTTTAATATTTTGATATTGTTGTAGCTCCACATTCGGACTGTTAAATAAAGAAAGTTTTCTTTGCGGTTCTGATTATACATGTTTAAAACTGACCTGTATCCCTTTATTTGCAAACCTCTTCCCATTTCTTGAGCATTATTTGAATGTGATGTGGCACGTTGTTGTTATTGGCTTTAAACATAAAAAGAGCTGTTTGTAGATCAGGAATGTCAGCGAATTCTAAAAGATTTGATATGTATAAATAATGGATTGGTATGATCCAGATGTCCAACTTTGTTAATTATTCTTATTGCTTTTTAGTAATTTTTTTGTTTTGTAATTGTTACCCCATATTTTGTCACAATAAGTTGGCTAAAACAGAGCAGAATGTGGAGAGCTTTGTGAGCTTTAGCAAGCTTTGTTTAATACTGAAATGCCTTTTGACAGTTTATTTTGAATATGCCTGATGTGAGGTTTCCAGTTGAGTTCTCATCAATCATAGAATCAAATTACACTTTATGTGCTTTATATAAAACCATGACCATTACAACAAATATAACAGTGCTCATATTTTTGCCTCAATTCTGTTGTACAACTTATTAATTCAAATTCACACATAACAGTTTTATCAGTATCATCATAAAACCAAATGTCTTAGTCTCACCAATTTAAAACACAAAGATTACTCATTTTAGGTAAAAGGACACAATAAAAGACATTTCTTTTACCAACAACGACCACAACAAAAATTCTCAAAGTAACAAGGTACAGTGCAGAAAGAGTTTGTTGGCCATGTATCCATTCCAGTATGAGTAAATGAGGATTTAACCCGTTTCTCAGCTGCCATATTGGATCCTTAATTGATGAAATATAATGTATATATACAGGTTAACCTTGAAAATTTTGAGGATGTTGTACACATTAGACGTACACGTTTATTTTGCCTATACATTTGTCTAACTTGTGTTTTTTTGTAGTGGTTTTTTGGAAGGCTGTAGGGCCGGATTTGAATAGAATTACCCATATGCGTTTCCATCACATAATGACGTCGGAGGCCTGTCCGAAATCGGTTCAGCAGTGCACAGCTCCTTTCCTACCCACGATAGTGTTGTTACTGTTGACCTTATGTTAGGCCAAGGAAGAGGAGCTACGGGCTATAATTAGAGCATTACGGATGCAGCCTCAGACTTTCCGAGTGGGAAGTCTGACTTTATGGGCAGTTCCAGTTGATTCTTTCGACTCAGAAGTCAGAGTTTCCGAGTTCTGAATGCTGAAAAATCAGGTCAGACATCTTGTGACAGAGCATTTGTGATAGTTACTTTTTATTTAGAAATGTCTGTTTACTGTGTCTTTTTCCTGCAATTTTGGTAGGGGTTGTGGTCTGAATGCCCCATATTGAGAAGTCACCACTGGAACTGACTCAGAATCAAACCAAGAGGCTAGAAATTTTCTGTCCTCACAGCAAAGCTGCTACTGTGCGTTGCAATATAGCTCAAGCAAAACAGAGACAGAGGGCGGAAAACCAAGATGACTAGCTAAGGTTACCCGAAGCCACTTTTTTTATTGGCTGTTAAACAAAATCTTGAAAATGCACATTCATACATTCTTTTGTTTTAACATATTTTTAACTCATTAGTTTTAAGCTTTTAACCCACGGGCCTTATAGATTTCAAACAGCTATTTAATTAATCAATAATAGATAAGCTAACAGATGGTCTAATGTGGGTTACATTTTGTCTAACATTACTCAGGGTGTTGGCTCTTCACCCGTGGCTTGAATTTCTACAGAGGCTGTACATAAAGTACAGTATTTCAGAGACTGAAAGCCAGAGCATCTGTGTATGTGAGAGGGAGAAAGAAAAAATTAAAATACGAGAGAGAGAGAGAGAGAGAGAGAGAGAGAGAGAGAGAGAGAGAGAGAGAGAGAGAGAGAGAGAGAGAGAGAGAGAGAGAGAGAGAGAGAGAGAGAGAGATCAAAGCTCTGTGTCAGAAACGAGGTTGGAAGGTTCTCCCTCCTCTCTCTAGCAGACTCTCCCACTGATCATCAACCCTGAGGAGAATAAACTCAATCCATGTTAAATTATACATTAAGGCCCAGTTCTTCTAGCGGGAGCTCAGGAGCTGGCGGCTGCACGCACACTGAGCTACATTGCGTTTTGCACATTTCTACTGCTGAGTGTTGCTTCACCTCTCTGTCTTATTAAAACCAACATCAAACAGTATCCACAGATGAAGAACGGTCTGGAAAAGAGGCTCTATGAATATGTGGCTCTCATTATGCTCTGAATGTGGACGCTATGATGCGTCATTGATGAACGTACCAAAAGCCCAAAAAGCATGACTTTCAGTTTCTCACAAACCCATTTCACTCAGTGAGATGTTTCCCAAAATGCTAATTAACCTTTTTATGTGTGCACTCTGAAAGACAGGGTATAAAAACTAGATTTCCTGTTCTGCATTAAATTCAAAGTCAATGATGCAATCACATAGACAGACACAGAGCCTCAGAAATGCAAATAGGATCTGATATGAATAGTACTTTACAAAAGTATTTGTTCACATTACAACAACAAACTGTAACATACTTTAATGAGTATATATGATGCAGAAGGAAAAGGATTTATGATGACCAAAATGTTTAAAAATAAAATGCGGGATGTCTTCAGTACGGTTTACGCTGTGTGTGCACTATGTATGGTGGAAAACTACTGCTGCTCAACAGACTGAACGCACCATCCCCACAGTGAAACATGCTGGAGGCAGCATCATGCTGAAAGGATATTTTTCTTCGGTAGGGAAAGGGAAGCTGGTAAGAGTTGATAAAAAGATGAATAGAGCTAAATACTGGGGTTAATCCAGGAGGAAAGCCCAATAGAGGCTGAATAAGGCTGCAGTTGCCTTGTTTAGGGGCTGGTGCTTATCTCCTGAGGTCAAATGATGATAGGCCAGGTACACCCTGGGCAAGTGCTAGCCCCTAAGAAACAGTACTGCAGTTTATGGTTGTAAATGGCACAACATGATCTTTGAGGAGCCAAAAATGTTTAAAAGATGGTTGCGAAACCTTAGACATGCTATCCACAAAAAGACATGATTTCCTGCAGTTCTTTGATTTTTGTCTTATTGTGGTTAAACAAAAATAAATATAAAAAATCCAAATTAGTGTCAGTTAAACAATACAATATACAATAATATGGTTTGTGCGCTTGTTGCTGTGGCTTTAAGATTTTGAATTTGATTATGTTAGTCTTGGATAGTTTGGGGACTGACAACTATACTTGGAAACAAAGGAAAGAAGGAAGACAGAGTGGAAATTTAAATCGTGTTAAGATTGACAGAACCTAGTTAGCAAAACCTAGCTTTTTTACCATTGGCCTGAGATGAAAAAAGAAACAGCTGACGCAATATTAAACTCATAACTCAGTGATAAAATGCAAATAAAGAGTATGACAACGGGAAACATTACGAAAATAAGCATTTACTTACAGAAAATACTGGGTAATGCATCACCTTAGTCATCAGCAGTCCAATTTACCAAATAATTCAGCAGTACAAACAGTACAGAGAGCTAAAGCCTGATTAAAACAAACTTTCAGGGAAGTTATCTGTGGAAGATACTCTGCAAACAGCAGGATAATGACAACAGCCAAGATTCAGATTCAGGGTAAATTAACTTCTTGGTGCGAACGTTGCTCCACGAGGATTGCAAACATGAATATTAATCTGGTCGAGCCCCACAAACACAACTTTCGAGGCCTGACATCTCTTTAAATTTTAAATAACCATTAGGCCCAATGGCTTGCTCATTTGTAGGAGTGAAATCGGTTAATGCCACAACTAGACACTTGCACAGAATAATTTATTTATTTTAGAGTTAAATTAAATAATTTAATGCATTTTAAATGACATTGTCAATAAAAAATATTTCTTTAAACAGCCCCTTGTGGCCATGAATAGTATTCCACATTAAGGCAACATCCCACCTTTGGATTTACACAGAACAGCCTTATAGCAAGCATGATTCATATTACTGTGTATCAGCATAATTGTCACAGCTTTATGCGTAAACTTTATCGATACCTGCTTCTTTGAACTGAAATTAAATATTTTCAACAATAACATCTAACTTGCCTTTTTTACCTTCACGTGACAACAATCCATCACTTTCCATTATCAAACTCATTTCAGTCTCACAACCAACACTTTTAAAACTTGTTTCTTATTAATCACATTCTTGTCCTGTTTAGGAATCTATTTTTAAAGGGGTTGTCATTCACATGGGGTCCAGAGTATGAAAACTCACCAGCTTATAATTTGGGTAAAGCCTGCAGTTTGAAGTATAGATTTGTGGCTGCTCTCATTCACAATAACAGAGCAGCAACAATATTATACACCAGAAAAAAGAGGATTTCCAGTACACTTGCATGCAAAGCAAATCTCTTATGGCAATCAAAGGCCTCAGGATGACCAGTGTCAACATCAAACATGCAGTAACAACATAACCTGCATGCATTTCCAAATGAAGAAAAAGATATACAGTACATACAGACAAAACAATGAAGTAATGTTATCTAAAGATCACAGAAATTATCTGAAGGCAAGTCTCAGAGTCAAACTCAGAAACTCATGTGGCTATGTATGCACTTCAAATAGGTAGTTTTTCACTTCAGCCTGCTTGCAACAGTTAACTGTAAGGAGATTTGAGGCGAGAACAAAACAGAAGTAGTTCAAAATATTGATCTGAATGCACAAAAAGAAAATATCATTTGCTGCAAAGAACTGTTGCAAATTCCTTTACACAATCTTAAAATAAGTCTCAGAATCGTTTGAATTTTCCTGTCTTGACTGTTTAGCAAATTCAGAGATAATGCACAAACACTCTAGACAATTTGATTCAATGAGCTACATGTAATCCATACAGAAAGGCAAGAATTATCACATGCAACTCAGGGAACAAGCTGGCTGTCAAAGAACAGCACAGTAGATAAGATCATGCAGGCTAATATTCATTAACTAAAGTAAGACAGCCTAGCTATGACATTCAGGAACATGGTCATGCTCCAGTTTACATTCATGACAGGATTTACAGTGCCCTACACACTTGTTGGCACATCCTGGTGAAGATGCATAAAAAGCAATAAAATAAATTCAGCTTTTTGTGTCGTAGCATAATCGCACACTGAGAAATTAAGAAAAAAATCCACCCTTTAATTTGAGTACATTTGTACTGTGAAAAGACATCAAAGGATATTTGTGTGTTCGAATGGTGGAGCCAAAGTCAAGATGTAAAATAAACTGAGAATCTATGGAAATTGTTCAGATTTTCAGGTCTGGATGAGGATCCTTATTTATCGTGCAAACACACACATCAAGCAAGATGGTGATACTGCAGCATAGAGGCTACTGTTGTGTGGAGAAGTCAGTGTGGATGTGTATTGTGTGGTGAGAGCTAGGACAGTGACGTAAACGGAGGATGGATATACTGGTGCGACTAAAGCAAGAGCTAATGAGCCCACAGCCGAACCAACATAAACATGGCAGCGCAGGAGGACGCGCGCGTAGCTGCTGCTATCACATCTGTTTTGTAAGAATCCACAATTTCATCTTTGAAAGAAAAACAGCAAGAAGTGCCTTGACTAGCTTACCTTAATCTACATGCTAACAGGCCAGCAAGCCAGAAATAAGGCCTTTTCCATTCTAGCGATCATGTGGACTTTGCTAAATGGTACCAGAGCTTTAATTGGAACCTTATACTCTGGTGAGGTGACATTTTCATTGAGCTTTTTCTGGCAGCAGACACTGCAGCTGGGTTTGCTGTATAATAAAGGGCAATGATTTTAACTGTTCCTCCTCCAAAGGCTCTGGAAACCTTGACATGATGAATCTTTTAAAGTAAAAATGTAATAGCCTCTACCACTAAACTGAGAATAGGTTCTCACTTTAGACAGAACAAATCTTTAGACAGAACAAAGATCTAAAACAAATGTCAAAATCCACACAGACATTGTTTCTCAATACTGGTGTGGTGAGGAGAAGAGAAGACAGCATTAGAAAGGACCCAATCCTCAACAACAGAGAGATTGTGCAGTATTTACAGTAAGGGTGCCAATAATTGTGGAATCTTTGATTGTATAAAAACAATTCTTTCTAATTTAAAATAAAAAAATTAAACTATTTTTAAACATGTTTTTTTCCTCACAGCAGTTGTACTCAAAGTTAAGGTTAGATTATTCTATTTCCAGCCTTATTTTATGCTGCTGCAGTAAAAGATGCATTTCTTTGAAAGCTTTCCACAGATCTTTACCAGTGGCACAGATTATTGTGCAGTTTGCTGTATGTGACATGTCACAGTGATTCCTTGATGTTTTTAAAGGCATTCCTAAGGTTTTTTTTTTTTATTTGGACTTAGATTTTACAAACACATTACAGTAATCAGTGTCCCTCTTTGGTTTTAGCAGTCTTCTTATCTCAGTGATGACATCCCTTCATTTGTACGAACACTGCCCTTTAAATGAATTTATGACAAACTGGGGTTAGGCCCATCATTCCTGAGTTTAACACAGTGATGCTGCAGCAGGCTCAGCTGATGAAATTTGCATTTCATTTCACCCTGTTATCTTGTTAGGGGTGGGCGCTTGTGTTAGAAAATGACAGGAAACGCAGAGGCATTTATTAAATCCACCTATTATCAAACTGGCCTGCTTTATTTCTTTCCAGAGGATGTCTTGCTGTCGTCTGACGCTGCTTTGTCATTACAGGCCTCTTTGTTGGCTCTGAACCTCAAAACCTCTCTGCAATCAGATTTGGACCCAAACTCGGCATTTTTAACCTGTGAAGTTTTCTCTGCTTTCTTCGGCAGCTCAAAGGTTTCCGTGTCTTCACTGGAGTCGGTATTCCGACCCAGGTCAGTACTCTGACTGGACTCTGAGGCTCTTCTTGTCTGCTGATAGGACATGCAGAGTCCCTGCCACTTCACTCGATTGCCATCTATCCCATCCACCATTGGCTGCAACTTCCTGTTGAGCTTCAGCAGCGCCTGAGAGGGACACCAAAGAGAAGCGTTTTTGACCATCAAAGCACAACACCCAGAAACATGATGTTGGCAGCATCATGCTATTGGGAAGCTGGTCAGAGTTGTTGGGGAAATGGATAAATCTAAATGTAAGGAAGAAAAGAAGAACAGACATAGAGAAAAACGACTAGACACTGCCAAACACCCATGCTCCAAAGTATACAGTCAAAGCTCCAGTGTGATGGTTTAGATTGAATTATGTTCATATGTTATATTGGCCGAGTAAAGGTCCAGACCAAAACTCATCTGCGAGTTGAAAATGGCTGTTCACAGACACTCACCATCATGTCTGACTGAGCTTAAACCATTTTGTAAAGAGGAAGAGGCAAACCTTTCAGTTTCTAGGTGTGCAAAGCTAGCAGTGTAGATACTGTACACTGCTAGCTTTAGCTGCAGCGAACTGTGGATCAAACAAGTATTGACTCAGGAGGGCCAATCACAACGACTTGCCACACTTTTGATTCTTATTATTTGGAAAAAAATCAGAGAACCATGTATCCCCTTCATTTCACTTGACAACGATCCACTAGTTTGCGTTGGTCCCCACATAAAACCCCAATAAAACATATTGTATGAATGATACAGCGCTCTTAACGTAGCTTTAGTGGCGGCGGCCCACCTGATAAAGTGGCTTACAGATCCCATCAATCCATTCAAGCTGTAAGGCAGGTAGTTCATCTTTGCGATTACGGTCAAAGATGGCCTACAGGGGAAGTAAAAACTCTCTGTCACCTACAACCAGAACCTTTTTGTCAGAACCATTTTTTCCAGAATATGTTTAGATCAGAACATTAGAGTGACAGAAAGGACTTTGAAATATTTGACACTTACTGCTGGGGTCAGCTTCAGCTCCGACCGCTCCCTGTCGCCTTGTTCAAAGAACTCACTTGTTACCAACTCTGCAACCTGCCGACACCAGCGGAGACAACTGTTACTTTACTCATACATGATGCAACATTAGAAGATTTAAGCTAGCTGAATGCTGTATTGTTCTACTTTTGTTTGTTTTGTTGTAATTTTCCATTTTCCTATATTTACCTTTATCATTTCAACTCATCATATGTATGTTTTTGTTATTCTCTAAAAACAGAAAGCTCTACAGTGTTTCCTAAACTTATGTTTGAGTAATAATAAGCTTAAGGATGTATACCCGTTTTGCACGTGTCCATTAAATGTATATAGATCTGGTCAGACATTTCTACAAACCATCTTTTCCACAGTAGATATTTAACACCCCAAACCAAGAATTGGATGGATTTGTTTGAACTGTATAAAGGTTTTTTTATAACCCACAATAAGGTGAAAATAATACAGACAGGCTCAAATATATTACAAATGGCATCATTAGTATTTGGTGAGGTGTATAGTGCAATAAGCTCTAGGCATAATTCTGTTTGGGTAGGTGATCACTCTTCATGACAGAATTAGTAGAGCTCATTTAAACTGGTTGGTTTCGTGGTACAGGCCCATTGTTTATGCATAGTTCATACATTTTTGATAGGGTTATTTCCATGCTTTTCCAGAGGTCAATGGTAGCCTGCTTCATTCCTCTTAATACCAGCGTTGCTGAGGTTCAACCATCTGACCAAAATTGCCACATTCAGTTGAAAAGAAATCAGGCAGGATGTCCATGAACTACCCAGAAACCACCAACACTTCCTGAACTGGAACCTGCTGGTACACCAGGGTGAAGACACATTAACAAAGACTGAGAGGGTGCAGAAGCCTCTGCTGCTGAAATTTGCAGCTTTCCACCTGGACAAGCTGAATGTCTTCTAAAGAAAGGTTTTTATTGTTGGCCGAGACGAAGACTGAATAATTAGGACACAATGACGAGATTCACATTTGAAAGCCTCATCTTGATTCCCCCAAAGTCAAGAATATTGGACCAATTGTCAAGCATGGTGCTGATAACAACATGGTAAGGGTCTCCTTCACTGTCTATGGTCCCCACTAATAACACAAGAAGTATGGAATAATGAATAAGGAGCATTCTCTCTGAATTCTTTACTTCTTTCTTTTGCCTAGAAATATCCAGAATTATGCAACGATATTATTCATGGCTACAGAACACATCAGGCTTCCCTGCAGCTTGCAAAGGGAGATTTATCCACTTGAGCCTAGTGAACTACTTAAAGTGCAGAATAAATTCACATTTATGTCCCCTCTGTTTTTTTTTTTAAAGGTTACAAAGTTTGTTGTGAACATTACTCTTTTCTCCTTTGGTTTCTCAGTTGTTTATAAAGATTGCCTGTTTTTACAGTGTTTTTTTTCACCCTATACGTTCACTGTTTGGTCTTATCTTTTTGCTGTTACGTTACATCAGTGTCAAAGAGGGTGGTAGCGTATTTACCATTTGCAAATAAATCCAACATTTCTCCGTGTCTGACCAACAGTAAGCAGATTAGCCAGCTAAATGGATTAGAGAAATAACTGGACTGTGGCGCCTTCCCAGCAAACCAAACTAACTTAATTGGAGTTTATTAAGAAGCTTTAGGAGGCTTACATGCTTGGCCCAGGACTTAGAGGAAAATATAAAAAAAACAAAAAATGTCTTCTTTTAATTGCCTCTGAGCAGTGCAGCTTTGCTTGTGTTGACAGCTGAAATGTGCCTCGCCCTTAAAGCATACATCTCTCATCCGAACTCCTTCTAAATACATCTATGAACTACAGAAACATGATTGCATTTATTCTCCTGATACTGGTTAGGAATTAACAAATCCCAGCATGCACAGGCGACTCAAACCTGTTTCGATACCTCCCAAGGACGAGTGACAGCGCCCAAATCACATGCAGTCATCAGCATGGACCTGTTGATTGAGCAGGGAGCAGAGATAAAAAAACATATTTAGAATTTTATATTGTTATTTACAGTTTGAGTATTTTTATTTAGTACAAGTGCAGAAACCTGAGGACTTCTCTGTGTTCTTCGGCCGCCCAGCTGAATTCTCCTGATAGAACGTGCTCAAAGAACTTGGTTCTGCGCCTTTTTGAATAAAAAGAGACAGTCAAGCATGCACAAAACAATGAGACACAAAAATGGACTCATTATTTAAACAGCGTGTGTTTTTAATAAAATAAGATGATGTTAAATCTTCCAAAACCATGCAATATGTAAAAGAAATCTATCTAAGTTTAGCTGTGAAGGAGTTAAGCTCTAACGAAGACCACTTACTCAAAGTGCAAAGTGAGATCTGTGGAGAGAATCGCCTGTTTCAATAGTTGCATCATGTTGCTGTACTCCTTAGAGCTGAGGTTGGCAAAGATATTGTGTCCCTGCAAAAGAAAAAAAAAACACAATTGTAAGCAGGGCGGGAGGGGGGGATTTGAAAAAAACTGGCAGAAAAAAAAATGCCCCCCTTGAATTTGGAGCATCGGTAAAGCCATCGCTCACTGTCAAACGAAGCCACCATTAGCAACTTAATTAGCAATGCGCATGGCTATTCTCTGTCCTCGGTTAAAATAAATCAATGCAGAATACGGCTGGTGACAAACTGATCCACCCCTGAGACAAAGCGCAGTGGTTACTGGTGTTGCCAGTCAGCAGTTTGTGTACAGCACTGTTCCTTAGGAGAAACTGCGCTGGAGGGGGTTTCATTGTTGCCAGTTGTCTCAACACATTCCTAATAAATAGACAGAGACAGTCGGAGAATAAAGTTGCTTTGCTTCAACATATATGGATTTCTAGTTGTTGCTCTTCAGATGATTTGCATATATTTTCTTGCTAAACAGATGCATTCATCCCCAGAGACAAACATTTCTTATATTGGTATTGTTTTGTTCTTTTTTGTGGCAGGGCATGTTATGTGACTAATGCGTCTCATGCTGAAACAGGTAGCTGTCACGACACCTGTCCAGCAGAGTCCAAGCAGTTCTACCTTTAGTTTGAAGAACAGATATCTAATTTGAGTTAGTATGAGTTGGGCATCTACTGTGAGCGCCAAGCTTACTCTCTTAATTAAAAAATCTGGTGATCAGTGTTCATGCTCCTTAAACTTCTTTCCACATTTCTTCACACTACAGCCACAACCTTCAGTGGATTTGGTTTGATTTTAAGACAGATCATCACAAACTCACAAACTAACACACAGTTTGTCGTAATCTTGCTTTCATTTTCTTCCATCAGTCAGATTTATGTCTAAACTTTTGACTGGACTCCACTAGCACACGAGCATGCTTTAATCCAGAGTTGTTGTCCTGCTAGCAGCTGAAGCTCCAACCCATTCTCAAAATGTTCATAGCATTTAACAGGTTATTCCCCCCCCCTCCCCCCAGGATTTCCCAGCATTAGCTCCAACCATTTGACAATCAACTCTGACCAGCTTTCCAGTCCCTGCTGAACAAAAACATCCCCACAGCATGATGCTGCCACTACCAAAGGTCATAGTGGGGATGGGGTTGTGCACATTGTTAGCTTTCATCAGCTGACGGAGATTTCTATGTAGGTCAAATAAGTATAGTTTTAGTCATATCTGACCAGATCACCTCCATCCACATGTTTGCTTTGTCTCCTACATGGTTTCCAGGAAACTTTATACGATGATTAATTCATATTATCTGTTATAAGATTTCAGAACTGGGTCCCAGGATTAATTTTGACAGCACGCTTTAGTGCATATTTACTTGTGGCCATAGACTATTGACCGAAGAGTAATTTATTTATTTTTTAACAATCTGTAGTCATTTTAGTTTTGCTTTAGTTTAAGCTGACAGAAAAATCTGATATTTTAGAAAATTAAAATATAAAGTCATACAGGAATACATTTCTTGCATAAATATGCCATCAAATCTGAAGCCTTCCCATTCTCCCTTTCCTTTCAGTTGCATGGACATTTTTCTATTTAAAAAAAAAAAAAAACTCCTGTCCTCCATCTCCTCCCAAGAACATAAAGTCTCACTTTGCATCATACAACGTTGCCCATTCCACAACACCTAAATCTGATTGGATTTAATCTCTTTACAATGTTTTAATCTCTTTTCATTTGTGTTAATAAAAAGGTTTATTACCAATACTATCTTCATCGCTATGTATTTTTTTTTTTTTTTTAGTTCAATTTAATCCTGAAAAAAAAAAACAGAAACGGCAATAAAAACAATTATTGTGATACTTGGTGTTATTCTATCACACAAAATTTCACTAAATGGATTAAAGTGTGTAGATTTAATGTAGCAAAATGTGGATTGTTCAAGGCATGTGATTCCTTTCTCCTTGGCTATGGCCTGCACTTTCTATGAAAAAATTTCAATGCTTTCAGTCATATTCTCATCAATCATACAGTAATAAAACCTTACTTTATAAGACAAAGTCTACAGGATGGGATTTTATTATATCTGGTTCTGCTTATCTCTCAAATTTAGGTCCCATAATTTTGCTGATACCATTCATTCCAGTCTAGAATAAATAGGTTTTCTCTTCAAACTGACATTTGAATGTGCTTTCATTTGTTTTCTTTTTCTTTTTTTTTTCTTTTACAGCCTGAACACAAAGTTTTAAACAATATAGGAGGAGACAGTCTGTGCTTCGACCTCTTACAAAAGAAAAATACATCATGACGTCTGCAGTGAAAGGATGGTTGCCTTCTCTGCTCAGGAAGCTATTGTGCAGTCAGCCTTCAAGTCAGAGCTCTGCGGAGATCAAAGTGCTGCCATATTCAACTCTTTATGGCAGGGCTTTATGTTTTATCATGATGCTGCATTCATTATGTCTCTTGGTATGGAACGGTTAAAGAAGACCCTGTAGAGCAAGAAGTGGGACAGCCAGTGTGTGATTTCCTGTTGAAGCTTTACAAGTACTGAACATGCCTTCTGTGTCTAAAGCTCAGAGTGAGGGATCTAATTACTGTTTACGGGTCATTTCCTTCCCAGCTGACAGAACTTGTGATAGTATAACTAATAGGCCATACACTATAACAGAAAGAAAACAAATATGGTTTAAAACTCATCCCTCAGAAAGGAGTTTCCCCCTGATTTAAATATCATGTATCTTACAAGCATATTCTAATTAAATTGGTGCTATTAAAAAAAAAATCCTAATAACTAACAATAGATATCTGTATCGTAAATGGGCATTTTTGTCATGCCAGCTAATTTTGGCAACGCGTCTTTGAGTAATCCCATTTCTGCCCGACCTCGCTCTGCAGGATCATGACGGCATGGTTGAAGTGATGATGCTCCAGGGTTGCGGACGTCCCATACAGCAGGGCCAGCGCAGAACCGGTCCTGGAGGAATAACGGATCAGTGGTTCAGTTACTAATAAGCAATCCATTCGTAATCACGCGGGTTTATGTTACTCACTTGGCCTGGAAGGCATTGTTTGTGCCTCGGTGGTCCAAGTCGTGGCACAGGCAGCCGACCATCAGGGCCAGGATCTCTGCATCTGACAGCACATCCTGGAAAGTGGCTGTCTGCAAGAAGGTCACTCATTTAGGTAATTGAAGTCGAATTAAAAAAATATTCTGTTTTAATCTGGCTTAGTTATATTAGCAGGATATCCGTGCATTTATCTGCATGCTTTAATGACAGGAGTGGACGAAGGACAGATTATGCCTCTTCATACTGAATGACTTTACTAGATATGGGAGGAGGGCGAGGGGAGGAGAATGAAGGGGAATGAGGAGAGGAGTCTTCATGCTGTATGGTTGTGCTAGATGTAGAAAAGAGATCTTGAAACAGCTGCTCCAGTGTTCATTGAAATCCTCTTCCAGAAATCATACACATGTGTTTCCCCAAACTTACTGTGATCATGACAAACATGCACTGTGACACATTGAAAGCATGCCTCCAGTTGTGATACGCCACAGTTCGATAGTTCTTCCTGACTGTCAGAAGCCAACGGCACAAAACCTGCAAGGACACAGGCGCTCATTTCATACCCTCTAGTATATATCATTTAATACACACACTATAGAGAAAATATCTTGCCGGGCATGCTGGCTCACTTCATAGTCGATTTTAAACTTTTGGACCACGCCAAGTTCCAGAAACATCCTGAGTGACGCGGTGATCATTGCGTCATTGTCCAGGGAAAAATCGTTGAAGTGGAACTCATCGATGCCCAGCTCGCTGCTCAGGGGGATCTTTGCAGCCTTCAGGAGGGAGAGGACAGAGCTGTCAGTCAAACCAGGGATAACATCAACCACAGCCTTTTAACCCCAATATTAACCCCTCCGTGACTGGCAGGCTTTCTGATGTCAGGACTGAAATTGAATTCATAAAATACTGTAAGGACATCGTTTGCTGGTTACCTTAAGTCTGTCGACTTCTACTTTGGAGCAGGTGGCGTGGTAAGACAACATCTGAAAAAGCAGACGTTACACAGAGACGGGAGATACAGCAAACTGATTCAAATTCAGGATCCAACTATTTTCACCACTACAGATCATAATAAATATTTCCCCCTAATCCTTCCCCTGCCCTGCTTATCGTCTTACATAATCAGGATCAGATCAGTGTCACATTTCTGGTGAACTAATGTCAAAAAGCCTCCACCTGGTGATTAAAAAGAGGTGAATTAAGTGAGGTGAACACAGTGAGGTGTTGCCTTTGATATGGGTTGAGCAGACAGGCTGATGTATTTATTGTGAATTATTAAAAGCAGCTGAAATATTTATTGGGGAGAAGCAGAACCATGTTTTTCTGAGGATAATGTGAGCACTCAGGTTAGATAGAGCCGAACATGCTGGGAGACGCTAATGTTAATAGCCGTTGTGACATTGAGTATTAATCAGAGGGTCCGTAACGCATACTAAAGTAAAAATCTTTTAGTTTTTAATAGTTAGAATGTATATAATAATAGTATTTATATTGTAAAAATTTAGATAATGTGAATCATAAATGAAAAGAATGAGGAGGTAAAGGAAATGTTTGCAATAGATGAATAATGAAAAATATGTTGCTGCCTTACAGGTTTGGTATGGTTTTGCTAATTTCAATACTAGACAAAAATATTACCCCTTTTCAATTTTACTGGCTACACCCAGGCATGATTCCTGCCAGACCTATAAAATCAAGAAATCCCTTAAACTGAACCGGACCGACAACATGAAGACTGGCCAATCTTCCCAGCAGTCACCAGTCTAACAAAATTACTCAAAGAGTGCAACAACAACACATCCAAGAATCACACTAGAACCAAGAAGACCATCTGAAAATCCTGCAGGCCTCACTTGCTCAACCTAAGGTCAGGGTTCACGATCAAACAACAGGAGCGAGACTGAACAAGCACAGCATCCAAGAAGAGCTTCAAGATAAAAACCACTGCTGAACAAAAAGAAACAAAATTGCAAACCAGATTCCATCCTGCAAAAATAAAATAAAATCAAAAAGATGTTCCCCTATAATGAAAATAAGATTAAAACGAGGGGAAGTGTAGAAGCTGCGTGCACCGTAACATCTTGCTTTCTACTAACACAGCAATTCATAAAAAGGATGTGACGGTCTAAGGGGGCTTTGCAGTTTCAGGATGAATTGCCATAATTGAAGCAACCATGACTTCTATGGCAAACAAAAAAAATCCTGAAGCCGATAGTCTGAGAGTTTGTGACTTAAAGGGGACATATTATGCTTTGTAATGCCTTCATTTTCACATTGACATCATTCAGTTTTGGTCTATAGAAAGTTGAACTGCAATGCTTTGGTCTGAATTCCTCGTTGATGCTGCCCCACAGCTAGGGATGGGTACCTTTCACATTTGAACCGATACCCAGTACTGGGAATCGGTACCAGTACTCAGTGGTACCTATTTCTTGGTACTTTGTGTGTTTATGTGGTAATAAATGTTACTTTAATAATACAATCTCAAAATGTTTCAATTTAACATATTTTTTCTCAATATATAATCTTAAATCGGAGGCAACCGGACATTTGCTCAATTCTGAGCCAAAAGTCTGGTTGCCTCTGATATAAGCCTGTTTGCTGTTGCAAAGATTTGGTTAAACTGAGAATTTGCAAAGGCAAATATATAAACATGTTTGGATCTATAAATCAACCTTGTGAAATCATTTATGAATTTTATTACAACATTTTTTTTTACCAAAAGAACAGTTATCAACAGGCACATACAGTAAACGAGATGAATAAGGGATTAAAGCTATGTGAATCAAATTCAGGGAATTATTTTAGTGCAACAGTTTCAGAGAAAAAAAAGACACATTAAAAACATATTTTATCCCACTTTGTAATCCAGGCCAGGATACATTTGCAATGTGGAAATGGAGAGGCTCTCCTCTCTGCTCTCATTGCTCTGACTATGGGAGGGTTTCAGGATGAGGCTGCAGCTGCCTGAGAGACAGTGCAAGGAGATGTGGGAAGGGGCTTGTTTGTAGCATACTGGGGGACAATGTAATGAATTGTGTGGGATAATACACCTGATAACCAAATATTTTGAGTTATCCACTTGTAGCTTCAACATCCTTGAGCTTGGACTGCAAAATTTCGCCAATTTGCGTGAAATTTGTAAACTGGAAGTCCATTACCTAGTTAAGCAGCAAATACTGTGATGTAATTGTTCAAAAAGTGAACAGAGACAAGTGAATGGCTTTAAAAATATGACCCAAACAGAATATAAAGATACCTATGCAGCTCCTGGACAGACAAAATTAAACTTTTCTGCATTTCTAGATACTCCAAGTGCACAACAAAATGTATGTAAGGGCTAGAAAAATTGTGATTTTGCATGCTATGTCCCCTTTAAGCTGAAGCATATTTGGGCTACGCAATGGGACAATGACCTGAAGCAGGCAAGCAAGTCCACCTCTGAACATGAATTATGTGACATGACTTTAAATAACTGTAATAATTTTTCTCATGCGGCTCAATTAAAACAATCTTGCATAGAAGAATGATCCAAAATTCTCACACGGGGATTTTCACAAACACTCAATGGGTGACACGTCAGCCATCAGGTTTCTGCGGTTGCTTTTTCGCAAACAGCCAGGTTGGTTGGGAAAGCATTTTCCTTTAATAAATGAAATTACCATTTGAAAGATGTATTTTGTATTTACTCTGGTTATCTTTGTCTGATATTAAAATAAATGTAATTATCTGAAGTATTTAAGTATGACAGTAAAAAGGAAAGCTGTAGGACGGCTGTATTCATAGTGGCACTGTGGGGGAAAACAGCGTAACGGGATCATTGAATTTGCTTACATCCAGAGCTACAGACTGCTTGGCCCATGTCTTCTTGACCTGATTGTACATCATAGTGTTGTTGATTCCAAGTCCACAGAATATCACAAATGCCTGTGAAAAACCAAAAGGAAGTGTTACTACATCAAGCGTAATTAGTAACAAACCAAAAGATTTACTGTGCAGTGGTGTGTAGATCGACCTCAAACAGTCTCTGATCTGCATCATCAAACGTCTTCCTGTCTAGGCGGTTCAGAATCTGTGCGACTCCTTACCAAAAAACACACATAGATCCTTCAGTGTAGTGAGAAAAGGTGCTTTTCAGATGGATAAAAAGTCTGGTTCAACCTACCGATTATCTGGTGAGTTCTGTTCCAGATAGGGACACATAACACAGATCTGATGTGAAAGCCTGAGGCCTGATCTGCCTTTAAATACAGAAAACAGTATCTTTTGAGTGCATTTTAAAAAGAGGATTCTTACAGGAGGTGTATAAACACACAACTTTCCCCAAACCTCAGCATCGAAGCGTGGATCCTGACAAACGTCGCTGATGTTAACAGGAAGCCCTGTTGAAGCCACCAGCTCAGCGATGCTGTTGTTGATCAGCCAATCAGAGCAGGACAACTTCTCCATGCTAATTTTGCCCAAAAAAAGAGAAAAAAATATATACTACTACTACTAATAATATAATATTTAAATAATATTACAATAATGGCCATGATTTATACTCCTTTGACTTGAAGCATTACAACCAAAACCTGTGTAGTTTATTGGGATTTTATGTGATGGGCAAATATAAAGCAGTGCATAGTTGTGAAGTAGAAGAAAAACAATAAATTGTTTTCAAAATGTATTACAAATGAAAAACCCTCAAGTTGTGATCAAGTTGCAGCCGGAGTCACTATTTTCACTGCATTCAGCTGTCAAGTCTTAAGACAGACTCTACTTTATTTAGGTCTGGACTTTGACTGGGTCATTCTACACATGAGCGCGGTTTAAACTAAGCTAGGGTTTTCCCTCAGAAACATCATGTATTTAGTTTGCAGGGTCACGGGAGGGTTAGTGCCTAACTTCAGTGGTCATTGGGTGAGCGGCTGGTTACACCCTGGCCAGGTCGCCAGTCCATCACAAGCAACAGAAAGGCACACAAGAGAAACAACCATGCACATACACACACACATACCTAAGGGCATCCTAGAGTAATCAATTGACCTAACAGTCATAGTTTTGGAGTGTGGGAGGAAGCCAGAGTACCCGGAGGGAACCCATGAATGTGCAGGACCATGAGAAAAATCCATACAGAAAGACACCAGGCCTGGGATTTGAACTCAGAACCTCCTGGCTGTGGTTCAACAGTGATACAAACTGCCCCTCGGATAGACAAATATTCTATAGAATGTGGAAAGGATATTGTTTTCTAACTCAACTCTGCTTTAGACTTCTCCACAACTATATCCATGACCTGTCGGCAGTGTTTCATGGTCTTTATGATGTTGTTTGCTCACTCATGTTCTCTAACCAAGCTCTGGGGCCTTTACAGGCGCCCTGATTTATACTGTGATAAAATTACACACAGGTGGGCTCTTTTTACTTATTGGTGGACTTGTAAACATGACTGGACTTTCTTTAGGGGTATCAGAGTAAAAGGGGCTGAATGCAAATGCACACCTCAGCTTTGCGTTGATCTAACACATAACGTCCCAATAAAATACACTGATTTTTGTGGTTGTAATGTAACATGATTTAGAAATATTCCAAATTCCAAGGAGTATGAACACTTTCATGAGACTCTAACATTTGCTGTGCTCCTTCACCTAATGTCTCTGTCCATGTTGCACAAGGGAGACATCAGCTCAAACGTCTTGGAGAACTTGACCACCTACAGAGAAGGTGTGTATCAGTACAACCAGTAGACTACACATATACACATATTGCATAGTTTACTTTAGAGGTTTGAATACATTTTTGAGAGGAGGGGTAAGTAAAATCAGCAGAATCTGCAAAATATGAGTCTCACAGGTGAGTCGATGTCCTCAAGGAGAAGCACAGAGCAACGTTCACACTGCAGCAGCGTGAGCGCTCTCTGCATGATCTTCCTGACAATCTTTTCCAGGTCGGTCTGTTCCTCAAACAGGTCATTGACCACCTCCAACAAAGCCTGTAGCGATGATAGCAACCCTATGCAGCTATTTACCGCCCATAAAGAAAAATAAATAAATTGTGCAGGCTCTGAGAATGCATCTCTTTGAAACTTCTTCTCACCCTGCTCCGTTCATACTCCTTGCGAGACTCCGAAAACAGCTTTGCATTGAAAATCGATATTCCACAGAATGGCAGATACATCTGCAACACCTGAGGAAGAGCAGCAATGAAAGTGGTCAAAGGGATGTAGACCTCATTTCTGAGTCAATTTGAAGGGCATCAAACTGGTTGAGAGAAGCAGAAGCAGTGCGTGGTGATGTCAGTGGAAAGTTGGGATGGAGTCAGCTTCATCTCAGCACAAATAGATTCCCTCTTAATGAAGTATTGATTTAGAGCCTTTAGCTCAACATTATCTTCATGTGCTAGCTAGCGCATCAAGACTATCTGCCTATTTTTTCTCTCATTGAAGGTTGCCTCATGCTTTCTTTACACTGGGGCTATTTATTTTGGTAATGTATACCATTCACAATAATATGTTTTTTTTAAATAAAGGCCTAAATGTTAAAATTTTATATTTATTTGAGGCTAAACTTGTTACATTTGCTTGCAGAAACATTATTCTGCCACCTAGTGGACGCACAACTGTTGTCGGGTGCAGTTGTTTTCCAGCAAATGTGGCTGACCTGCAAATACTTAAGCATCTGTTTTTATCTGCTGTTTTTCTTTGTTTAAGTTTTTTGCTTTATTTTTCAAAGAGAAACAGATGAGAGCTTCAGCTGAAATAATAGGGAAACAAAATTTGCAAGCTAAACATTAACCGTTGCTAAGCAGCAAACTGGGAAAACAAAAGGGGGGGAAAAAAACCTCTGTAAGCCGTAAAACCACAAAGGAAGGTATAACACATTCACAATGTGAAAAGCAATTTTATGTTAATTGCTAAGGGAACAATCCTGAATACGTAAATAGGAGCTATGTTCCCTTAGTGTGTGTTTATATTGCACTGCAAGACACATTTAATGTTTCATGCTTGACTAAAAGGTTGACCTCTTGTCTCATTTTTTCCGGTATTTTGCTGCAGAAGGAACAATTTGCTCCTCTCTGCAGCCATTAAGACGATTTAGAGTATTAAAACTTTAGTTGCACATTCATACACTACAAAATGTTTTTCGCAGCAGAAACCACAAAAGGGTTATTACGAATTACTAGTAGCCACTGTCTCCCTCAACCCCCCCCCCCCCCCAAGCATGATAGAGCCTAACCTTCTCATCATCCTCTGTAAAAGGGGTGCCCATTGGATTCTTGTTAATAGCTTGTACGACACCGATGACTTCTCCATCACTGTTGCAGATGGCCATGCAGAGGATGGTCTGGGTCTTGTAGCCGGTTAACTTGTCTATCTCGTCGCTGAAGCGGTGGTCCTGGAATTGAGGTCATACAAACTCAGGTTACAGGTTTATCAGCTGTCACAAAGGCCCCCAACCAAAAAAAAAGAAAAACCAACATGCCACACTGCAAGCACAGTTGAGGTTTTACACACTTTTGTCTCTGATAATGAAATATTCTTGGCTGTTTACATTTGCAGCTCTGCCAGAAGCAGATGTTTTCCAAATTAAAATTAACAACATTTGCCAGGACGTGTCTGTATGAATGCTGGAGTATTCCCCAGGGGGATCCACATCATCATGTTGCCTCAGCGGGTCCAGCAGCCCAGGGCCATGAGATAATGATGCTGTGCATAAGGTAGGATCTGGCCAGTGAGAGGCCCTTTTCTTAATGAAAACTGGGGTGGAGTTTCATTCTTATGCAGCACTAGATATGAAATGCCTTACAAGAGAATTCATGCTGCTTGAACTAATTAGCCATGGCCTTAGTCTATTTTAGTGATGTTATGAGCGAATCCAATACAAAGTAGTGTGTAATGTAATTGTGAAGGAGGAAAAAGGATACATCTCACATTTTTAACAAATAACAATCTGAAAAGTGTCATATGCATTTATATTCAGCTGGAACCTGCGGTGATACTTGTAGAACCATGTTTAGTGGGTATTACAGCAGCAAGCGTTTTGGAGTAGTTTTCTATGAGCTTTGCCCATCTGAATGCTTTAAACTCGGAAAAACCTGGTGAAGAAAAGAACCCCCACTGTTGGATGGATTTATCACTATGTTTCAACATGGAAACACAGTGATAGATCTATACACATCTGAACATTTTACTCATTCTTCTGTGCAGAATGAGTAAAACAGAACAGCTGGACTCACAGCGAGATAAAATTCCTGCACATGGACTTCATTTACTGCTCAATTGACTGCTGAGGGCGATTGGTTGCACTTATTTTAGGGGATCTTTTTAAATAGGGGTTGAATGCAAATGTCACACCACACTTTTCAAATGTGTATTAATTAAGAATTAATTAATTAAAAACAACATGCGTCATTTCCACTTCACAATTATGCGCAGAACTACTGTGTTGGTTTATCACATAAAACCCGTAACAGATTAACATAAAATAAACACGTTTGAAATTTAGGTTTTGTTTTATTTTTTATTCAGCATTTTTTAGTGAGAAATCAAGGTCGAAAACATTAAACCATACCATATGGGGCTTTGCTTGCAGGTTGAGGTGTGGAGATTGATAAATTCTTATTTCTTTTTGCCGCCAATGTTCTTTTCTGTTTTTTCTTTTAAAGATTAAATAAAATATTAATTTCTACTCAGGTGTTTGACCACAAAAAAGACGAAATGCTTGTATTTGAATTTATTATTTTGCGCTTTAAAACGAAAATAGTATCACCTTTGGATTTTTCCTCGTGGTTTCCGATGACAGATTCTGCACAAACCTAGAATTATGCGCAAGACGTATTGCGCTGAATATGACTTGGGGTGCATTCATTTGTCATAAACACGGCCATGCTGCAATGGTAACATTTATATTCAGTAATTAACCCCCAAACGTCTGAATGAACTGCTGTTCTTTACCTCGTATGCGTTCGAGATGTTGACGGTCTCTCCATGCTCTGCCACATATCCAATGATACCTTTCCCCCATGGCACCTGCACTTCATTAGAGTTCAGAGTGCTGGATGAAGGTCTGACTGTTGTGCCTGAGTGCACGTCAAAGAACTTGGACACCAGGGTCTTCTTGTGAGCGGGTCCTTCCACGAGGAAAAGCGAGCACCTGTCCGCGTCCACCAGGATGCACACGTTTATCAGGATTTTGTAGCTCAGGTTCGTCAGGTCCAGTTCGTTGGAAATGTCCTTCACTAGTTCCAGAAAGAACTCCCTCTCGTTGGTTTCCTTTAGTCTGTATTTGTAGTCGATGGCGCTGGACGCGTACTGGGGCACGTTGACTCTGGACTCCAGCAGCGCGCTCAGGATGTGCGCGGTGGTCGGAGGCAGCGAGCTGGCTTTGCGCAGGAGGGCACGGCGCCTCATGCTCGACTGGGACTCGTGTTCGCTCAGGCTCACATGCTCGTCGTAGGTGCGGTGCGCGGTGGTGGCTTTGGAGCGGGCGAAGTTCCGCCGCAGCTCCATGTGAGACGACCTGCGCCGGAGCCCCTCGGCGCTGCTCGGCCAGAGCGGCTCCTTGGCGGCGGCGCGCCGCTCCTCGGACGTGGACACTTTGGAGGACTGGTGCTCCTTTAGCCACCTGCTCACCTGATCGCATTTGGCTCTCCGAACCAGATACTCCTCGAACAGATCCGGATGGCTGTCCAAGAACGCCTCCACATCCGCGAAGTCAAACGCTGTCATGATGCCAAGGCAGAAACAAAGCGCGCTAAAGTTCAGGATTTTTTTTTTTGAGCAGATGAGGAAAAGAGGCGGCTACAGCCCAGATGCTGTATTTATACATTCATTCCGAGCATCGTCTGATCCAAGCTCTCAAACTCTCCTCAAACACTAAGTGTGGTTCACGTTCATGTTGCTTAGACCGAACTGGGTGAGTGCTGGGAAATGATCCAAAGCTGTCGGTCAAAGCAGAGCCTGAGTTGTGTCTCTGGTGGACTCCGGTGGGGTAGGCTAGTATGCAGAGGTGTGGAAAATGCAGCGCCTATATATTATTCCTAGTAACCTCGGGAAAAAATGCAGGGCCGTGCTTCTCTTGCTCTCTTCATTGTGTGTCACCAGAGAGACAGAGCAGCAGAGCTTCTGTTAAAACTGGCTGTAATAATTCTGCCACGATAGATTCAGTGAGAAACAACATAATGAAGACCATGGAACAAAGCAGACTGGTCATCTTCTGAAAATGGAAAGAGTATAGCACAACAGCAAACATTCCAAGACCTAGCTATTCCCTGAAACTCATAGGAAAGCTTTAATGAAAGAAGCAGAGAAAAGGTCAATAATGACACCAGAGGTTCATCTTCCAGCAGGTACAGTGCAAGCATAAACCCAATTTGTAGCAAGACTTGAAAATTCATGTTCTATTTTTGTTTCTAAAACATGTAAAAAAAAATGAGTCATCTACTTAACTGGAGGCACACCAATTTTACTGAGATGCCAACATATCAGCCAATATTTTACATTATTTATTGACAGGGTACCAGGTGCGATGTGTGTGGCCTTCACACGCCTGTATGAACTCCCTACAACGCCTGGGCATGCTCCTGATGAGGTGATGGATGGTCTCCTGAGGGATCTCCTCCCAGACCTGGACTAATGCATCCACCAACTCCTCAACAGTCTGTGGTGCAACGTGGTGTTGGTGGATGGAGTGAGACATGGTGTCCCGGATGTGCTCAATTGGATTCAGGTCTGGAGAATGAGTAAACCTGTGCATAGCATCAATGCCTTCATCTTGCAGGAATTGCTGACACACTTCAGCCACATGATGTCTAACGTTGTCTTGCATTAGGAGGAACCCAGGGCCAACCACACCAGCATATGATCTCACAATGTGTGTGAGGATCTCACCTCTGTACCTTATGGCAGTCAGACTACTTCTGGTGAGCACATGGAGGGCGGTGCGGCCCCCCAAAGAAATGCCACTCCCCACCATTACTGACCCAGTGCCATACCGGTCATGCTGGAGGATGATGCAGGCAGCAGAACGTTCTCCACGGCGTCTCCAGACTCTGGCACGTCTATCACATGAGCTCAGTGTGAACCTGCTTTCATCTGTGAAGAGCACAGGGAACCAGTGGGAAATTTGCCAATCTTGGTGTTCACAGTGTTGGGCTGTGAGCATATGGATGAGCTGCACTACCTGAGCCACCTGTGAGGGTTGTAGACTCCGTCTCATGCTACCACCAGAGTGAAAGCACTAGTGGTAGCAGAAGCAGAAGTTGTCTGTGGTCACCACCTGCACAACCACTCCTTTATTGGGGGGGGGGGGGTTGCTAATTGCCTACAGTTTCCACCTGGTGTCTATTCCATTTGCACAACAGCAGGTGAAACTGATTGTCACTCAGTGTTTCTTCTTAAGTGGACCGTTATATTTATATATAGACTGGCAACCTGTCCAGGGTGAATCCTGCCTCTCGCCCATTGACAGCTGGAGATAGGCACCAGCACCCCTATCTTACAAGATGTATATATATGTACATCTATCTATCTATCTATCTATCTATCTATCTATCTATCTATCTATCTATCTATCTATCTATCTATCTATCTATCTATCTATCTATCTATCTATCTATCTATCTATCTATCTATCTATCTATCTATCTATCTATCTATCTATATATATAAAATTTTCATTGTTATGCCATGTATAATGATTGCTACAATGCATTTGTCATGGTAACTATATAATTGGATTGAGTTTGTGTGACAAGTTGAAGTACAGAACGAAATAGTTGCTTCAGTTAGCTCACTGCACCATAATACTGCCCACATTACATGTGAGAGCAAGTACCACAAGTCATATAATAGGTCCATAAATAAATAAACAATCAGTATTGGGGTCTGTTACAAAAAAACTCATGGTCATGCAAAACATTGTGTTTGTTAATCATGTAAAATCCCACTAAAATACAACAGTGTTTTGTTGTAGCCTGACAAATTGTGGAAAAGTTCTGATAGATAGATAGATAGATAGATAGATAGATAGATAGATAGATAGATAGATAGATAGATAGATAGATAGATAGATAGATAGATAGATAGATAGATAGATAGATAGATAGATAGATAGATAGATAGATAGATAGATAGATAGATAGATAGATAGATAGATAGATGCTGTACACTATCTTCTTTTCCCTTATTAACAGCTCTGAATAACTCAAGGGAACTTAGCTTCCGGCTTGTGTAATGTAACTGAATAGCTTTAAAATAAATCTGAGAATATTGGTGCTTCCAGCTCAAATAACATTGCTACCAGGGATTGATTGACCTGGGGAAAAATGTTTCTAATATTTTGTAGAAGCAAAAGGAATCAGTATTTAACCTTGGAGCTGCACACACTCACATTTATTCCAACGCCTACGCTTCCTCTGTACCTCTGTGGCATTGAAAGGAGTTTTTATTCTCCCTTTTATTTTTCAAAACATGAAATTAAAATGAATATTAATCTGAAGAAAATTCTCCAGAGCTGTGAGCTTTGATGTTCATGTTCACAGGTTGTCATTTCAGTCCTTCGCTGGCATGAAAGAAACATCAGAAACGTCTGCACGACTGCTTTCAGGAGGCCTGCAGTCCACTGACAAGACAAGAAAGGATGGTCAGCAGGGGCTTGCTGCCAGCTGGGTCCCTAACAGGGAATGGATGAGAGTAGGAAATCATTTTTTTGTTGTTGTTTTTTTATTTGTTATTTTCTTACTCACAGAAGATCGGTCTGAGTCCATAAGAAAATGTGGTTTAGTTGTTCCAACTTAACCAAGTTGGAGAAGAAGCTGATGAAAAGAGTGTTTTCTGGGTTCAAAGCACAGACATTTGCAGGATCCTTAGGTTCCTTTTGTCTCATGATATTATTGTTTTCTGTTTATTCTTTGCTAATATTTAAATTGATTTGCTAGATGAAAAAAACACAAGAAACCAAAAGGTACTCTTAGGCTATTTGTACAGTATTTTAATACCACTTGCAAGTGATCCAGAGATTTCTATTAAATGAAAAAAAAGTCATCTTTTTAAAACTCCTTTCTGTATTTAATCAGGTTATTTTCGTCCAATACTACACATTTGCCGATGCATAACATGTCAGTGTCACGAAAGCCGAAAAATGATTTAATATGTAAGGGATTTTCTTTTACAGTTTTGGAACTACACTACTGATATTGTTAACTTTACAAGTTTGCCTGATGAAGAGGTCAAATTTCCCCGGGTCCCAAATGTTGTTAGGGTGAACAATAAACTTTTATCTGCACAACAATGTGAGGTTGTGCAAAAAATCACTGCAGGCTGTACTGCATTTGTAAAACAGCAGCATAAACTGTAATCCGTACAGCGGCGGCTCTGCCCAGGCGGCGCGGAGTAATTGGTTACTGGACCTAAGCTTATAGGCTTCTTGATAGGACTTGTTGGCGTGTTGCGAAGACTTTGGACAAGGTCTCCCGAGAATCCCAATTAAAAAGCAAAATGCAGAATACGGGTTTTGTGAGACTTACAAATGAGACAAGCTCTGGTGCTTTGGAAAGCAGTCTGTGTCATGTCCAGAGAGAGGGAGCTACATTGATTTAATGCGTTGGTGGAGTTTTCAGGTTTTTGATTATTTAAAGAGGAAAGGCATGACTGAGACGCTTTGCTCCTTTTAAGGATCTAAAGTCGTATTTTTGTCGTCTGAAACTGGACTTTTTCTTTGTGTGAATACTACAAAACCCCACACGCAACCCACAAATAATACATGAAGGACCCTGTCAGTGAAAACAGATGAATGTGGTAGAAACCTTCAGAGTAGCAAAACAAAGAAACCATGATCCACACAGAGTCCAAAAGCATAATACAATAAAGACACGTGGTTAACCATAAGTTCAACACCGTCACCAGATGCTGGAAATGAAATGAAACTACCTTTTAAAATGTTAAAATGTTGCTGGGAACTTAATGTTTTAGCTGCAGTCACCTTTTAAACACCCTTTGGCGAAGAAAAAAGGTACAACAATGATAAAAGGGTTTACTTTGTTTTAGTTGATAGATGTCTTAAAATTGGCTTAATTTTTTATGTAATATTCTCAAGATTCGATCTATTTTGTGCAGCCATCCTTCCTGCAACATCATAATGCTACCATCCATGTGCTTCACAGTTGGGATGGTGTTCTGAGGCTTGCAGGCTACACCCCTTTTCCTTGTAAAAACATGGTGTGTGTAAAGCTCCATTTAAAAAGTGATAACACTTTTCCTAAAACAACATCTAGCTCTTTATTGTCGCTCTTTGCAAACATAAGTAATGTTGTTTTGAAAGTTTTCACTGATATAAAGCCTTCAGTGAATGACACCTTTTTGATAGTATTTTACATAAAAAACAAGAAAGAAAGTTCGGACAGACCAACAGCACCATGGACAGCTCACACCCCAGCATCCACAGTCCAAGAAACAAAAGAAATTTGTAATGTGGGAGCAAATATAAACTTCTGCAATGTGTCTGATATCTGTCAGCATTTTTACATTGTTATTTATTTTGGTTTCCAGTAAGCCACATAGGACATATCAGTCTAAGCCCAATTTATATTACCTAGGAACTGGGGCCAGTGAAACTTGACTCCTGAAACTAAACACCAGCTTGGATCTGGTGTCAGTGTCTGGTTGGAGCCAGCTACATTTTCAATCCCCCCTATGTTTAGTTGTATGAGGGCACTGAGCTGTGAACATGTAATATTATCTGATCCACACTTGATGGCCGGAAGATGGACATCCTGGGCAGTGATTGCCCGCTGCTAAAAAAGCAGAAGCGTGGCAAGGAGCAGCCACACAGCTTGGTCCCCGAATTACAGAGACTAAACCAAACATTTTTACGCCACATTTTATTCCTTTTTCTTGTTGTTGGATTGGGTGTCAGCCACGTTTTAGCCTACTGTTTGATGTAACACCATCATTCTGGAAGACATTCTAGCAGGTGAGTGAAAATGACTTCATGTCTTATTTCTAGGTTTGTGCTTAACTTAACAGTCACTAATATCTAAAGCAACACATCCACTTTTGCAATAGTTCTAACCCATCTTGTGTCAGTGCCAGAACCCTTATCTGGCCTTGAATTCAATATGAGTAAACCCTCCAGCTGCCACACGGAGCCAAAGACATCAGCTAATTTAAATGGACACACAGCCTGGGGGTATGGAGGCACGATACCTGAGTAGGTTTAGGGTTGATCAACATAGAGAGACAGTAACAGAGTCAATGTCCTCTGCAGTATATTTATTTCCTGTGGTTTTATCTCTGCAGACATATAAGCACTGAACCATACCACCCCAGCACTGTCAGAAAGAAAAGCAACGTTCGCTTCAACGATCAAATGTAGATTGCTGTTCATTTATTATAGACAAACTGATTACAAAAACGTTCAATAAATGTAATGTAGTGCTCTCAAAATATTTTATATTGTTTCATGCAGAATTTTTTTTCCCCCCAGCATACCAAAGCCAACCGATATAAATGTTTCGTGAGTATATTTTGTCAAGAAACTTCATTCTTCTTCTCTTGCCTTTTTCTGGGTCTATTTTGCATTCACTCATGCTTATAAATTATGTTACAGGGAGAAAAGGATAAAGACTGCTACTCTGAAAGAGCACCCTTACTCGTCGCACATTTCTCGGTTTGCCATGTTCCCATCGTTCCTCTCCCCAGATGACCCAGAAAGGGGAGTCAGAGCTGCTTCCCAGACCTTCTTAAACCCTGTCATCCCAAACAAAGCTCCCGATGTCACTTTGCTCAGCAAAACTATAGGTTAGATGGGGTTGTTTGGAGTTCCTGTAGGTGATTTCATATTCAGCTAAAAAAGATTTTTTATTTTTTCACGAACATATATGGATTACATGTGTTTTGGTTTTATTCGTGTTGATTTTCTGATCCTTCCCGGGTCCTTTACAAATGTTGTTTAGGTCTTGTCACATAAGTTCATGCCTTCATGTGGAGGTTCTTACTGTTTCCCTGTGTTTATGCTTTCTGTGCACTTTGGTTTGGACTCCCATGTTAGTGTCAGGCCTTTTCACTTTGACTTTTCACTTTGCTTGTTTCTTCTTTACCATTCACTCTGGTTCCATGTCCTGTGTGCCACCTGTCCAGCTGCACGTTTTGTAATGGTTTAATATTAAATAATTCCCACTCACTAAGTTGCTCCTGCTCAAATTTTGACAAGATCATGAAAACTTCAGACATAATTGAAATATGTCACAAAAAATGCAACCAACAGATATGTACAGTCGTGTGAAAGGATTAGGGCATCGGATGTGTTTTCCTACCTGGAGGATGGAAAACATGAGAAAACATCACCTTCAGTGTTGTTAAAATTGATATCAAACAGATGTTTGATGACAACACTGAAAAAGTAAAAAAGACAATTAAAACTGAAGAAAATACCTTTGAAACTTTTCTGTGAAATGTAGTTAAGCATAACTGATGGACTGTATTAAGACACCCCCACACTTATTCCCAACTAAAATGGCTAAAATTACATGATTTGAGAGAGGTTGGCCCATTTGAAACCCAGTCATTTATTTTGTTGTGCGAGATTGAAAGAGCTGTCTGAGGCCTTCAGAAAGAATGCTGCAGCAGTTTGAGTTTGGTAAGAAAATTAAAGAGGACTCAAAAAAAATTGAAACCATTGTAAAATAGTCTACAAGTGGAGAAAAATTAAAACAACTGCCAACATGCACAAGTCTGACTCTCCGAGCTATTTTACCTGAGGAGCAGAGCGCAAGATGCTAAAAAGAAGCTTCCAAAAAACCTTAAATGTCATCATAGAACCTACAGCAGGCTCTTCCTACTGTTCATGTGAAACACATGCCTTTACAATCAGAGGGGAACCTTTGCCCTGTAGGGAAAACACAGGTTAAAAAGTTAGTGGTTCTTTTTCATGTTTTGATGTCTCTTACCATCTGCCTCTGGCATTTTTTTTATACTTCTGTTTATCCTTTTTGTATCATATTTGAGCATTTTAAAAGCATTAATCTGCTATTTTGCCTTATTTTGCTGATAGATGCTCAAAGGAGCGCTTCCGTGGAGCCCTCCTCCCAGCTGCTGCAGTCTTTATAATCTCTGCTGCTCCCAACAAAGTCAATAAGTGTTTACGAACAAGCCACTGGTTGATCCGATTAGGAATTATTGTTCCATCTCTCACATGTTACTGTCTAGTTTCACACTTTTTATCTTCTCAGACAGTATTTGCTTGTACATTCATGCAAATTGCATAGATTTCTACATCATTCTTTAATCCTCTGCTGTTTTTCTTTTTTAACTAGAATGTTTCATATTTACCTGAATCTGAATTATTATCTATTAATAATTGAACAGTATTTTTTTAACTTTCTGATAAGTCTTTCTCTTCTGCTGTGCAGCTTAACTTTAACATTGGCTTGTTTTCAAATTAATTAATCTTGTGTGCAAGTCAAGTGTCTTCGGACTACTTGTTCCTACCACCATCACACCCACATCTCCTCATTTTGAAACAGTGAAGGTATTTCTATTCTGTTCTATCATTAATAAAATCGGATTCATCCCACTCCCCTGTCTATATCCACAGGAGGTCCGTACAGACATGAGATCTTGGAAACCCCAGGAAAAAACAGGGAAATGGCTGTTTCATGGACTGGACAAAATGGATTTTTAGATGTGAGCATTTAACAGTTTCAGTATTTTTGCAAAACTAATGATGCTAGTAAAGATAAACATGTCACAACTTAACCTGCATCCCCTTCACCAGCATCCAAAACCAACAAAGGGGGAGAAACAAATTTTTTACCCAGCTCCTCCTAAGACAGTACTGCCCAACCCACAACTCCGTGCCTGGGATCTGTCATTATCAGAACGCACAAGCAACATGCTGAAAAACCTGGAGCGGAAACTCTGGATCACCTCTTACCAGATGGACTTTACTGGTATGAAGCCAAAAAGATTCTCTAGAAATCTGGACATTTTACACAGATTTAAATGTTTGCGTTTCTCCAAAGTTTAAATGATTTTGTGATTTAAACATCACATAAAGTTCATTTAACATTTGTTTTCAGGATCAGGGCCTACAAACCCTCTGAAGATAGATGATTTTAAGGAGAAAATAAGTTCTCTAAGAGGGAGTCATGCACACTCTGCACCTCTGGTAAATCGCATTTTACAATTTTGACAGTGATGTGTTAAACGAAACTCTGATTTTTGTCATTTTTTATTTTGCCTGTAGAGAGAAAGGTCCTTTCCTGTGTTTGTTCCGTCAAAACCCAAAGGAGGACGGGGACGAAAACAGCAGAGCAAACTGAGTGAAAACTCCTATAGCCCCAACTCTGCTGGACTCCAGATGCCGGCTGCGAATCACAGCACTGCTTTGTCTTATATAAACCAACAACAACCCCAGGTGATCATGTCTAATTATAATGAAGCAGGAGTTATGACCCAAATGGATCACAGTCAATCAGAGTCCAGAACTGCCTTCATAGATGCACAGCGCACTGATCCGTCCCTGGAGTTCTTACAACAGCAACAAGTTCGGACTGAAAGCGCTATTGATCACGGCAGAGAGGGGGAAAATCGCAAAATCCGATTTAATGAAAGGCTGATGCATGAATCTAAATCAAAGAGCAGCCAAGATGTTGCTGTCCAGCTCTCAGGCACACAGCAACACTTCAACCTGAACTACCAGCCGTATTCCCTGAAAGAGCGAAAGAGAAAGTCAATGGAGCTACAAAAAGACGATACACCAAGCAAAGAGGAGCAGCTCAGAGTTGAAAATCCACTCGGGTCGGAATTACATGATGAGTTATTAACTAAAGAGGATAAGAGAAAAGACAGAGAGCTGCTAAGCTCTTTCCCTAACGCCTGCATCCTGCCGAGGCCTTACACCCTGCCGGGTATTCCCCATACAAACGCCTCTGAGACTGTGCTAGGCCTCCAAAACTCATTCAGCAAGTCAGAGGCACATCAAAGATTCAACAGCTCCATCACCCCTGCTGCTGTGAACCTGAGGGACAATGTAGTCACCGGGAAAAGACACAGCTTTTATGGTATCAACTGCAACCATATCCATGGATGAATATGAACACTGGTTTTCTACCCAGGTGACATTTGGCCACAGCCAGCTAACATTTAACATATATATATAGTTAAAGACAGAATTTCAGCCCAACATCTGGAGAGTACAGAGAAATGCTTTGACCTAATGTTTTTAGTATGGCTCTCTGACTTTATGCCTTGCTGGAAGGTCAAACTCTGTCTGATGTCACGTTTAGCCTACAATAGGTTTTCTTCCAGGACTGCCCTGTATTTAGCGCCATCCATCGTCCCATCGCTGCTGACAAGCTTCCCCATCCCAGTTGAAGAAAAGCGCCCCCCACGGCATGACGCTGCCATGACCGTGTTTCAGTGCCGGGGATGGAGTACCTGCTTTCATGACCGGCATGACAAAAATCCTCCCCACATCATCATGGTTCCACCTCCACATTTCACTTCCCCGTCCCCTGCGAAAGACAAGCACTACCACTGATCTCTATTATACACTGGATTATACACTGGATTGCTAACAGCCCGCTGTTAGAACGAGTCGCTTTGAAGCCACCAGCCGCCATATTGGTACTCCCTAATTTCCCCCAGTAACTAGGGAATATGTGCGCTACAGCGTCAAATAACAAGGATTTTCTCATGTTCAGGGGGGTCTTAAAACTTTTAAAATGTCAAATGCCATATACTTTTATGTTATGTACTAAAACTATCAAGTACTGAGAAAGTCATGTGCTGAAATATTTTGCATGTTATATATATATATATATAAATATGTGTATATGTATATATATATATATATATATATATATATATATATATATATATATACATACATATAAATAACATTTATAAAACATATATTTACATATATGTATACATATATATACACATATATACATATACACATATTTATATATACATATATATATACATATATATTTAATATGAATAACATGTAAAATATTTCAGCACATAATTTCCTAGTACTTGATAGTGTTAGTACATCCACTGAACTGTGAAACGTTTTCACACAGCCAGAAAACTGCTTGTTGTTACAACCAAATCCTATGGGATTCTGAAAGAGTAGGGAATAGCAAGATGGCGGCCAGTGACTTCAGTTTTTCGGGCAAATCAGCAATCCAGTGAATAAATAGAGATCAGTGGGCACAACCAGTTCAGAGCAATGTGTAACATCTTGTTTCCGTAGGTCTGCAATTGTGCTATGCTTTTTGTATATTTATATGATGGGATGAGCAGTTAAATATTGATGTATAGCCTGACCCTGCTTTAAACATTTTCACAGTCTAGTCTTTATGATGCTAATAAATCTGTGAGCACTAATAAATCACTAATAAATCTGGGAGCCCTTTACAGAGCAGCTGTGTTCATACCGAGATCACATGACACACAGTTTATTAAAATTAAACTGAAGAAAATCATGCATCCTTTTTCTTGCACTTCATAGTATGCACTATTTTTGTCAAACAAAATCTGAATGAAGTGTGTTCAAGTTTGAGAGTGTGACATATCGAAATGAGCAAAAGCTTAGGTTGTAACTTTAAAAGCCTAAATAAAAGCCTCCACACCTCATTCTATAGGAATCCACACAGAGCGTTTCTTCTTTCACTCTCTCAGCGAGCCTTCAAACTCAATATCGGAAAAGCTTGTAAACCATTAGGATGAACAGATATCTTCTATTTAAATTTCAACAAGGGTGAAAAGAAATGACTGAGCGAGGCAAAACATTTTCTAACCAAATTAAAACCAAGCCAACCTCAGAGAACTGCATGCCTCTGTTATCGAATTCAGCTCTTTTGTGCTAGAGATTACAGGTGCTGTGGCAACCTTCAAACTTGTTGTTATAAAAGAGTGTGAGGGAGGGGGGGAAAGTGCTCTTTTGCTCTTAATCTGTTGCAGCCAGGCAGACTTGCGTAAATGGCTTCTTTTTTTCTATAGTAGTTAGTCCTTGAGAATCAAAGCCTGTAGCCAAGAGTGATAGAAAAAAAACTCTCTTTTATTTCCATCAAGACTTCTAGGAGAAATACAGCAGAGGAGGATTCAGAGCAAAATGGACACATGCTGCAGATGACTGGATGCCAATTCTGGATATAAGACTTCCAAAGAAGAGAGATGGATATGCCTTGTTATAACAGTTTGTTTGTTTGTTGCACATCGAGTAAAATAAAATAAAAAAGTTATTAATTGAACCTGAAATAAAAAAAATCTGATTTGCATTCCTGAAGCTTTGTAACTCATTCATTTCTCCAGCAGGTGGCAGCACATCATAATCTTCAACTGCACCTTACAATTGTGATGTCGATTTTTGTTACAACCAGCTACCTCAGTTCAAGATATAATTATAATAAGAATAATAATAATTATTATTATTATTAATAATAATAATAGTAATAATAATAACATATGATACATGACACGGGTTAAGACATATATTCCTTGTAAAATGCAAGATTTATTAACATTTATATTTATATTAAGATTAGATAATTTGGTATGATCTTTTCTCCCACGTTCTCTTTCTACTGTGTGATCTTAATTTTAGGCGGGGGGTTCTCCTTCTCCAAACGTCACGGAAAAGATGCTGTCAAAGATGCAAACCCCGCCTCCTTTGAGACGACGAGGAGCCGAAAGGCTTGATTTTAATTGGAGCTGGTCTCACTCCGTCACGCTGCAGCTCCCTCCTCCCCAAAGCGGTGGAGAAATTGATGCTTTCAGAGAGAAAGAGCGCTGCATGTGAGCGCATGTTACACGGGAGTGCTGCCCCAGGCTGTTTTGCTCAGACTGTAATCTTGCCCAGGAATTTTCCTTACTGGCTGCATTTAAATATCCTCCATCAGACCCAATGTTTCCACCTGGACTTTCAAGGTGAGTGTTGTCAGTATTTTGCTTGTTGCAGTCTTTTCTTTTCTTTTTCTTTTTTATCTTTTCTGTATATAAATGAAGGGCATCTAAGTTCAGCTTTTATTGCAGTTGGTCTGAAAAATCAGCAAGTTCTCAAAGTAAAGCTAGGAAGTCAAGCAAACTCATAAAAAGTGTTTAAGGTGAAGACAAGTACAGTAAAGCTTTGTGTAAATTCTCGCAGAGAGTCCCAAGCGGCAGATATTTTGTGAACATGATCTCTGGTTTAGCCGGCAAACACCAATAGATCAGTTTTGTTAGTCTCCATGGTTACTCTGAGCCCCCCCCTGCTCCTCTTCTGAATAAAAGGAAGACGTGAAGTGTTGGATGAAAGAGAACAGCCTGCTGTTTTCCATATAAAACCTAAAACAGCTCAACAGAGATTAACCAGTCTGAACTCACAAGGCAAAAATAATCAACCAGTTTCAGTGCGAGCTCACGTCATGCTGGGAGGATGTAGGTGTGTGTGAGGGTGAACGTAGAGAAGAGCTCATCGGGGCCCAGCGTCTCATCTTTGCTGCATGGTGTTCAATGGCAAATTAGGATTGGTTTTAAAAACTGCCTTACAGAAATGATTGTCCATGGAAACGACTAATATTCTGACAACACTCATTGTTTTAGTACAGAGTAATGATGATGAAACACAATTTGGTTGAGAAGTTTACGTGGACTTTTTTTTTGCATTATTACTTGTATTATTTTTAGGCTGAATGACTGAACAATAACAGTGTCATACATACAGGCTCAGATATGTAAAGACACACCTCGTATTACTTGGTTAAATGTCCCTTAGCAAAGTGCACCTCGACTACATGCTTTTTGAGATTTGACCACCCTTGGCATAAATGATTTCTGAGCTGAGTTAATTTCAATCATCTAGTTTCTAGTTTCCCGACATGACTCGGCTTTTAAGCCCAGTCCTTAGGTTTTCCACTGGATTGAGGTCAGGGTGATCCCTGAAGCTGAAGGTCAGCCTGCTTTATCCGTTCCAAAATCAGATTGGATGTGTGTTTGCCATGATTGTCCAGTTGGAACACCAAATTGTGTCCACGTTTCAGCTAGGTGTTAATGTGAAGTTAGCATTTCCTCATTGTTCCACCCACTTTGTGCAAGGCACCGGTACATCACCGGAGCAAAACAGCTCCCCATCATGATGGTGCCACCACCATGCTCAACGCTTTTTGCAGTTGTCCTTTCAAAGCCTTACGTTGATTCTTCCAAACATTCATCTTGTCACTGTGGCCAAGTAGCCCAGTTTTCTCTGTCCTTGAAACATATCTCCTGGAGACACTTAGCTTGTCCACAGGGACAGCTGTAAATCATGTTTGAAGGTCTTAGTTTTTGATCTTTATTGGTTTAGTCCATGTTTTGTTTTTTTTGGAGGTTTTTCACAGCTCTAGTGGCTCGTTTTTTAACACAGTAGGCTGACAGGAAGGAGATGGAAGAGGGGGAGAGACATGCAGCAAAGGACCGCGGGTCGGAGTCGAACCCGGGTCGACCGCGTCGAGGACTAAAGCCTCCGTATATGGGTCGCGCTACCCGCTGCGCCTCGGTCTCAGTCCATGTTGATGTGAAAGCGAACACTGGTGTTACAGATTTTTCCAGTTCATGACAGTCCAGTCATTTTGGTCACATGTTGGAAACCTGAACTCAGTCGGATGTCCCAACATCCCAACAATATTTGTTAATAATACTGATTTTGAAATGGCTAAAGCAGGCTAACGTTAAGCTTCTGGAAGGGCCCTTGACTCAAGCCTATTGGGAAATGTATGGCTTAAGCTCGTGATGTGAATCCGTGTCAGATAACCAACCCCTTTAAAATAACTACGAATTCTGATAAGAATATTTCTCAAATATTTAGCCAGAAATGTTCCATTAAAAAGCAAAGTTCAAATGCATGCACATGATGATGAGCAGAATAAACTTCTGACTGGAACCGTAGTTCTGAAACTTGTGACTCGCCTGTGTGGTGAGATGTTTGTGCTGTTGTTAATTTCTTTGGACTTGCGTAGCGTCCTCTCACCTCTCCTGGGTGTTGTGTCAGCAGAGAAGGCTCACAAGGTGCTGTGTCTGTTCAGACATGTTGGGGACTTAATAATGAGCTTCCTGCAATTCAGAGGAGAAATTGTGCCTCATAAAGAGCATGTGCTCTTTCCATCCTCTGATATCCACATGAGTGAAAGACGAAATCCGTTTGGAAAACATTACAGAGTGGCTTGAAAAAGTGCGTATACCCCTTGACCTTCTTTCCAATTGTCACGTTTCAACAACCAAATGTAATTTAATTTATGGGTATGTTTTGTGACAGACTGACACAATGTTGTCAAGTGAAAGGAAAAATATTAATGATTTTGAAAATATTTCACAGTGAAACAGCTTGTGTTGCATGTATTAAAGGAGCATTGCGAAAGTTTAAAGGTTGAATTTTTTTTCTTTTCTTTCCAATACATGCCCTTACAATTGCCCAGTGTGTAAAATGAGTTTTCCTCTATTTACTGCAGTTGACTCCATTAGTCAGTTAATGAGAGAATGATTCGGGTTGTATTCTCTGGGCGTGTTCTCATTACCAAAAAAACACGGGTTAACTTCAATATTTATAACTTCTTACCTCAGAAGACATCCCGCCTCTAAACAAAACACCTAATCAGATGTTTTTCCTCTTCTCCCATGTGAGTGCACAACACTGGTGTCGTTTCAACTTGTCGCCACAGGGGGCAGACTTCTGCAAAAACTCTGGAACTTGCACCATGCTCCTTTAATATTCTCAAATTTCTGTATGTCTGAATAAAATCCAGTGTTGCCAGCTGTTCTGCGAAGGGCTCAAAGGTTTGTAGCAAAACATTATTGAACAAACAGCATCGTGAAAATGAAGGAACACAGCAGACAGGTCAGGGAGGGAAGCTGCGAAAAGTTTCAAGCGGAGTTTATGCTTTACGCATCTCACAGAGCAGTGTTCAACCCATTATCTGAAAAAAAAGTGGGAGCTGCAAAACAACCGAGACACAGCCGTCCACCTATGCTGACACGGTAGTGAAGTAGTCCATTCATAAAAGAAGCAAGCAAGAGGCCCATCGGGAAGCTAGAGGAGCAGTGCAGGTTCACAGCTCAGGTGGGAGAAGCTGTTGACAGGACAGCCATAGTTTTGGACTCAAAAACTCTTACCTTCATGGAAGACTGGCAGGAAGAAAGTCAAAACAAATCACAGTTACACTGTGCTACAAGTTAGAACATATTTGAAATTAGTTGCTTAGATAAAACCAAATTGAAACTTTTTAGACAACACACAAACTGCTGCGTGTGGTGGAAATCCAGTACTGCATGTTAGCCTACAAACACTGTGTCCATTCCAAAAAAGTTAAAAAACAAAACAACTGGACTTTTTTCCGAAGTTTGAAGACGTTTCGCTTCCTATCCAGAAAGCTGTCTCAATTCAAAATGTCTGGAGAAGTGTGGAGCTCCAAGCTTTATAGTACTGCCCAAAAAAGGCCTCGTAAAGGCCTCGTAAAGGCTTGGAACTCCACACCACTCCAGACTCTTCACTATTGGAGATCTCCTTAAAACATATGTACCTGCTGAAGCATTCAGCACACCTTGAGAGGCTGACTCCATTTTTAGCTTAATTAATTTTCTTTTCTTTAATGGTTGATGTGATTTGCATGTTTACAGCACTTTGTGGACCTTAGTTTGTAATAAAGCACCTTATAAATAATTGTTCATGGTATGGAAAAAACCATGTGGTATGATGACCCCAGTCAAAGTTCACCCCTAAATCAAATTGAAAATCTGTAGTGAGGCTTGAAAATTGTTGATCACAGATGCTCTTCATCCAGTCTGACTGAGGTTGAATCATTTTTGCAGGGAAGAATAGGCAAAATTATTCAGCTGCTGGATGTGTCCATAGAGACATACCCCAACAGACCTGCAGCTATAACTGCAGCAAAATGTGGCTCTTCAAATTATCGACTCAGGGATCAGCACACCAATTGCACAACACATAAGGTTTTTGATGGTAGAGAGTTTTGAGAACCATTTATCCGTTCCTTTGCACGTCACCATTTTGCACTACTTTGTATTTGATTTATCACAAAGAATCCCAATAAAATACACTGTAGTTGTAATGATACAAAATGTGAAAGGTTTGAGGGCTATGATAACTGTTAAAGGCATGGCACTTTTTCACTTCTTCAGTGTTTATTGTAACTCTCAGATCTTGGGAGCTCAGTTGTCTGAGCCTTCTCCAGTTCTTTTCTCAGAACCCCCCCCTCTCTGGGACAGTGGTTTGTTTGGTGTCCAGTTTGCATCGCCGCCTGAGGTTTTTCTCTCCCTTTTCTTAGCCTCAAATCAAACAGGCGAGGTGAGGTTGTGCTGGAGAGGAGTCAATAAAATCTGAGGAATGCTTTTAAAGAGACAAAAAACAGTGTTCTCGGTAGAGTTCCATCCCTGCAGCGGGACATGGCATTACATGAATCTAACACTGTAATTTCACATGCGGCATCGCTGTTTATGTTTTTGCTGATTCTAAGAAGACTGTTTGCAGCTCTGTGGGTAACCTGCTGTGTGTGGTTTTCACCCTGTAAATTCTTGGTAGTGCAGATTTCACAGTTTAAAAAGGACCAGAACAGAGATAATAGTGGATCTAAAACCAAGGATAAAGGAACGTATACTATTAATGAGTCTGCATAGCCCTTTGAAACAACTGGCAGCCAAAAGGTGAATAATCCAGGAAGAGGATAAAAAACATCTAAACAGCTAAACTTAGCTTGCTGCTACTTGGCATGTTGGTTATCTTCTTGCGTGGGAAGGAGGACTATGCAAAATAGTCATTTGGTTGCATGCATAAACATATTCATGTGATTTGAGACATGCACTAACAGAACTACATAATTGTATTCATTATTCACTGTTCACATTTTCTGCTTTGCAAGTCTGTTTTTTGAGACATTCGGGTCTTTGCACTATTTACAAATAAATAAATAAAAATAAAGAAGGAATAAAGCAAAGATGCCTTTGTTGCTACACCTACAGGAAGAACAGAAGCAACTTCTCTGTGATTCTGTATTGTTAAATAAGCAGTACTTGGTTTTTAATGGCATGCTGCTTGTCTCCTCGGTCTTCTCCAGGCGTCAGAGAGACTGAAGGATGCTTCAGGGCAGATTTCATAACTTCCTCACAGACTGCCAGATATCGGCATCAAATTTTTACGAGGGTGGCTCTGGCAGTTACATTTCCCTTAAAGACAATAGCACTCTCCACCAGGATAGACATGCTTAAACTCAACTCTTCCATTCATTTACTTCAGATTTATTTATCTGCATGGTTATAAATATTATATATACTTGAAATATTTACTGCATGAAATGTGTCGATTTCTATTCAAACAAATAATATACATTGTCTCATGAGATAATTGCAATAAATAATTTTGTCACTTCAGGATTGGTTTTATGTCTCATAACGTTGAGATAATATGGAAAAGTTTTCTTATCGTCTTTATTTTTTTTTCAATTTGGAAATAAAATAAGACATTTCGAATAACACAAAGCTAAAGCTCTACAAGATAACTTTAAATAGGATATGTATACAAAATGTCAACTTACCTTTAAAATGTGTTGCACTACATTGTACAATATGGACACTTGGCTTGATTTAAAACATGCTCAAATCTTCTGTCATATTAAAATCCTGTTGATTAGATGACAGCGTACATATCAGGATGACTTTGTCATGGTTTAGGACGAAAGACTTTGAATGAGAGCAATTACAGAGGCAGGCAGTTTAGTTAAAGTGTTTATTGTCAGGTTGTAGTTTGAACAAGAAAAAGGTGTCGGCGGGCTCAGGGTCTTCCGGGCTCTGCTGGGAAAGATGAAGAGGCTGGTGAATAACTTGGGGTGGACTGGTGGAGATAGTGTAGGGAGGAAGAACTCACAGAGGAGGAGGCTTGGGTTTGGTCTTGGGGGAGTGATTTCCAGAGGTCCAGGTTGTCGACACAGGTCCGTTTAGTTCTCTCCTGTTGGTCTGTTTGACGGTGGACAGGCAGGTGAGCGCAGGCAGGAGGGCTGAGCAGAGGAATGGTCCGAGGTCCTTCACGGGTTCTTGACTGGTTTGCTGGGAGTAGTGATGTTACGTGATGTGCCGAGGCTTCGAGGCGTGTGTCGAGTAATGGAGGGGGCATTTCCATAAAGCGCGTATCGAGGCTTGCTTCATTTAGGGGAGGAGCCGAAAACGATGACGTCCGAAGCCTCCCTGCCCGGCTGTACCACGTGACTGCTTCGGGAAGTGGCTCAGATTTTGCCAGATGACCGGTTCATTCAGAACCAGTTATGGCTGCACGCTGGATCATAAAACAGTTCTGCTAACCAGATGCAGTTTAAAACGCCACTTAGTCTGTTTATAAGTTTTGTTTTTATTAATTCTGCATTTTTTAACTACATGCACCGTATTTCTGTGCCTCAGCGCTTGCTCCTCTCCCCACCCCTCCTTTCCCCCGGAGCAGGTGCTTTTATCACCGTTCACCATTCAAAACGTGAACCACTACGTTTAATGTCCTCACATCGGTAGCAACGTGTGCCAGTTAAAGTCAATAGGAGAGTTAGTAGCTGTGTTTCATGATCTTTTGTTTTTAACAACATAGAATCAGTGGCGCTTTGGTGGGCTGCTGCCTCGCGCTTTAATTCAGGTGCACACTTTTAAGGGTCATTTTAAAGAACTTGTAACATCAGGGGCTTCATCTCAGATCTGTCAGTACCCCTGTTCCCTTTATAGAAGCCCTTTGCAGTATTTAGTTATGCATTTTCCCAACTGTTTATCCGTCGCACGCAGCGCACCAACGGGGGTAAAATCCGCCCGCCGCACTGACGAGAGCAATAGAGATTAGTCTGGTCAGCGCGGCGACTGACTGAGAAACCTGTCGCTGTGAAAGGTGATGAGAATGTTAGAAACTGTAACAGTCTAGAAGTGCATCCGGCTGAAAGGAGGGAGACATCAGCAGCTGGATCGTGCGTAAAGACGCAGCGTGAACCTCTGTGTGCTTCAGTGTTGCTGCTGAGGGGAAATTGTTGACATTAATCCGCCCCCAAAATTAGCATAATCTCACTCTTAACTTTTGATCAAAGTTGAGAGGTCTGATTATTACACACCTTGCCATATCACATGACACTACTATTTTGGGAATAATTACACACAGAGAATACATTCAAACAATATTTTATTATACACATATGTGTATACATAATTTATGTAGACAAATGATTTCGTCCTACACCTTTTGTGAAGTCATTCCCAAGAGCCATAATAGACAAAAAATCAATGCATCACACGTGTTAAGATACAGCTGGCTGTGATTATACACCTGGCCAGTAGGTGGTGTCGTGTGCACATGAAGCTCCAAGAAATGAACCCTTTCTCGAACCAGTTGGCTCAAGTGGTTCAATGCCTCATGAGGCTTCATCTCGCCATCACTAGCTGGGAGTGTCTCTGATACGGGTCCAGAGTCTGTGGTTCTTGGCAAGGTGTCTCTTAGGTAAGATCCAGGGTACTAGGAGGAATAAAAACACAGGCTTGGTTAGATTCAGGTTCACAAGGTAACAAGGGCTAGACAAGGAGTAGGTCTGTACCACGCTGAAGCGTTAACAAACTGACGCCCTCCTCCTGGTTCCAGCTCCTTATGAAGGACTGTAATTAGCCCTGATGGAATGGACCTGCCTGTCACGCCCTGCTGTGGAGAGAGAGGGGGGAGACCAGACCTGGACCTAGACCTGAGAGTATGACAGACTTAGGTATTCTCTGGATGAGAGAAGCAAAGAATAACACAAGGCTAGCCCTTCCCCACTTGTTGCTGTGCACTGACACTCAGCTGGCTGATACAAGCCTCCTAAGCTTTTCCCTTTCATATTACAAAAATCTATTTCATCTGTTTGGAAATGTATTCAGATATTATATTGTAATGAAATATGTTGGTGAGGTTTTTGACCGGATCTGAAAAGCCCACTGACAGTGTTCAAAGTTACGTTGTGAGTTTCTCTCTCTGAATGTCTGTGTCAGCGACTAAACTTCGCTTTTGTCTTGGTTGAGCTGAAGAAAATTCTGACATTTATCATTTAATATCTGAAATGCAATTAAAAAGTTCATCAATTGTTTCTGGGTCAGGAGGAAGCATGATAATATGGAGCTCTGCATCATTGGAGTAGCTACGAACATCTGCATGTATAGATTATTAAAACATGGTCCCTATAGCTGAGCCTTAGGGTACCTCATTGTTTAAGCCAAAAGCATTCAAATGAACAATTTCTTAAATTTGCAAAGAGTTTTTTACTAGTGACATATGGGTTAAATTACTTATGGACATTACCAGAGATTGCAATGTTTCAGGGCCTATATAGTACAACAGTGTGGTAAACATGATCAAAATCTGTTTAGATGTTTGATTTGTATTGTATCTAAAAATTGAGTCATAAAAACCAAATTGTGACAGTAGTAGTATTGTAAGCTTTCTCTTATTTAATGTCTGGAAAATAAAAAGAGTTCACCATATGAGCAGCATTTGGTTTGAGGATTGAACGATTTTCATACTCTAAAACACATTGGACAATGAAACCAAATTGGGTCAGTAAAGGTTTGCAATTAAATAAACAAGCCCGAAATTAAAAAAGACACGCAGGTTTAACTGCACAAAAAACCATTTCCTAAAAATACCCCAACCTAAAAACCAGTGGAAGATTTAGAGCGGCTTTCTCTTTTTTAGCTTTTGGTTCTGCAACCATTCAAGTTCTTAGATAATCTTTATCAACAATGGTTTTGTGCCATAAATTCATTCATCCAGGTCATTTAGTCAAGAATGCTTTTCTAATGTAACTCACAGAGCTCAGTTGAGCAATAAAAATGCAAGCTGTATCAGAGGTTTTTCCCTGTCTGCAAATGGGCGTCAGTGAAAGACTGTGCCATTACCTAAATCCCTTCCAAGGACATCAAGATGGCTTGTCGCAGTGCAGATGTTGCTTCCGGTTTTAGTGACTTTCTGCCCTTTTGGCCTTGTGCACTCTAACAAGAATGGATCATCAAGTCAATCTCCGATTCAGCATGAGAATGGATGCTAAGATAGTGCTGCTGCATCCATATCAGAAATGCAACTTTGAATTGGTATAACATGCAGGTAGAGCAACGTTTCTAGATGACGGACGTTTTCACCCAGTCATTCAGCTCTTCCACCCCCTCTTTTGGTGTTGGTTGAACTGAGCTGCAGCTCCTCTGTGTCCTGATGAGCTGGTGTTGAGCTATGAGGCTGTCAGGCTTCCCCCTCACTGTGTGTGTGACAAAGAAAAAGGACCTCTGCCACGTTTGGGGCTGACAACAGAAAGACAGAGAGAGGAGAGAGACAGGGAGGAGGAGAAGGCTTTTGGTGGGGGGAGGGTGGCTGGAGGCTGCCTGACAAGGATGTGGTTGTTTAACAGGATGCAGCGTGGTGTTTGTCAGTATGTGACACAATACCTGTCATCTGTCTTATAGTTTCAGATATGAATGAAAACACCAATCCTCCACTGCAAGGTAACAAGGGGCGACTGTATTAGTCTCTCTCGGGTGAGTGTGTTCAGATCTCCACGACCGTTAGCACAAGTATTCATGCTCCTCGAACTTTTCAACTTTTCCCGTCCCAAATGGGTAATCCGTTTCCTTTCCTGGTCCGACACAAGAAGAATCTCCCAGATGAACAAATCCAATCCAATTATTAAGAGCGTGGTCATGAGCAAGGCCAGGGCCAGGAACAGAGATGGAGGACTGATGAACCAAATTAAGCGGTTTTCCCAAAAGTCATCTCCAATGAGGATGCCCAGACGTGTTTTCCACAAACTCTTTGTCTTTATGAAGTTATTTAATAACCATTTTAATGTATTTTGTTGAGATTTTATGTGATAGACCAACACAAAGTAGAGGTTAACTGGGAAATACAAGGGAAGTTTGTAGTAGCTTTTTTTTGCTAGAAGGCTGTAGAAACAGACGTTCTTTCTCTGTGTGGCTCCTTCTTGTACTAGCAACTTTTCACCGTGGTGCCTTTAAGCAGAACAGGAACTGGCGTTGCCATCCGTGCATTTCTCTCAGAAGAGGTGTGGCACACAAACACACTGATGCACAGAGGCGGGTGTGAATAACGCTGTCTGATCAAGAGATTTTCTTCTGCATAGTGACCCTCCCTTTGGGACCGAGCCAGTTTTTTGTTTGCTTCAGCCATCAGGGTAAATGGGATGCTGCTGTTTTGACCTTTGCTACTGAATGAAGAAGGCACAGTCATTTTAGCGAGAAATCTGTTAACATTTCTGTGCTTCCATTATTCCTCAGTTTTCTAGGGAAAAGACATACATCGCTTCCTGCTCCAGACAAAATCCCCCTCACTTTATAGAAAGAGAGAAACTCTGTCTTTCTTCTGTTTCCTTGACAAGTGACTTTGTTTGACTAACAGCAGAAACTTAAGACGTAATCTGACTCAGACAGGAGCTGTTACTTATCCTCTTTGACTGATTGCAGCCTCTTGAAGGAAAGTCCAATCATATTTTTGAGTGACACTGCATGAGTAACATCTGACTATTTCCATCTCCTGCTCTCATGCTGTTCCTAATCACTGCTCAGGTTGGTGATGATGCTATCATCCTGTTATGACTTTTGCATATTAAAAGCATGATATTCCAAACGTGGGGGCCGCCCAGCATTAAAACAGCGGCTGCTCTTTTATTTATCCCACAGAAGACAGAATAGTGTTGCAAAATTCCCCATTATTCTCTGTCTGGAAACAATATGGACACAAACTAACAGTAAATATGCAGTTCTGCTGTTTTATTGTTCAGTGAAAAACACTGAAATCATTTACACTTCCCAGTCTGTCTGAAGTCTGTGTCACTCATACAGGGAAAGCCAAGCAGGAACCACCTTTCTATCAAACACAATACACAGTATTGTATTCTAGGTATTGTTGCAGGGCTTGAAGTTTGATGACTTTATTTTCCAAAGATCTCATATTCCCCATTACACTCAGGAAAGATATGCTTTTAAATTCTGCCCTGCATTTGCAGCGCTTCCTCTTACATTTATTTGGTGATTTGGGGTTTCATTATGGTTCTTAATTAGGATGTTGTTAGCTTGATCAGCCCATCCGGCATCTTAGCAACTCCCCCATTAATGTTGTGAGCAGATGATGATAGCAGAGGTATCAACAGAAATCAGCAAAGCACCAAAGCAACAACAAATCAGTGAAGTAAGCACTTCAACAATAACAAGAAATTGCTATAAATAAAGGGAAGTTTTCAAAATAATAGTTTTTTTTCTTAATGACATTGATAATGAAATTATTTAGTGTCTGATAAAAAATACAAAGACGGGTTTGTGTGATTGATCTAAAAAGTTAGATGGTTAAGAGAAAGAGAGTTTTACCTCTGTGTTGTATCAACCTTTATTTCTGTTACAATTTTAAGTTGTTTCAGAGTGTATGGTGTTTTTTTGTTTTTCTGGTTCAGTTATTAACAGTCTATGGTCATTTTAGCAGCTGGTCAGTTTGGTTGTCAGGATGTGAAATTCATCTGTGAAAGGAGAACGATTTGGACTTCAGGCAGAAAAGCCGAACGAAGACACTACACTCCCTGGTCATGAAGCCATGGGGCTATAAGTAAGCCTTGTGAGCAATTACACTGGGTGTGACCCTGAACTCATGCCTGAAGAATTCATTTTAGATTCTGATTTGTGGATTCTACAGTTGGAGTCTTTTCAGAGTTGAAGCGTATTTTTTCAGGGTTTGATTTATGAATAATAATTTTACTGAGTTTGAAGTAAAACAATTCAATTCAATTCAATTCAATTCAATTTTATTTATATAGCGCCAAATCATGAAACATGTCATCTCAAGGCACTTTACAAAATCAAGTTCAATCATATTATACAGATTGGGTCAGATTATACAGATTGGTCAAAATGTCCTATATAAGGAAACCAGTTGATTGCATCAAAGTCCCGACAAGCAGCATTCACTCCTGGGGAACCGTAGAGCCACAGGGAGAGTCGTCTGCATTGTACATGGCTTTGCTGCAATCCCTCATACTGAGCAAGCATGAAGCGACAGTGGGAAGAAAAACCACCCATTAACGGGAAAAAAAAACCTCCGGCAGAACCGGGCTCAGTATGAACGGTCATCTGCCTCGACCGACTGGGGTTACAGAAGACAGAGCAGAGACACAACAAGAGAGACAAAAAGCACAGAAGCACACATTGATCTAGTAATCTGTTCTACATTAGATGGTAATAGTCGGTGATCTGTCCTCCCTGGATGATTTCACAGTCAACAGAACATCAGACCAGGTGTACCTACTATGAAGAAAAAAGAGAGAGAACAAAAAGTTAAAAGCTGAAATGACAACAGTCATTTCTATGTAATGCAATGCAAATCTGGAGAACAGTAGAAATCAGTAGAGTGAGAAAAATAGGCCCTGATGTCCTCCAGTAGCCTAAGCCTATAGCAGCAAAACTATAAAGGTAGCTCAGAGTAACATGAGCCACTCTAGTTATAAGCTTTGTCAAAAAGGAAGGTTTTAAGATTAGTCTTAAAAGTAGACAGAGCGTCTGCCTCACGGACCAAAACTGGGAGTTGGTTCCACAGGAGAGGAGCCTGATAGCTAAAGGATCTGCCTCCCATTCTACTTTTAGAGACTCTAGGAACCACCAGCAGACCTGCAGTCTGAGAGCGAAGTGCTCTGTTAGGAACATACGGAGTAATCAGAGCTCTGATATATGATGGAGCTTGATTATTAAGGGCTTTATACGTTAGAAGAAGAATTTTAAATTCTATTCTTGATTTAACAGGAAGCCAATGAAGGGAAGCTAAAATTGGAGAAATATGATCCCTCTTGTTGTTTTTCATCAGAACTCTTGCTGCAGCATTTTGGATCAGCTGAAGACTTTGAATTGCATTTTGTGGACTTCCTGATAGTAAAGAATTACAATAGTCCAGCCTTGAAGTAACAAATGCATGGACTAGTTTTTCAGCATCACTCCTGGACAGAATGTTTCTAATTTTGGCGATATTCCGGAGGTGAAAAAAGGAAACTCTGGAAACCTGTTTAATATGGGATTTAAATGACATGTCTTGGTCAAAAATAACACCAAGGTTTTTTACTTTATTACCAGAGGCCAAGTTAATGTCATCCAGATTAAGTGATTGGTTAAGAAGTTTATTTTTTGAGGACTCTGGCCCAAAGATTACAACTTCTGTCTTGTCAGAATTTAGATGCAGGAAATTTAAAGTCATCCAGCTTTTGATGTCATCAAGACATGACTGCAGTCGAAGTAATTGATTGGATTCATCAGGATTTATGGATAGATATAGCTGAGTGTCATCAGCATAACAGTGGAAATTAATCCCATGCTGTCTGATAATTTTGCCGATCGGAAGCATATATATAGTAAAGAGAATTGGTCCAAGGACTGAACCCTGTGGTACTCCACAGGTGACCCTAGAGTTTGAGGAAGATTTATTATTAACATGAACAAACTGGAATCTGTCCGACAGATAAGATTTAAACCAGCCTAATGCTTTCCCCTTAATCCCTACAGTATGTTCAAGTCTTTGTAGGAGAATATTGTGATCAACTGTATCAAATGCAGCACTAAGATCTAACAGGACAAGTACAGACACAAGTCCATTATCTGAGGCCATGAGAATATCATTAGTGACCTTCACCAGAGCCGTTTCAGTGCTATGATGAGCTCTGAAGCCTGACTGAAACTCCTCAAGTAGGTCATTGCTTTGTAAATGTTCACAAAGTTGATTAGCAACTACTTTCTCAAGAATTTTAGATAAGAAAAGAAGATTAGATATAGGTCTGTAGTTTACTAGCTCATCTTGATCAAGAGAAGGTTTCTTAAGTAAAGGTTTAATAACAGCTACTTTAAAAACCTGTGGTACATATCCATTTACTAAGGATAGATTAATCATGTCTAAAATAGGACCACTGATCAAAGGGAATACCTCCTTAAACAACTTGGTTGGGATTGGGTCTAACATACAGGTAGAAGGTTTAGATGAAGCTAAGATTTTAGATAGCTCAGAAAGCTCTACTGCTTCTAAACAGTTCAGACACAGCGCAGGTTCTAAAGATTCCTCCAATGCTGCCTTACTTACTGGGGATGAGGTAATCATGTTTGGGAGGATGCCAATTATTTTATTTTTAATGGCATCAATTTTATTTATGAAGAATCCCATAAAATCATTACTACTAAGAGCTAAGGGAATGGATGGATCAACAGAGCTGCAGCTCTGAGTAAGTTTGGCAACTGTACTAAAGAGAAATCTAGGATTATTTTTATTCTCTTCAATTAATGATGAAAAATATGCTGCTCTAACTCTGCAAAGGGTCTTGTTATACAACAATAGACTAAGGTTTTCACTTCCAACTTCAGACGGACTCTGTAAGGAAACTGATTTTCGTTCCAGCTTTCTCTTTTGTTCATAAAAAGGCTTCTGTAATACTTTTTTAATCTCGGTAAATCTTCATTAATCACCACAGACGCTGCGTTTTTACCATTTACCGATAATAAACTAGGGGGTCCGCTCGTAAAACCTGGACTACCTGTTTTCTGAAAGCAAACTGAGATGTGGATCCTTTATGAGTCCACAAAACATGTGTGCTCTGTTTTCCAGACTGTCAGACAGGAGATCTCTGCTCTTTGTTTGTGAATGTAGGTTATATGTGGTTCCATCCTCATTCAAAATGTATAATTTAGAAAAAGGTTAGTGTGAGTTTTATGCTGTATCTAATAATTTATGAAAAGCACGCCTTTTTTCTGTTGTCAATATATTCTATCAAACTGATCACATGGTGACATTTTTCTACTGGAGCTTGATCCACAAGCCAGATCAGCCTCTCTTCATATTTACTGACTGCTCGACCAACTTGGGCTGAAAAACCATTGCTGTACTCACAGTCTGTTTTTAATTTTCCACTTAGGTTTGAACTTCTCATTTTCCTCTGAGAAATTGTTGTTTTGTGTTTCACTCAAACAGAGACTAAGTGGCACCATCCTACCATGGTGACGCACAGTAGTAATACGATTAGTGTTATTAAAGTGGTAAGTTTCTGATGCTGCAAACGAGAGCCAGGAGTTTCCCACTAAACGGGAAACAAACAATAGTGTATGGTGCTTTGCAAAAGTAGTATTTTTTTTTAGCTTTGCACAGTATAATATCAAAGTAGAATTGTATTGATGTGTTTTTTCTGAGTTTTTTTTTAATAAACAGAATTCTGAAAGGTTTGGCATGCACATGTTTTCAGCTCATTTTAGTCTTTTAGTCTTGACAAAACATCAAAATGCAAAGTCCACCCACTAGATTTTGATCTGAGTATAAATCCAGCTGTTCTGTGAAGGCTTCAGAGGTTAATTTGAGAACATTAGAGGACTAACAGCATCATGAAGACCAAGGAACACAGCAGGAAGGTCAGGCTTAGGTTATAAAAACAGTACCATGCTATGAACATCTCATGGTGCACTTTTCAATCCCTCAGATGAAAGTGGAAAGAGTATGGTACAACTACAAAGCTATCAGGGCATTGCGTTTCACCTTAAAGGACGGGCCGGACAAGGACTGCATTAATCAGAGAAGCAGTCACTCTGGAGGAGCTGCAGAGATCCACAGCTCAGGTGGAAGAATCTGGGGTTGATGTAATAAAGGGAAGGTTGTTGCTTTGAAAGAAAGCATTAGGAAGTCAGTGGACAACAAGCTATGTGGAGCAGTGATTCTCAGCCTCTGTCCTCAGGACCCTTCATGTTTTAGATGTGTCTCTGATCCAGCACACCTAATTCCAAGGATTGTATTATTTCCTAAACATGCCATTGGGTACCGCAGAAGCCTGATAATCACCATTTCAATTGCACAAAGGAATGGTTTTATTCAAGCATATCCATATGTTGTAGTGGTAATTACAATACCCCAATACCCCCAGAGGGACGTCCAGCCCCCAGACCCGGCAGGTGGTCACAAAACATTACAAATTCAACATTACAAGTTTTAAATCAAAACCACAAGATTGTGGTTTTGAATTCGAACAATTTTGGGGCTGCCGAAATAACATTTTTACCAAAGCACAACATTAGCCATAAGGCATATATAGAGACCATTTGTTTATCACCTGAAACTAACTCCTTTCACAGCTGAAAAAACCACAGAGGAGCTTGGAGCGACGTGTGACCTTTGGGCCGTTATTAAATTAACATTGATTTTCATCTGCTTCATTCATTGAGCTATTGTCACAAGGCAGGGAGGGATCCAGTTAAAATTTCACCCCAAGTTGAAAAGCCTTCTAGAATGGGGTTGTCAATCACAGTTTTTCCTGTGGTTTGTTTGACTTTCAGATGAACACTGGGTACTCTTTGAAACAGGCATCGTGATAGCCAATAGTTTTGTTTTGCATATGAACTAAAATTCAAGATGTTCCTGTTAATGATCTTGTCTTGCATCAACTTATAGAACTGCTTTACACACAGTTTCTTTTTACCTCCTAATAACCAGGATCCCTGAGAATTGTTTTTATTCTTACATTTCATCGTTCTTCTCTGAAGTACTGTCATGTATCTGCCACTAATAGGAGATTAAGTACTGCAATTTATACAACTTATGACCCTATTTCCAATGAAAGCTTCACTGCGGAGGGAGGGGTTGAGTGAGAGCCTCTCATTCCGGTGAGTCACATCATAATGAGGCCTGAAAGCCTGCTGGGCTTGTGAGCTTCTCTTCCAGCCTCTGGAGATGCTGGATAGACAGAGGAACATCTGTAACAGGAACTGCAGAGGAGATGGACTGCAAGGCTTTTGGCTTATTTCGCTGTATTGGAACCGTCTAAAGAGAGATTAGGCTTAGATTTGCAGAAGTCGTTAACAGAACTCACATTTACCTTCAATGAAAAATGATTTTCCACTCAGCTCTGACGGCGAGCTTTGCAAATTTTCTGGCAATCAAAAATATTCAAGAAAAGCTCGAGGGACATAACAACGAAGCCATATCCAATCCCTCCCACCTGATCTCAGTCTAATCAGACATTGATGATACTCATCAAAACAAGCCTGAAACCACAAGATCTAAAAGGATCTTTGATAAAGTGCACATGTAAGACAACGCTAGATACCTGTTTTAGATGGCAACGGCGTCTACTTGATCATAGATTATGGACGTGGAATTTATAAACCGAACACTTCAACATGAACCAGAAATAGATCTGGACCTCATTACTTTCATCTTCACTCATTCCTAGAGAGAAAAAAAATTAAGTTTCTTTGAAGAAATGAAATCTCAAACAACAGCAAAATTACGCTCAAAACCTTTTTTAGACTACGATGTTTTTCAAAGTTTAATTTCTGGATTGCATTTTCTCTTTCAAATTTCCATTTACAAAACATGTTCTTTGCTTGCAACAATAATGGAACAAAATTCACTTCATACAAGTGCAGGTAAAAGTGAAAATAAAAGGTAAATTTATCACTGCCAAAAAGCAGGAAGTTGCATGAAGGTGAATTCAATTCAGTTTCAATTCAATTCAATTTTATTTATATAGTGCCAATTCATGAAACATGTCATCTCGAGGCACTTTACAAAGTCAAATTCAATCATATTATACAGATTGGTCAAAAATCTCCTATATAAGGGAACCAGTTGATTGCTTCAAAGTCCCGACAAGCAGCATTCACTCTTGGAGAAGCGTAGAGCCACAGGGAGAGTCGTCTGCATTGTTGATGGCTTTGCAGCAATCCCTCATACTGAGCAAGCATAGAGCGACAGCGGAAAGAAAAACTCCCCATTAACGGGAAGGAAAACCTCCAGCAGAACCGGGCTCAGTATGAACGGTCATCTGCCTCGACCCACTGGGGGTTACAGAAGACAGAGCAGAGACACAACAAGACAGACAAACAAGCACAGAAGCACACATTGATCCAGTAATCTGTTCTACATTAGATGGTAATAGTTGGTGATCTGTCCTCCCTGGATGATTTCACAGTCAACAGAACGTCAGACCAGGTGTACCTACTATGAAGAAAAAAGAGAGAGAGCAAAAAGTTAAAAGCTGAAATGACAACAGTCATTGCAATGCAATGCCATGCAAAACTAGAGAACAGTAGACTGGAGAACAGTAGAAATCAGTAGAGTGAGAAAAATAGGCCCCTGATGTCCTCCAGTAGCCTAAGCCTATAGCAGCATAACAACAGGAGAGGAGCCTGATAGCTAAAGGATCTGCCTCCCATTCTACTTTTAGAAACTCTAGGAACCACCAGCAGACCTGCAGTCTGAGAGCGAAGTGCTCTGTTAGGAACATACGGGGTAATCAGAGCTCTGATATATGATGGAGCTTGATTATTAAGGGAGAAGAAGAATTTTAAATTCTATTCTTGATTTAACAGGAAGCCAATGAAGGGAAGCTAAATAGCTAAAATAGGAGAAATATGATCCCTCTTGTTGATTTTCATCAGAACTCTTGCTGCATTTTGGATCAGCTGAAGACTTCAAACTGCATTTTGTGGACTTCCTGATAGTAAAGAATTACAATAGTCCAGCCTTGATGTAACAAATGCATGGACTAGTTTTTCAGCATCACCCCTGGACAGAATGTTTTTAATTTTGGCGATATTCCTGAGGTGAAAAAAGGAAACTCTGGAAACCTGTTCAATTTAGGATTTAAATGACATGTCTTGGTCGAAAATAACACAAAGATTTTTTACTTTATTACCAGAGGCCAAGTTAATGCCATCCAGATTAAGTGATTGATTAAGAAGTTTATTTTTTGAGGACTCTGGTTCAAAGTTTACAACCTCTGTCTTGTCAGAATTTAAGTGCAGGAAATTTAAAGTCATCCAGCTTTTGATGTCATCAAGACATGACTGCAGTCGAAGTAACTGATTGGATTCATCAGGATTTATGGATAAATATAGCTGAGTGTCATCAGCATAACAATGGAAATTTTGCCGATCGGAAGCATATATATAGTAAAGAGAATTGGTCCAAGGACTGAACCCTGTGGTACTCCACAAGTAACCCTAGAGTTTGAAGAAGATTTATTATCAACAGAACAAACTGGAATCTGTCCGACAGATAAGATTTAAACCAGCCTAATGCTTTCGCCTTAATCCCTACATTATGCTCAAGTCTTTGTAGGAGAATATTGTGATCAACTGTGTCAAATGCAGCACTGAGATCTAACAGGACAGGTACAGACACAAGTCCATTATCTGAGGCCATGAGAATATCATTGGTGACCTTCACCAGAGCTGTTTCAGTACTATGATGAGCTCTGAAGCCTGACTGAAACCCCTCAAGTAGGTCATTACTTTGTAAATGTTCACAAAGTTGATTAGCAACTACTTTCTCAAGAATTTTAGATAAGAAAAGAAGATTAGATATAGGTCTGTAATTTACTAACTCATCTTGATCAAGAGATGGTTTCTTAAGTAAAGGTTTAATAACAGCTACATTAAAAGCCTGTGGTACATATCCATTTACTAAGGATAGATTAATCATGTCCAAAATAGGGCCACTGATCAAAGGGAATATCTCCTTAAACAACTTGGTTGGGATTGGGTCTAACATGCAGGTAGAAGGTTTAGATGAAGCTAAAATTGTAGATAGCTCAGAAAGCTCTACTGCTTCTAAACAGTTCAAAAACTGTGCAGGTTCTAAAGATTCCTCTAACGCTGCCTCACTTACTGAGGACGAGGTAATCATGTTTGGGAGGATGCCAATTATTTTATTTTTAATGGCATCAATTTTATTTATGAAGAATCCCATAAAATTGTTACTACTAAGAGCTAAGGGAATGGATGGATCAACAGAGCTGTGGCTCTGGGTAAGTTTGGCAACTGTACTAAAGAGAAATCTAGGATTATTTTTATTCCCTTCAATTAATGATGAAAAATATGCTGCTCTAACTCTGCGAAGGGTCTTGTTATACAACAATAGACTGTCCCTCCAGATTAGGTAGGATTCCTCTTGGTGTGTAGAGCGCCATTTTCTCTCCAATTTCCTAACATTGTGCTTCAAGGAACGCAGCTCTGAATTAAACCAGGGAGCCAGCTTCCTGTGAATAATTACCTTCTTTTTCAATGGAGCTACATTGTCTAATGCAGAACGCAATGACGAAGTCACACCGTTAACAAAGATATCTATTTGTGAATGGGAAGAAACAACATTGCTGCTATCTGCAGGGTTTTTCTGCAATACTGACGATATTAAGAGGGGGAAAGACTCTTTAAAGTTTGATGCAGCATTGTCCGATAAAGATCTACTGTAATGGAACCCTCTTTTGGGGGTGGAGAAATCAGTTAGATTAAACTCAAATGTTATTAAAAAATAATCAGATAGGACAGGGTTGTGAGGAAATACTGTTAATACTTCACAATCAATGCCATATATCAAACTTAAAAATTAAATAATAGTTGTTTGATATAAAACAAAAGCTGTGATTTTCACTTGGGTAATACATTTCAGGAGCAAGAATCGTTTCCTGGGGCCATTATTTAACCCTCTTTACCCCTGGATTACCGGGGTTAAAGCAGACTATCAAAAAACTCATAATTCCTCCCTTTCCACCCAGATGGCATGGCACTGAACCCCAATGTTCTCCCTGTAACTGGTAGGCCAATGTGGAGGGGGGTCACCCACTCCCACTACTATGGGCTAGGTCCTGTTGTTAAGATCATTGAACTTAATAATGAGCCAATGTTAGGTGCTAAATACAGGGATATTCTAGAGCAACACCTGTGCTCTGAGACTGAGATGGAGGTTCAAGTTGCAGCAGGACAATGAGCCGAAGCTTACTGCTACAGCAACACTCAAAGAGTTTAAGGGGAAACATTTAAGTGTGTTGAATGGCTTAATCAAAGACTAAACCTCAATCCTATTGAGAATTTGTGGTTAGACTTGAAGGTCGCTGTTCACAAGTGAAAACCAACCAACATGAAGGAGCATGAGCAGATTAGCCTTAAGAAATGGGCGAAAATCAAGATGGCAAGACGTTGCAAGCTCACAGAGACTCATGCAAAGTGACCTGTAGCTGAAAAAGACAGTACTGACTTTAGGGGGAGTGAACAGTTATGCATGCTGATGTTTTCTGTTGTTTTGTCCTGTTTCCATCACAGTAAAAAGAAAAACACATCTTCAAAGTTGGATGCACGTTCTGTAAATGAAATGGAGCAAACTCCTAAACTATCCATTTTATTTCTAGGATGTGAGACGACAACGACATAAAAAATGCCAGGATGGGTGAATACTTTTACATGTCACTATAGTCCTTTACAGCTCATATTTTCTTGGTGTAGTACCACACGTCACATAGGTTTTATGTTTTTTAATCCAACAATCTGTTTGTTGAGGTGTTTGCAGACAAATAAGTGGGAATTTTCAGGACTCATCCACTTAAGGAACCTGAAAAGAAATCAGATTGTTTTACTGTCTGACCTGCAGATCACCAGTTCAAATGAGAAACTAGGTCACAGGCATCACCGGGATTCATTATATACTGCATTTATAAATTAAAATAAAACAAAACAATCTATTTGAACACAGTGGTATTTAGATTTTCCTCCAAATTCCACATGGTTGATTGGGGGTCTTGTGCTAACCTTTACCCTTCCCATTAGCCTATCCTATCTCGTTAAAATACTCGGCCAAAGCTGAGTAAACACACAAAGGGAAAAACGGAGAAAACCTGTTACATTTTGTTAGTTAATCACTGATGTCATCCAAGTGTCATGCTGCTTTCTCATTGTAAAAGAACTGCGGCTACTGGCCACCCACGCATTGCTAAAGTATTCAAAAGATACGAGCCCCCTTCTATGTGCAGACCATTTAACCTTTTGTCTCTGATGTAGTTTCAAACAGAACATCACCACACATACATGTTTCTTCGGGGTGCAAAACTCAACCTGAGAGAAGATCTATATCAGGGGCTTTACACAGTCAGACAGAGTAAACATCTCCTCAGATAAAGATTTGAAAAAAAACTTACCACAGTTTCACTATTGCTCAATTTCTCTACATCTATAGAAAAATGATTATGGTGTTTAAACCCATAGAAAATTCAGACGTTAGAAAAAACAGTTTTACTAAAACACCCTAGTCAACAACATAAGCATTTGTCATTGTTTCATTTTATTTTCTGATAAACAATAACATATTACCTGAAATACATTCATTTCAAATCCTTCAAAACACAACAGAGCTCCTCTTCCCAGTTAGGCCCACTTCAGAGTGAAAACCTACAATGCGCATAATGGTTTATATTCAAACAAATACTTAACTTAATTATAGAAGGACATAAGGACATAATGAGAAAGAAATATGTGGGTTCGTTAAGTTTCAGCAGGGATGGACAACACCCTGTCTAGAGTGTACCCCACCATACATTAACTACTAGAGATAGGCACCAACAAAGTTAATTAAGGTTCCTTATCACTGCTTTCAACATCAACATCCATCCGTCCATTTTCTATAATCGCTATTACATGCATGGGGGCTGGTGTCCATCTCCAGCCGTCATTGGGCGGCATACAGGACAAACAATCATGCACACACACATTCACACTTAAGGGCAATTTGGAGTGACCTGTTAACCTAACATGTTTTTGGACTGTGAGAGCAAGGTGGAATACCCAGAGAGAATCTACACATGCACAGGGAGAACATGCAAGATTTGTATACAACTTGCTGAGATTTGACTCTAGGACCTTCTTGCTGCAAGGCAACAGTGCTACCAAACTGTGCTGCCTGTCAATGTGTAGCACAGTTTATCATTTAGCTATGTCAACCTGTTTTCATCTATCTATATTTTCATATTTATTTCTACATGCATACAATACATCAGCAACCATACCTTCTTGCTTTAAACGCAGCTACCCTGTGAGCTGACACTCCACTGTAAGTACAACAGTGTCTGCACTTTTTTTGTGTACCTATTATGAGAACCTGACTGCTTGACTTGTTTTGGGGGAAAAAGGGAACAAAACGCTCAGTTTTTAGAGAACTTTGCAATGAATAAAGGAATCATGGTTGTCTAAGCATTATTTTGTTTATAAGGGGGTTAAAATGCTGGTGTCTCTCTTTAAGAAAACCCTCATGCTGTTTAAGCACAATACAGTGACAAAATCTTAAATCATGAGTATTTCTTAGTGTAATAGAATGCTGCTTTACTCTGTAGTATCTCTTCTTCATAAACAATAAAATTGGGTTAGGGCATGAGCTTTCAGTTTATTTTCTTATGTTTAAAGGGAGGCAGAAGGCATTATAGTCACGTTTAAATTGAATGGGGAGGCATACATTAGCAATAATGGGGTTCTCGTATAGTTAGCAAAAACTGCCTGATTTTAGGCAACAGCTCCACAAACACCCACACCTCACAGCAGTCAATCAGCTTTTTTTTTTTTTTTTTTTGAGGGAACATTTTTCATTTTTCCCCAAATATATTACTGATAAACATCAGGATGAGCTGCACTCACTTCAAGTTCATTGTGTAAAAAACAGCATTGATCGTTCAGCATAAAGTTATCCAAAGGTTTAGTATAAAGTTCTCAAAAAATGTTCTTCATGCCCCTTACAAAGGTAAACTGTCCTTGTGTGGTATTTTATTTATTTATTTCATACATAAATAGAAGGGAAAGATAGTTTAAGCCCTTACTCAACTCTCCTGGAGTCCCTAGTATTAAGAACTTGAAGACCAGCTGTATTTTCCAAATTAATTTGGATCTTTGAGCTTCACAGATGGTCACTTAACACATCGATTAGCAGGGGTTTAATGACCGATAAAATCAACATTTTTCACATCTTTGGTAAAACGGACCTTCTGCTTGTTTGTGCGTGGATGATAAGTTATGCACAAACACTACCTGGCTGCTGATCAGTGATCCTTATAGTGAAAAACTGCCTCATAGACCAAATTAGCAAAACAGTGAAGTTCTGATCCTGCAGATCAAGGACATAATGTTAAACGAGACCATGCAGTTTACTCAAGATTGTAACTTCTTCAAGATATCCAGTTATTTTTATACTCTGATGAAATGATCATCTTATATTAGACATCTCGCTTTACATGTGCCATTTGTCTTTAATTTCCATGTGGCGGAGATGCCATCTCAAATTAGTCATCACAAATAGGCGGATTAATCTTAATCAGAATGTGTTTTTGCCTTTCTCTATATATTGAAGAAATATTATTTGCATGTATGAAATAAATAATGTACTGTATTTCTAATTGATGTACTATTGATAAAGTAGTTATTCATTGTGATTAAAGAAGCACATTTTAGCTGAATAATTGACAATAGTCATAAGTCCAGTTTTAATATTGATACGTTTATAAGTTAGCCTCTTTTATACACAGTCAACACTTTAAAATGAGCCACTTTATCACATAAAAAAGGCAATTCAATACATTCCTTAGGAATACAGTATGTCCTCCCACACTGCTGTGCGTAAGCATTTCAAGTGGTGCCTTAGATTTATGGCAACCTTAAATATTGACAATCCATCACTCTTTGAAATGGTAAAGTATGAAATATTTAAACCTCTGGTCTCTTCAACTGCACCCTAATTTATGTCCCCAGGTTCTGATGGTCGATTTTGGCCTCTTGATATTGAAAGCGGAATGAAGCTTTCCTCATTTAAGACCATGTTTCTGCTATACAGAGATGGAAAACTAATCACTTTGAATAACCTTATGCATTTTTCAGTGAGTGCTAAAAGCCTTTTAGAAGACTTTCCTGTCCACAGCATCTTTCTTGCCGCTCTCTCTTCGCCTGAACCCCTCTTCACCTTTTGTTTCACCTTCTTTTTTCTTCCAGCAGGGGAATGACTTCTGTACTCCAGCTATAGCCTGAACAGGCCAGACGCCAAAAGGATGAGTTCAGAGGAGCGCAGCTCAGCCATGTCACAGAAGATCTCCTTGTCGAGGAGCAACAGCAGTTCCTCGTCCAAGCACGACAGCCGACAGGTAACACTTCAGAACATTTTAATGTGTTTATTGGCAGGGAGGAGAGAGCCGACTTATTTTCTCAGCTGGCAATTTGTGTATTGAATAAGGAGATTGCAATTTGACTCAGCAACTCTTCAGTCTCTTCTTTCGAGTGCAAAGTTATGCACAAGCAGAGACAGCTTTGATCTTAGCTTACAAATCTTGGTCAATTCAAATTTCGCTTCAAAATCTCTAGAATAAGAAGAAGTTACAGTTGCCTCTTTTTAGGTACACCTTTCAAGGTCTTGTTAACACAAAAGGTGAATCCACCAACCACACGGCAGCACCTTAATGCATTAAAACATGAGTCAAACAGGAACAGGGACATTTTGGCAAAGCAAAACACATCCACTTTGGGGAAAATACTAAATAAAATCTCCAAACCACAAGGTAAACGGAACACAATATCCGGCCAAGTTCGTACCCATATAAATCCTTCCCAGAAAATACACAGCTCAATAAATAATCAATAAAACATTTCAATAAACTGTGTACCTACCCATTGGTAGAAGCTCAGAAGTACAGCAAACAGATAAAAAAATTAAACAGCGATCTTCTGGTGGTCCGTAGTGGGAGTCTCTACACAGTCAGTAAGTTAGGAAAAAAATTTGGATGGATCCAAACGTGTCGGACAGATTGGATGGTTTGGCGTTTCAGCCTTTAGGCTGGTGACTGTATGCCACAAGGTATCAAGGCAGTTATGTATTAAAGGGAACTTGTCATGTTTTTAAGTTCTTCCTCTTCACATTTAAATTATTCAGCTGTGGTCTACATAAAGTGGAGCTGGAATGATTTGGTTGCTGGGGGACGGTAAAATGAATTGTGTGAGTTAACATGTCCAACAACTGAACATTTTTACTTATTCACCCGTAGCTTCAGCATCCTTGAGCTTGGAAGACAAAATTAAAGCAAAAAATTGTGGATTTGTGAAACTGGTAAGCCGGAAGTCCATGACCTTGTTCAGCGGTTGCTGTGATGTGATGGTCGCAATAAAGAACAGAGAAAACTGGATGGCTTGAAAAAAACTGTATACATAGCAGAACAAATTTAAGGGCAAAAATGATATTTTTCATATGCCCCCCAGGGTCCATCCCAGTACTTAGAATAGTGTTACTAATAAAGTTGTTGCTCAGTGTCTGAGAACTGCACTGAAAAGTTCCAAGCTTTATAGTACTGCCCAACAAAGGCCTTGTAGCTCCACACTACTCCAGACATTTTGAATTGAGAAAGCTTTCTTGATAGGAAGCGAAACATCTTCAAACTTCAGAAAAAGTCCAGTTTTAACTTTTTTGGAATGACCTTAACTTAGATGACGTAGAATCTTCACCAGCACACTTCAAACTACATTCAGTCCTTCACCCCTTCACATGCTGACAGTGCGCAATGGGCAGGGCACAATGACTGAGACAGAGCAGGAGTTCGAACCAGCAAACTCCTAGCTCCTGCACCAGTGTTGCCCCAAAGGAGATATAAGTAATTAAATGTCAGTCAAGCATTACCTACAAGACAAACGTTGGAATGATCATCCAATGGAAAACAAATACAGGACCTGAGAAAGCACTTCCATCAACAGAAAATCACAACAACAAAAAACAAACAATTATCATGCAATATCCTGCAGGGGTAAATTTAGATTTCAAACCCTGTAACCCTAAATTAGACAAAAGCTATTTATTTTATTTTATGAAAAGAGCTGTCATATCCAGATTTATCAGAATTTCTATTTTGCAAAAGGTGAGGTATTCTAATTTGAATCTGAATTATGGGATGATTGCATAGATTTGTTGGTCAGAGAAATTAGGAGTGGTGTTGGTTGGAAGAAATGTACTGATTCAGAGTGGATTTCGAAGGTGAACAGTGCAGATTTGGACAGCCCAGAGAGACTGGGAGTTAAAGTTAAAAAAAGAGGATTACTGAAAACCCAGTCATCCAAACATGAAATACTGGATGAAGCACTAACACCAGGTGGTTAAATTTCTGTCTGTTAGGTCATGGCAGAAGAAACTGAGGCTATGAGTGATAAAGTCGGCTTGAGGTTTGGCAGCAGTGCAGTTGATCCACCTCCTACAACCACCACAAGACACACTAAGAGAAAGGGCCACAGAAGCTCTCAGGCTTTGAAAACAATAGGTCTCTGGGCCTATTGCTAGATTAGCTCCAGCGTAGCTGCCTCCCGGCGAAGCCCGCATGCTCATCATCGCACCTACGAGGGGCTTCAGCACTGTGGCTGCTGGGGGTTTCCTGGGGCTCTTCTCTGTTCTCGCCTGGGATGGGGGAGGCAGCTTTCCCTGTGTTGGTCCCTCTTTGGCACCTTTGCTCTGGGGGCTCTTTCAGGCATCTGGGGTTCTGGTTTCCCCGGTGCCTACCTTGGTGCTCTGGGTGGCGGGTCTTTGGCTCCTCACAACCACTTTTGAGCATTTTTCGTATGGATAAACCTTACAAGTGCATTCTCACAAACACGTGGATTCAGATGCTTACAGACTCACTTTTATACATATAATAATTTTATATTATTAGCTTAGCTGTCACTTTATACATCTCACATTAAATAATACTGTGTATTTTTCAGTAATGGTATCAAGGCATTGGTTGTTTCTACCTGTAATACTTTATCGGTTTGTTTTGCTCTTCTTTTTATATCTCTCTTTGCAGGCGTAGAAGCAGACTCTGAGGATGTTATATCGCTCTCTCCCTTTCCTCTCTATTTTTGTCACCTTTTCTCCCTTTTAGTATTTCGTCTCATCTTTTTCTCTTCTTTTTTTCTCTTCTGCCTTTCCGTTTTTGTGTCCATTGAATGTGAAATAGTCCCAGAATAAAATCTAATAGAGCTTTATGCATAATAAAAAATCAAATAAAGCACTATAGAGTAAGCAGTAATGCTCCACTTGTGAAAGTAAAGTCTGTTGGGCTCTCTTTGGCATTAAGACAGCAATTCTGAAGGCTACACTGTCAGACAGGACATGTAAAAAAACAATAACATTTAGAAGGGAGAGGAGAGAATGTAACAATGTATTTAGTGTTTTATTTAATCCGACACTGGAGCCTGGAGTATAGGAACTGTGGTTTTGAAAGAAAAGGTTTAGTCTGTAAGGGAAAGCATAGCAAATAAAGCAGGCTATAAAATTGTTGAGTTTACAATTTCCTTATGCTAAGTGGTATTCATAAGAAGGCCTTGTCCCCTGGACTCCATATTACTGCTTCTTTCTGAGATTTTATCTTGAAGTGTCCAGGCAGTGTGGGACAATAATGACTCAGTATGACTTTGTAAAAGGAAGGGCTCATGACAAACCGAGAGGGAGCGAGTTAGAGAGGAGTCCAAAAGCTTTGTCCTTGTCTATCCTCACTCCCATTTTTTTAAAGATGAGACGCCCTGCCTCTCTGATACTGTCGGTTTAACTGGGACGGGCATGTGCTGAGACAACAATGTGTAAGCTACGTCAGACTGCTGCCAATAGCCCAAAGCCTTTCTAAGCAGCCTTGACATAAAAACATTTTCACCTAAGTACTTAATAATAGCCTTATGTTATTTAAATCATAGCTGGTGTTAGAGTTGGCTTCTCAGAGTTGCATAATTTTTCAAGACTTAACAAAGCCAAGAGTACCGACAAGCCATTGTGCTAATGAGTTTGTGCTCAGATTTTCAAAGATCTTTCTCCATTTCCAAACTTCACTTACGAGCATGTGTTGTCTTCTTTTTTACAACAGGCATATATTATTTTTGATCTGTTTAATTATGGTCTAAACTTAACCAGGAAGCAGTGCACTACGTCAGTATTGCTCATTATGTAACATCAGCATGCCATGGTCTGGAGCTGGTATTGTCTCCTGCCAGCCCACACCACACCTGCTCAGTAATCCAGCCACCTGTTCAAAGTGTGTGGAGTTTGTTTTGGGGTATCCACACACAAAAAAAAAGGTTAATTGGTTAAATGAGATTTAAAAAGAGATATCCACTCGGGTCATCTATCGATCCAGGGTGCTGTGTTTTATAATGTCCTAAACAATGAATATTATGCCCAGGAGCTAGAGTTATAAAAAGACTGAAGAAAGAATTCTTCAGTTTTGCTATCCTCTATTGTTTTGGTCATTTCAATGATATCTATGACTAAAAAGACACAAACTAGGTAAATACTTAAATCACGATTTCATTTTTTGAGAGAGAAAAGCTATCCAAAACAACCTGCACCTGCTCCTATACCTAATAACTGGTTGTGCCACCCTATAACTTTGTTTGACAATTAGCATGATGTCCTTTTTCTTAAAAGTTGTGTTAGTTTTACACCACATAAAAAGATGCATACCTTCCTAAAAGTTCCTCTTTTTGTCTCTAAATCATGCACTGCATGCTCTGACTCTCTTCATATATGATGACAATTTGGAAATGGTTTAATGTTGAATTGATGACTCTCACAAAAAAATCACAAAAGTCCAACCTTTTATTTGAATATGATGATTCAATGGGAAAATAACACACTAATAAATACTTTTTTAAGTTTAACAGCACTGTGGACAATTCCAATTGAAGTAGCTGAGATCTAATACTGACTGATATTTTCGTTTTGTGAGTGTATTGGAACTGTCACTTATTAATACATGCCTTCCTGTATCCTTTGAGTATAAATATGTTATGATACAGACGCCACGCAATGGGTAAGACAAAATTATATGTTATTTACGGAAGTAAAATGTATTCTAAACCTTAAAAGTCAGAAAAATGCTACTCACCAATATTTCAATTCATCCATACTCATAGCTATGAAAAATCAAGTTTAAAACAACTGGAACTGTGACAAATAAGGCTGGAGGAGGATCCAAGATTGCCTTGTCACAACACACTCTGAAGTTAAATAAATAATAAAAATCTGCAACTGTTGCACAGAACTGCAGCGAAGACTGGCATCTTTTGGTAATTTAGATAGAACTGATTTGTGCAATATAGACTTATCATCACATTAAAAACCTGCTTAGGCTTTGGTTTCTCCATTAATGAGAACAGAAGGAGAAGATGAGAGGATAAAAGAGATTGAAAACCAAAACCAAAAGATCAGAAAATGTTCAGGACAAATTGTACCTTTTTTATTTGATGAGGTGAAATCCAACTTTTGCAGATTACTAGTTAAAGAAGTTAATTTGTTCTGAAATGATTTGCCTTAATGAAACATTTTTAATATACATTTAATCATTCGAGATCCTGACACTATCCCCAAATGTCACGTTCCATGGGATGAAAGCTTCAAATGCAGAACAATGAAGCAGAATTTAGTCAGAAAAGTATAGGCAAAGTGTTTTATTTGCCAACCCAAAGAATTAAAGATTAACAAAGCATGCCTGTATAAATTCTACATCCCCCTCTGGAACACAAACTCTCTGTTATCAGAACTCTGAGTTATTGCACAGTCAGAATTCCCTCTGCCACAAAGGAGAAACAAAAAAAACAACAACACACAAGCACTTCAAGCTTGCGGTTATCCGAACTGGGCATTTGTCAAGTCGGCCAACAAAATTTGCAGACAAAAAACAACACAGCATCAAACACAAAGGAGAAAGAGGAGAGACGCAAAAACATTGTCATTCCACGTGTGTCAGGAGTTTCTAAGAAATACAGGAGAATTTTCTTGAAGCACAACATACTGGTAAATTTTAATCCTAATAACACTCTCAGATAAAAACTGTTTCATCCCAAAGACAGAACACCCGAACCCCAGCTGAGTGGCGTTGTGTACGCTGTACACGCTGTCGAGGACTGCTCAGACTCTTGTATCGGAGAAACTCCGAACAGCTACGTAAACGCATGGCACAGCACAGGAGGGCCAGCAGCTCGGGGCAAGATTCAGCAGTCCACTATCACCTCAAGAACAAAGGAAACTCTTTTGATGACAATGATGTCCAGATTTTGGACAGGGAGAACAGATGGTTTGAAAGAGGGGTGAAAGAAGCCATTTTGGTCAAAAGAGAAAAGCCATCACTAAACAGAGGGAGAGGATTATGCTACCAACTCCCCAGAGTTTACAGTTCAGTCCTCCAACACGATTACATCAGCAGTCTCATCATGATTCAGGTGACCAAGTACTCCACTTACACCAAGCAATAGCTTCTAACGACCCAGGACAGTGACGGGTGGGTCATTGATTTGCATCTGACTTAAAATGCGCCCAGGAGGATGGGACTCCATGTGTTTAAAAACAGCAGCGCTCCAACTACAAAGACTCCTGCATAGGTTTTGAAACGTTTTCAGAAACACTGAGCAAAAGTCCGGTTGCCTCTGATTTAAGCCTGTTTGCTGTTAACAAGGCGGGACCATAAAAACAGGACAGGCAAGCCACAAAGAAAACGGTATGACTATAGACGGGAATAATCACATTCTGCAGGTGGTTGATTAGAGACACATACCTGGTGTGATAAAGAGGCAGGGAGTAAATGAATGAATGAAAAGAATGAAAGAAGAAGTAGGGTGCACAAGGGGAAACATTTAGAAAATTGGTCCCCAAATGGAATCAAGACAAATCTTAACTAAATAACAAAAATAATCTTAAATTATGACAATAAATTACTCAATCTTATCATACAGCCAAAAACAAATCTAATGCATCTACAGTGCCTTGCTAAAGGTACCCATGCCCTAGAGTTAGTCCTCTAGCTCCATCAATTTTCCACTCAACTCTGATCAGCTTCCCTGTCCCAGGTGAAGAGATCCCCACAGCATGAAGTTTCACGCACAGTGTTTTACATGTAGGCCAAAAAGTTCAGGTTTGCTCCCACCTGACCAGAGCACCAGCATCCATTTTATTTATTTATTTATTTTTGCTGTATCCCCTTCCGGCTCCTAGCAAACAGCTATTGCTTTTAAAGATGTCAAGTATTTATTTCTGCCAAAAGTTCAATGGGTAGGAAAACCTTTACGAGGCTCTGTATGCGTGTTAGGTTATAACTTATAGGTTTATTCACAACAGCCTAAAATGAGGGAGTATTTAGATTTTCTGCTGAATAAATGATTGACTTGTTTCAACACTGGAAGAAATCGAAAACTACAAATCATTCAAAAGTTATTATTCCCCCACAGCATAGGCGCTGTTGGACCTGGGCTTCCAGGGCTGAAACTTTGGATGATTTTTGACAACAAACCGTATTAGGATGAATGGGGAAAACAGAGTTACAGGGAATTTGCTTTCTCCACAGGGAGAGTCATTTATAATATAGCTTTAAAGGCTCATACTCAGTTCTGTGTTAAGAACTAAATATGAGCCTAAGAGCATTGAGATGCTTCAAACAGCAGTGTTTTTAATCTATTTAAACTATTAACTGAAACATCACTCATTTAGGTTTGTAGTACAACTTTTCTTTACCTCCCTTTATTATGCCACTGCAATTAATTTTAAAAAAATTTCGCAGTTTTTTTTTTCTTGTGTTCTATTTGTGTACATCAGTTTGTCTTGTCACTGAAAGGTTTTATGTAAATAGATTTCCCTTACATGTGTTTTCTTAAAAACAAGCTGATCTGTTTCTACTGTCTTTATACAATCACTGGCCTTTTAATTATACCTGGTAATAAGTCAAAAAGAAAATGAAGTTAAAAAAAGGGTGCATGATGAGGCTGATATATATATATATATATATATATATATATATATATATATATATATATATATATATATATATATATATATATATGAACCAACTGCTGACGAATGGGACCCACCCTGAATGGCTGACAGATGGCAGAACAGTCCTGATGATAAAAGATGCCTAGAAGGGGACGGCCCCTACCAACTATCGGCAAATAACCTGTCTCTCCACAACATGGAAGCTCCTGTCAGGCATCATAGCGAGTAAGATAAGTGGATCAACACAAATCCACAACACAAAGTGGATAAACAAACCTGTCCAATTCCTGGATTGATTACAAGAAAGCCTGTGAATCAATGCCACACACATGGATCCTGGACTGCCTGAAACTGTACATGGTTAACAGCACTCTGAGAGCCTTCATCACAAACTCCATGAGGCTGTGGAAAACCACCTTTGAGGCCAACTTCAAGCCAATTGCACAAATCTCCATCAAATGTTGAATATACCAAGGAGATGTTCTGTCACATCTGCATAGGCCTGAACCTCTTTAGCCAAATAATCAACAAGTCTTGCCAACTCAGAAATGGGGCCACTATCAGCCACCTCCTGTTCATAGATGGCCTCAAGCTGTACGCTAACAGTGACCGAGACATTAACTCGCTGATCCACACCACCAGGATCTACAGCAGAGATATTGGAATGTCATTCAGGCTGGAGAAATGTGGCCGGATGGTGATACAGAGAGGGAAGGTAATACACACAGAGGGGATAATAGCAGATGTTGAAGAGAGCTATAAGTACCCTGGAATACCACAAGCAAATGGTAACCACGAAGAGGCCACAAGAAAAGCAGCAAAAGCCAAATACCTGCAATGAGTAAGGCAAGTTCTGAGAAGTCAGCACAATGACAAGAACAAGGTCCTGGTAATTAACAGCTATGCCTTGTCAGTGATCAATTTATTACCCTGCTGGGATAATACGTTGGCCAAAGGAGACAATCCAGACCACTGATGTTAAAACACGAAGGCTACTCATCATACATGGTGGATTACACCCCAAATCCAGAGACTATACATTTAGTGCAAAGGAGGCAGAGGCCTAGTGAGAATCAGAGCCACCATTGAAGATGAAACATCCAAGCTCCAAGAATATATCAGGAAGATGGCTCCAAGGTATGAAGCGCTCAGTGAAGGTCTCAGACAATGGAAGCTGGAAGAGAAGGAACCGAAGGAACGACTGTGGGAGGAAAAACCACTGACAGATAGCTGAAGTGGCTGATATGACCAAATCCTACCAATGGTTAGAGAGGGACGGACTAAAGGACAGCACTGAAGCACTGATCATGGCAGATCAAGGCAGCACAGGACAGCACCAGAGCAATAGAGGCCCAGATCTACCATACCAGGCAAGATCCCAGGTGCAGGCTATGCAAAGAGGCCCCAGAAACCTAACCTGACCCTAGCCAGATTGATATCGCTCCGCCTAGCTCCGCCTAGCTTCACTCACATCCATCTGGGACCTCATAGAGAGTGATTTCTCCAACCAATTTTATTGTCCAGCCATTCAGGACGCAGGGCTGGAGTTTCAAAGATGTGACGTAGTGGAGAAGCGACCGTGAGACTGTTTTGATTCAGACAATGGCGGCTCGCATCGAGGAAGCAAGCGTTAACATTGATGCTGCTATTTCTTCCGTGTTGTCCAATCTAACTAATATGGTTTCATTAAAAGAACATCAGAGAACGGCTCTGAAGGCTTTTGTTGGTGGAAACGATGTTTTCGCCCTTCTCCCGACCGGATTAGGCAAGTTTTGTTTTCCGGGGCGCGCCCGTGGCGGAGCGGTTAGCGCGAACCATGTTAGGAGGCCTTTAGTCCTCGACGCGGTCGGCCCGGGATCGGCTCCGACCCGTGGCGCTTTGCCGCCTGTCTTCCCCCCTCTTCCTGTCAGCTCACTGTCAATAAAACGCGTGCCACTAGAGCTGCAAACACATAAAAAAAAAAAAAAGTTTTGTTTTTTCCCAGCGTCGCTCTCACAGCGTCACGGGTTGGCTTCGGTGTGAGTGGTTGAAATAGCACGTCGATAAAGATGACAGACAAGTGGCTTATCCAATCATATGCAAGGATTTTTGATAAGGCCCAGCCTTCAAAAAAGGCAATTCCTATGGATCAGTCCCAGATGGATGTGAGTGGAGCTAGACGGAGCGAAATACATCTGGCTAGGGTCAGGTTACCAGAAACCATCCAGCATCGCACAACAGGGTGTAAGATACTAGCAGGGAAGGAATACATGGAGCACCATAACCAAGTGGCTGGTATTGTACAGAAACATCTGTTCAAAATACTAGCTGTAGACCCCCAGGTCAAAATGGGAGATGCATCCCAATGTGGTGTAGAATGACAGAGCTAAGATCCTGTCGGACTTCCAGATACAAACAGACAAAATGGTAGTGGCCAACCAACCGGACTTTGTGATCATTGATAAGCTGCAGAGGACAGTCTTTGTGATCGAAGTAGCCATCCTGAGTGATGGAAACATCAGGAAAAAAGAGCATGAGAAACTGGAGAAATACCAAGGGCTCAGGGAAGAACTAGAAAGAGCATGGAAGGTGAAGACAACAGTGGTGCCAGTGGTCATCGGAGCACTCGGGGCAGTTACCCCTATTCTGGAGAAGTGGCTCCAGCAGATACCTGGAGAAACATCAGACATCTCAGTCCAGAAGAGTGCAATCTTAGGAACAGCTAAGGCGCTAAAGAAGAACCTTCTAGCTCCCAGACTAGATGTTCCGGGCTTGAGAAATTAAGAGCCCCCCACCATAAGGGGTGGGTCAGATAGATAGATAGATAGATAGATAGATAGATAGATAGATAGATAGATAGATAGATAGATAGATAGATAGATAGATAGATAGATAGATAGATAGATAGATAGATAGATAGATAGATAGATAGATAGATAGATAGATAGATAGATAGATAGATAGATAGATAGATAGAGAAATGAGGAGTGTAGAGGCTGGGGAGTGGAAAACTTTGATGAGAACACAAGATTTATTAAGGCAAATTATGAGGATGAGGAAAGGATCACATTTATCCGAGCCAGAGTGAACATAGTGTTCAGCAGCAACAGCTTCTGTCAAACAGAAAGAGCCAAAATTTAGATTCAGTTCTTTTTTACATCACAATATGTTCATTATCTGATTTAATAAAGGGCTTTTTTAATCACTCCTAATCTATTGAATTATTTTCATTACTTTAGTTCAGCTGCTAACAAAAAACTAACAACAAATAAACATAGTAAAAGGGTTGTATACTTTTTTTATAAAATTGATTCACATTCATTCTAAACCCAGCCTAGGCAGAAAGCTGATATAACATGTCCTATATCATTTTGAGATCAAATGACTTATAAACTAGACTACTTTCATACAAACATTCAACTATTTCTGACCTGGCCTGAGCCCGCAGCATTCCTGAATTGTAACAACCACTGCCTCAGAGATGCACCAAACTCCTCTCTAACGTTTCTAAAGCCTTCCTGGAAATCTCACTGCTGCAACACAAACACGGATGTGGGGGATTAGTTTTATGATGAAATATCATCTCAATCTTTTGATTTGCTGGGGATTCGGACTCAACCCTTTTAATCTCAGTCAGGAAAAAGATTACGGTGACAACTGAGATCCAGCCAGGAAGCTAATTTTGTACAATGGGACCATGAGGTGAAAGTTTGAAGTCCTGCACCGGACACTTTGTTTTTGACAGCATTTACTCTCTAATGACTGATGGGAACGAGGCACCAATTTAAAGCAGGATTTCGATTTTAACAGTATCACTACCCCTTGAGCTTCAGATTTTGTCAGGTTACAATCGCAACCTGTGTTGTATTTCATTGGGATTGTCTGACACAGACAAGGAAATAATTGTGAAGTGGAAGAAAAATTATATGGGATTTTCAAAAAAATCTTTACCAGCTAAAGAACGCCATTTAAAGAACTGAACACTCCAATCTAAAGATGGAGAGCTCAGGAATATGTTAGTTCTTAGTTTTCTGCCACACATATGGGTTTTGCATGTAAGCCAAAAACTGCAGTTTTGGCCTCATTTGACCAGAGCACCTTATTCAACATGTTAGCTGTGTCCCCGGCATAGCTTTTGGCAGACTGCAATGAACCCATCTGATTTGTGGATTGCACACTGGATAGCTGTCCTTTATTATTCTACCTAGGATGTGAATCTCTGCAGCTCCTCCAGTGTTACCATGAGCATTTTGGCTGCTGAGGTTGTAGCTGAACCAAAATGCAGACGAATATCAGGAGACGACATGCTATTGAGTAGATTTTAATAAAATAAAATCAAAGGAACACACAGGAGGTCAGGGCACAGAGGACGATGAATACCCGAGGAACATCCTGTAATGATTCTGAAGGTGTAGGACCCAGTATTCAACCAGACAAACGGAATGCCGAAAAAAAGATAATTATTTTGTTACTGCTGATGGGACAGGAACCAGAACAGGTGAGGCAGTCAGATTTCAAAATAGGGGAAAATAAGAATCTTAATCCAAAAACCAGTCCAGAGTCAAAAACGGGAATAACCAGATAATCAAGAGTGTCCAAAGCAGAATCCAAAAACAGTGTCCTAGAAACAGATCCGAGGTCGGCAACGAACAAACTTTTCAGGAGCACTAGGAGCAAACCAAGCTCTACTAGTCATGAACAGAATCAGGTCAGGTATACAGGAAACAGGATGGCTCAGAAACGCTGGACATAAGACATGAAAGAATCGACAGGTAACTAGACACTGGCTCAGACTCACCGGTAACTATAGCAGACGAACTGGCACTGATGACTGAACTGAACAGGGATTATATAGAGCTGGGACCAGGTGAAGCCAGTAAAAGATAATTGCAGGAGGGGTGGAGCAGAGCAGGTGTGTAAAGAGAATAATCAAACCAGCCATCAGTGCCGAGTTCCCAACAGAAAACAGAAGCAAGCCAGAAACCAAAACAATAACAGAAAACATGGCAGATAGCAAATAAAACTGATAACATACACAGAATCAAAATACCAAATAACCCCAGAGCCCACACTATAGCACAAAACAAACTAAGACAGGTAAGTGGGCTGTCAGGTAAACCAAACTGAACAAAAAGCTTACAGAACCCTGACTGATAACATAAAAGAACAAGATCAAACCATAACAAAAATTTAAATCATGACACATCCGCCAAGTATGATAGCGGAACCAGTAACTGAGAGGAGGTGACCGAACAGCTTAAATACAGAGGGAGTGAGGAGTAAAGGCAAGGGGAGCAGGTCAAAGTAATCAGATGATCATGAGTGACAGCTGAGAGCAATGAAGATAGGGGGTTGAGAGAGAGAAAAACATGACAGAAGCAAAGAGGGAGGAAACACAGGAAGAAGTCTAACCAAATACACAAGTGCTAAATGAACAGAACTTTTCCAGTCATACTGACCACTCAAAGCACTTTACACTTTCCACTAGATTCACCCAATCGCACTCACATTCATACACCGATCGGTAGGCAACTTGGGGTTAAGTACCTGGCCCAGGGGCACATTGACATCTGACAGGGGAAAGGTGGAACTGAACCTACAACCGTCCGATGGCAAGACGACTACTCTACACAGCCACAGTCACCCCAAGTTGCCACAAGACAGAATCAAGCACCTAATAACTAATATAATAACCTTCCACAAAAGAAGAAAATTAGCAAACACTATAAAGGAAAACCTAACTAAAGAAAGTATGATCCAGGAAACAACTAAATCAAGACACAAACACCCAGTTTTGCTGTGCTTTTCCAACGTTTGGATAATGGATTGAATAATGTTTCATGAGCTGCTAAAAGTAAAATAGATTTTTGTAATCGATTGCCTAAAATACAAGCAAAAAGCTTTTAAATGTGAGGTTGTGACGCAAAGAATGTTACAAAGTTCAAGGGGTATGTATATTTTTGCACTGTAAGCACTGTGAATTAAAACCTTCTCTGCTCCCAATTTGATGAATTTAGGTTAAGATAGTTTTGAGAGCAAAATATATTGAATAGCTGACTTGATTGCAACGTCAACATGTGCAATACCACGTCTGCAAAGAATGCAACCTTTGGCAGGCCATTATACTTTAAGTGCCATGCATTAAAACTCCACTTAGCATTGATATATTTGGTCAATTGGATAGACTCTGTTCAATCATGATGCCCATGCCTGATGCACTTTCAATTCTAATGGCTGAGATGCAAGGGGGCTATTGCAAAAAAAACAAAAGCGAAGAAGATCTCAATTATTAGCAATCAATATCTTAGCAATATTTAGCAAGTGTATCACAATTCCATACTTTGCTGATGTCCTGCAGCACTAACATTTCGTTCATCATGTGTTACCTGCAGGACAGCTGGGAGATAGTGGAAGGCCTGCGTGGAGGGGTCAGTAACGTCCTGGAGCCCCAGAAACAGGAGGGCTACATGCTGAAGAGGCGGAAGTGGCCCATGAAGGGTTGGCACAAGGTAAAATAAAATCATTTCAAGCTGCTAAAAATATACTTTCAAATGTTAATTAAATAAGCTCCTGCAGCAGATGACTCCACCCTTGAAAAGCGTTGTGTGCGACCTGGGTCACACTTAGTCTGAAAGCTTTTCCTCACATGATAGTGTTTAGATATCTTAGTGCCCCACTCAGACACATTAGCTGATGGCCTGTTGGTTACCAAACTACATTCAGTATTGACTCTCAGTCGGGCCTCTGGCTTTCACCAGTCTCGTGATTTACAATAAGAGCCCCGGGAATTACATTTGGTGGAGGAGAAAGAGTGGCTTTGAGTGAGAGGAGGAGTAATAAAGGCAGACAGATACAAGGGAAGAGTCCGGGATGACAAACATCTCGTTGCAGAAAATTAATTACAGACATCATCGAGAGGTTTTCTCCGTCGTGATTACAGAGCTTCAACAGAGTCCCCGGTTTGCTGTCAGGGATGCTCCACATCCCTCCAGCCACATCATGTGTACTCACTGCCCTTTTTTCTTCCTACAGAGATACTTCTTCCTGGACAAAGGGATCCTGAAGTATGGCAAGTGCAGCGCTGATGTGAGTACAAAATTAGCATGTAGGGTTGTCAGATAATACATTAAATTGCAAAAGTAGACAGAGTTTACTTTTTTTTTTTACATTTTGTCAAATTACGTTCTTAAACTAGGGTATTCTATTGAGATTTTATGTTTAAAAATCCAGTTATTAAAAACAATCGGCTGAAATCAGCTCACTGGGTCACCTAATGCCGCAAATATTTCATTCAATGAATATAGTTTGATCTATGCTAGTTCTTACCAGACCTTTCACCTTTAGACCCTAAAACCATCTTCTGACACTGCTTTAGTTCAGTATACACGATTTTCTGTTTAGTCAGTTAAACATAGAAACTATTAAAACACAAACAACTTAAAGACACAACATGTTTATAAACAAACAGACCAGGTCAGCAGAGAGGATCACTGGGCCTGACCTTCCCTCAGACCCAGAACCTGCTTGGGTCTAGAGTCAAGAAAAGGGCTGCCGACATCTCTGCAGACCCCACACATCCTGCACACAAACCCTTTGGACTGTACCTTCAAGTCAGCACTCCAGAGGGTTCAGTTACAGATTCAATCTCTAACACTTCTAACATGATCACTTTCGCTATTTTGTTTAAAGTCTAATATGTAATCCAGCCCCTCACATTGACGTGTACTTAGCATCATCCCTCTTCCCCTCAACCCTGACCAGTCTGTTGCGGAAAAGCATTACATCAGCATGATGCAGCCACAACCGTGTCTCATCATGGGGAAAGCATGCAATGGTGATGTGCACTATTAGCTTTCCCATGTGGTATTTTGCATGTAGGCCAAAAAGTCAAATTGTTCATCTAATCTGTCAAGAGCCCGTTCTTCTACATGTTGGCTGTGCCAGGTTGTGGAGTACTCTGAACAGAACCATGATCTTCTTGGTTGTATCTATAGCTGATGCTCTCCTTGTCCCGCCTACCAGTTTAGGCAGGTGGCCGTATCTTATAAGGTGTTCAATTGTTAAATACTCTTTCTGGTTTTTGAGTGACGGACTGAGCAGTCCTCAATGAGATCTTCAAAGCTTAAGACATTCTTTTAAGCTGACTCTGCTTTAAACCTCTCCATAACTTTCATCGTGGCCTGTCTGCTGTGTTCCTTAGTCTGCAAGAGGCTGTTTGTTCATTAATGTTCCCCAAAAATCACAACATTCAGAGAACAGCAGGATTTATGGTGAGATTGAGTTACACACAGGTGGACTCTTAATTTTGATTAGGGTTAGGTGATTCTGAAAGCAGTTGCTTGCCCTTGATTTTATTTCGAGAACTCAACTAGAAATGGGGATCAAATACAAATTCATGCCACAGCCTTCAAAAGTTTGTTTGTCATGAATTTTGAAAACCATGAACCCCTTTCAATACAAATCCAAATGATATACTGTTTTCTTTTTTTTTCTTTTTCTTCATTTTTGTTGGCCCATCACACATTTACACATTAAGAGATTAAAAGACGCACTGTCCCCAAGGGGCAAAGATAACATTTGAGATACTTGCATGCTTAAAATTGTATAACCTGAATTAAACTTTGTGGAAAAATTAAAGGAGTAGAAATACAGTGATGGGTTCTTTATGCCTTCTGTAATCTAACATCTGTACGTGTGAGAATCTGGAAGCAAAAGACTATGATTTCCTCTCAGTCTCTTTATCATCGCATTGACTGACGTTGTGTGTTTTGCCAGCTAGTGTCACATTTGTTGAGCCAGCAAGTAAGTCAGCCTCCCAGAGCCAATAATGAGATTATTCTTTCATTCTAAAACTGAACATCATCCCGCAGCGCTTGTGTAACAGTCCATCAAATGTGATTGTGATATTTTGTGCCGGCGCCGCCTCACAGATTGAAAAGGGGAAACTGCATGGCTGCATTGACGTGGGTCTCTCCGTCATGGCCATTAAGAAGAAAGCCAAGTGTATTGATCTTGACGCAGAGGAGAACATCTATCACCTGAAGGTAAACTACCAAGCTCATGAATAAAATAACTCACCCAGGAGGACAGTGTGGTCTGCTAAGTTTTTCTTTTATTGAAATCCTTAACAGTAAAAGGACTTAAATTGATCTTTTGTCTTGTTTGTGTGAGGGACTGTCAGTTGACGAAGCACTGTAACTTTCTGCTGGTGTTTCCACCACCTTGACATTGTACTGATTTCTGGCTGCAGATTAAGTCACAGGAGCTGTTTGACGAATGGGTTTCCAAGCTGCGCCATCATCGGCTCTATCGGCAGAACGAGATCGCCATGTGCACCAACGAGAAGTCATTCTTCTACCCCATGTACCCTTCCCCCAACTCTCCCGGCATAGCTGAGGGCGCACCAATGAGAAGGGTACACCAAAGCCCCACAAAGCATGCATTTAGATTGTTTTGATGATCTAATGTACAGAAAGCTCTACTGCTAAAGGGACATTGTTTTTTGCTCTAGTATTGAGTGTTTTTTTGCTGCGGCAGTGCATGTCTGTCCGGAGGAGGTCCTCAGTGCATCCCGTGGCAGGCTTCCCACTGAGCTCCAACAGTCAGGCCAAGGTGGCCGCCTGGCTCCAGTCCTCAGACGACATGGACAAATGCTCCAAAGGTGAGACAGCTACCTCTGACATTTGTGAGTATTGTAACACTCGCTCAAGCCCCTACTAAGTAAACCACCACAAAATTACGGCCTGTCAACACAGTCATTGAGATGCAAATGCAGTTGAAACCACTCATAATGTTCAGCTTCAAAGCACTGATGGCTCATATTTGGTTTCCCCTGTTCAGGGTATTATTATGTCTCGTCTTGTTAACAATGGCTAATTAAACTCAGAGTTGAATTAGTTACTTTTTAAATTATTCAACAAAATAACCTCAGTGCCTTATACACACTTTTGCAAACTGTAGTAAAGGGGGGGAAAAACGGGGAAATTAAATATGGCTTCTAGTCAAAGCGATTTGATATACAGTATATTCCCCTTTGCAGAAGATGGTTAATAAATTGTAAATGCAGACACCATTGATATGTAATAAGTCTTCTGGTACAGTAGTAGCATATTTGTTTATTTACTGAAGCTCCTTTACGCAATCATCTTGTTAAACTTGTTGAGCATAAAGCAAATTTGTCGTGATCGCCTTAACTCAGCTGCACGGTCTTCAGACTGAAGTGAAGACACTTTTTAACACGTTCAGTGAAATAACAGCTCATCATTTCTGATGGTGCCCTTCAAAATAAATTGTGACACATTCTTAAGAAACATTGCGCATATTTTGTTGGGTTTGTTTTTTTCATTAGATAACTGAATGAGGTAGATCAAACAATTTTTTTGTTTTTGATTTTTGACTTAGCTGATCTTTGAGATTTCAAATGTGTTTATGGACTATTTATATTTTATATCCAACAGTACAACACGCATGTTCAATGAATTTCATAAACAAGAATTGTGTGCAAAGGTTTGAATTAAATGTGGATTTTCTCTAAGAGGTTAAGGCGCATGATTAGTGCGTGTAAACATTGGACCTGAACTGACAGTCATGGCTAAGAAGTATATGTTCAAGCCAGATTGTTTTCTTCGTAAATCTCCCAAAAGACAAATAGTCTTTACCACTAATTATGTTTATGTTCTATCTTAGAGACTCACTGAGTCGTGTTAATGAACAAGGGAAGTCTGTAATCACTGCTTTAGCTTTTGTCCCATTTTGGTCATTGAGATTCTGTCGATGTGCTTGTAGGAAGCTTCGTCTGGCTGTTTTCAGGGAGTTTTGTTTTAGAGAAAGAATATCTCGACAGAATCCTATTTGCATGATTTACTTTAGAAAATCAAGACTGGATCGAGCATCAAAGTAGGCATAAAAGTTACCTGTTACCCGGTGTTGTTCTTTTCATTAAGAATGACATCACTCTTGGATAAACTAAACACGGCACAGATCCCAGTTTTGGCACTTTTTAGTTTTTCAAAAAGGTTTTTTCAGTTTTGCTACTTTTTTAAGCCAAAACAGTGAGTACACTGTATGTTAACGTGCTATCCTATTTCATACTTTCCTTTTTTAAATTCTAAGTTATTTTCCTCCTTTGTTAGACTTGTCAGTGTGTGAGGCCTACCTGCTGGAGCTGAACCACCTGATACAGAGCATGGAAGTCCTCCACCGCACCTATTCTGCTCCGTCTATTCAAGCACTACAGGTCAGACTCTGCTTGCTTTAACCTTTCAAACAGGGAGATTGAAATGACTGAAACACCACATTACTCACTTACAGTAAATCATATCCAAAATACCGGATGACTCATCATTTATTTAAAATAACCAGCTTGTCTTTTGTCATTTGCCCTTCAGTAATCTGCTGCTAAATAAAAAGCCTTTTTTTTTTTTTTTTTTTACCTTTTGCAGCGGTTCTGAAAACATTACGATTGTTGCCCTCAACATCAGTATTTTCTTTTATGTCAACTAGGCGTCTACATTTGACAGCCCCAAAAAAGAAAAGAGACTTCCAAGAAAATGGCGCAATAAAAACTACAACAAAGCTGTCAAAACAACCCTGCAGGTAACCAGAATGACAATGAAGTGTGAACATGCTTGATCTTTTTGTGTGTGTGTGTGTGTGTGTGTGTGTATGTGAGTCTGTAAAGTAAAAATGCCGTTCCTCCTGCCGCTGTCACTGAAGGTACCCAGCTGCATCTCCTCTGGCTCCGTCCGCCTCCATGCCTCCAACCCCAATCTTTCCACCGCAGCGCTCGGAAACGACAAAGTCGAGCCCGAATCCCTGGATTCACAGTTTGACGTGACGAAGCTGCAGGAGGACTTCTGCCGTGTCGCCACCAACTGTGAGTCAAAGCAGTGGGTTTATTTCACAGTTAGATTAAATGTTTCGAGGAAGGTGTGTTCAAATTTGTCACAAGCATCGGTCACTTTTGTCAAATCAGTCAGTCTTCTTTGGGGTTACCATAATGGTGGCGTGGTCTAAGCAGGAAGAACTTTTAAAAGCATTAAAAAAAAACACTGTGATGAAAATAGCCCAATCTTCTGCTTTAGTCTTTTTTTAGGTGGGTGGGGGTTAATTCTTGCAGATATGTAATAGTAATATCATCTTTATTGTCATTGAAATATACATTGAAACATACATTACAACGAAATTTCTTCTCTGCTTTTAACCCATCACCCTTGGGGAGCAGTGGGCTGCCATGTGCGGTGCCCGGGGAGCAATCAGGGGTTAAGGGTCTTGCTCAGGGACCCTGAGTGTAGGTGCTGGGGATCGAATCGGGTACTTTCATCCTTCTCTGAGTGCAAGCGCGCTGCTCTAACCACTAGGCCAACACTCCCCCTGGACGAATTATTTGGTGTGCTTCTATTATAAGCTAAAAACAGCTGTCTTTTTAACATCATTTACATTATTAATTTGACTGAATATTAAAATTCACTCACTTGACCCTTAAGTATTGTAAACTGCTTGTTATTGATAATAATAATAAGAAATCAGCTAATCATACAGCAACTCGATGCATTTAGGTATCTAGACATGGTAAAAGGCCATTTTTAAGAGCAAAGTGAGCATCCGAGTAGTGTAGAACGGGGATGTAATTGTTTAAACACTGCCACCTACTTATGTTCTGCTGCTTACCATTTCTCTTTATCTCCACCAATTACCCATAATCTGATGGCTACTTCCCAGGAGGATAATGTACCTTTTCACACAGCTCGTCTCAAACGGGGTTGCTGAACACAACAATGAGTTCATCACACTGTCGGCCTCAACAGTCACCAGACCTCAATCCAATAGATCAGCTTTGAAAACCGGTGGGAAAAGAGATTTGCACAATGGAAATCTGCATGATGGAGTTCTGTTGAGGGTCCAGTCTGAGACCACAAAGTGTTGCTAGTAAATTGGCCAGGAAGTTTCAATGAAACTTTGAAAGTTGAGTGATAAAGAATCTGTTGCTAGGTCTTTTCTAGCCACCTATTTAGCAGCAATCATTGCCAACAACCGGTCTCTGTTCTTTACAATGAGGCATCCGCATTTGCCAACAGATGCACAGTCTTAAGGCTGGTGTTTCAACACTGATTTTTTTTTTTACTTTCAATTGATGTCCGATAGGAAAGGGGCATGGGGAACAATACTGTTTGTCAGGGATCTTCAATGCTCTAGCCGAACCTTCTGACATTGGGCAGGATTTCTTATCCAGGATTCTTTGGTAGCATTGAGACTTCATTGTGCCCTGAAGAGATTAAAGCTGCCTCACGGCATACGCAGGAAAGCAGCCCCCATACCAAAACCTTTCCAATTCCATGTTTTACAAATGGTGTTCTCTCCTCTCTTTTAAAGCTTAAATGTTCCTTTTGTAAACATAGAGCTGATGTGACTAGCCTAAAAGGTTTCAGTTTTGCCTCAATAGTACAAAGAGTATCCTGTCCAGTCAGTTGTCAACATTGTGACATGAGTTGCATTCAGAAAACAATATACCTTGACCTAGGAGCCAGCTTGAATAGTTTTTGAATGTTTCCTTGGCATTAATACCATCTGGACTATCCATAAGGTCAACCTGGACTTGCATTTCCACCTGGTACTACATCCTGTGAGGTTGCCTGTAGTCCCATGAACCTTTGATGAAATTGGCAGTTGTGGTTACAGGAGCAAGAAGCTGGTTTGAGATGTTTTTTATAGCTTTAGCTTGAACAAGGATATCTTTTATGTTCTTCATGAGCTGAGGCAGGGCTGTCCTTTGGACCTTTCTGTGATCCGTGCTCAGTGTGATGCTCACAAAGATGCTGAACTACGAAGGAGCTAATTTGCTTCTTTTAAATAGTCTAAATGTGGGGTGCTGTGTGGCACCGATGGTAAAGCAGGCACCTTGTCTACAAAGGCTTACAGTCCTTGATACAACGGTGCTGGGTTCGATTGCTCACCTGGGCCATTTCCTGCATGTATTCTCTCTGCCTGCAGAGCGATCAAATAAAGGCCACCAGTACCACATAACGACTTTTAAGTAAACAGGCTGAAATTCTGATAAAAAGCCGGTAGGCCTCAGCGATACTGATTGATATTAAACACCAAGTATGACACATGAGTGTGATGCAACCATACCAACAATCCTGCCCACACAATTTTAGCATCACATTTGAATTGTTTCTGTGTCTGTAGCTCTCACGTCTTTTCTGTACAGTAGTGCTTTCAACACATTCTTGTTTACATTCGTGTTCTGACTCCTGACTTGGGTCAAAATGTTAATTAGTTTTCTGTTAACAATTTTTTGACGTCATAGGCCGTAAATGGCATATTGTTTTAGTGGCAGGCCCAGTCCTGTCCAAGGTCAAGCTTTCAGCAGGCTGTCTGACGTTTTATTTCAACACATTTTGAGTTTTTCTCTTCGGTGCTGGTGATCCTCTTTACTTTAACAAATCTACCATGCTGTGTGGTTTAGAAAGCAAAATTAAAAAGCTAAACTTCTCATCATCACAGTTTAGTGTAGGAAGCTATTGTTTTATGAGAGCTTCACCTTCATTTAAGCTAAATCAGGCCATCTGTTTTTAGACAAAAGTAATATTTCTCCCACATGAAAGAAATAATTGATTGCAATATGATTTATTTTCTTCTTGAGTCCATCTTTACTCAAGCAAGTTGATGTTTTGTGTGTTTTGTGTGTTTTTGTGTGTCGGAGAGGTGTGGGAGCTCAGACAAAATCCACTGAGACCAGCCTTCTGCAGTGTCTGCTTTGAGAAGCAGCCCCTTGAATTTATCAGTTTCATTTGATTTATTGCTGAAGAGCAGTGCTGCACTATCCCAGAGGACGACCGCAAGAAGCTTCTCTGCAGTTACAGAGGAATATGAATGATTTGGTGGAAATCAATTTTATGAAAACAGATTTTGGAGGGAAAAAAAACCTTGGTTGATTTAATAATAATTCACTTTAAAATCACTCAGAGGTACTTTTGAAAACTAGTGCTGTGTTTTGTTAACCTGACTCTTGCCAGATGGGCGCCTTTCCGCCAATCTCCACACGTGTGGAGCTCGGCGGAAAAGGCGCCCATCTGGCAAGAGTGTGTTTTGTTACTTTAACAAAAACAATGTTTTCCTCGTTACACAACTCCAAATGTTATTAACATAGTTTAACTAAAATAATCTATTTTGCAGACATCATATATCTATCATTCCTTATATGCTAATACCAGGCACAATATATTGAATGAATACTATGTATTTACTTTAACTTTTAGGCTTAAACAGTGGAGGAGGTATATTTTCTAATTATATTTCATTAAATAAATGTATTTTTCTTAGTTTTTCTAATTTGTATTATATTATATCATATAGCAGAACCACGGTTTCATTGTCTGCATGTTATAAGTTTGATTTCTTTGCTTGCTATGTTGCTCTGTATTGTGTGAATGGCTCTCTGATTATAAGCTGTATAGCTTCAAAGGTGGCCCTTTTATAAACTGGTCCTCATTAATTGTACAATGTAGATATTTATATAACATTTGTTTATAAACAAATAAATAAAATTATATTTGTTACCAGTCTGTCCAAACCCAAAGTACAGCCTTATGTTACATGGGGCTGTCCATGATATCCTTGCACTTGTAGCTTTAAATTATTCACCTTTTATTCCAAGGAATGAACATCTGCAGATAAAAGGCAACATTGACGTTATGTGCTCAACACTTTGCCTATCTAGGAAAATATTTCATAGAAAATGAAAAACAATACATTAACAAAGGAATAAGCTAAGTAAATCTTTGACTAGACTGCCCAACCCTAAGAACCCATATCATGTCCTGCGGTAAGCTTTGGTCAATCTTGTGGCAGGAAAACAGCACACCTTTGGGAATCGTCTGGAATCCATGCCTCAATAGATAAGCACTGTTTGGGCAACAAAAAGGGGGACCAACTCACTATTATGCAGGTGGTCATAATGTAATAATTAGTATATTAGGAAAACTCTGTGATTCAACTTGTTTGATAACTCAACATTGTTGGAAGAAGGGATTATCCTGCCTCACAATATATTACCAAATTGTAATAAATTTCAGAATGCCAACATTACATACCAATTTAATTTTATTGTTCTTTGTTTGACAAAATGAGTTTTTAAACTGCTAAATAAGTGTCCAAATGATGTTCTTCAGCCAAAAACAACAGCCCATTTATTTGAATGCTAAATGCAGAGATCTGGGCTTTAAACAGAAGGAAATAATCAGATCTTAATGTTTAGCCATCATGGTGTGACTGAGTATTCTGTTCGGATACATTAGATAAACATTGTTCTGAGATCAAATGAAATTAGATTTAATGTTTGCCTCTTTCTTCTCTTATTGCTTCAGTGCACACAACCATGAAGTCAGCACTGAGCTTGCTAACATCAGAGAGGGAGCGATTGAAGCAGTGTCTGGATCACGACTCATACCCCCCAACCTCTCCCCAAGTCGTCAATCTGAAGAACACCCTGGCAGCGGTAGGTGAAGCAGTGCTTGCTCAGACAGCTGAAGTGGATTAGGTGTTTCGCCCTCTTTCCTGCTTTCACCAACCCCCCATGTCCTCCAACACCTCCTATGAGACGTGACACATTGATGAGCCTTTTAGCGGGATTACTGTACAGGCTCCTAGTGGGATGTCTGCCCACCCGAATAAGACCACATTCAACATTATTGTTTACTGTGGTCGTTGCCTCCTACCTGGAGGCTTTTTCTGTTTTTAGCTACGCACGAATATTGGCCACGGAATCAGCGAGTAAATGTGTTGGCATAAAGAGGAATAAAATTGTGATGTGGGGAAACACATTTTCTTCATTTGCCACGTTAGAATGCGGGTGTTTTCCATGCCAACAAGCTTTGCCCCTGATTCCTCCACATCTGCTTTGAGTGTTACACATCACCAAATTAAAAACAAGTGAATGGCATGTTGGAAGCTAGTTAGTTTTGAACACAGTTTGGGTTGGGTGTGTGCACATAAACATTGTTTACGCCGATTATTTTTCCAGGCTTTAGCGCAGAACTCTGAGCTGAGAGAGCGCCTGAGCAAGATTCATGCCGAGTCCCAGATCGTAGAGCCCACACTAATAAATCTCACTGCACCTGTGCAGGTGGGTTCAGGAATGCAGTGACTTGGTCCCCCCCCCCTCCCATCCCATCATGATTATTACTATTCCTGTCTTTATTTTCACCCACACCCACAATGAACTCCCTCTCTACACTCAACGATAACAGTAAAAAAATTTATTGCATGTTAAGTTTCTCTCTTTTTTTTTTTTCTTTTTTTTTTGATTGTATGCACAGAGAACATTGTGGCAATGTTCAGAAAAATTCCCGAGAATTTTCCACCGTAAGACCTTTTATTGCTCAACCAGATTTGGTATCCAGGCAGCGGGAGCCAATCCACTTAAAGGGCAAATATGATGCTTTTAAATCTATTCACAATCAGATCCTTTAGTTGTGGTCTATATAAAGTGAAACTGACATACTTTGGTCTGAATTCTTTGTCAGTGAAGCTCAAGAGAACCCTCTTGTAACCCACTATCAGCAGCCTCTGAGACCGCGTCTTTTTCACGGCATTTTGATGCGGCCCTTCATATCCCGCCCCCTACCATCTCCCACGGCGTTCTACTCCAGCCCCTTCACCATTAATTGTAGTTTAATAGCCAAGATACTACTATCTAGCCAAGGAGAAACTTTTTATTCCCAAATATATTAAAAAATGTCAGAGGAAGACGTTTCCATTCAGCCTTACATGCTCGAGCCAGAGTCTGACCCAGAGCAAGAGGAGAGTGACGGGGACGAACCAGCAGAATCGAGCCTTCAAATGTAAACAGACACTACGGTTGGGCTCCCAAGAAAGTATAAGGGAGAACACAACAAGTGCTAAGACATCTAAAATAAAGTCTGTTGAAATTTCAGAGTTTTCAGCATCCTACCACTTTGCTGTGTCCTTCGTTTCCGTGCTCAGAAGGAACTGAGCCCCTGATCAGATGAAGTCTCTGGGCAAATCCCTCTTCATACTGGCAAGAATTACTGACGGATTGAACCTTGAAGCGCTTCTCGCAAACGAGGATGACTTTCTCCACTGAAAAGTAAATTCTCCCAAGAAAAATAACTTCTTTGACAAGATAATGGGGGCTAGTGGAGTGACTGTGTGGGTTAATACACTCAACAACTTGTCCACTGACGGCGTTGGCAGCCTTGAATTTGGATGACAAATTCGAAGAGACAACAAAACACGGCGGAAAAAAATGGTGGAACGTGCATTACCTTATTTAGACGTTCCGCAAAAAGAGTTGTGACGTGACAGCGAAGTAAACGTAACAGACAACATAACAATTTAAACGGCTTGAAATATATGACCCAAAAAGAATCTAAAGATATCTAAATAACATGTTGGAAGACTAAATTAAACTTTTCAGTACTTTCAGAGGCCCCAAGCACACAACTAAAGGTATTTAAGGGCTGTAAAAATGTGAGTGTTGCAATTTATGTCCCCTTCAAATGTATCCCTTGAAATTTATTGGACTTGCAAAGGGAAAACGAGAACACCTCACCAGGTTAATTAAGCCATTTGAGAAATAATACTGGGTAAATATTCCTGTTACCTCTAAATAGTTTTTTCCTTATTCTATTATATTTAATTCAGATGATTTACTTCACAGAATCCATTATTTAATGTTGTCCAGAAGTGGCAAAAAAGGAAACAAATCATTAATTGAACCACAGATGACAATGCTAAAAAAAAAACAATACAACATTGTCTGAAAAGATGTTCTAAAGTAAGAAAAAGTTCAATAATTCAGCTCTTAGTTATTGAATGTCAAAGGTTCAGAAATTAGTTTGTGAGACTGATTCATGGCCACTAAAACTATCATTGCCAAAAGAAATGTTTGAAAATAAATTCTTCATTATAGATTAACATAGAAATTTGCAATCAGAACAGAAATGTACAATCTTAGATTTATTCCAATCAAATCAGGGAGCATGTTTTTATACACAGTGCTGGAGGGTCTTAGTTTTTGCATGTTCTTTATTATTTTTACATTTATTGTAATACAGGGCCCTCCACATTTATTGGCACCCTTGGTTAAGATGTGAAAAATGCCTTAAAATACATCAGTCATTGCCTGCTGAAACATAATCTCTCACTGACTATTTCAAACGATGCAACCTTTACTCTGAGTAAAGCAAGAAATAGAGGATTGTTAAATTTGTGCCTGATGAACCATTTGTGCACTAATCTAGTCGAAAGACCTAAATTTGAAGTTTTGTAGTTTTCTAGCAATGTTTTATTATCACATGGAGGTCATTTTAACAGGTACCCTCTAAAGGCTCCCAGGGCCTTTGGGTGAGAAACAGGGCCCACAGCATGACAGATCCCTCACCATACGTAACAGTGGGTGTAAGCTACTTTCTGTCATATTCATTCTTTCTTTTAACACAAGCCCCACATGGAGTGCTTGTGTTACTGGAAAGTCCAGTTTTAATCTGATTTGACCAAAAAAAAAAAAAAAAAAAATTAATTTTCTAGCATGTACGTTTGTGATGTGAGGACAAAACATGGATTTATTTTCCCTGCCAAATACAAATTTACTCAAATTAAAGGTCTGATTTTTTATCAAATTTATAGTGGGAGGGTTTCTCTGCTGCAATAGAAGATTCATCTGTTTAGCAGCTTTTTGCAAACGTTTTCCAGGCGTGCCAATCGGTGTTGAAGGTGCTGTGTGTTCTGAAGGACTGGAGTTTTGGTTTGCCGTTTTCTTATTATGACTATGGACGTTGCTCCTCTCAGAAACAGGACTCAGCAGAGAACTCCCATCCCCTCGTGCACCAACTTTCCAATGAGAGCAGAGCTTCGATTGCAGAGTCTTTATCGGAGTTCTTTGATGCACAGGAGGTCCTCTTGTCAGCTAGTTCCTCTGAAAATGAGGTGAGTTTGGTTGGTAAACCATACATCTGGTGTAGTGGATGGGCCTTTATCTTTCAGTCAGCCACTTAGAGGCAGTTTCAACATTGGCAGTCAGAGCGGGGTAATGAAATAAGGATTGTGTTTGACATTCTGAGGCATTTCACTTGTTTGCAAAAATAACTCAGTGTGTTGCAGCAACTCTTCAGCAAGAACAGATGTAAGATTTGCGGAGCAAAAAATGAATCTCCTGGGGGGAAATATCAAGGATCAATAAATCGTTTCACAAACTATTCCTTCAGCTCTTTATATTTTAAAGCGGTTTCTGCCAATTCATGGGTCATTTACTACATAGAGGAAAATTGGGGATTTCATTCAGCATCAGTGGATTTCCATTTTTCTAGCCTTGAAACTGTTCTTTTATTCCTTTCAGTTTTCAGCACTAATACTCCGCGTCAAATGATACGTCAGCTTGAGCGGCAGCAATGCGAAAATAGAGGTTAATTACTTTAATCTAAAAATACAGCAAGGTGAGGCACAGCTCTGTCATTAGGTGCTTAGGGACCCTTCATCTCCACTTACTAAAACTTGCACTAACGTGACAGGATGTTGAAAGAGATCTGTCCACCTCCTTTATGCCAGTAGCTAAGTCAGTTGTCTACTAACTGCAGTGTCAATGTGTTTTTTTTATAGGTATCAGATGATGACTCATACATCAGTGACATTAGCGACAACATTTCGATGGATAATTTCGTCAACGAGACAGAAACTGAAAGACCCAACTCAGGTAACCTTTTCCATAGAGGTGCAAAGATAAATTTGATAAACGGCTTCTCCCTCACTAAAATGTGTCTCACCTACGACTTGATGCATCTTACAATGCAGGTTCTGCAGAAGAAGGCTCGGTCGTTTGCACACGCAGATCCTGTCTGCCCACCCCCAGCCCTGCCAACAATACAATCAGCCTGTGGAACATCCTCAGAAACAACATTGGCAAAGATTTGTCCAAGGTGGCGATGCCTGTGCATCTTAATGAGCCCCTCAATGCCCTGCAGAGACTCTGTGAGGAGCTGGAGTGCAGTGAACTGCTGGACAGGGCTGCTGTCACACAGGACCCTTTTGAGCGTATGGTGAGATAGAAACATGGTTGTTTGCCTTTTTGTTTTAGGAATTTGTTTCTTGTCTCCCCTCAGGATAAGGTATTAACTATAAATGCTCTTTTGGGATTCAACTGACACATTAATTCCAGGGGTAATGTTACAATAGTTTTAATTAGGAATTTAAAACTAAAATAGTACTTTATTTGTTATATGTTTGGAGAAATATAGCTTTATCGAGTTCTAAGTTTGTGGTGTCTAAGGTATCCAGAGGGAAAAAATGTCAGTGCTTAAATTCTTTTTTTCCAGCGTTTGAAAAACAAATATATTGTTGTTTTATAACAACAATATATAATACAACAACGTCGTAGTTTTATGTATATATATATATAAAAACGATAGATACATACATACATACCATGGTCTGGGTGAATACTCGATTCTGATTGGCTACAGGGTGTCCGTTAAAAAATGTTATAGAAAACCTATGAAAAAGTTCCAGTTAAAAAGCCCGATTGTTCTAAACTACTGTGCTGGCTCAAACATTAGCCGGCAAGACCAGGCAACGCGTCACAACGAGAGACATCAAATAGTCTTTTCAGCCAGTTCTTGTGAAAAATGTATGATTTTAACAGTGAAAAAAGAGGAACATTAAAGTATTAGTAATTGATTTAATATTTTTTTCTTTCGTAAGTGACCATGGTATAAGTGGGAAAATGTTCTTTGAGGTGTCCGAACTTCAGAAATGATTGGACTTTGCAGAAGTCCATTAATTCCGTTGGAACGACGTTTCAAGCCTCCATGTTGGCCATTAATTTCTGATATTGGGCACGTCGTTAGGCATTACCCCTCACACACACACATATACATATATATATATACATATATATATATATATATATATATATATATATATACATATATATATATATATATACATATATATATATATATATACATACATATATATATATATACATACATATATATATATATATATATATATATATATATATATATATATATATATATATATGTGTGTGTGTGTGTGTGTGTGTGTGTGTGTGTGTGTGTGTGTGTGTGTGTGTGTGTGTGTGTGTGTGTGTGTAAGTTACATACCTGAATTCAGAGTTGTTGACTTCCCTGATGGTTTTAATTCTAACTAAATCAAGCTAAGGTACTAATTTAAAGTGTGTAGCTAAATTAAGCTAAACTAAACTAACCCAGACTAAAATAAGGCAAACTATAAATTAAACCTAAATACAGTAATGCTGAGCTAAACTGGACTAAGATAAGATAAACTAGCTAGGCTAATGGGGCATGCTGGAAAGTCTGTTTTTATCCAGTTGCCAGTCAGAAATAAATCCTAGAATACTGAAGTCAAGATTTGATGTCAATCCAGATCTGATTTCTGTGACAAATCAAGCCCAGCATGAGCCATATCTAGGCCTGGTGCATCCTTATGTTGCTCAACCAAAACTGTGTGTTTCTGAGAATTAGATTAAGCCTGCACCACAAATGTTAGTGTGAACATTTTAAAACCAACAGCCTCAACAAAACATAGAATATTATGCATTTCCCCAACTTCATGATCTTAAGGCCAAGACTAGTTTCAACCAATGATAGTTCTTCTTATTCTGGTCCAAAGGTTCACGAAATTCAATTTCATGTCAGATCAGCTAACCTTGTTTGGAGTAGTCCTGCACATACTCTGCAAGAACCCAAGTGCAGAACTCTTGGGAGGTCATCATATGTCACATCCAAAGCAGTATTTGTCAAAACGTCTGTGAGACACCACACAAGAAACAGGCTCTGCCAAGAATATGCATCCAGAACAAGCTACATGAACAGAATCATGTAATTTTGTTCTTGTAGCCCTTGGAGAGAGAGGACAAATCATCTACTCTTGCAGCGGATAACATTAATCATAAACATTCTTTACTAACAACAGCACATCTTTATTTATTTATTTTTTGTTTGTTTATTTGCTTTAATTTTAAAAGAAGAAACTTTAATTGTTGAAATTTGCTCTCGTTGACCTGGGATAACATTTGAAAGTAGTTTACATTACAGCAGAGGTCTAAGAAACGGATTCTATAAGAAAACCAGCATCTGTAGTGTTTGCTGTAAAAAGGAAGATAAATAATTCAAATACATTTGGAGTTGGCCGCAACAGGCTGTTATGCCTTGGAAGCTAAAATAAATCCATACAGAAAATCTATGCTGAACCACAATAAAGCCAAATAAAAAAATAACTGAGACATTCACAAAGACTGTCTAAGTAGTGTTTAGAAGTCAAGTTAGTGAAGGAGTGGGAGTTATGACCTCAAACAAGAGCATCATGGCCCTTTCAGCTCTATTATTTATAACAGTATGATAGGATCTTGTAATAATTTTGAACGGATATTATTAGGTGCTAATGTAAGATAAGCAATATTCATGGGATAGTTCAATTGTGACATAAGAATCAGCACACAAACACACTAACTTCTGATTTCTGTTTGTGTAGATCTATATCGCCACGTTTGTTGTATCAGGATATGCTTCCAGCTACTACAGGACTGGAGGAAAACCTTTCAATCCAGTTCTGGGAGAGACGTATGAATGTGACCGGCCAGACAAAGGCTTTCGGTTTGTTGCCGAACAGGTACGATTCCTCGTGGAGTGTTTTTTTAATCAGTGCTGCAAACCACAGTATGCAGACTGGCTGATAGGACTGAGGCTACCAGTCTTACCTCAATGAATAAGATTATTTGTGTTGAGCATCTAAGAAAAAAACATTTATTTTTCTTTCTAACATCAGGTCAGCCATCACCCACCTATTTCTGCTTGCCATGCAGAATCCAAAAACTTTATCTTCTGGCAAGGTATGTGAATACTAGTACGTTTTTTTTAATTAATTCCCGACCTACATAGGATCAATGGTCATTTTGTCTCACTGTTTTCTTTAGATGTTAGGTGTAAGAACAAATTCTGGGGGAAGTCGATGGAGATTGTTCCTGTGGGTACCACTCATGTCACGCTGCCAAGGTAAGTCTTTTCGCTCTGATTATCACAACCTTCTTTCGCCTCCCTCTTAACCAGAGAGAAATAAATCCTGCAGTAAATCTCAATGCAGTTCTGTCCTTGTGTTTTTCCAGGTTGCTGCTCTGTTTCCACCCGCGCCATTTATCAAAACCCATTTAGTTTCATTTAAGACCTATGTTGCTGTTTTAAGGTGTGATGGAAATATAAGTCCGATCCAAAATAGACAAAAACTGCCAAGAAAGAAATTCTAAAGATAAATATGTTGTCACATAAATATATACAGATGTGGTTCATAGCTGCAATTCCCTAATATGCCCGTTCTTGCACAGAAAAAGAAAGTCCAATAGTGACAATTGTACTCATGTTGTTTTTAATACTCTCTCCAGGTTTGGGGATCACTATGAGTGGAATAAAGTGACATCCTGTATCCACAACATCATCAGTGGACAGCGCTGGATCGAGCACTATGGGGAGATCTCAATCAAAAACTCCAACAGCGACGTTTGTCAATGCAAGATCACTTTTGTCAAGGTGAAAGAAACCACTGAGAGTAATCAAAGAGAAGTCTTGCTAATGTGCTCATGGCTATCAAATATTAAATAGCACTCCTCTGGAAACAGAAGTTACTTTGGAGTATGCATGGCCATTAGCATTTAGTATTTGTGTTATTTCTGGGTGTGAATTCTTATCTATCTTACCATTCGTAAAGTTATACCTTACCTTGATAACCATAATCTTTAATCACTTAAATGCACTTTTATACAAAATGTTTTGCTGTTGTTGTTGTTTTGCAATCTGAAAGACTGGTCATCCTGCTGATATAAAATCTGAAATTCACTTTTAAAAAGGCTTCTTGTAATACTCCTGATTCTTACAGAACATTTGAAGAGAATGTAAGCACTTTGAATCATCTTGTTACTGAAAAGTGCTTTATAAATAAACTTGCCTTGCCTTTAAATTCAAAATGTTCAGATTTTTAGAGGCATTTCTACTTCATTTCTCCATATTAAATAGTGTGAAATCGTCTTTAAAGCAGTTATCCATGCATTTGTCTTATGTGCATATGCACATGTGGTCCTTGGGACATGAACCACTAAAATCAGCAGGACGATCGCACAAAACTGGAACCCAATACCAAGATCCAAGTGTAATGCAACATTTCACAATTGATACAAGAAATGTCGATCAGTGAACAGAAAGGATTTGGTTAACATTAATTATGGTCAGCGATAACCTTAAACAAAAAATAAAAAAAAATGTAAAGTGTAAATAAGTAATTCTGTGATGCAGTTGTGTTTGCACTTTGTATCTACAAACCATGACCTTAACTGTACACTATGGTGGTTCGTTGGCAAGTGTGAAGCGACAGGAATAAAGTCAGCTCCTCTAAGTCTGAGGTCATGGTTGTCAATCAGGAAAAGGTGGACTGCTCCCTCCAGGTCCTCTGTCAGTTTCTGCCTCCACCAGAGACCTTGACATTTCTTAGTGTTTTGTTCATAAGTGCTAGCAGTATGGAAGATGGAACGATGTATTGGGACCTCATCTGCAGTAAAGGCAGGGCTTGGCTCTGCTGTGGTGAAAAGAGAACAGAGTTGAAAAGAGAAGTTCTTCATTTGCTGGTGGGTGTACGTTCTAACCCTTATCTATGATCATGATTTGGATCATGACCAAAGGAACAAGATACTGGATCTAGTGCCTGAAATCCATGTTGTTCTCCATGTGGATGGGCATAGCCTTAAAGATGATGAGGTAGAGGAACCGAATTATCAGAGTAAACCGTTGCATCTCCCCATTGCAAGGACTCTGCCATTGAGGTTCGGGTTTCTGATCCAGATGCTTCCTGAACACCTTCCATATATAGGCCTTCCAGTTACATCCCACGGGGAACAGACCCAGAACTCACCAGAGGAACCATATAACCCTATAGAGTTTTGCTGAGGAGAAGCAGAAACCCTTCCTCTCTTCATCTTAAAAGAACTGTTAAAATCGTCATTTCTCATATTTACAAACTTTGCCACAGTCAAAGGTTTTGTGCTAAGAGCCACAGTCTCGTTTGTAAACTTGTATATTATTAGTGTATCATTTCATACGAAATAAATATAACTTCTTAAACACAGCTAAAGTAAATCAATTTGTAAGATTTTTAATGCTGTAATTCATGATGTAATAGCGCCAGGAAGGATGCCAGCTGCTTGTTGTGAGAGCATTTAGGCGTCAGGACTGATGTCACTTCTGCAGGTCTGAAAGATAACACCAGTTAAGACCATAATGTTAGGTTCACATTAACATTCTCTCATTTATCACATGTCTGTCTGTTTTGCCCTCATTTAAATTATATGTATCGCCGTTAATTCTGTTTTCCCTTCAATAGTGTCTAAACACACAGATGGTGCCCATCATTCGCTCAGTATGTTTTTAAACGATGATGCACGGCAGCCTGCACTTAGAAGAGGAGGAGGGTTAATGCTTTTAGCGTGTGCCACTTGAAAGACGTCCTAAAGCTGTGCAGGATAGCAAGCCGGGACACGTCAGACCTCATTATGCATCCTCATTTCTCATCTCACACACTCCGTTCAGGCTAGGCACACCCATGCAGATACAAACCCAAGCGGGTCGGGGTTGTTTACACAACGCTATCATCTGCTGATGGGAAGAGGACATTACCATGAGATGTCCATTCTCATCCATCCCCGTCACTTATCAGTGCTGATTCTTTCAGGCCAAATACTGGAACTCAAGCGTGAACGAGGTGGAGGGCACCATTACGGATGTCAAAGGAAAGGTCATCCACAGACTGTTTGGGAAATGGCACGAAGCAGTTTTCTGCGGCGACCCGCCGTCAGCCACCTGCATCTGGAGGGCAAGTACGTGTCCACCATTAGTGTGCACTATCAGCTCCCCTATGAATTTGCCTCGTTAATGTGTCTCGTTTAATCCGTGTGTAGGTCCAATGCCAATGAACTATGAGCAGTACTATGGGTTTACAAAGTTTGCAATTGAGCTAAATGAGCTGGAGACCTCTTTAAAACCTCTGCTGCCTCCTACAGACACCAGGCTACGAGTGGACCAGAGGTAAGAGCAAAAGCAAAGTCACAACTGAGTATTTATGCATCTAAAATTACCAGTAATTAAATGTGTGTTGCAGTTGCATCGCAATGAATTAGAGCTTTACCAAACATAATACAGAGGGTAATGTTTTTTCTGTAATTCATTATCAAAAGTTAAACTAACATGTTATATTGATTTAGTACACACAGAAATAGAAATGTCTTACAGCTAATGAAAACCAAAAAAACTGTCTCTCAGGAATTTCAAATACTACAAAGGATCATTAAAAGATTCTTAGTACAGAAAATACAATTTTATGGCTCTGTTATGGCTTACACTATAAAGCAGAAAACTGCCGACTCATCAGTCATTGATGCGCTTCACAAGAGAGGGGAAGCCACAAAAGGTCATTGCTAAACAAGTTGGTTGTTCACGGAAGGGGTGTATCCAGCAAATCAATGGAAAGTTGATTGGAAGGGAAAAGCGTGGTAGAAAAATGTGCACAAGCAAGTGGGATAACTACAGCGTTGAGAGGATGGTGAAGCAAAGCACGTTCAAGCATTTGAGGGAGATTCACAAGGCCAGGTCAGGGCTTCACCATAAACAGACCTACCCAGGACATGAGCTGCAACTCTTGTTCTTCTTGAGTCAGAGACGACACCTAAGCTGTTGCTCAGTCTTTTTCAAAACACTTTTTGCTTTGGAAATCAAGGTCCCAGAATCTGGAACAAGAAAGGAGAGGCACAGAATCCAAGTTTATTTAGGTCCGATGTGAAGTTTCCACAGTTATTGATGACTATTTAATAAGATAATATATTGTAAAGTGTATGGACAGAAGTTTTAGTAGTTTAACAATTATGAATCAAATATGCTTTTTTGTTGTCCTTAAGTAACATTCTGATTTTCTGTGAAACTAAATTTTAGATTTTCTCTTCCCATAACCCAATATCATCAAAATCAAAAGAAACAAGAGTTTTAAACACATGTCTCTGATTTTGATGGGTCTATACAATATATGGGACATTTGTTGTGAAAAGCAGTGCATTTTATAATATAATCTGACATCATGACTCTAAATCACATGCCGTTGACAATGAAAATAGAAACACTCATCTTTATCACAAAAGAGCTAAAAAAAAATAGCCACAGCAATATAGTGTTAAAAATAGCAAACAGGTTGAGCAAACTAATTTTAGCTCACGTTTAAAATATCTTCAGAGGCAACAGATCTACCCTCAGGCAGCACAGGAAAAAGAAACGTTCATGACGTAGCCACCAAAATAAAAAATATCTCTGTCCCCTCAGATGATCGGTTCTGTTGTTTCTTGTTTACTCATTATTAATTTATCTCCCAGTGATGAGTCCCAAACAAAACATCAAAGAGAAGATTAGATTTGGGATATTGAACAATAATGTTGAATCAAGCGTGCAAAACGATTGTGTGTGTGTTCTTGTATTTGCAGCTGAACACAAGCATTTTTGTTTCATTTTACTAGTAAAATGAGAACCTTGATGTAAAGTGAGGACCTTTTTTTCCCTACTTTCGTTCTGGGCTATGTGTTAGGTTTAGGACTGAGGTTTAGGGTGGGGTTAGGCCATAGAAAGGTTTGAAAATGAGTAGAAGTCAGTGGCAGTCAAGGCATGGTCCTCACTTTGTACTTTAAACAAGGATATGTGCATGTGTTTGTGTGTTTGTGTCAGACTGCTGGAGGAGGGGAACTTGGAAGCAGCAGAGGAACAGAAGCAGAGGATTGAACAGCTGCAGAGAGACCGCCGGAAAGTCCTGGAGGAGAACAATGTGACACATCAGCCCAAATTCTTCAGGTAGCCTGAATAGCTACACACACAGTCCAGATGAGAACTCACATTATTATTATTATTATTATCATTTTTCTCCTTTGAATGTGTTTCATGCAGATTATTTTGGACATCTTTTAACTAAATTGATGGCAGCGAGAAAAAAGCAGATACACGGAGTCCTTTAGTGGGAACTAAACCAAGATGCAGCTTAAGTTGACTTGTGGGATGGGATTGTGTTTTAACATCATTTAACTTGACATGAAGAAAATTAATTAACGATCTGTTTATTTTTTTAAGCAATTAGTCTTCCAGTAAAAATGGTATTGATCAGATAGCTGGCTGATAAAGGTAAATCATAGTAAGAAAGCTTCCCATGACTGAAATCTACACTAACAAACAGGCAATTATGCATCAGCAGCCAAGCATACAGTTAGGCCCAGAAATATTTGGACAGTGATACGTTCGTCATGACTTGGGCTCTGCATGCCGGATTTGAAATGAAACAGCTACAATATAATTGAAGTGCAGACTTTAAGGTTTAATTCAGGGGGTTGAACAAAAATATATGATTAGACATGTAGGAATTGTAGCTTTTTTATACAAATGCTCCTCGTTTCAGGGTCTCAAAAGTAATTGGACAAATAAACATAACCCTAAGTAAAATGTTACTTTAATATTTTATTGAGAATCCTTTGCAGGCAATGAATCAATTCTGGCCTTTCTACTTTCAAGGCTGATTAACGGTTTGCACCTTGTGGTGAATCCTTTGTATTTTCTCTCATGAAGTCTTCTTTTCATGGTAGACTTAGATATGGATACACCTACTTCCTGGAGAGTGTTCTTCACTTACGTGGATGTTGTGAAGGGTTTTTTTCTTCACCGTGGAAAGGATTCATCCACCACTGTTGTCTTCCATGGACCCCCAGGCCACTTTGAGTTCCCAAGCTCACCAGAGCACTCTTTTATTCTCAGAATGTACCAAACTGTTGACTTGGCCGCTCCTAACATTTCTGTCATCTCTCTGATGGATTTCTTCTTTTTTTTCAGCCTCAGAATGGTCTGTTTCCCCGCCATTGAGAGCTCTTTTGACCACATGTGTGTTCACATCAACAGCTTTAAAACGCAAACGCCACACCTGGAATCAACTCCAGACTTTTTAACTGCTTAATTGATGTCAGGTTAACGAGGGAAGAGCCCATGCAGCCTTGTTATTTATTTTGCAGTCTTCTGAGTCAATTGTCCAATTACTTTTGGTCCCTTGAGAAACAGGCTGCTACGTATTAAAGAGCTGTAATTCCTAAACGGCTGAGAGTCTGCACATTAAGCCCATATTGATTATATAATTGTATCCTGAATATATTTTCACAAACAGCTAAAGTAACACAACTTGTGTCACTGTCCAAATATTTGTGGGCCTAACTGTAAACCAGTTTTCTATCCAGACGGGTGACAAACGCATAGCTACAGAAGCACAACTATGTGGTGAAACAGAACAAGCATTTTAACCAGAATTTTCCCCAGAGTCAAACCTGGAGATAGCAGCATCACTCTGTGGGAAAAGATCCCTGTAACAGGTTTTGAGACAAGAGACGGTGCTAAATACAGATGCAGAAAAAAAGTCCAAACCCCAAAAGTATCATTTATATTGTATAACATTCAGTCTAAAACCTAAGGTGTATGCCACAGAATAAAACTATCAATTTTCAATCTTTACTGGAGAAAAAAGGCTGTAGAGCGTTGAATCGGCCGAGCCCAGCTCCCCTACAAAGTTTACACACACTCATAGTCAACATGAATATCATGTCATTCTGGGCTTTTAATGATTTACAAATCTGTGAAATCATTCCTGTCTGTGAATGGATTGATCATACGATTGATTCAATGACTTTTAAAAACAGGTGAACACGTTTGTATATAAAAAAAATTCCCCACAGGGTCCTAATTTAGAATCAGCTTTATCGGCCAAGACTGCGTACACAAACAAGGAATTTGAATCGGTTTCACAATTAAACAAAGTGGCTCAAACATATACCTCCCTATTATTTTGGTTAAAAGTTCCACTACAGCCACAGGAAGCCCCCAACAAACATTTGGCTACCATTTTAAATAAGAAATTATAAGTAATTAGTTGGTTTTCTGGTATGGACAAGGCTTCTACGTTTAGTCTCTAAAATTTTAACATTGATGACATCCTAGAAGCTTAATGCTAGCCTGCTTTTGTCATGTTTGTAGATGGAGCAAGTTGCAGAACAGAATTCAGAAACAGCATGATGAATGGCTGGTAGATTTAGTTTAAATTAATCAAACAAAACAAACAAGGCAAGGTGACAAAGACCAGGAATGAGTAAGGAGCTGACCAGAACAGGGGATGGCATAACGTAGGACCTAACAATGAATGAGACTGAACCAGCTGATTAAATAGGGAGGAGGAGACAGCAGGAACAACAGGTGGCAATTAACACAGGTGAGGAAAGGGAAGGTAATCAGACTGAAGGAGAGAGAGAGAGAGAGAGAGAGAGAGAGAGAGAGAGAGAGAGAGAGAGAGAGAGAGAGAGAGAGAGAGAGAGAGAGAGAGAGAGAGAGAGAGAGAGAGAGAGAGAGAGAGAGAGAGAGAGAACAGAATCTACAGGAATACATGATGGATGACCCCATATGAAATAAATAAACTAAACTGAGAACAGGCAGGCAGGAAAATAAAGATCTAACAGAACAACCAACATCATAATGAACAGAAACTGACTAAGACAGGAACTGAATCTAACAGACTAATAATATAAAGTGAGAACAGAAAACTTAACTAATGACAGAAACAAGAATCTACAGATAACAACCAATACTAGAGAAGTGCAAAACATAAACAGACAGCAGGATCCTCAGGGAGCCTGCAACAAGTAATCAAACCCCTGGGGATCTTTATCTGTTGCAAAATTTGTTTTTGGAATTACGGTCCAGTTGAAAGGCTCAGTTGTGTCCAAGTTTTAACAGTCTAACCCAAACTGCCACCGTTAGATAAAATAAAAATTGTTCCTGAGATGTTCAAGAACATCCAAAGAATCGATAAGATTCAAGACCGCAGCAAACCTGAAACGGTAAATCAAAAGCCGAATGTCTTCAGCAAGCAGGTTTTCTGAATTGTCGCTACGTACAAAGTCAACAACACAATGCAATGACTCCATGCTGGTTTTCCTTAGTTAAAAACAACTTGTAACCAATTTGGCTGTATGATTTGATTGACTTGAATTTGTAAAGTGCCTTGAGATGACGTGTTGCAAATTGACACTATATAAATAAACTGATTTGATTTGATTTGAACAGATGGCACATAGATTCAGCTGTTTGTTCACAATAACAAAAGGAAAGGATTTCAAGGATTTCAAACTTAAGTTTACAGCGTAAAATCTCTCAAGTGTAGTGGAGGTCACACTGGGGGTCTTTGGTTCTAGTGATACTGGTGGCTTGCACAGAGTGGGTGGGGTTACAAAGGAGGTCTAACCCTACATTTTTTTTATTAAACTTTAACTCAAATTATCAGCTGGATGGTTAAAATTTGGGCACAGTGGGACCATCAAAACTGGTTTTGGAATGGGTAGAGCAGCCTATCATTAAGATTCTTCTAGCGTTTCTAAAGTCAAGCCAATTAAAACGTGTGGACTATGCTTAAACACAGCCAGAACTGTACCAGAAGCTTGATGGTGGTGACAAAAAAAGCTTGTGGCTTTTCTGCAAATTGGTAAGGAACATTTATCCATATTGGTATCTGTATGTTTGAGTTTGTATGTACAGTTTTGGAAGTGTTTGGATTAAGAAAATCCACAATCCACCCATCCTTCCAATATATATACCTGTCCAGGTATATATATTGGTGTGTTTTAACCAAAATCAACAGTTTGAACCATGTCAATGGACATAGAACATTCCACAGAAAGATTAACACACACACACACAAAAAAAATACTGAATCAATTTAGATTATTCTAAAATTCAACAAATACAAAAAAAAAAAAAAACCTTTACAAGGGTTACAAATACCGTCTCTTCCCTCCAACGTGCAGCGTGTCTCAGGAGCAAAAAGCTAGAGACACAACTCATCATCATTATCATCAACGCGTCTGGTTGCAGCTCTGATTGGGATGTTATCTCCGCAGGAAGTCGATGGAGGACACCTGGGTGAGCAACAACACGTACTGGGAGCTGAGGAGGGACCCCGGCTTCTCCCGCATGGAGTTTCCCACCCTGTGGTGACCTCAGAGCTAATTTCCGTCCCACACAGCCTCCACTGCGATCCAGGCTGGTTCTGGTGATGTCTGTAGCCCACTCCCACTCGTCCATGTTCTTTTTCTATATTGCCGTTCATTCAAGTGATTGCCTTAATAACGGGTGCATAGCTGTGTTGCATAAACCTGTTGATGGAAGCAGTTGGAGCGAATGTTGCTGTGTTTTGGGGTCTTTCACCCACGTTTCTGCATCTTTTATGCTTTGGCTTCACAGAAAAGGAGAGCAGCTTGGTAAAATAAAATAAATAATAAATAAAATGTTTCATCATTTTCAGAATTCTAGCTAGAAAATGCTGAATAAAATGGTCATTTTGGGTCTTTTCTTCTCATGGACATTCTCTACCTCGGAGAAAATCTAGCCTTGATATGTCAGTGATCGCGTGCGCACATGTTTATTCTGCATCGCCTAATGCCTTACTAGTTGTACTTTACATTGTTTTGTTTCATCTTGTTTTTGCTTTGCCTAAAAGTCACCGTTTTGTAAGGATATGCGAGAACTGTTGAATTGATGTTGAGCACATCTTTGTGTCTCTTAAAGAAATGGCTTTAGCTATTACTCTGTGAAGGCCTGTGCAATTATGTTATATGCAGCAGTAGCAAACATCGGTCCCAGTCACTTGTTCCCACTTGGTCCATTGCCCCATCTGGACGTTGGTTTTGGGTTGCAGAGAAGTCCAATGCAATCTTAATGGGAGGATAATAAAATATTGTTCTCTCTTTTGTCAAGTTATTTATGTGTTTTTCAAACTTGCAGAATATCTTGTGGAGAAAAGGGATCCACAACAGCTTCATAAACACAATAAGGTCATGTTGTGTTTTGGTGGCATATGAAGTCATAAGGTTTATTAAAAATCGATGATGAATTGTGTGTAAATGTGATAACTTTTTTTCATCCAACGCTACTCTTTACACTGTCTTGCAAAAGAATGCATACGCATTAAAGCTTTGCCTTTCTTCATTTTGTCACATTACAGACATAAACCTTAATATTTTTTATGTGACAGGCCAACACAACGTGCAGCATACGTTGTGAAGTAGAAGGAAAAAGGCACATGCCTTTCTAAGCTTTTTGCAAATAGCATCTGATGCCAGTAAATTAAAGCCACAACAACCTACCTTCTGTAGCCACCTAAGCAGTAAATAAAGCCCACGTGTGTGAACTTTAACCTCAGCATAAATGCGTTATTAATTTAAGACAATGCACAACCCTTTGTTAGAGGTCACGGATTAGCGGACCGCGGTCCGGATCCGGACCCACCTGCTGGCTAATCCGGACCCAACCTGATTTAAAACATTTATATATTACTGCATGTTGTCCGACGACAGTGTCTAACTCAGGGGTTAAAGATCTCCGTCGCTGCTACAGATTTCCGTCATTTGGAAACTGAGCGCAAAAAGTCCTGTCTAGACTTTTTATTCAAGGTTTTAATCTGAAACTGCTCTCAACCAATTAAACCTGGCAGATCCGGGACATTAGCCAATCAGAAAGAGAGTAGGGCGGGTCTTTCCAAAGCGGACACTGCCAGTCTGAGGTTTATCGGTGGTCAATCATTTTAACTTTTGGGAGAGCATTTTAAACTGGCCACAGATGGTATGAATGAAAGTAGCGGTGGTCAAAGTTTTTCTTTGGATTAATGCAAACCAGCAGGTCAGAAAGTTCAGCAGATAGAACAGCTGACAACAACTTCCCTCAGTAAGTGTTTCTGTCGCTGCTCCCGCAGTTAATTAATGAATTATTTCCACCTGTGGCCATGTCGCCTGTCAGCGTTTATTCTCTCGCTGATAAACGCGGCGATCAACCAGAGATCTCCTCGTGATTCGCTATTATGTTTTATTTAAAACACAAAGAAGAGTAATGCGCTAGCTCAGGCTAATTTAGCATGACTGCATGTGAAACGATGTCCCGCATTTGACTGGGTTTGATTGGGAAAAAGTAAAAAAAAAAAAAAAAAAAAACCTGAGCTGTTCTGAAACAAAGAAGGCAGAGCTGCATCGGCTGTTGGTATGCAGCAGCGTTCACCTGATGAGCAGCTGCGCTCCAGGACACTAAATAGAATGACAAGGATTTTGATGCTTACAGATTGTTAAGAAAACTACATCAAAAAGATAAAATAAATAAACTGCAGCTACAACATGGACTGGAGAACGGGTTCTAACTGGGTGAGGCCAGAGAAAGGCGATTCTCAGAGAGTTTTTTTATGAAATTATGAAGTGGAGCGCGGACACAGGGTTCATCCCGGACAGGTCTCCAGTCACTGGGCTAAAATATAACCATTTTATTAAACTTAAAAAAGGTAAATTGTGCCTTATTATAAACTGTAATGATTAATTGGTGAACAATAACGGGCAAAGCAGAGACTGATTATTGTCATGTGCAATCTGTGTCAAATTAAAATGTATGACGTCATCATAGTGTTGGTGATGTGTCCTGCATTTCTAAGGTTGTGGTTGGCCTTGTATGATCATAGAATTGGTTTATATTGAATGTGACAGGGAGCCAGTGGAGTTGATGTACAGGAGTGAAGTAGATGATGTAATGATGAAGCTGCTGTCTTTGTACTAGCTGGAGTTTATGAAGGGTTTCTGGAGGACAGGGAGCTGGGATTATAAAGTGGACTGTGGACCGGTTTGTCAACAGTGTGAAGGAAGAACTTGATGCTGCAGAGATGAAAGTAACCCAGATGATGATGTGGATGTGGAAAGTGATGGAGAGGCTGTCCAGGATGACGCAAAGGCTCTAAAGCTGAAAGGTGGCAGAGATACAGGAATTTTCAATGGATATTTTAAAAGTACCAGATTTAGTTGACTTTGCACACTAAGAAATTGAGCCAACTAATGTGGCATGATGTCCACGCCCCAGGAATATATGGGCTGGTGAGAAATTTTTTTCAGTCAAACATTATTTTTACTTCAACCCCTGTGCTAACTTCACTTGCACCGCTTCTCTTGTTAATATGGCAAAGCCCTCCGGAGCGTCAGGCACCAGGATGCACGTGATGCAAATTAGCCAATGAGCTGTGTCAGTCAGGGTTGCTGCTGCTGGCTACTTTTTAGAAAAAAAAAAGCAAAAGCAAAAAGCACTTTGGATTTTAAAATAGAAAAACGTTCTATTTTTATGTTATTTTTTTGTTTAAAAAGTCAATGTAAAAGGTGGATGCATAAACATTTTATTTCAGTGTTAAATACTGTTTGAAGTAACGGATTGTAATTAAAAATGTGTCCGGACCTTTACTGGTTGTTGATTTTTGTTATTCGGACCCCGCTGATTTTTAATTAGTGACCCCTGGCCTAGGAGATAAAGTCTAATTGAAATGGATTGACATGTGTTGTTGTAACATAACATATGGAAAAGCTCCAGGTGCATGAATACAACAGCCTATAATGTGGTACAACCGATGCTGACTTTAGTTTGGGTGTGGATGACAGGTGAAAGCTCATCTGCTGACCTTCATCACTTTGTTCGTGGTTGAAGTTTTTGTACTCCTCCCATCTTAAAGATTAAAATGGTTCAGAAGCTCTCTTACTGTTGAGTTTGGACAAACATGAACAAAACACGTCCGACTAAAGTAATAACATCACACACACCTAAGGGTGATTTAGAGAGACCAATTAACCTAACAGTCATGTTTTTAGACTGTGGGAGGAAGCTGGAGTACCCGGAGAGAACCCACACATGCATAGGGAGAACATGCAAACTCCATGCAGAAAGATTTGAATCCAGGACCTTCTTGCTGTAAATGTTTCAATGTTGTTTCTGCAGGTTGCTGTTATTGATGAACAAGTAGGCCAGACAGGATTTTTCATCTCTCTCAGTTTGCTTGTTTGTTTGTATGTTGGGACTCTGCACTGTAGCCGGCTCCTCAGTAAGGAAAGTAGCTACTGGCTGTCCTGAAGCTCACTAGAATCTTTACAGACTATTAGCATTTAAATGGAAATTTAATGGACGCTGTTGATGGGAGGAATAACAAGCTAAAAGATATAAATGTGTAAAAAAAAACATGCTTTTTTTCTGTTGATTTTTTATAAGTTCACCATTGAAAGTAGGCTACACAGCGGTGGGTAGTACTGTTGCCTTGCAAACTTTAAGCAGTAGGAAAACTTTTGCAAGAAAATGTGGATCCAAATCAAACACGATATAAAACTTTTGGACTGTTGAACCATTGTCATGGACATTTCTGGGTAAAAGTAAACATCCACCTCAACACAGGCACACCAGCGAATTATGCATATACATATTCTTATTAAACAGCTAGAATCGGTAAAAAGTAAAGTCTGTTCAGCTGTTTAGCACACAGTAGCTGTCTCTGATCACCTACAGCTAACACCAGATGTTTACATACACTTAGTAAAAACATACATGAGCTTTGTTCCTTACTGTCAGACATTAGGTAAGAGTTAGGTCAGTCAGAGTTTCTATTGCTCTGAAATGATCTCTTAGAGAAAATATCTTATGTTCTTACATTTCAGAAGGTTACATATATTTCTTTAGAATTTGGAAGAATTACAGTAACACTCAGCTTTACTGTGGTTCTGTTTCTCGGCTGCTGACTGCTGATGTCACTCTCTGCTCCCTGTGCTGCTCTAGCGATTACCCCTGATTGTTTGCACCTGTGACTGCACTAATTACTGGCGCGGACACACCTGGTAGGACCACTATACCTGGCTCCTCCAGTGTGTAAGCAATAGATGGTACCTTGGTGGACGCATGAGTGCAGTGAAGCAATAAGGAAAAGAAATAGAGCTTTTAGAATATTGAAAAGAACACATAATTTTAAAAATTTAATTGAATATAAAAAAGATCAAGCAGAAGCAAAGAAGGTTATTAAGAAGACAAAATGGAGAGAGTTTTGTGATTCAATACTAGGCAGAACAACTCCTATACCAAATGTATGGGGAATGATTAAGAAAATGAGGGGAAATAGACAAGAGAGAACATACCCAGTTCTAAAACATGAAGAAGGAACAGCAGTAACAAATGAAGAGAAAGTAAAAGTAATGGCAAGAACTTTGCAAAGATCCATAGTTCAGATAATTTAACAGAACAGGGAAAATTCAGGAGGGAGCAGACAAGAAGGACAAATTATTTTATTTTAGAAGGAGAAACAACTCCAGGTAATGTCATGGATGTTTATTTTTCTGTGCAAGAAATGAAGAGAGCAATATGTAGATCAGGATTAACAGCACCAGGAAAAGATCAGATATGCTATATTATGTTAAAAAAAACTTAGGGAAACAAGCTGAAGAAAAACTTCTAGGTTTATATAATAAGATTTGGAAAGAAGGAAGATTACCTTCTAATTGGAAGGAAGCAATTATTGTGCCAATTATTAAACCAGGAAAGGATCCAACAAAACCTTCACGTTATAGACCAATTGCACTTACTTCATGTTTAGGAAAGATTATGGAAAGAATGTTAACGGAAAGGATTACATATTATGTAGAAAGTAAAGGACTGTTGTCTTCATATCAAAGAGGATTCAGAACAGGAAGGAGTGCGATGGATCCAGTTGTGTTTTTTGACATCAGATATTAGAAAAGCTCAAATTAATATGGAAGTAGTGGTAGCAATATTTTTTGATATTGAGAAAGCATATGACATGGTATGGAAGGATGGGTTGCTTATAAAATTATATAAAATGGGGATTACAGGAAGGTCTTATAATTGGATTAAAGTTATACAGGTACAGATGGGAGTAACAAGATCCGATAAATATAAAATTGATAATGGAACTCCACAGGGAAGTATTCTCAGTCCTTAATTATTCTCAATCGTGATTAATGATGTTTATACAGAAGTAGATCGGCATGTCATGCAGTCATTATTTGCTGATGATGGAGCCTTGTGGAGGAAAGGGAAAAATGTAAGATAAGTGTATGAGAAATGAAAAATGCCATTAAATCTGTTGAAAACTGTGCTTATAACTGGGGAGTTAAATTCTCAGTAGATAAAACAAAGACTGTTGTATTTAGTAGGAAGAAAATTGAGGAAATTGATTTAAAAATGTATGGAGAAAAAATAGAAAAAGTAAGTTGTCAGGATTCAGTAGGCTATGCTGTCTGCGTTGCCTGCTCTCTTCTTTTTTCCTATCACAGGTGATCGTAGTTGACAAGTGGGTGTGGTGCGCACCCGCAGCTCGTTTCGGCAGCTCCGGCTTGGAGCTTAAAAGCAGCGCACAGTCAGCTGAAGGACGCCGGAGTGTTAAACCGTTGTGGTACGCTTTGTGGCCACTGTCACTTGACAGTCTCTCGTTCCTGCGTGATTCATGTTTCCTGTTCACAGTACTAACTCATGTCTCTTGTCTCCTCGTAGTTTGCTCTGTGCTCTGGATTACCCACCGGCCGCTCCTCCGAGCGCTGAAGTCTCAAGCTGAGTTCCTGAATCCTCGCCGCTCAGATTTTGCTCTGGCCCCCTTGGTCTTACCAAGCCGGACAAGAGTTCCCCCTTCCTAGATTCACCCTGGTTCCTTCGGCTGCTTTCTGATCCTTCTTCCTGCTGTGGTGCTGCTCGGGTTCTTCGCCTTTGTTCCTCCTGCTGTTTTACCTGTCACTCGGTCACCTAGTTCTACCAAGAGAAGGAGCTTTACTCAGTCACTCCACTCCCCCCAGATAGGTTACTCATACCTAGCGGTAAGCATCACGCCACAGATCTAGATCCCCGCCAATTGCAGGACAAACTGTCTAACTCCTGCAGCAAACACCGTCACCCCCACATAAGAGAGAAATAAAACAACAAAGTAAAACAGCAAAGTAATAAAACCTGGTTACAAAATCTGTAATTTTCTAACTTACATAAGCCTCACTTAAATAAGCATTGAATAATCACCATTAAAACAGTAGCAAATGATGTAAACAGCATTGAAATTAGTCTGGCAATTGTTGGTCTCATCTCCAACAATGATGAGTCCCACTCCAGGGATGAAGTCAACAATCTCACACAGTGGTGCTCCAGGAACAACCTGATCCTGAACACCACTAAGACCAAGGAGGTAATAATAGACTACAGGAGGTCCAGGAGGACTGAACACGCTCCACTTTGCATACAGGGGGTGGTAGTGGAGCGTGTGGACAGCATTAGGTTCCTGGGCATTCACATGTCCTCCGACCTCTCCTGGACTGCAAACACCTCCCACCTGGTGAAGAAGGCCGAGCAACGGCTCTTCTTCCTCAGGAAACTGAAAAGGTCTGGACTTTCCAATAAACTGCTAAAGAACTTCTACAGAGCTACCATAGAGAGTATTTTATGCACAGTTCAGGAGAGGAAGGACATAGCACGGGTGGTGAGAACAGCGCAGGGGATTGTGGGACACAGGATATGGTCTTAGTACATCAAAGTCTTTGAATCGCTCTTGGTCTCACCCCTCCCCTGAGGTAGTTTGCCATGGAATATCCCATGTGGGATCAAAGCCCCAGACAACACATCTCAGGATCATGGGGGTACTCAAACCCCTCCACCACGTTAAGGTGGCGATTCCATGGAGGGGAGGAAACCAGCAGATTGCATCAAAGTCTTATTTCAATACAATCCTCCATCCTGAGCAAACACGGGGTGACAGCGGAGAGGGAAAAACTCCCTTTTGAAAGGAAGAAACCTCTAGCAGAACCTGGCTCAGGATGGACGGCCATCTGCTTCGACCGGCTGGGGATTGAGAGGACAGGAAAGAGAGACAAGACGTACACAGAAGCACTGGGTCAGGAGGATCTGGAATCACAGAGAAAACAACAGAAAACATTGTCAATTAATAGTGTTGACTGAGCTGAGTTAAAACAAACTGCTTAAATAGATGTTGTTTTTAGGATGATCTTGGTGTGGAGGAAAACTTGGACCAAAAAATCTTTGGGAATTAAAGGGATGTTATTGTAAAAGCTTACAAAGCATCCATGTGCTGTTAAAACTGGACATAGAACTTTCTAGATGTGGAATTTGGAAGCACCCACATCTCTTGTAAGTGTATGATTTTCTTCCATACACTCGAAAAGATCTCTTCCTTGAGCTGGACAAGGTCTGACGTTTTGACTGAGTCGTCTTTGTTAAGATATTTTAAAAAGAGATTTTTGTGTGCTTTCTACTTCCTCCAACTCCACAGCACCAGGAGAAGAGCCATGAATGTCCAGTTAAGCTACTAAACTTTTCTGGACCAGAAGGCAAAACTAAAACACCCGAACAAAAGCCACAAATGTCTAACTACGTGAAGGGATGTTTCTGAAATACAGGAGAAACCGGAGCACCTGGAGAAAAGTAAATAATCTCTTACTAAGCTAAGGGATGTTTCTGGAATAAAAGAGAAACCGGAGCACCCGGAGAAAAGTCAATAATCTCTTACTAAGCTAATAGGCTGTGGGCCAGAATCTGTAGGACGACTTTTCGTATGAACTGTCATGGGGGCAACTTTCTTGCACCGGGATAAGTTGCTCCACATAGCAGTGATCTCAAAACACCAATGTTCCCCCGTTTTCACTTGCACATTAATAAGTTATAGCCGATAAAAAATCTAAACTGTTGCGCTCCGGTCCAAGAGGTCACGTGATTTCATTTTTGCTGCTCAGCCAATCAGATCGCTGTATTGTCAGCTGAGCGAGTTCAACCAGTTCATCATGGCTGCACCCGTAAAGGGTTGTATGCATTTGTTTCCAGACGAAGAAAGCCCAATAATACCATTTTCTGGCGCCAGTTGGCAGAGATCTTTATGGCAAGAAAAAAGAAATAGCCCAGTCCATCCATCCATCCATTTTCTAACACGCTTATCCCTGCTGGGTTTGCGAGGGGTGCCGGTGCCGATCTCCAGCTGTCAATGGGCCAGAGGCGGGGTACACCCTGTACAGATCACCAGTCCATCGCAGGGCAGAAATAGCCCAGACTTTTGCCGATTTTATTGTGATATCACCAAGACTTGCTGCGCTAAGATAGCACAGGCAACAGGTGTTTTGCCAAACGAGTTATCCACACCAGAATTTGTATCCCCTGCGTCGAGAGCGCATTCAGCTGGAAGAATGAATCCAGTCAACTGCGCCTCATTTCCAACCTATTAGGCGTGGAAGTGAAGATGTTTTACTTTTCTTAATGAAATATAGCAATGGTGTCGTTACATTATCGTTCAGTTAGTGTGAAAAAAACGAAAATGTAACACTTGTTAGTGCTATCATAAGGGATTGCTATGTCGGTTAAAACTCGATTGATCACTCAATATAACACGTTATGAGAAAGAAAACGGCTCTGTGGTCATTTCCAGATGTGTCACAAAAATATTAGCTTTATATTATTAGATTGTCGCATGTCTTTTTGCTGAAACCAAAAATCCACCTTCCTGAGTCCATCACAGCTGTCTGCTTGTTCGTCTTTTTTCTTTTTCTTTTTTGGTAGTTAGACCCGCATGAATAAATCATATGAAGCGGATTTCACGTGTGATCAAATGAACACTGAATAAAGGTACAGCCAAAATTATCAGATCTAATAAGATTTTAATTCAACCAAGAACCATATAGAGATATTAACCATATTAAGAAAACGAGATATGTCGCTTTTAAAAATAGAACAATGTATTAGAAGTTTAAAAAAAATCTATTTCATTTTATTAGAACGTGATGTTTAAATATATTTAGACTTCACAAAGCTGGAGGTTAAAAGTTTTACTGATTTCAAACACTCTCCCGACGCAGGGGATATAAATTCTGGCGTGGATAACTCTTTTGGCACAACAACACCTGTCGCCTGTGCTATTAACTAGCACAGCAGGTCTCGGTGATATCACAATAAAATCGCCAGAAAATGCTATTATTGGGCTTTCTTCGTCTGGAAACCAATGCATACAACCCTTTACAGGCGCAGCCATGATGAACTGGTTGAACTTGCTCAGCTGACAATACAGCGATCTGATTGACTGAGCAGCAAAAATCGAATCATGTGACCTCTTGGACCAGAGCGCAACAGTTTAGATTTTTTATCGGCTATAACTTATTAATGTGCAAGTGAAAACGTGGGAACATTGGTGTTTTGAGATCACTGCTATGTGGAGCAACTTATCCCGGTGCAAGACAGTTGCCCCCATGACAGTTCATACGAAAGTTCTTAAGGAGACGTCCTACAGATTCTGGCTCACGGACTATAAGGGATGTTTCTGGAATAAAAGACAAACCGGAGCACCCGGAGAAAAGTCAATAATCTCTAACTAAACTAAGGGTTTCTGGAATATGGGGAAAATCTTAAGACCTGGTCTAACCAGCCCAAAATTAGTCAGAATTCCCTGCTGAGGAAAAAAGTAAAAATTCCCTTGTGAAGTGTGGTGTGTGGTTATGTTTGAGTGTGTAGTTCACGAAAACCACGGGTGGCACAACAGCCCCTCCAAGGTGGGACGCTCCTCCGGGACTTCTGTCAGGCACTTGTTTAGTAAGTCCTTGCATTCTGGAAGGTTAGAGAGAAAAGAGCAACAATGGTTATAAAAGCAGTAGTAAAACAGAGGAACAGACAACAGATTTATGTGTTGTGAGATATTTGGGCACTTATTTGTCTTACTCTCGGAGAGCCTGTTGTTAATCTTGAGCCTGTTTGTGAGGAAGCTGGGGGTCTTGAACATCTTCTTGTGGAGAATTTCAAATAGGACCACTCCCAGCTGCCACACCGTTGTAGGTCCAGCACTATAGCTCCCGTGTCTGTCAAATTCTGGTGGGATGTGTTCAGGGGTACCTAGTTGATGTGCAAGAATAAGACAATCAGAGGAAGAAGAGGCAAAGAAACTTTTTGTTTTATTAGCATTGATCAATGAGAAAGGGGCGGGATCTGAGGCCAAATCTCACCATGGAAAATCTTAAATTTTCTTCTCTTGTCAAAGCAGCTTAAACCAAAGTCTATGAGAAAGACTTGTGGGACTGCTGAGCTGGTCTCAATCAGGATGTTCTCTGGTTTAATATCACCGTGGAAGACGTTTGCATCCTGAAGGTAAATCCCTGCTTCCACCAGCTGTTTTAGTATGAACTATAAAAGATAATAATGTCAGAAAGTGAAGATATTAAATTATTGGAAGGAAATAGAGTGCCTTACAAAACTCTTCATATCAATTTGGATTTGTTCAGAATACTCCAACAAAATTGTTTGTGCTTTATTTGGGATATTATGTGATAGATCAACATAAAGTGTTATAGAATATTAAGTGAAAGGACAAGTATGCAGACTTTTGAAAAGCACTGTAGATGGTTCTGACTTAATTGAATTGTATTCAATATGGAAAATAAAACTACAAAATCAACACCATTGACACAATCTCTAAAACACACCCAAACGGCATCCAGCAGCTTACCTTGGCCTTGCTCTCCTGTATGGGACCTTTGTGGTCACTAATGTAGTCAAAGAGGTTATCAGAAGGCATGGGCCTCTGCATCACTATAATCAGCTCCTGGTCCAGATCATACCAGTCCAGCAGGGACACAATGGGAGACTGCCCCCCTGAACTGGTTGCTACAGCACTCAATTTCAACATGATGGCCACCTCCTTGGCCAACTGCCTGCCGTTCTCATCCTGAAACATCCCAAAAAACAGGAGAAACCCATAATTAATCTGGAATCCAGTAAGAAGCGAAACCAGTCCCAGGTGGTTTTGCTCACTTACCTTATGTTTGAGGATCACTTTATCTTTTGGGATGTGTTTGATGGCTACCTATAAGACAATAAGACGTTGGTTAGTATTATTTGATCATGTTGGGTATGAGAATATCCTTAAAGGGTTCATTTAACATTTTCAAAGTGAAGTTATTGGAAGTTATATATTCTCTGATTTTAAGATTGGGAGAAAAGTCTTCGGATTTTGGGATGCTGGTTCATAAGCAGGTTGTGAGTTTAGCTTCAAAATCCAAAATGAGGAAACAGGAACCAGACCCAAAATAATAGAGTGGGAAAATTGATGAAAATGATTTAATCTCAGAACAAGCTGTTCATTAGCTGTTCATAACGTAGGGGTATAGCTCAAAAACACCCTGAAAGAAAAGTAAACGTGTAAAAATTAAAGACTCAGTAGAGAAGGGCCCCACTGTTCTTGTTGATCCCTTAAAATGTGTTCACGCAGGCGTGAGGTAAGTTTTTCCTGTAGGCTATAGGAAAAGTTTCTCCACAAAGTGAAGATGACTACATGAAGGACAGCCAAGGTCTGAAACTGAGGTCCATTTTTGTAAACCTACATTGCCACCCATCCCCAAACGTTTCCAGTGGTCTTTAGATAAAGAGAACCTGTAGGATGGTCCCAAAGAGGGATGCCATTCTGCAGGATAAACTCTGTCATCACCACGCAGAACAGGCCATCAGTTAAGATGGATGCCTGAATGCATTCTGGGTATGTATTTCTGAATGTCAGTTGTCTGCTTTAAAGTGTTTTTTAGGTTTCAGGTAAACCCTCTATGTGAGAAAGAGGTTTTGGGCATCACACCTTCCAAAATTGCTTTCATCCAAATGTGTTGAAACAATATTTGAGAAATGAAAAAACTATTTTCCCTTGTTGCTTGTAAATAGTTGATCAGTACTTTCTTCATTAACTGTAGCTGTAGAACCTTTATTGACCTTGAAGTAGCTAAAGTATAAATAACTTTTAACCTGGTAGGTTTTGTTTTCCATTTGCTGGTCATCTCTAACTTGACAGATAATCCATACAAAAATTTGATGCAATAATTACACATTTCCAATTGTCTAATTTTCTTATTTCTTAATTTTCTTTCAAATAACTCCCTCTATCCATTCTAGGAGGTTTTATTATAACAGGGGTTCTGGTGATACGCTGTTGCGAAGTATGTTGCCGTGAACTCTTAGTGCTTCACTTTCCTCCAAACTCTGACTGCTCCTGCTGTCTACTACAGGTTGGAGATCTGTTCATGATAATAACTCCACAGACCCTCAATTTGAAAATCTGAAATGTATGTGTGTATCATTGTAGTTACATCTGAGATAAATTTTTTGTGCATTTTACTAGTGAAGTGAGGACTTTCTTTGGTCCACAATTCTGGGCAGCTAGATATATGGTTTAGGACTATGGTGTCAATTAGGTTTTGGGTGAGGGTTAGTTATATACTGGTAAGAGAATGGGGTTAGGCCATAGAACGGGTTGAAAATGAATTTAAGTTAGTGGAAGTGAAGGCAAAGTCCTACAAATACTTTGTATTTAAAACAGGGATGTGTGTGTGTGTGTGTGTGTGTGTGTGTGTGTGTGTGTGTGTGTGTGTGTGTGTGTGTGTGTGTGTGTGTGTGTGTGTGTGTGTGTGTGTGTGTGTGTGTGTGTGTGTGTGCGTGCGTGCGTGCGTGTGTGTGTGTGTGTGTGTGTGTGTGTGTGTGTGTGTGACACTTACAGGTAAACTATCCTCCACTCGATAGCCAGCAAACACAGATCCAAAGCCTCCTTCTCCAAGCTGATGCAGCTCCATATATTGTTCCCTAAATTTGGCTGAACATAGAGACATGATTGAGAATAAAACCGTTTACTCGTGTTACTCAGTTCTAGCTACCATCACATCCTAGTTGTGTCTAATAATAAATGCTTATGTTACAAATGTATCACTACTTAAAGTCAGACCTCTTTGGGAATCCGCTCTTTCTTTTTTGGTCTCCTTTCTCTTCACCTTCTTCCTGGCCGGTGGTTCTTCAAAGTCCTCAGCCTTCCTCTTCAGGTTCCTCTTCCTTAAATCTCTTGTTACTGTACTGTAATGTGCCAGAATGGAGCTGCTGCAGTCTAACAATAAGAAGAACCCATAGAAACAACATGAGCATTTTAACATTCACAGAGAACCATGAGAGCAAACTGTCCTGACAGAAAAAGAAGAATCACAGTGGCTCATAACATAATTCATACTTAAAATAAAACCACAGATTTCACTGTTTTATTGGGATTTCATGTAATGGACACAACACACAAAACAGAACATAATGTTGAAGTGGAAGGAAAAGTCTTCTGGAGTATGTTTCTACCAGCTTTACGCCTCTAGAGACCAAAACAAATGGATTGTGGCAATCTTTAAATTGGATTTCTTCTGGCTTTCTTTTAACTATATCTTTCCTTTTGTCAGACTTGTAGATTGTATGAGCACACCTCTGCTGACGTCCACTGAGGAGGAAGGAGGCTCTTTAGTCAGGACCAGCTCCGGGAGTCCTTTCTTCTTCTTTTTAGCTGGTGGGGAAAGTCCTTCTCCTTCTTCAGCCATGTTCCTCTTTGCTCTCCTTAATGTCCTGATCTGGTCCTGGCAGCTTGTGGAGGATCCGGCAACCTCAGAGACCCTGAACAGTTTTCTTGGGGTCTCATCTCGAGTCCTGTTATTTCTTTTCCTTTTCTTTGGTCTGCTGTCCTTCTCAGACTCTGGCCTCTGTTGCGCCATGCTGCTGTTGCTCTCTAAAATGACAGACATTGGGAAAGATTTGCAACAATTTGTTGAATATTGTTTTATTTCTGTATCATCTCACAGACAGATATCTGATCGGGGACTTTACTACACAAACTTCCTACCCTTTAACCCATTTTACCATGATTTACGCTTCTGACAGAAGCTAGGACCGATTCACGATCTCAATGTTCCCAACCACAGACAGAAAGTTTCTAACATGGAAATCATGACTAATTAAAACTCTAAATCTCTTAACTACACATTAAAAACATAACTATCAGCTTACTGTTACTCCTCAGTGTGAAAAATTAATTAACTTGTTAAATCAACCTTCATTTCTGTTTACAAAAACAGAAATATGACCTTTTTCTGGCTCATGATGATTGAAACTTATAAACTCAGTTACCTTGTTTCTTCCTGAGGGCCGGGGTTTTAAACTTCTCTGCAGAATCTCTCTCCATCTTCGATTTTCGTAGATTTCAGATACAATCAGTTCACCTACAAGCAACGGCAGTTTGAACTAGCGTATCTTCGTCTTACTCTGCTGAAGGTTTCTGAGAGATTTCTGAGCTCAGGTTAGAATGTTGGGTTTTGACTCTACTGTGACACAACTGAACATCATAGAATGTGGTCATGGTTGTTAAAAGGTAGGTCATGTTGCCTGGCAACCACCCAGGAGTAGGGTCAACATCAGTCTTGACCTACAGAACTAAAATAAAAAAATCCCAAAATTCAAACCAAAATATCAACATTGTGCTTAGTGTTGGTATTTCTGGAAAAAGTCTGTTTAAGGAATGAATTCCAAATATTGGAACCAAGAAAGGATCCGAAATACTTTTTATTTGTTGTAAAAACTCAACAAAATTCAAAGATTAAATAGTTGTTTTTGTCACTATCAGGGTTTAGTTTTGATCTGGCTTTGGTTTACTATTAATTTTCAGTTCTTCCTCCTTGTCAGGGTTTAGTTGTGATCTGGCTTTATTTACTGTTAGTTTTCAGTTCCTCCTCCCTCTCTCACTCAGCTTACTCTTCACTCCCTCCGCAGTCAGTCACACCTGTTGGTCATTAGTTAGTCAGGCTCACTTCACCTGCCAGCCTTCCTACTTAAGCCTCCCTCTGTCTTCACTTCCCTGCCGGTCCGTCATCAGAGTCCACTCACTCCTCGCCTGTCTTCCTGGTTTGCTCCTGCTAGCTGTTTGTATCCTGCCTCGGTTTACCCTTGTTTCGTCTCCGCCTGCTGCTGGATGTTACCTGTCTCACCTCTGAACTTCTAGTGATCCTTTTGTGGTTCTGGCCTGCAAGTATTCACCCTGTTGTGCTACTGATCCTGCTGTGACTCTGGCCTGAAAGTCTTGACTCTGCCGTGCTGCTGGTTCTGTTGTGACTCTGGCCTGAAAGTCTTCACTCTGCCGTGCTGCTGGTCCAGCTTGCCAGTTCATGCCTCCACTCTGCTCCAGCCAGAACTCTCTCCGGGCCGTCAGCTCCTGCCTTCATCTACACCTCTCTTCCAGTCCCGGCCTGCCTCTCTGGTTTCATCTATCATTATCCATATTCCTTGCAATAAACTCTCAATTTTAGCTCTGTGTGTGTGGTTCTGAGTTCATTGAAGACAAGACAGTCACAATGTAAAATAAAAAAGGTAGACCCAAAATGGTTCATATAAGCAGCTTATTCTTCATTAAAATTCATTAGACAGACAGGCTTTTTGTATACAGGAAGAATACATGAAGAACACCATTAGTTGTTAATTATAAATGTGAACTAACCTTAATGAAATTGTGTTTTAAAAAATACAAAATACAACCACTTTAATAACCTTTCTTAAACAACTAGCAGTAAACTGTTTTTATCCATCAAAATTATGGCACTGTTCTTTTTCTTAGCAAAACTTTGTAATTTTAGTTTTCAGTGCATCACCAGCTCAACATTCACTACTATTCTTTCTTGAACTATAAACTGGACTCTGCACCACATTTGCACATTTTGCATCACTGCATCTGTATCTGGCATTACCAAGGCCGCCGAACTTTTAGTTTCCTTTTTAATTATTCACAACTCAACGTAAATGCACAAATGCCTTTTTGCACCATTATTTTTGCACATAAAAACGTTTTGAACATTCTCCTGCATTCTGTGATTGCACACTGTTTTTCTCCTGCATTGTTTACATTGTTTGACCACTGCTGCACTTTATATTGTAATGTTGCCTTATTCCACCTGGAATCTCACTATACTCTTGTAAGCTGTATGTAACAAAATTTCATTCTGTATGCAGTCAGACAACTTTATTGTCATTTTGTATGTACAGAGTCTAAGTCTTCTTAATTAATCAAAAATGTTTATTGTGTGACCTTTTGACCAGGAGACTGACCACTGATGAAACCAGAAATTAGTCCAGATTCCTGCTGTTTTCCACAACATACTGTTGTTTGTTTTAATGTAGTTCAGTCTGAAGGTCTGAAGGTGATTCAGTCATTTGTGCTTTTCAGATGAATTCCATACAAGCATAGATATGCTGTTCTTAAACATGGAAACACTGAATTATTGAAACTTTGGTCTAAACTGATTCTGAATAAAAAGCACTTTAATCATCCATCTATCCATTCACTATCCATAGCCGCTCATCTGTGTTGGGTCGTGAGGGGGCCTGTCACCAACCTCCTACGGTCCGATTGGGTGAGAGGCGGGGAACACCCTGGACAGGTCACCAGTCCATCATAGGGCAACATGGAGACACGGGATGAACAATCATGCACACACACACGCGCACACACACCAAAAAAAAAGTCAACTTAACTGTATACTTCATGCCCTGGAAATCTCTGTATTTTATACTGGATATTTTCAACCCATCTATTGAATTTAGTGCACTAGTTGATCTTTTCTTCATAAGAGAACAGCAAGCACTGCAGCCAGAATATGGCCTTTTTTGACCTGCTGTATATTAGCCAGTCCCTAAGCTTGATGTATCATGAAACTGTCGACCTTTCGGGTTTTGTGATTTTTATTTTATTATTACAATGAAATAATAATAATGTTATGTTCATAGTGTTTTTTTTCCTAATCCACCTCTTCATTTAATCCTATAAATTTCCCCGTCATGGGATAAATAAAGGATTAGCTAATGTTATCTTATCTTAAATAACATTTTTAATAGGATATATGTACTGGGCTCTTTCAAGCTCTTAATTACATTTTCTGTGTGGGCTCCAGTAACATATGATAGATAATATCTACTTTGAAAGTTAACATGAACTACTGCTGAAGATGACCACTCTTATCTACCTGGATGTTCTCTGGAAGACTGAAACTCCTCAGTCAGTGACGTCAGTTTGTGGGTCTGGGTCTGTCGGGGCAATGAGAGAAGTTTCGTCTCCTCTCTCCGTTTCTGTCGCTTGACGTTTTCTTGCTCATGGTTTTTCACGTGCTTAGATAAATTAGTTGTGTTTCCACTGAATTTAACCGGCTTTTTACAAAACATACAGCTTGATTTCATTTACGGTATTAAAATAGAGCCAAACGGCGCTTCTTTCTCTCTTCATGTTTTTCCGCTCATGCGGTCTCTCTCTCTTCGAGTCTGATCAGCAGCAGCGCAGTTGTTTGTGAGAGAGCTGAGTGGGCGGGCCAGGCTAAGCCTGCGTGCTGATTGGCTGGCGCCGCTGAGCCATGTACGAGAGGGGAGGGGGAGCAGCAAAGTGCTGTGACACAGACTGCTGCTGCAGTCAGCGCGCTATGACTGACACTCTGATTTTAATGGTCAGTCAGAGTGTCAGTTTTGGGCCCCCCCTCTGTTCTGGGCCCGGGACAACTGACCCGTTTTTCCCCCCCTGTCGGCGGGCGTGTATATATATATATATATATATATATACGTATGACAAGCAAAGAATGATGTTTTCCACTTAATACCAGCTTATGAAACGCTCCCAGAAAGCTTGTTTGAGTATATCACTCATTAAACTGGTTTGCACGTGGTTGTCTCTTGAAATGCAGCTTACGTGGACAAAAGTCACGAAAGCTGGCCAATCAGGACGGCTTTGAAAGCAGTAAATGTCATCATAATATGACTTCATAATTACAAACCCAAAAACTCCCTGTAACATGGGAGGAAAGAGTACAAAGACGATCAGATGATGTTCAGATACTGATAGGCATAAGCATGTCATTAAATGGAAAGACAGTGAGTACTATTACAAAAATTAGGAAACTGCTTAAAAATAAATTAGCTATAAAAGCAGGTAGGCATTAACCAGACTTTCTCAGACATTTTGAAAGCTGTGGGACATTGTTCGCGTTTCATGAGGGTCCCAAATTAAACTTTAAAGTAATTCTTAAATATTAAAAAAGCTGGAAGAATTTGAAAGATTTCACACTTTAAGTGCCCTCCATATGCATTTCAAGCCCTGGTGAAGATGTAGAAAAGTAAGAAGTAGGGACATTTTATTCATATAGCACTTTTTACAGATAAAAATCCCAACTTTTTTTTTACAGCACTAGTGGCTTGTTTTTCATACAGTGGGCTGACAGGAAAGGGGGTATGAGAGAGGAGAGAGACATGCAGCAAGGACCACAGGTCAGAGTCAAACCTGGGTCGGCTGCATTGAGGACTAAGGCCTCAATACATGGGTCGTACACGCTAACCCTTGCGCCACCGAAGCACGCCCAAAAAAAGAACCATAACATTTTAAAGAATAAAGCATCAAAATTAAAACCAGATTAATACGACAAAAAGTGAGTTGTTTTCAAACCAGAAGGTGCCATTGTATATATAAAATCCCAAAAATCAAACCATTATGAAACAAAAACAAAAAGTGCATCTTTGCTTTTGCACGGTTCGGATTACAAAAGTCAAACTTCACAACAGAAAAATATTCCCAAAAAAAAGCAGTGACGTCTTATGAAGAACTTTACACAATCATGATGTTCATAAAGGGTCTTTCCGATTTTGTGTTTGTTTTTGTGACAAAACAGCAAACCATAACAAAGCCAGGATATCCTACAAGGCACCCGGAGAGTAGAGGTGTAATGAAGATTCAGTCCACGCTGGAATAAGAAAATCTTCAGCTCTATCATGGATCACCAGATGTCTTCCAGAGAGGGGATGACCGTCAACTTGCAGAGGTCCAAATTTGAAGTCTTAACCATGTTGAAGAAAATCACTGGCATAATAAAACAGTAAACCTTTTGGGATGTCAGTAACATTTTCTTATTTGTTCTTGAATTTCTTTACGTTAATTCATGATTTGACAAGGCGAACCATTACTTTTCCACAAAGGGCTAACATGGTTTAAATAGTTATTTTTCCTTGAATAAATAACATCATCATTTGAAAATTTCTGTCTGTATTTACTCAGGTTATCATTTGTCTAATATTAAAATATGTTTGATGTGATGTTTAAGTGTGACAAAAAAATGGTAAGACAATTTTATTGTCCCACAATGGGGAAATTCGGGTGTGACAGTGGCAAAGACAGACAGAATTACACATAATTTTTAGTAATGACTAAATGGGTATTCAATTTTAGTAATCTAAAGCTGGTTCTAAAGCAACCGTGAATGAGCTGTACCAGAAAGGCCAATATAAAAAGAAAAAATACCAGAGTACGTATTGCACAAATATTGGTAATATGGTATATTCAGGTAAGAAAAAAAGATGAAATATTCAAGTTAAAAAAAGCAAAAACAGATGAAATATGTAGCTATGTCGTTACAGCCCCCAGGACCTCCTAGCTGCAAGGCCCCGTTAACTTTTTGAATTTCAAAGTAAATATTACATTGATTTGACTTGAAAGGAAGGTTATATTTAAGTGTCCAGTCAGGGTTAAATATATATTATGTAATGGACAAATCTCTTTCCATAGAAGTGGATCTGATTTGGCAATCTCAGAAGTCGTTTACTACGGACTACTGGTGTGATTGAACTTTAGCAGCCACTAGGTGGCGACAAAGCCCAATGCGCGAGTAATGAGCGGATCTGCAGAAAACCTTCCAGTCCGCATGTCAACAAAAGTGAATATAATCGATATTCTGTTGTGATTTTTTTAATTAACAAGAGCACCGATGAGTCATCTGGAGAATACTTGTAAATAAAATAGACGATTGCTGTAGATGTAACATTATACGTTATGATGACACCGGCAGAGGTGTAGAAGGGCAGTCACTTCCTGTATGCCCACAGAGGGCGGGGCAATTTCGAGCCCTTTGTCCAGTAACAAGCATAGACATAATGTCTATGGTAACAACTGCATAACAGCGGTTAGTTATCGCTGCTGTCCTAACCGTAACTTTTATAACAAATTTAAATAAAACTAAAGGAGGGACTTCAGAGAAGCGGTAACAACATGTTTCATATTGTTTTGTGTTATGAGGCCGTTTCAATGATAAACGCACAGCTTTGATTAAAAAAACAACAAAGCGTTTGTTGATGCCGTGGGTGATTTTAGCTATTTTAGACGTTAAAGTGTTTAAATCGGGGTTTTGTTTTTGCTTTTTGACGTGCAAGGGTTAAGAGAAGTGGACTTTAATCGGAAGTCGTGTGGGTTGTCTTGCAGCTACGTTTTGACAGATGAGGGTAAACATGGCTCCCGTTTCTTTCCAGCTGCAGCCGGCTTTCACTTTCTCCCTGACGGGTGAGAAATGTTTGCCATAGCAACCAAAAACTTCGTGGAGGAGGTGGACGATGGAGGCTTACTGATCCCGGTGTCCAGCCTGAACGACTCCTTCGACCTCCTGAGGGTGGTGGTGAAGCGCAAACGCTTCTGGTTCTGGCAGAAACCCAAGTATTTTCCGACCGACTTCAACCTGAACGACCTGCTGGCAGGTGACACGCCCATCACGCCAGGTGAACTTCCCGTTGTTTGCTGAGCATCCTCTTGCAGTGAGATGACAGCAGATCTAATCAAGCGACTTGTGTTTTGTTTACAGCCGTGTTGGAGGCGGACTTCATCAAATACAGCAGCACGCTTGGTGACAACAAGCAGGGAAACGTGGATGCCACGTTTGCCCGAAGCAAACTGACCATGGGGGGGAAAGACCACTCCAAACTAAAGTCGTCCTTTGGCACTTTGAAGAAAGAGGAGTTTGACGTTCAGAAGCTGCTGCAAGACTCCAAAAACAGGTCAGCTCCCCTGACCGGGTCCGCCCTGATGGATCTCAGCAGAAGTGATCTTTGCTCAAACATAAAGTTTCAGGTCCAGTTAAACATTAACACAACAAGATTCCCATCATTTTCTACGAACAAGACATAAAAAAAAGAAATACAGACCGCCCTCTTTAATCAAACCAGACTCTTTCAGGGTATTCTCATGTATGTTTTTTTTGTTCTGTTTCAGAGTTCTGGACATGTCCCACAGTCTGATCCAGCAGACCCAGGAGAAACACAAGCAGGTGTTTGGCATCGTGAAGGAGCGCATCGTGACCACGCAGCCCTGTTCAGTCATAGAGGAGGTGCAGCAGGGCGGCCATTTCTCGGGGAGTCTGATCGCCTGCGGCCCCAGAACACCAAAAGTACAGTAGATGAGAGCTTCCACAAACACAAAGCACGTTCATGCTTACACTTTATATACGTTGAGTGTTTAATTTTTTCCCCTGTATGATAAATGTGTAAACTGAGTTCCTTTCCTCATGTTGCTCTAACATACAGCAAGGAGGATTCCTGAGACTAGTTTCAGTTCTGCATGCAACTGGGAACATTATGACACTGTTAGATGGAGGGAGCTGAGCATATTGTTGTTTAAGGTGAAAAGAGGAAATGTACCACTTGCACACAGGCACCCAACGTCTGAACCACTGTTAATGGTCACGGTCCCCTCTTCCTCCTTCACTGATGTATCCAGTTTAGCTCGTCATGTCTTTGTTTGGGCTGACCGGTTCAGGGCTCCTTCGCACACTGGAAAGGTCTAAAATAAGATTTAAGTGATTATGTAAAAAAAAAAAAAAAAATTGCGATATATAAATGAAACTAGAACATGCACAAATATTTATCTCATGTCTCATTGTTTAGAAGATAACCATCTGAATGTCCAATCAGTGTGTGTGTTTCTCTGGTTTTAGACAAAAGATGCACACGTGTCACCCTTGAGTCACCCACCTACAGTGTCCTGCAAAACTATAAGAACCCCTTGGCATTTTGTATGTTTTGTTGCCTCACAACCTGGACTTAGACTTAGACTTAGACAAGTTTTATTGTCATTTTGTATGCACAGAGTGCGTACAGAACGAAATTTCGTTTTCATACAGCATGAAAGTTTCAGTGAGATGCAGTAGATTTCAGAATAAAGTAACTTTACAGGATAGGATTACAGGATAAAGTGCAACAGTTATTTCACAGTACAGCAATTGGAATGTAAACAGTGCAGCAGTTGCTGCTTAGCTTAGACTTAAACTGGATTGTTGAGCGTCCATTACTGTTCACCCCCCTAAGTTCAGTGCTTTGTAGAGCCATCTTTTGCAGCAATTCCAGCTGCAGGTTGCTTCGGCTCAGTCTCCATGAGCCCGCAACATCTGGCCACTGGGATTTTTGCCCATTCCTCAAGGCGAAGCTGTTCCAGCTCCTTCGTCTTGGATGGTTTGTGCTTGTGGAACAGCGATCTTCACGTCTAACCACAGATTCTGAATTAAATTGAGGTCTGAACTTTGACTAGGCCATTCAGCCAATATAAAGTTTCCCCCTTAAACCCGCTAAATGTTGCTTTAGCAGTATGCCCCGTGTCATTGTCCCGCCGGAAAGTGAACCTCCGTCTCAGTCTCACATCACAGGCTTTGCTCAAGCATATCTGTGTACATAGCACCATCAACCTTTCCCACAACTCAGACCGCATTCCCAGTCTCTGCTGGGAAATATAGAACATGATAAACATGATAAAACATTTAAAGGTTGGAATGTAACAAAGTGGTTAAAAAGCCAAGGGGTGTGAATACTTTTTTGGAGTAGAAATAATCTTTTCAGTATGAAGAGATAGAGAAAATACTAATGATATTGCATGTTTGCCCAATTTTAAACGTCAAATCGTCTCTTCTGGACCTATTTTTATGTTCCTTTCAGTGTGACCGTCAGAAAGGTTACGCAGTCGCTGGCAGTACAGTAGAAGACTAAAACTGCCTCCATTTGTCCTTCAAAAAGCCAACTCGTCTGAACCTCCTGCTAACTCTCGCCTAGATTGCACTGAGGGAAAACACCAGTTTGAGCAAAGACAGCAACATTACAATGGAGATCCCCACGCACACCACCATAGCCTACAGCCTTATAGAGCTGGAGATCAAGCAGGACGGCCACTTTGGTGAGAAGCCCCCGAGCTTTGTGGACCAGCCTTCGCCAATTTACCCACAAAGATCAACTGAGAATGCAAACTGTCTTCCACAGAGCTCTGTGTGATGTCTGGCACCAGTGGAGGTTTTGAAGTAGACGGCCATGTTGAGGAGCGGCTGCTGGGTGTCTCAGCAGCACCTGCTCAGAACACAGACAACCATCTGCTTCAACTGGGTGAAATACTTTTCTCTTTTATGCTTTTTAACACCATGGGATCGTCAAAGATAGATGTTTGTTGGATCTCAAAGACATTCTGAAACTTTATGATTATAGTATTGCAATAATCATATGCTCTGACCTAAAGTCGTGGATCTTTGCCGAAGCAAAGGCCCATGGTTTGTATAATCTGTGCCAAAAGTGTCCAAAAGCCTCGAGTCGTTCTTTTTTCTTTATGTTTAGGTCCAAAGGTGACTTTCAGTTGGTCTTGAGCATTATTCCCCTTGGCTGTCTGCAGTTGAACTTGAGATCTGTGGACCCGGTGGTCTGGTTTCCCAGCTGAAAACTTATTGCACTGACTTTTGTTTTCTTTTTGTCTTTTGTTTTGCTGAAGCACTTTGTAAGACTTATTTTAAAACTGTTCCGAAAATAAAATTTAGCTCACTCACTCACTCCTGGAATCCGTTTTCAACTCAGTACCTGACTTTTCGGTCGTTTACCTTTGACCTTTGCCATTCAGGCATAATAAAGATCATAAACTCAATGGATTTATCAGTGTCGTTCCGACACATAGTGCACAGCTACGCAAAATACCCCATTTTAAGTCTGGTGAATTAACTCTTTGTTCCTAGCAGCTGCTCTCTAAAACCGAGTCAGCAATTTAACTCTTGTGGAACTTATTGTATAATTTAAAATAAGGAAATGGAGGAATAGACTATTGTAGGTAATTTGGAGAAGGTGTAGGAGTAAATAAGTTGTACTTCTTCCCACTGCGTTTCGATTATGTAAATTACAATAGTAGAGTTGATTTTGTTAGAGGAAGTAATTTTATTTTCTATTCTTTAAAATGTTTGAAATGCACCTCCCTAAACCTAAAGCTTTTAGAGGCCTTATTCTGCTTCTTTAGTCCATTACTTGTGAAAGTCATTTATTTAGACACAATATGTTGCTCTAATCAGAAACTGGTAAGAGCATGGACAAAAAAAAAAAATCAACCAAAATCCAAAGACCAACTTGTGATGAAGATTGTTTTAACAAAACAAAAACAGTAGAAAGTTTGGTTCCCTGGAAGCAAAAGTAGAACAGATACAATGCACCTCGCTAGCCTGCCGTGAAAGGCATCTGTCCAGTGATGTGGGAAAACTGTTTTTAATGATTCATGCCACATTTAGGTATCGTTAGGAAAGGATTCCTTCACATTTTTCATCTCCAAGTTTCAGAATAAAATTTCCAGAGTTCCTAGTTATTTTTTTTAGCAATTTTTAAAAGTATTAAAAAAAGCTTCAGTAATAATTTACAGGATATATACAACTACCAAACACAGGGGTGGTTGAATGGTAGAACTTCTGCAAATACAATATTTTTCTCCCGTTTTCGTTTTCTGTGTTATCCAGACCTCCTTGTGTCTCTGTCATACTCAGCTGTTCTACTTTGAGCCTATATCTTTGTCAGATAAATGATGTAAACATGTTCATTTTATGTTTCCCCCCCCCCCCCCCCCCCCAGAGCTGGAGAGACTGAAGGTTCATTTCCAGCTGCTTTCTGCTCTCCCACCTTCCAGCAGGTCGTCTCTTCTCCAACACATCACAGAACTGATGCCGGACCCGGCAGCAATCGGTGCGCTTCAGAACGCGGTAACAGCCACACACATTTGCCTTCTTTTTAATTTCATTTTTTATTTTTATGATACCACGACAGATAACTGTAGATGCATTTCTTGGTGACAGCTGGACTGGATGTATCTGGGTATGACACCCAATCTGAATGATGATGGGTTAATGGAGTCTCAGCATCAGCACATCCAAGCAGTTTTTGACCTGCTGGACCAGTCTGGTGCAGAGGAGTCGACTCGGGCGCCGGTCCTCACAGCATTACATCTGACCGTCAGCGCGTTGGACGGTACGAAAAGTCTCCAGTCTAAAAGTTTTTAATTGTTCCATTTTTCTTTTCACCTAGATCATGAATTTTGTCTTTCAGAGATGTCAGATGATAGTCTTCCTGTTTTAAGGATGTGTAGCAACCCTGCAACCCTACAGACTTTGGAGCTACTGGTCAGTAAGGACTGTTTTCCCCAAATGGATGTGACGCATCATTTGAAAAGGCTGCTAATCTAGATTACAATCACTCATTCATTCAAAACATGTGGCTTTCCTTCTGTTTGCTCCAGGTGCAGTGTGCATCAGGAAACAGGGAGACACCTCTGAGCAGCGCAGCACTGCCAGATGATGTCTATGAAAGGACCCAACCTCTGTTTGCCTGCTCCAGCGTGTCCCTGAGGAGAGACGGCGATGCGGTGCGCGCTGAAATCGGGAACAATCCAGGACATCGTCCTCTCATCCTGTGCATCGCTATTAAGAGCCTCGCCTCTTTGGCCCACGGTTGTTGAGTCAAATTCACTTCCTGTAGTTAATCAAAAGAACATCCAGAAATATTTTCATATCACCTTTGGGGATTTAGTCTGTGTATATATATATATATATATATATATATATATATATATATATATATATATATATGACTACTTTTAATGTAAACTTGAGAATGAGTATCTGACTATTTTTAATTAGATTTTAAAATTATTGGAACCTAGAGACCTTTTACACTTTATGTCTTAGAGTTGACCTATAAATTGGAAATGAATCGAGTGCGACCCAACTCTCAGATGATACCCTTACCTACACAATCACCATCTGCTACAAATTATGATGGAAAATATGTTCCCCGGCTTGTCTCTGGCGGCTTGAGACTGTTTCTGCTCTTTCAAATACATTTGGAAAATAAATCAGATTTTTTTTTTTAACACGAAACCAACGACATTCTTTAGAGATCATCGTTTTAAGCTCTGACGGGTTCACCTAAAGCACTTAAGGCCGTCTTTATAAACAACGACTGCATTTATGTGCCTCACTAACAAATTATGAACATGAGAAGTGGTGCAAGATGAAATGGTGGCCCTCATTTACTAAACAGTGCGTTGCACAAGCACCCTTGAACCTTTGCACGTTTGCTTAAGTGAAACTTTGGGATTTTTGTGTGAAAGACCAACATAAATAAATTTAAACTGAGAAGAGGGGAGGACAGGACACTTGGGTTACCATATTTTACGTGTAAAATACACATTCTCCTGCCATCAGACGTCACCAAATTAATAAATGTGGTCCAATTGTGGGTCATTTAGTCTTAAAATGAACACAACTGTTCTGGGAAAAAGTTTTTGTTCCACTGTACTGCCACAAAGTAGAGCATATTTGTCATAATTGATGCTTTGTTTTAAATTGTTTTACAAATAAAACCCTGAAACGTGACATGAACGTGTTTGACTGCCTTCTTTCTGATACAACTGAATAAAATCCAGCGACATCATTTAATTGGTAAATATAGAATAAATGCAGCTGGTCTGTGAAGGCCTCAGAGGTTTGTTAGAGAAGAGAAGCAGTCGAGGTAGTTCTGGAGGAGCTGCAGAGCTCAGGTGGGTGACTGTTAACACAAGTCAACTCTTAGCTGTGCACGCAACGATTTTTATCTTTTCTTGGAAAAAAACAACAACAACCACCATGAAACCTGGGGGACGTACGGGTCTGAACTGGTTGAGAGGTGGAAGGAGCTAAAGACTGCACAATCCTGAAGGAAAACCGGTTGGGGACTGCTGGAGACCAGACCTACAGTAGAGTAATTTAAAGCATGCTCATGTGCAAGAATGGACTAGACCTCCAGACATGCAGTTGATTAATACCATGTCACCTACACAGCAGACTGTTTGATTTTTAATACTGCATTATTGTATAGGTAAGCACTTTGTGAGTATTGTATAATCCAGAGTCAAATTAAAAGATGACATTCAGACCCTCTCCATCAAATCTGAAATTTTTACTTTTGAATCCAAGTTTCCCCACAATTTCACAACCCATCCAAATCTTGCCCTGGTCTGTCACATAAGGTTAATTTCATTAATGTTTGTGGTGGTAACGCGGGGTTTAATGTTAAAACCACGTTAACATTTGCCAGACAATATAAAACAGAAGAATCTATGCTGATACAAATTTTAGGTCTTAATTTTGACCTGAACGTACAATACTCCTTAATCTCAGAGCAAGTTCATGTCAGCGTGACATTTTGGTCCAAGAAAGGGGTCGTTGTTAAGTCCTGTCACAGAATTCTCCATCCAAAGTTGACAAAATGATGTTCACCAAGTGTTAGATTTAATGATGAAAAGTTAATTTTAGTATGACTGAGTGTGGCTGCAGATATTAAAGGCTGTGCAAACTTGAATCATTGCAATAGTTTAAATATTTAAAGATGTTTACTAATGGATACCTTTCACATTTGAACGATACCCGGTACCTGGGAATCACCACTGTGTGTTCATGTGGTAATAAATGTCAAAAACAACTGGAAACTAAATGTTTCAATTTAACATATTTATATCTGAATATATAAACTTTGAGGACTATAAACAAATGTTTTAAATTACAAATTAATTTTATGAAATAATTGATGAATTTTAACACATTGCTTGAATCCACACCACATAAAACTAATTTTACTAATATAGTAGTTATCAGAAGCACATAGTGACCAAGGTGAAAAAGTGGTTCAAGCTGTTAATCAAATTCAGGGAATTATTTTAGTGCAAGTTTCAGAGAAAGAAAAAAAAAAAAGACGTTAAACAATTGTTTCCCCGCTTTGTAATCCATGGAGGAAACCATTTTCAATGGAGTGTCTTTCTGCTCTTTGCTGACTGCAGGCGCTGCTGCCTCAACGATTGGTGCTTTCATGGGACGTCACCAATAACCCAGGAAAAAGTTGCTAGATTTGTCACTAGACACTTTATTTGAAAAGAAAAAAAAGTCGGTAGAGGGGTCTGAAAAGTTGCTAGATTGGCAGCAGTGACCAGGTTCGTCCTCAGATTAGAAGTATCCGCGCTGCTGGCCGTGGGCTTTTCCTCTCTAACATTGCAGCGAACGTAATCTGCATCGCATCTTGAAAAGTGGAGCCATACTTTCAAGCTTTCTACCGGCCATGATTGCTTTGTTTACTGGATCAGCAGCAACTGATGTCATTACGCTCTCGTGCGTGCAATGAAGTGTTCATGTCCGCACCTCAGTGTCACAATGACGCGTTTAGGTACCGAAACATGGTTGATTTTATGTTAGTAGGTACCTGTTAGACCCGACGGAATTGGGTCGGTAACCATATCTTATTTCTACTGAAACAAAATGGGAGAAAAAAAAGAGCAAACAGACCGTTAGAAAACATGTTATTTTATTAAACATCTGAAAATACAACTCATCTGAAATCTTGTAAAATATATATTTTATAAGTAAATCTGAATAATTAAAACTGAAGTCTTACTATTCTCACATCTGAGGGAATAGTCTGAGATGAAATACACTCTTCAAAACTCCTGGCTAAGTTTCCTTTTTGACACAAACAGCACCAAATCCACTGGTCTAACGGTCCAAAACTTAAATACTGAGCCCGTCACACAGTTAGCAGTATTAATACAACGGCTTTTGTGCTTTGGTGAACACTGGGTAAACGCTCCAGTGTTGCTCTGCGCAGCCTGAAACAGTGATCGGACGGACAGTTTTGGGAGAGAACTCAGCGGTCAGTAGATATAAAAGTCACAGAAAGGTGACGAATGACTAAGTTTGTAGTGACAATGACTTGAAGCAGTGGACACTCTTACACTGTAAACTTAACACTGAGGTATCTCATCCATTTCTTTGACAGAGCACTCATTTTAGCAGAATAAATAAATCTTAACTTTGCAGATGTGAAAGTCGACAAACTTAAAGCTGATTAAAAGCAATCTGACAAAATGCTTAATCTATTTAAATAGAAACAGTATCTAAAAAAAAAACAAAAAAACAAAAACCTACTTTCCACTACATAAGTACACTTCCTGTTGCATAGTTTGCTGGAAAAGAAAACTGGCGAATCAGATTAAGGTGACGGATGCAGCGTTGTACCACGAGGTTGACGTCCCATTCTTCCGGTTGGCAGCACAGTGTTGAAGATCTTTTCGTAACCCCCGACCCTGGCAGCTCAGGCGGGACCAGGACCGTCAGTACACCCAGCTGACTGGAACCCATTGCGGCTCCACGAACAACCGCTCCACGGCGTCCTGCAGCTTGTCGAACGCCTTGTCCAGATTGTCATTGACTATAGTCAGGTCAAAGTAGTGGCTGTACGCCCGGCGGATCCGGGCGCTCTCATCTACCGTCTTCTTTAAGTCGTTCTCCTGCGTCAGAAGAACAGAGTCCCATTAAGCTACGATGGCAGCAGCTACGGCTCACAGGTAGTAACGATCGCGTCACAATACCTAAATAGGAATGGCTAATGATTACCGTGAGTATTTTGGTAGTGAGGCCAGCATCGACCACGGCTTTGTGCATGTCTCTCAGTGTGTCCAGCTCAGGAGCAGCGATAAACACCACGAAGGGCATAAACTCGGCAGTCTTCAACACTTTGAGGGCCTGCGCACAAACTGGGATGTCATTACCAAAGCTTCAGGGCCAAACGGCTCCACGTAAGGAAGCTGCGCTGAGGCGATTTACCTGCGGGTTCACGTCCAGGATGCACGTACGGCCGGCCTCCACCACCTCGTGGATGGAGTCGATCTTGGTGCCGTAGAGGTTGCCGTCGTACTCGCCGTGCTCCAGGTAACGGCTCTCCTTGATGTCCCGCTCCATCTCTTCCCGGGTCACGAAACAATAGTTGTGCCCATTTTTCTCCTCTTCTCTGGGGTGGCGTGATGTAACTAAAGGCCCAAAAAGGTCAGGAAAGGGGTCACACGCAGAAGCGTCGGCGCCTCATGAAGTATTTCACTGCCTCTCACAAAAATAAGCACACCCCTTTACACCTTTGTAAATATTTGATTATATCTGTTCATGGGACAACACTGAAAATGTGCGCTTTGATAAAAAGTAGTCAGTGTGAAGCGTGGATAAGAGCCATTAATGTCTAAACTAGCGAGTACAGTCCTAAGAGCAAATGTCTAAATTGAGCCCAAAGTGTCAACATTTTGTGTGTACACCCTTATTTTCCAGCACTGCCTTAGTTCTCTTGGGCCTGGAGTTCACTAGACCTTCACAGGTGGCTACTTGAGTCCCCCTCCACTTCTCCATGACGTCACGGAGCTGCTGGAAGTCAAAGACCTCACACTCCTCCATCTTCAGTTTGAGCAGACCCCACAGATGTGTCAATAGGATCTAGGTCTGGAGATGTGCTTGGTCAGTCCAGCGTTTTTACCCTCAGTTTCTTTAGCAAGGCAGCGGTTGTCTTGGAGGTGTGTTTGGGGTCGTTATCATGTTGGACTCCTGCCCTGTGGCCCAGTTTCTGAAGGGAGGCGATAATGCTCTGCCTCAGTACGTCACACAACACGTTGTCAAACACGACACTCCCACCACCATGCTTGACTGTAGGCACGACACACTTTGCTTTGTCCACCTCACCTGGTTACCACCACACACGTTTGACATCATCTGAACCAAATAAATTAATCTTGGTCTCATCAGACCAGAGGACTAAACTCCAGTAATCCATGTCTTGGTCTGCTTGTCTCCAGCAAACTGCTTCTGAGCTTTCCTGTGAATTAACTTTAGAGGAGGCATCCTTCAGGTCTGCGCACTGACAGGCTGTCAGATCCTCACAGAGTTCTTTGCCATGAGGAGCCGCGCTGAACGACGGCGACAACGCCAAATTTAAAAACACCAGCTCCCCCTTCACACCCGAAGCTTTCCGCTGACGAGTCACATGACACCACGGAGGGAAAACGGCTGATTTGGCACAAGTTGGACACTCAGGGGCGTGCTCACTTTTGTAGCCAGCGCTTTAGACATTAATGGCTGTGTATTGAGTAAATTTGAGGGGAAACTGCCCACTGACTACTTTACATTGCACCAAGGTGTCGTATCTTCAGTGTCGTCCGGTGAAAAGACAAAACTATTCACACGGATGTGAAGGGGTGTACTTACTTTTGTGAGAGACAGTGAAACCCCGATAAAATACTTTGATGTTTGACATAGAAATCTGAAAAGTGTGGCAAAGAAGAATGGACAAAGGCTTCAGGGCGTATTTGGGTAAAGCTGCGCCTGAAACCACAGCAAAAGATGCTTCTAAAAAGTGCTGACTCAGGGGTTTGCAAAGCATGAAACCCTTATTCAGATTCGTCTTTCGACACAGTTTGTAGAAGTAACAAGAGAAAAAATGCGGAAACGTTCAAGGGGCACGCATTATGGCAACACACTGTAGGCTGCCGTGAACTGATGTAATTGCCCAGCTTTGTCTGGCACACTCACAAGGGACGGTGGCTCCATATCTCAGAGGATTCATAACAACAAGGCGGTTCTTCAGACTCCTCCTTCCGACCCCCTGGGCTCCGATCAGAACCAGCGTTTTCCTCCGAAACGGGGGCATCCTGGCCACTTCCTCGTAGATCTGCAGCTCATAACGGTCAAACTCTGCTCAAGGCAATGCACACGCTGAATGAGAACTGTATCGTCTCGGACGCATTTAGACGAAAACACCAAAAAAAAAAAAAAAAAAAACGTTACAAAGTCAGAGGCGGCGGCGGCGACGCACACCTGCATTCTTAGCCGTGAGGTACATCATCTTTTTCTTCTTCTTCTTCTTTCCCGGCAGAGTCCCGCAGAGCATCCCTGAAGCACAAAAACACCACGCGTCAAACAACGGGCTCGGCTTTGTGGGGAGGGCTGGGGACGTGAGTGGCGCGTGCGGACCTGAGCCGCCAGTGTCCCAGTCTCTTCTCACAAAAGCTTTTCTCTTCTCCTCCAGGAACTGACTGGGAATCAGGCCAGTGGCTCCACCGACGACTTTGCGCGCCTTTGTGGGGAATTCAAGCAGTTGAGGGAAAATAAACAAAACGAGAATGAGTTACTCTTAAATCACTTCACCGAATCCTATCTACAGCCTCTCGTGTGCGCTAAACGTTTGAGCCGGGCCGCTTTAAATTTTTATGGAAAGATATTTCTATCTAATGTGGGAGCTAGAAAAACACGAACTCGAGGGAATGAAGGAGGAAAGGAAAGAAAGGACGAAGGGAAGGAAAGAGTGTAGGCCACAAGGAAGAGAGACCTGTCCTCCCCACTGAGCACAACTAGTGCAGACTGACCGACTTTATTTATTTCACTTCATCTAATTTGATGCAAGTCGCATAACTGAGCTCACTGGAGTATTTGTCAATGATTCTCCGGTGAATTAGATTAGATGAATCTAAAACATGTTCATGTCAGAGTAAAACATGACGTCACTGAACGTAGTAAATCCTTGTATAGAACATTTCTACCGCTCTACAAAGCACCTTTTTCCTTATTTACATGTGAAAACAGATGCAGATTTATAAGCAGGCGTTTTCTTCTCAAAAGCAAAAAGCACAGGTTTATAACCAAGTCATTTAAATCCCATTTCCGAACTTACACAATATACCACAGATATATCAGATCAATCTCAGAGAGCAGAATATTTATACTGCGAATGACTGTTAGGAAAGCAATATTTATTCGTTGCCAAATACGGGACCTTATTTCCTGCTGTGCATGGCAACAATAAAGTCAGCCTTCGGGTCAAATTCTCCATGCAGTAGAGATGTTTGCACCCGACACAGATGTCTAAGAGGCCAAAGGTCACAGAGCCCGGCAGAAGCATCTTAATGAGAGAGGAGTGAGGAAACGGTGGATTTATGGCGACAGATGTAGTTGCAACAAAAATAAAAAGTACTGCAATCGCATCATTTCCTAATATCTTGCTGTCCGACTCCAAACATCAATGTAAAATACAACAAAGAAAACGTTACTAGTGACCAAATAAACCAGGCCACGCCGATCTGGGCGTGGCCATCATTTCTAGATGTCTGGATTTTGACCCACCTGCCACCAGTTGGGGTCTTCCTTGTTGACGACATGAAGTACGTCTCCCTTAGCAAAGGCCAGCCCCGCCTCTTTACAGGGGATCAGGTTATCTGTGGCTGGGTTGTAGCTGAAGTATGGCTTCAAATAAACCTGAAAGTTAAGAACTAAGCTTAAAATTACAGATTCTCAGAACGCAAATAGAACAGAAATGTATAATTTAAAAAAAAAAAAAAGGACAGTGAATCGTTTACGTTGGTGCTGAGGAATTTGAGGCAATTTTGAGCATGAACGGCCTGTTTAATTGTCATGCCACAACTTTTCACACAGATTGAAGCCTTTTACTAGACCGTTTTCTTAACCTTTATTTTGTTCTAAGCCATTGAAAGGTGGACTTAAAGGTGTTTTTACGATCGTTGTCTTGCTGCACAACCAGAGTGTGCTTGTGCTTGAAGTGCAACTCGCCCCAAAGATCAACTTTTTTTTGCAGGTAAACTTTATAAACTGAGCCTAAATGTGCTACTTTAATGTTACTGTGCAATTTTTATTTTATTTTTTTTTACATTGTTGTGAACTTGTTTAGCTCTGCGGTATTTGTCTTAAAACTGTCTTAGTGCTGCTCTCTTGTGGTTGAACGTTGGCTACTGCGGTTAAACCTTTGGTCCAAACGTTACATGCTTTAATCACCATCGCCCTGGTTCAGGTATAAAAGCATCTCAATCACACACGTGTGCCCCGCTGACCCTGTGGCGAGTCACACTCCGGAGTTAGAATCACGAGCATTAAGAGCGTTGATCGATAGTGTTTAGCATTCGTTACTGCTTTGGACCTTAGCCCCGCTGGGCTCCACAAACCTCCTTCAACCATTTTGTTAGGCTAGCAACATATGGGAAGGTTGGCCACTCTTAGGTGTTTTATTTTCTATTCCTGGAAAATATCTCTCGCTGCGGATTGCTGGTGGTCCCAAAGGATTAGAAATGACCTTGTAATCCTTTCCAGACTAATGGATGATCATTAAATCAGGACGCAACATGTTGCACCCTCTTAGCCTACTTCAATTGGCTAACGTGCTATTCCAGTGATTTTTTGTTTTGTTTTGTTTAAACTACAAGTCTGACGTTAAGTGCCAGGAGCAACTAGTGCAACAAAAAAAGTAAAGTCACAATTTAAATAGTGGACCTTAAAAATGTTCACAAAAGCTGCTCTGGGGGGATTTTTCCAACAACAACAACATTGATTATCAATTTTATTTATTTCGTCTGATGATCTAAAATATTTTAGACTGAGAAAGAAGCAAGAAGCCAGAGAGGCAGAGAAACTACTTTAACTTAAAAAAAAAAGTGCATTAGATAAATCTGACTGAGCACAGATGATTGTTCCTGTTAGCATAACTCCAGACCCACAAAGACTTTTTAATGATAGCAGAATAGAGGGATTACTTGGTCGCATTTGGCAGAGAGGTCAGCGTGTGACATAACCTTACACACCACAGCCAGCGTCAGCTGCTGTGCGTGCCTGTTACAGTAAGGACGTGTCCTAGTTAGAGCGCCCAGGGTTATTAATAGGTCCTCGTGGACTCAGCTTTCAAACGCCTGGCATTCTGCGAACAGCCAGCCGGGCTGCCCCCCCCCCCCCCCCCCCCCAGCTTCAGGGTAAATCCGTCGTATCTTGAGTGAGAATCCCAACGCCCTCATGGTCTGTGGCTGGATTATTTCCACATCAAAGGACAAGTAATTATTTTGGACCGTGTGGGATTCGAGCGCTCCCGTCGCCTCACCTGTGGGGGCGCCGGCGTGTCTTTGTAGCTCGGCAGAACCTTGAGCGTGACGCTCCCGCTGCAGTTGCTCAGCAGCTCCTGGAGCTCCCGGGGGCTGCTGCCGACTTCCTGACCGTTCACCTCGCGGATGACGTCGCCCGTGTGCAGCATGCCCTGCCTATCGATGGAGCTGCCGTGCAGGATCCGCGCGATCACCATCTCCCCGTTCGCCACGCGGAACGTCACTCCCTGAAAGAGAGAACGAGCGGGTCAGTGTTCCACACCCACAGGACGGAAGTCGCGGAAGAACTCGATCCGACTCCAAATGATGCGTCGGGCTGAGTCACGTTGAATCGGAAACGAGTGGAGGACTTTAAAAAAAGGGAATAATCAGTGAAACGTGGTTCCGCCGCAGAGCTGTAGGCGGCAGAACTGCTTGGCAACCTTACCAGAGGCTCCCCGGCCCTTTTCTGGATGCCAATCATCCTCACAGCGTCGGCCGGCATTAGGGAACTCGAGAGGAAATTGCTGTTAGCCGCGGCGTTGGGCGTTTCGTAGGACTTTGCAGCCACTTTGTCATGAGCTTCGATTAGAGACTGAAACACGACAAGAGGGAGAAATAAAGACACGCTGTTCTGGCACAGACAAAAACAGTAGTCAATGCAACCGTGTGGTTCAATCAAAGAAATAATCAACAACGGAGAAAACTGTTACTCAAGAATGAATCATGAACCACTTAGCTGTGCACATTTCATTTACGACAGCACTGATGACTCGCTATTATTACTGCAATAACGTCAAGCCTGCACCATTTAGAGAAGCCATCTTTCAAACTTAATGATGGAAGCCCTTCCCCTTGTACCTCGTCCCTTCAACCTGCTTTGTAGTGTTCACACAGATCCAATAAAAATCATTTCCTGATGACTATTAAAAAAAAAAAAAAGACAGATGCTATCACTCCACTCACAGAAGTCAATTTTAGCCTCTAATGCTGCAGAATCCAGCCGGCTCAGAAACAACATGACGAGGTAACTTGACAAGCCTAACAGACTCATTAGAGAAAATGGCAAAACGACCTCCAAATTTCACTCTTTCACGAGTTAAGAGTTGTTTTTTACCCTTCCTGGCCCAGTAGGCCTTCAATGAAAGAGGGATTACAGGGTTAATACCTTAAAGTGAGGCTCCTGGAGGATTCTGGCCAGCTCGGCGGCAGCAGGATCTTGTTCTTCTAGGCTGTTGAGAGAATCCAGGATCTCCGTGACCAGCTGAACGTTGTCGTCCCCCACAGCCTCTAGCTTGACTTCCTCCAGGCGCTCATGGGCCTGAAGCCACAAAACATCGGAAAAATGACAGAGCTGTCCAAGAGCGGTGGTGAATCTGCACTTTTATTTCAGCATCATGCTCCAAAAAAGGCAGAGATCAGAAGGTGTATGTGTTAAATCAATGAAAACGCAATAAATACTTGGAAAGTAAGCTGCTAACTTGTGCAAGATAGAGTGGAGAAATATTACCAAGTCAGGATGTGGGTGAGAGAAAAAGCAGAGACAACCGAATGCTGACAAATAAAAGGTGATTCAGGTAATACTAGTTAAACGGTTTATGGATGTGTAACCAGGTTATTGAACTCATCCTGGTTAAAACATGGCACATCAACCCTTTTAACACTTTTTGTGTCACCTGTACATAAAACAGATGTTGGGGATTCCTGTCCTCTCAACCAGATCTAAGGGCTTACATTTAGGGGAATCGCTGTAGTTTGGGGGATTTCTGCTGCACAAGTATACAAAGGAGCGGTATTGGCGAGTTTGTGTTTCACCTTAGCGAGGGAACGGACGATGGGGCTCTCCATGATGCCTTTGAGGAAGATGAGGTCGATATCTTTGGCTCCAGTTCCTGTCGGCATGTCTTTCAGGTTGTCGAGAACCTGCTGCATGGCTGTAGAAAAGCAACATTTCAGGCAAGAGATCGGCTGACAGCCGAACGGCGGCTTCAAGGTAAAACTCTGAGCTGATTATTACACCTAATAGAAAATTACTGCAGTAAAATAAAAAAAAAAAAATAATAAAAAAAACTCACACGGTGAGAACAAGTGGACCGAATCTACGGGCTCAATCACAAAAACATCCACTCCTTCTGTTGAAGCAGCAACGGGCAAAAGGTTCACACAGGAACCGTTACTTTAACTCTGCGTGAATGTTTAGGCCACATAAGACAGAAAATTATATGTTTTTTCAGGTTTTAAAGTAGTCTTCCCCCCACACACCAATAAATACATGCATAGGCCTTTTCTTTCAACGTGAGATTAACAGTTAAAAGCTAAAAACAGACTGGGGTCTGGTAGTGTCCCTTCACCACTTTAACAACAATCCAAAATATTTGACTGTTTTGCTCCTGCAGCATCAACCTTTCTCTTCTGTGTTAAAAAATATGTGAACTTCGGAGGCAGCGGCAGGACTCAACACGCCTTTTAATAGTTTAAAATGAAAAGAAGACCAGTTAGTGCGCCGCTGTCTTTATTTTTGCGACTCACCTGAGCCAGACTTTGCATTGGCCACAGTCATGCCGATTATTCCTCGGGATGGTCAGACTCTCTGAACACGGCCAAGAGCCGCCCGCCTGCCCGTTCGCAGACGCCGGAGCAACCGGAGAGCTGCAGGATGAAGGAAACCAGACAAGTCAGACAGTTTACAGTAACCAGAATATACAAAGCCTCAAACAAAAACAAAAGCAGCCGAGCTGACATGTTGTACCAACGCAGACACAGAGCAGAGGATGAGAACGACTAAAGGGCACAGAAAATACGCGTCTCTTTGTGCTTCATGCGAATCTTTCTGCCGTGGATTTGTTATGAACAGAGGAAACGACAACTGAATGAGGACCGACGAGTGCCCCCATCCCTCTGGTTAAAGGTTGTACCAGTCACACACACAACAGAGGCCGTCTGTAGAAAAATCCAGCCCCCAGACACATCAACAACCTTCTTAGTAAAGCATCAGGGGTACTCGGCTGTACGTCTCCTAAAGTTTAACCGTATAGCCACAACCTGCTCTGTAAAACATAAGAAAAGCAGCTTTCTGACGGATGTAGCGTTAAACTCCCAGCTATGAAGTGTTCAAATCATCAGAGCGCCAGGCTGCCTCTGAGCCCCGGGTTTCTATAAAAAAAAAAAAAAAAAAAAGGCATCTGGAATGTAGGGCTGGATGAAATAGAAAAAAAGCATATCAATAAAAATAGAAATCATATTGATCGATATTGATAATTATCAACAAATTCAAAACATATATTTAAGTGCAGCCCTGGCCATTTTATGCTGTTGCTTAGCAACCTATTTTTAGATACAGAACACAGAAACACTGAATTAAAACACAACCCTTTATTCAACCAACTTTTTACCAAAACTGCAAGTTTTTAAAAAAAGAAAAAATAACACGTGCTCTCTGATCCCTTTGAAGGGGGCGGAGCTTGGTTCCTGGGTCTGCGTTGTGATTGGTTGGGAGGATGTAATCGCTGTAATAGTAACCTACATGGCTAGAATGCAAAAGGAAGGAAAACTTTATTCTATTGATCTTTTTACTGACCCTTTTTTTTTTCTATCATCGATATACGTCTATCGATCAATATATATTGTTATTGAATTATAGTGGATTATGCTGATAAATCACCTTTAGCCGACTAAACCTTTTTTATGAAGCAAATCTAAACAGTCAGGTCAGTTGTACAAATAGTACGCACCTATTAATACAGAAAGTAAAAGATCTAAGTTTTATTTCCAAAAACAAAAAGTTCAAGTCCACAGAGTGGGACAATTGTTTGTACTATTTTTCATAATGAACTGTGGTGAGGACCATCGTCAGCAACAGGTTACCCCAGACCTAAATGTTCTTTGTCCGTCACCCCAACTTTTTGCAAACAAAATAAATAAAAGGCCTTGATGATTACTAAACACCATGTTGTCCGGCTGTTCCACCTGATTGGTGAAGGCTGCTATTAAAGATTACGTGTTCATTTGTTTTTATTAATCTGGTTCTTCATTTCCCTGGCAATTCGGCCAAGAGCAGAAACGCCTCACACTGGAGCTTTAATCTCTTTATACAAGACATCTTTAAATATCGGCCTCGGCTTGAGTATAGCTGGCTGATAAACCAGGAGCTGCTGTGCGTATAACATCCGTGTGACACTGCAGCGTCCTGTCAGTCCAACGGCCTCCAGTCTTTGCGTACAGCTGGACTAATACAGAAAGCAGCTACAGCTCAGTGTGCCACAAGTTTCAGCTGACTGAAGATCTCTGAGTAGTGGTGAGCCGATCACGCTTCTCCTGGCCAATACCAACTTTTGTTGACGTCTGACCTGCCAGTTAAAATTTTTTCTTTGCCTAAAACAATACAAATCAAAAAGAAAAAAATGTACTTGCTGTTGATTCCTTGACAACAAAAATCAAGGAGATTGTCCTTACTATGCAAAAAAAAAAATGTATGATGAATCTTTATTCATTTTTTGCTTTTTATGTTGTCAAGGTATTGTCGGTTCATGCGTTTACAGACTGAAAAAATATGGGAGTTCTTAGTTTGGATGTCAGCAAAATTATAGGATTCTTTAGTATTTAACCTCCTAATCACAGACGAGAGCCACTGATGGACACAGGGGGTCTTAGATTATCACGGGAAGCGGTATTAATGTCTGCTGCTCTGTCCTTTGGGGGCTGTGAGAGAAGCAGAGCAGATCATAAACAGCTGATCACCTGAAATGTCTCAATCACTAAATCTCAGGAGGACGAAGAAGCTGCTGGTTCACTCAATTCATTTTAGCCCATAAATGCTTGACATAATCTGGATCCAAATTAAAAGATGGAAAAGACATATCAGCCCAATAAAAATAAATCGGAGCGGCATATATTGATCCAGCCATAAAGAAAAACCTTCTCAGACGACTACAGCCTCAGAAATCTTTTTTTTCCTTGTTATAAAATGATCGCTTGACTGAAAAGAACATAGTACTGCAATCAAAAAAAATAAATAAAAAATAAATAAATTATATATATACACACACACACACACACATATATATATATATCACCCACTTTGTATTGATTACATAAAAGTAGCCGTAGACTCAGCAGTGTTGGGTTCAAACTATTTTCAGAGCTGTGCTGTCAAAGCTACACGTGTTTTTCGCTACCACGATAATCAGCCTCTGTTGGCTAACTAACTAAAAAGAATGACATTTTCACACTGATGTCTAATGCCTTTATGCCAGTTTGACTTTCTACGGGTAAAACTACGCGCTGTCGGCTATTCTGTGGGATAATCTTAACCAAAGTCAGCCCTGTTTCGGTTTGCAAGCCCACATGGATGTAGGAGGGTTAGCAATGCTAACTAGTAGCAACTGCCAGCTAGCCGCGTAAAATAATCTTCTATTGGGACAAAATGAGGCTGTTGTGTCAGACCTAAAAAGAAACAGGCGAGTTAAACCAGCTACCTTCAGACAGATGTTCATTTACGGGCAGCGAGGCTGGTCTCCTGCTGCCGTGGAGCTAGCTAGTTAGCCGCTTTAAGGTTGCCCAACACCAGCCGCAGGTTGGGCTAATTAAACCAGCCGCCCGTAGAAACGCTTAACTATCTGCTTTTCAAATAGATTATGACTTACTCTGGTGTGCTGAAGGCGATGTCCAGTCACGTTTCCATGCTTTCCTCTATCCCAGCGGCTAATTATCCCTCGATCTCTCACGCAGCAGTGACTTGTGAATGCATTTCCAGCGTGCCTGCCCCCTTCTTCCCTCTCAGCTGCCCGTCCTCCACCACCCTGAATGTCACCCAGGGCTGCTTCGAGTTATCTAACCCCATCCAAACCCGCCGCGGTGACCATATATATTAAACCTACACAAACCCACACCTCCATCAAGTTTACATTGGTTATATATCTTTAGCTGCAAATGCGTCACGTTTATTTGTGTGGGCAGTGCACCCGTTCTGCATTTCTCATCCCATCTTCTTTCTTTTCATTTTTTTTAAAGTTTGCGAATGCTGTAGCTGCTCGACAGTGCTTTGCAAAAGTCTTGATACGCCTTTAACTTTTTTTCCACATTTATTGTCTCAACACAACACAGCCTCGAACGTCAATGCGTTTTTTTGTTGTTGTTTTTTTTGGCAGGGTTGCCAGGTCTGTCTGATTTTCCAGCCCAAACACAGCGCCAAACCCGCCCAACGTCAAGAGAAATCAGCCCATATCTCAACCTTTCTTGAAACTCGAGTCAAATGCTAAAACTAGTAATAAAGAATAGCACAAAACTGCACTAAAACAAATGAAAAATATCATTTACAGACTCCCCACAAAGTTTGCAATCAAAACATGCTTTCCCAATCATACAGTCATAGCAACCGTAAAAAGGTTTAATAGTGCCCACATGAATAGTAAATCCAACATAATATGTTGTTCTCTAACTCACTTTCTTGCTCTCATGTTGACTCCATTGATCTTCAGTCACTTTCAACCCTTTCTATGCCCTAACTCGACAATAACTCTAAACCTAATCATTACCAGTGCATACCTAACCCTAACCTTAACCTAAACTTAACTCACACCATGGACCTAAACTTCACCATTAGCAAAATACAAAGTGAGGACCACCAAAATGTTCTCACTTTGGTACAAACGGTCTTCATTTTGATTGTGAAATCGTAAAAGCGGTCCTCACTCTGATGCTTAAACAGGAGCGCACACACATATATCCTTGTTTAAAATACTTACCGAGGACCGTGCCTTGACTTCCATTGACTTCTATTCATTTTCAATCCTTTCTATGGCCTTGCGCTGATCCTAAGCCTACCTACCAGTGCATACCCAGCCCTAAACCTAATTGAAACGATAGTCCTAAACCCCTAGCCAGAAAATAAAGTAAGGACCAAAAAGTTCTCAGTTTGGTAGTAAAATATGAAAATATGTTCTAACTCAGCTGCAAGTACAAGTACACACACAGATAGATAGATAGATAGATAGATAGATAGATAGATAGATAGATAGATAGATAGATAGATAGATAGATAGATAGATAGATAGATAGATAGATAGATAGATAGATAGATAGATAGATAGATAGATATGTATTCAGGAGTCCCATGTTTAGAACCTCAGCTCCTCAGCTGTGACCAGATTACGTGTCCCTGCAGAATACAGTGTCATTGTGGGGAAGCTGTCTCTCAGATGAGAGACCTAGACTGCAGGCAGATCCCTTTTGTGCCTGAAGTTTCTTTAATTTTTTCACCCCTGAGGCATGTAAATCATAATCATTGCAGTTTTGCAGAAAGGTGCCATTGCCAGAAAAAAAGTCATCTGGATGACAGAATATGTTACTCCAAAGTCTATACTGATTTTTTTTTATCTCCATTGCTTTTCGCAGATGTTCTTTTATGATTACCCATGTTCCATGTTATGTACACAAACAAATGCTCACTCATCTGTCACTGATGCTGGTCTGTGAGCTGTGTGCCAATAATAAAGCAGATGGTTTCTATGCCTCGTCTAACTGCAGAGGACCACAAAAGTGATTTCTGAAACAGTGCTTTTTATTATAAATATATATATTTTTAAATTTGGTGACATGTGCCTTACATCACACAGCAAAGTTCGCATTCAAGAAGTACTTTTTTGGAGAGACATGTGCCAGAAGTATAATTAATATTCATCTGAATACGTAGAATAATTTGCTTCAAAATCTAGTCCTAGATACTATGCAGTCGGTTTAGTTTCACCGCTGCTTGACAGAGAACCAGATTTGAAATGCTTTGATAAATGGTGTAGGGGGCTTTGCTTTTTTTTTCACTCAGCTTCCCGGGTCATGCTGGTATGTTTGTTAGACCTGGGGAAATACGGTAAGTGTTTTTGTGCTCGGTTTATATACAATTTATAAAGCACTTAAAACAAATATTTACAGCACTAAATCTGTGAACATTTAAAGAAAATGTAATGTTTTAAATCACCAGGAGGGGGTACTATTACCCTATGCTAAATAACACTGAAGCACTGTTTAACACACCTACATGTTATGGATTCATTCGCAAGGATTTGATCCAAACTAAGACGGTTATACACATTAGTGGTCCAGATGTTATTTTAAGCAGTGTTGTTATCAAAGTGTGAGTACTTAAATAGAGAACGCACCGTTCTGCTTAGTCAGTGATTCCGGTTCCCAAGAGCCCAACTATCAATTGAGTTTTCATGCATGACAAGTCAGTCAAGGATGTAATCTCAAAATTGCATTTGTTTCTACAGGTTATTTATCTACTGCAATATTTACAGCATAAGCATGCTTTTACGGTTTACCCTTTATGTTTTGGTAGGGTTAGCACATTTCAACAACAAGAATCCAACGGGGATCAGAAAAGAAAACATAAAAAGTATATTGCAGTGGCATAATAAAGGAAAGCTAAGTTTAACAAGACACTGAAACTATTTTAGTTAATAGTTTACATACAGCAGTCAAATACAACTCTAAACAATTGAATTGGTAACCTTGATTCAAAGGAACTCAGGTTTTCAGCACTTTTACAGTCTTCTGGGAGTTTGCTACAGATTAGTGGAGCATAGGAACTAAATGCTGCTTCTCCATGTTTGGTTAGGAATCGGACTGGACTAGAACCAGAAGACCTGAGTGGTCTGGAAGGTTGATTTAACAACAAATATTTACTGTTTTTTGGTGCTAAGTCATTCGGTGATTTATAAACGTAGAGACGTATTTTAAAGTCTATTCTCTGAGACACAGGGAGCCAGGATAAAGACTTCAAAACTTGGGTGATGTGCTCTACTTTCTTAGGTTTAGTGAGGATGCGCTCAACAGCGTTCTGGATCAGCTGCAGCTGTCTGATTGACTTTTTTTGGCAAACCAGTGAAGACACAGTCGCAGTAATCAATTTGACTGGAGATAAGGACATAGATGGGTTTTTTGAGATCCTGCTTTGACATTAGTCCTTTAATACTCCAAATGTTCTTCAGGTGATAGAAGACTGACTGTTTGATTGTCTTTATGTGCCTCTGAGGGTACAGGTCTGAGTTCATAACATAGGTCACCTAAAGTTCGAGCCTCATCAGTGGTTTCTAGCTGTAATTACTGAAGCTGTGTGTTGACTCTTGATTGTGTCTCCATTGAGCCAAAAACAATTACCTCACTTTAGTTTTTATTCAACTGAAGAAAATGATGCCACATTTACACCTTGATTTGTTCAATGCATCCACTCAATATTTGAATGGGTTCATAGTCACTTGGGGACACTGTAATGTAGAGCTGTGTGTCTTCTGCGTATTTATGGTAACATATCTTGTTTGTCCCAATCTGAAGTAGTGGGATCATGTGTTAAGCAACACAGCAATGTAACAGCAATCGCTAAAGTATTTAATTATATTGTGGAGGCACAGGATACCAACGACTACAGTGCTGCCCTTTTCATTGACTTGTCTAAGGCATTTGACAATGCAAATCATTCCAGCCTCTGTAGGAAGCTTTCAGAGATTCGCCTTTCAGAGCAAACAGTAGTGGTTTTCAAACTACCTGTGTGCAACACAGCAGTCAGTAATCAGATTATATCCAAATCATGAAAACTATCCCACAAGGCTCTATTCTGAATCCTATACTGTTTTTAATTTATGTAAATAATGTTGGTCAAAATGTTACTGAGGCCAGTATGCATCTATTTGCTGATGACCCAATAATTTATTGTCAGGCAAAGTGTGTAACATTGATTTTTAAGAGCCTGCCTTTGATTCCATCCAGTCAGATCCATGACAACTCCAATGCTGATAAAACAAAGGTAATTCTGTTTGCAAGCTAAAAAAAAATGGCAAAAACTGTACCAGCTATAAGGTCTATAAATGCCAATGCTATAGAGTTTGTAGAAAAAAAAAACTTCCTTTCAAGTATCATTTTAACTACATTTAAAAAAAAAAACTGATGCTAAAACTATTCAAGTTTTCATAGATAAATTTCATGCTTCTCTCTTGTGGCTCAATTCAGTTAAATGTTATTTATATAGCGGCAGTTCACAACACATGTCATCTCAAGAGACTTTACAAAGCTCATAAAGGCTCATAAACATCGTCTGCAGCCTTCCTAACACTGCTAAAATATGGCGATAGCGTTTACATGAACGCTCCAGCAAGCTCTTTGCACATGTTAGATGTTGCTTATCAAGGAGCCTTGCGATTTATAACAAAATGTAAACCTCTCACACATCACTGTGCCTTGTACTCACTGGCAAACTGGCTATCATTATCTATCTATTATTCTTTCAGTGTTCCCTAAGTTTGCACATAATTTGGGAAAAAGGCCTTCTTTAGTTTGCTCCATCTTGTTCTGCAGCAACAACTGAAACTGTCCAGTTTAATCCCTCTGGGACTTTAAGCAAATGGAAAGAAAATGGAAAAAAAATCCCGTCAATAACAACTTGTCCAGATTATTCTTTTTCAGTAGCGGTTTGATAATTACTGTTTTGAAGGCATGGGGGGAAAACACCTGACAAAAGGAGTGGGTTTGTTATTTGAATCACACCAGACACCATGACAGGCAAAACTTTCTTAAAGAAAGCTGTGGGTTAAACATCGAGACAACGGGATTATTGGTGCCCTCCGGTTAGGTCCTGATACTAACTTTGGGAATCATTAGCATTTACATGGATTGCCATCTGTCTAAGAGTCCTATTTGCAGACTAATGAGGTAATTCAAGGGGTGACACTGTACACCTACAGAGACATGGCTTCCACGCATTCAACGACTGAAAGTGGATGACAAAGAGCAAAAAGTGAACACCAGTGGGTTTGAGTCACCGTATTCCAGTTTAAGAATGCACTCTGTCTGTGACATTCCCACATTAAGGTGTCTGAAACCATCAAAATCTCCAAGTTTTACTTACAAATTCAATCATTTCCTAGAAGTTTGTGTGCCCAAACACCAGTGGCGTCACCAATGCGGGGTCAGGAGAGAGTCTTATTTTAATATAATGATTTATTTAACCATTTGTTCATTCATTGACTATACCTGCTTATCAGAGTTGTGGAGCGACTTTGGGGATGTTGCACCCTGTTGATGGCACACCCTAAATAGGTTGTAACTCCGTCATACCCATCATGTTCAAGGATAATGAAAGGAAGCAAGAGACGTTTATTTATCTATTCAAATATGCTTGTGGTATTTTTTTATTTTTTGTCTGCCAGTGCTGACTATTCTAAATACCTCAGCATACCGGCACTGACACCAACCTCTCTATATTAAGACAAAAGCTTTTTTAAAACTCATTCAGCTGCTTAAATTTTCAAAACTCTTTTATGTAAAAAACAATAAAAAAAATGTAGGAGGAGGAGGAAGGTATTTCAAAAATTCACACAACATTTCTGTTGGTACTAAAGAAGGATGTCATTGATGTGCCGCGATGAAGAAACACCGTATGAGTTTCAAAAAAATGTAACCTAAAATTGAAATTCTCACTGCAGAAACATAGCTACTATGTTTCTGCAGTGAGAAACATAGTAGCCGCTGGAACCCGGCTTTAGCTGTTTCGATCCAAGATCCTAAGTGCTCCCCATCTGCCCTCCAACAATTGACAAAACATTAAAGCACAGCCAAGAAGGACTCACAAAAGAAATTTATTTCATGCAACACAAGTTTGTTTCATGTTGGTAAGAGACATATCGGGGCGCCTTTAAAGCTCTCCTGGACGTGACGGTGCAGGCAGGATCACCAACCGGGGAGCCCCTCATACCTACATGAACACATACAAAGGTCACAGGTCATAAAAGCTCACTGATAATCCATTTTTTAAAGATGCTAAAATGGATTATTATACTGTGGGTTAGGATTTTCCTGGCTGATACAATTTCTGGTTTAATTAGGTCTGACCCACCGATTCATATTTTGACCAATTCTGACTTTAACACATTAGAGAAAACATGTTCTGTATTTACTTTAATGGAGGCAACGGTTTCTAAAACAGCTGAAAATGAGAAAATTACAAGATGATTCCCATTTATACATAGCAGCATTTATCCCTCATATTTATTATATTAGTTTAAACAGTACATAAAGTCAGTTTAGCAGTTCATAGACTGCTTTCAATATTTGACCTGCTGATCATTTATCAGGGTTGTCAATGAAAGATTGCCTGGTTCCATCTCTAAGCCTCTTGCATTTAGTTTGTAAAACACTATGTCATGATTGTGGGTCAAAGAGTTGTAAAGTTGTTACCTGATATAGTTGGATCCTGGAACTGTTTCTGTGCTCTCTTTCATAAACAAGTCAGAAAATACAGTGTCTGGGTTTTCTCTTTTTCCATACCTGAACATAAAAAAGGAAGCAAGCTTTGCGTCAGCGCCTACCAGACACACCCAGGTGGTTTAAGGCATTTAACAGAATATAACAGAGTTTTAAAGACTTACCTCTGTCTTGTAATGAGGTTGATGTAGTGTCTCAGTGCAGAGTAATACTTGGCAAGCTCCTCAGGTGGAGCTCCATCCCGGGGACTGGCAGGCTTGACTGGATATGCATTTATGCCAGAGAGGAAACAAACCAGCAGGCAGAGAGCCAGAAGGGTTGGCGACATCACAGCGTCGGTGTGTCCTGGTTAAAAAATTATTGGGGAAAAAAAAACCACCAAATGCTTAAATTAGCAAAAAGACATATATATATTTTTTTTACAACTAAACAGAATAAACCCTAAATAAAACGTAGCATTCCAGATTCCCTGTGAAAATGAAGTTGTTTAAATTAAAGTGAGACATAGGACATTTCCTTACACTTGATAATCTGACAAAAGTGCTGTAGTGAGTTGTCTTGCCTCTCAAGAGCTTCAGTGACAGATTCCCAATGTTGCTCTGTCTTTTATAGTGAGCGCGGTGCGTGAGAAGAGGGGGGTGGTGGAGGGGCTGATTTCATTTTTCCTTCAAAGCCACTCCTGAGAAATATCTGTTGCCTCATTAGCTTAATTAAACCAGTAATGGCCGAGCAGTGAAACAAATGTAGATGCACGGTTACATTATGGAAACACAAAAGGTGTCGGCATTAGGTTCATTAAAAAGTTGTTTGACGTGATGGACTATATATGCCCTGTTGCTTCTTTTAAATAATTTCAGATGAGCTGCATTAGAAGTTCATCATCAGCGAGTAATTAATTATTTCTGCTTTATGATGCCGCGAATCAATGTTTTGCAGGATCACCGTGTCTTGTGTGCAACTAGTAGGGAGTTTAATGATTAGTCACACAGGGCCTATATCATTGATTCATGTCATTTTATTATACTTTAACTTTATTTTTTCATTGATTATGGGGGTTGAAAAAGCACATTTGCTTATAAAGAAAATTCTCACAATAATTAGTATCTAGTTGACCACATCCGGCTTGATATTCTTGAATAAAGTTGATGATGCGCAGCTTTTCCAGGGCAGATGTTAGAAAGCTGCGGGTGTTTGGTTGGATGATGTTACAGCTGATTAAGAAATCAAGATAAGCTCCTTCATAACACAAAAAAATAACGAAAGCAGTTTTTTCATCCGTGGTAATGTCTCATAATCACAGTTGAGCAGTCCACACGTTGCCGTAATCTCGTCTCCTGAATCTACAGGGACACAAAACAGTTACACCGCTGCTTTTTTCCTGCACCATTAACCGACACATAGTTGTTTTAGGTTGGCAGTTCTTATCAAATCCAGCCTGCACAGGTTCAAACCACACCAAATAGTGGGAAAAATACTCAGCAAATCAGACAAACCCACAAACTTCTAATTTCAGGTGATTGAGGGCACAAGCGGCTCTCAGCCCTCTAAATGGTAAGACAAGCCTAATGGCAACTATTTTCTTTGAGGAGCACTCAAGTGAAATTTGACAGATGAGTGCTGCTGTTATCTATGGCCGTCGTGAACTTCAGCGCAGGTCTTACATGAAAAGCACATAAAAACACACACAAGAAACATCTTGCCTTTTATTTTTTAATAAACATTGAGATGTTGTTTACGGTTGATGATACCACCCAGTCTCACATCCAAGTTGCCATTTCTAAGGTCAAAATGAATTTTGCAGCAACAAAGGCTTTATTTATTTTGTCGATAAAACCAATAAACTCGTCAAAGTGTTCACTGTCTTCTTTCACTCCCGTTCAGCAGTCACTCTGGATTCTCGCAGTGAAAGCAATGAAATAGCATTTTAATGGGGACAAAGCTGTCTTTCTCCCTGAAGGTTTATCATTTTTTTTTCTTGGAAATCAAACACATGCTGTGCCGAAAACCAGCTCGATGTTGCACATCAGATTTACATACGCCGCCTCACTGGATTTGGCAGACAAATGCGGACCAGGTGGATCCACAGCAGAGTCCTTCAGGTGAGTTGTCTGATACAAGCGACGTCGTGGCATTTAAATGTTACAGCTACAAAATGTTATCTGTTTTGCTGGGATTTTTAAGTGATAGACCAACACAAAAAAAGAGCATAACCATATTTAAAGGTGTTCAGCCCCCTTTAGTCTGACAACCCTGAATGAAATTCAGTATAAATGCTATCCAATTAGTTAATAGAGTCCAGTTGTGTGAAGTTTAATCTCAGTTTAAATACAGACGTCCCATTAAGGTTTGTTACAGAACATCAGAGAATTTGAAGAAGAGCAATGAACACAACAAACAGGCCAACCTGAGGGAATTTACACCCAGCACCTTCTTCACATCTAAAAAAAAAACATGTAAATGTTTTTGATATAGCAATTGTTTTCAAGCTATTAAAGTTTAAAGGCGCCTAGTCACGTACCATAACTTTACGAATTTCTACGCCAGCAGCTAACTCTGGTTGCATAAGAAAGGTTTTCAGATCAAATTATCGCACCCTGTTGGCTTATTATATTTATGTCAGTGTTTTACACTTTGCTTTTGCTCTATTTGTTAGTAAACGAAGCACTTGTGTAGTTTTGTAGATTTACCGCAACAAGACCACGTGACTGGAAGTACAATATTGTGCATGTGCTTAATGAGCAAAGGAGGTGAAGCAATGGAGCCTACAGACACATATACGACATTTATAAAGAGGCTGTAATGAATAAATACAATCATAATTATATGATCAATCTTACCCGTGAAAGGTAATGCCAGTAGATCTGGTGTGTACTGTGTATCGGCTGGTACAAATCGACGCAGCACATGAATGAGGCATCTTCTCCGAATCGTCCCACTGTGCCACATCCAATATGGTGGCGACGTCGGCGTGCAATTCAGCGCTCAGCGAGGCGTCTTTGTATATATGTCCATGATGGAGTCGAGTGAGTCAGCAATGCTCAGCGGAGGTGCGAAAAGACAGAGTACGTAACCCTGACCCTGTGGATCTTCAACCACGCCAAGCTGGCCAGCAGATGGCAAAACAATGTTTACGTCTGCTCATCGCGCCCGGTGCAAAGTTATTTTCAGGCTCATTATCAGGATGAACATTTGGCGCAAATTGTTTTATTTTAAAATTAATATGTGGTTTTCTTTTTATGGTCAAAACTAGGCCCATTCAAAGCTCCCCCAAAGGTAGGAGCCTTTATTTCTAAGGTGATGTCTCTGCTTCAAAGGAAACAGAGACATCACAAACAAAGAATTTTACTCAGATGAAATCAGGAACAAAATCTTCCCAGTTTTAAACACAGAGCACTGTGCAATCCATCACAGAAGTGGAAAAAAAGCTACCAACACCTATCAAAACATGGCTGTCCACCTGAACTGACAGGCTGCGAGAACAGATCATCAATCAGAGAACCAGCCAAGAATGTGGAGGAACTGCAGAGATCCACAGCTCAGGTGGAAGAATCTGTCGACAGGACAAAAATCAGTTGTTCATTTCACAAATCTGGCCTTTATGTAAGAAAGGCAAGAAGACGGCCATCATTGAAAGACAGCCCGAAGAAGTTGCTTCTGAGTTGGCAGTAGGACACAGAAAACATGTTGAAGAAGCTGCTCTGGTCAGATGAGACCTATGCAGAACTTTGTGGCTAATGTTCAAAATATAATATGTGGCAGAAAACTAACCCTAACGCATCACCCTGAATACACCATTGTCATTCCAGTAGACCCTGGAAGAAAAACTGTCAAAAGAAAAATTGTGGTGGAGGTTCACCTTCGAGTGACGCAACAATCTTGAACATACAACCAGAGCCACGACGCAGCGGTTTCGATCAAAGCGTATTTTTATTTAATGGCCCAGAAGTCCCAACAGTGTGGAGGACCGTGGCCTGGAACTGCTCCGAGGCGGTGGGAGATGAATGATTAATTTCCCAATAGCTGCACACTGAGGGAGTGATAAACAGCTGCCCATTATCCAGCCTATTTTCTCTGTGGAACATTAAGTTGTCACATACACACAAGTATAGGAGGGAAAGCTTTATGCTGGCTTTGTTCATTTGTGTTGCATGGGAGCCAATGAAACGATCCGTCTAGGGCAGCGTGCTGCACCTTTATACAACAACAACTCATGCAGGAGAGATACTCTGCCACTTCTGTTTGCAGAAGGCTATAACTAATCGCCCCTTTCCTCATAATCCACTCCATCAAGGAGTAGAGTCCTAATGACCACACAACAGTAGGTAAAACGGCTGTGCGGATAATGACATCATTATGTCACGTCGCAAAAGCAGAGTGGAAAATTTCTCTCACATTTCAACGTTCCCTCTAGAGTTCACCAGATAGAAGCTGATGGTAAATAATTAGGAACAAAGACGTCATAAACCTTAAGTAATGGGTATTTTTTATAGACCTTAATATACAAAAACATTGCAATTTAAAATAGTTGCCCACCAACATGAATTTACCATTTCTTTATTACATACATTTTCTCCTTTGCCACCTCTTTTTATAAGCTTGTGTGTAAATTGCTTGTGCAGGGAAACTATTCTGCCGGAAGACGGTGAGAAGGTCAAAGAGAAGAAAGTAAAGAGATAGTTTTGCATCTTCCGAAAACAATCAAGAGTGCTTATCGGTATATAAGTCATAACAGCACGTCCAGCTGTGCCTAGAGAACCAGTTAAAGCCAGTAACATGCAGATAAAACCATCAGGAGGGAACAAAATGACCTCGACTAATACCACAACTCAGAATGTGGTAAGAAGACGTCATCAGACCTCATTTGTGGAGATCAAGGAAGTCAAAAACGTCCAAGCAGCAGGTCTGCGCAGGCACACTCAGCTTCATTGCATTTTCACATTTAGTTAACGCTCTGGTAACATGTCAATGAAGTGTAGCTGCCGCCTGCTAGGAGGTTATGAGGTCACGTCAGTAGACGCTGTGTGCTTTACGGCGTTAAACAAAAGTATTCTTGCACCTTGGAATGTATCACATTTTGCCACCTCACTACCAAAAACGTCAGTGTTTTGCACGATCTGGTTGCTGGGTTTTACTTCATACCCAACAAATAGAAATATTTGCTCAATAGCTCAAGCTCAGTCATTTTCAAGTCTTGCCATGGGTTCTCAATTAGGTTTAGGTCTTGGCTTGAAAGCTGGTCAGTCTAACAAACTGATACGTCAGAGCAACCGGTTGTTCCCCTCAAAGTTCTCCTTTCGTCTTTCCAGCTGTTCGCTCGCTCTCCATCTAAATGTGAAAACGGCCACAATGAGGGACAAGACATGTCTGGGGACATTCTAAAACGCTTAACGTGAAAAACGCTTAACGTGAAAAAGCTTAACGTGGCTTAAGGTAGGAAAACAACGAGGAATCATCACCAAATTTCGCATGGTCATATCTTGTCATGAAGACTTAAGCCTGTCAAAAAAAAATAAAGCGAAATCCAACGATTATAGAAGATATCTCACATTAACGTTTTCTTCTTCATTGGCGCCTATGGCGAGAAAAAGGCTTAACGTGGTTTAACGTACTTAATCAACGATCAATGATCACTAAATTTCTCTTTCATATTGCTCCTAATAAGCACATAAAACTGTCAAAATGTCAAACCCAAAGTCCAATTATTATGGTCCTGTTGGAGGTTTCTTCCTGTTAAAATAGTAGATTTCATGTGCATTTGTACTAAATACTTGCACTAAATGAACAACTTTATGTCACCTGCTGTCTACTGTCGCTACCTCCTTGTTTACGAGGCAATCCGCTGGTTCTCCTTTGATTAAAAAAACCTGCTATAATAAACTGAACGTCACTTTATGTTTTCTATAGTTACGATCAAATTGAAATTCAAATAATTCACTTTCAGTCAGTTGACATGATTGTTGAAATTAATTGAGTATACATTTCTGTATATTAACTGAATTTATTTGTACTGTGAAGCGAGATTTTAAATCCATGCTATATGAATAAACTGGATTAGATTAAATATGCTTTGATCTAAACTGTTCTAATGTAGGTCTGGCTGCATGTTTAGGGTTGTTGTCCGGCTGGAAGGTGAACCTCCATCCCAGTCTCAAGATTTTCTTTTTTTTGTTTGTTTTTTTTTCAGTCTAACAGGTCATCTTCCTGGATTTCCTCATATTTAGCTTCTTCCTTTTTCCACATGAACTAGGACCAGCTTCCCTGTCGCTGGTAAAAAGCATCATGGCCACCACATGTTAGAGATCCTTGTAAAATTTATGTGTTTTTTTTTTTTTCAGCACCTAAAATTATCAACAGACATGCCTTTTTGTTTTATTTCATTTCCATGTGCTTTGTTTGGAGTTTAGTAAAACCTCTTTAAGGTCAAGGGTGAATGCTTTGACGCAGGAACGGGGATAATCTTGTAATTTTCTCATTTTCTGTTTCATTCAAGACGATTTCCTCTATCAAGGAAATCTGTAGCAATTTGTGTTTATTAAATTGACCAACAGAGTTTAACTGGTCAGAACTATTTGCTGGTTTTCTGACCTGCTGATTAGGATTTTATTTCTAAGGAGAACAATACACATAAGCTAATTCCTGGAAACCTTTTAAAACTGAATAACTAAATCTTATAAACATGAAAAGAAAATGTGCTGCAAATGTCCCTCTTGGAGGAAGCAATTTTGAATAGATAAGAAACTGAGCGAATTATAAGATTGTCCCTGTTCCTGCATGAAAGCATATGCCCTTAACCTTGATGTTATGAAACTCACAACACAGCACATGAAAAGAAAACAAAAGAATATAGGCTTTAACAGACTGAAAAAGGGAGGTTTTTACACTGATCCCTCGCATATTTTAACATACTTCTTATGAACTTTTTTATAATCAACTCAGACAGAGGAAGCGACTGATTTACAGTATCTCCTGTGAAAAACAGAGAACATTAAGGTTTTAAAATGTCTTCTCTTTAACTACATATAACTTTTGCTTGGCAGAGACATCATCCAAAATACGTGCAGCTTTAAATGCAGCACAAGGTGGTTCCATAATTTATTTCCTCAGGGGAACTAATACATTTGGTCCACTTTAGAGATTTTTATTTGTATTTCCTTCCACATCACAACGATGCTCTACTTCTGTCATAAAATCCCAGTAAAATACACTGAGGTCTATGGCTACAGCGTGATAAACTGAGTGAAAGTTTAAGGGATGTGAATACTTTTGCAGGCCCTTCTGTTGTAACTAACTTTGCAAACAGGATTGCATGTATGATTAACAAGTAAGTGATGGATTTAGAGTATCTCAACCCTCCCGAGAACACAGAGAGAATGGATCGTCTGGTGTTTAATCATGTTTAAACTGCATTAAACCCGGTTTTATTTTTTTGTCTGACAAGCAACCAGACTCGTTTGACAGAAGCGAGAATCTGCAGATATAAAGATAGAGCAGATACTGTACAAATAAGACACAATTCACCAATATACCAGTTAAACTTGTGTCCCTTAATGTTAGATAAAACAAAAAAACAGTTTCTGATTCATAAATACATAGTTGTAGGAGTTCAGAGAAGCTTAAAGGCTGCATAAAGGAGCTGTTGTGTGGACCAAAGGAGCATGGCGTGTCTCAGAAATGTTTACATACTTTAGCTTTTATAACTGAGCTGGAGGTGAACCCTCCCGCTGATTTGGCAAAACAGCCAAGCACTTGTAATTATCCATGGTTTAGAAATAAAACTGTGAGGACCTAGCTGTGGTCATCCTCACACATTATAACCAACAATTCCAAAGAGAAAAAGAAAAAAAAAGGTTTATATTATGAATCAAGGTAGTATGGACAACTGAAGAGGCTTATTAAGAGAACTTTTAAAAGTTTTCATCCTCAACAAGTGGTGGTTTTGATATATATGGGCAGTAGTTGCCTAGGGTGGTATTAGAAAGGCAACGCACCAGCATCAGATAATGATTTATGACTTATTTCCAGTTGTGCCCTCAACAGGTTTTCTATTGCTTTGATGCATGTCCACCGCAGTAGTCTCCTGCTTGCTGCTGAGAATAGGGAGACAAAGCTGCATCCTTACTGCAAGACTACGCTGCATTTCATCCCACCCCACAATCTCAGGTAATCTCTTGCATTTAATTTGGTTGGAGAATCAGGGGTTTACGGGGTTTTTTTAACACATAGGGAAAACATCAACTCAGTTCTAGACGTTCACTAGACGCAGGGATTTATCAACAAGTTTGGTCAGCCAAGTGCTGAAAGCTGGTTGTGGTATACAGTGGGGCAAAAAAGTATTTAGTCAGCCACTGATTGTGCAAGTTCTCCTTCTTAGAAAGGTGAGAGACGTCTGTAATTTTCATCATAGGTACGCTTCAACTGCAAAATGAGAAAAACAAAATCCAGGAAATCACATTGTAGGCTACTTAAAGAATTTATTTCTAAATTATGGTGGGAAATAAGTATTTGGTCAATAACAAAAGTTTAACTCCATACTTTGTAGCATAACTTTTTTTTGGCAATGCAGAGGTCAAACGTTTAAGTCTTCACCGGGTTTGCACCCACTGCAGCTGGTATATTGGCCCATTCCTCCATGCTGATCTCCTCCAGACCAGTGATGTTTTGGGGCTGTCGCTGGGCAACATGGACTTTCAACCCCCTCCACAAATTTTCTATGGGGTTGAGGTCTGGAGACTGGCTAGGCTTTGTCTCATAGTCGAAGCGTACCTATGATGAAAATTAGACCTCCCTCACCTTTTTTAAGTAGGAGAACCTGCACAATCAGTGGCTGACTAAATACTTTTTGCCCCACTGCATAGAGGGGGGTGAAGGCAGCGATGAGGGAATTTATGCCTCCGGACCAAACACGTACCGGACTCCATCTCTGTTTTGAAAAGGAGAAGAAGCAGGAGATACAAAACTCTCTAACCCAAGGCCATTTTGTTTAATTGTTAAAGCTCGTCCCAATATTTCCGTTCTCTATTTTCAGCATTAACTTGGTTTTAAAAACGCTTCCTTAGGATTAGAACCAGTTTTATTGCCAGGGATTGTGCGCACAATCAAGCGAATTGACTTGGATTACAGCCCTCACAGCGTACAGACATTAGGTATAAATATGTAAACCACAGTATTGACGCGTCTGTATGTTTTGTTGTTAAAGAAAGGAGATGAGTGGTTCTGTGATGCAGAACCTATAGCCAGTGGTCGGTCTTTCAGTGCATGTAAGTGCTGGGTTAATGCATGTCATGCGTAAAAGTCTGGCCAACAACATCGCTTTTCCTGTGAGACCCAGTCAAATTGTTCGAACTAGGAGAAAACATCAATTTGAAATACTTTTGCTTTGCTTAGTTTCTACTCGTCTTTTTGCTCACATTGAACTGCTGTGACTCAGTCCGGCAATTGGAAGGCCACAAAGAGTGCAAACTGCTTTAATTTGCTTCTGCACAGCTTTCCAGGTGTTGTTGGTGAACCATTCTCTTACCACGGATATTTTGGAAATCTTAACATTGTAAAGATAAATCTTTTTTTAAATAGGTTCTGTCTTGTGTAAGATGGAATAACACGGCGTATAACTTCACTGCTGTCGATGGGTTTAAACATAAAAAAAATAGCCTTTTACTCATTGATTGTGAGTTTGGGGTTAAAGCAGAAACAAATTTTTCTTTTTGATTTGGCTTTTAGTTGAATCTTAGAACACATTGTTTTTAGTCCACAGTAGTTTCATAATTTTTTTTAGTTTTGACTTCAAATTGCTTTTAAATTAGTTCATTTACTTTCCTTAAATAATTTTATTACAGTGATAAATTAAATGCTATACAAGTAGTTTGTATGAACTGCAGGTTTTACTTTAACAATACTTTTTCATCCTTCTCTTTAATGTTTGCGGTTTAACCGGATCACTCGTATCAGGATTATAGAATGTTTATGTCTACATCTGGTGTAACACATCTGGTGTAACTGAGGAGGTAACACCTCCTCAGTCCTACAAACTAATTTAATCGGTTTGCTATACATTTCTCAACTTTTATTTTCTTAAAAGTGGTGCATATACATAAATATTGACTGATGGAATTAGAATCATGTCTGCAAAATACCATTTCTGTCAGTACCAATGTATTTCTACATTTCAGAGTTGCTACGGTACAAACTCAATATTGCTTTACTTTTCTCTATTTCTAGCAATGTTGTGATGCTTGCGTAAAATAATCCAGATTTTAAAATTTTTTGTGATCTTACAGATATTATTGAATGTTGAGATCTAACATTCGGATCCAAGATAATTGCTCGTTTTGAATATAACTCTAAAGACCAACCACTGGTGAAGCTATGGACAACACACACCGTGGTTAACCACCAACATTCCCCCCCCATGGGTGCTCGAAAATGCCCCGTAGCCTGAAGTACATGATTTATAAAACGATCCTTTAAAGGAGGCGCATATAACATAACTATGTCTTATATGAAGGTAACCTATTAACTTTTGAGACCATATCTGCCCGATACATTTCTGAAAACGTTGAGGAAATTTTTGAAGTCTAAAATTTCAATGAACATCCAAATACAAACCCTCCCAGAACACATCTACTACAGCTGGAATTAAAAACTGTTTTCATTTATTTTAAAACATCCAAATATGACAAAAACCTCTCCTCAAATATTTTTTTTTGTTACACAAGCAAATGACTTCACCAGAAAGATTTAATTTACAGAACCCTCTACATTTATCGCCTCCCCTGGTAAAGATATGTGGATTTTTATTTTTACTTAGTAATCGCCAACGTTATGTTTCCCTGGAATACAAATTCAATGTAACAAAAACCCACTCTTCAAAATGGGAAAGACAGGAGCACATTCCATTCAAATGAGGCAGATGTGGTCAGGATATGGAGACAAGAAAATAGCTTCTGGTCTAAGTTTGCTCATATCTACAGTCAGCAAAAATAAAGTTTAAATCAACTGGAACAGAAATAAACTTGGAGTCATGTTATTCTTGTCACCTTGCTCGGTGAACCGCATGGTAAAGGATGTAAAATTAAATTAAAAGAACATTCTCCCTGGTAGAAAATTGCAACAAAATTGTGAGATTGGCAAAAATACTAAAGCATGTATTTATTTTAAGGCTTCTTCAATATCTTTACCAGGCTTAACCATAAATGGGGATTGTGCTGCAGACATTAAGGAGGTAGAAATCCGTGTTTAGAAACTTTAACAGTGTGGCAAAGTAGCGACTTGATTAAAAAAGGAAAATGAAGGACTGCTCCTTTTAGGTTCTTCATTTAAAACAAAAGCACATGCACTAACCAGTTACTGAAAAAGTCAACCTAAGGTTCAATGATTCGGCGCCGTTCAGATATCCAGTCACTTTGGGAGCTCGCCATCAAATATGAAATCTTCTGGTAGCGTCTCTGCAGGAATTTTCTTCAGCTGCTCGTCGTAGGCACGCAGGGTCCACAGTTTCTCCAGTTCATACACTTCTCTGGTCTCAGGCAACATGAAATGAACGACGATGTTACCTGAGAAATAAAAAAAAATGTAAACTTTTATAACAGTGAACACTGGCGGGCATAAACCAGTTTCTTAAGGAGGGGATTTACACACCAAAGTCAACACACATCCAGTCCTCTGCCTCCTTGCCTTCAATCTTGACATGCGGCTCTCCATCTTTCCTCAGAAACTTGTACTGAAGGAGAGCACCTCTTAGCACAGGCTTTGAAAACAAATGCAGGCTGCTTTTACGAATCTATCTAATAGAGAGCAGATCGGGAATAGTTACCACTTTGATAGCATAAAGCGCCATGGCACGGAGATGTCTCGGCGATACACCGCTGACGACAATGAAGTGCTCTGCGTATTGGATATGATCCGGCACTTTAATCACACACAGGTCCACGGCGTTTTCCTGACGCAGCAGAGAGACCAGGACGTTGAGGGTGAACACCTCGGAAAATCCTGGAGAGAAAAGAAAACAACTTCTTGGACTGAAAATATTCAAAACAGACAGATTTTAGGACAATGCACTGATGAAAGTGCTGCCGTCGTAATGAATGAATCAAACTACTCTTTGCAGCATTCTATGTTTGATTTTGGGGAAAATAGCAGAAATACCATGTATTTTATGTAACAGGGTTGCTACTTTTTTTCCAAATTTAGCAATGTTTAACAGTAAAAATATTTCCTATGAAAATAATCACTATATAAGATTCTAATGAAAATTGTGAATGCTGTACCGATCAATCAGCAGGCGGCGAGAAGAACTGGCCAATTTTGCCTTGATTGACAGGTCAAATACTAGGAAAAAAAGAAAATCTGTCATGTTCTGTTCTCCACCTGCTCCAAAGCTAAAAACTCCCACTTTTTTTCTGTCTGCATCAACAAACAGCATGTTTTGAAATGTGTTTTTATTTGGGAATGATTTTTTAATCCCTTCATTTTCTTGGATTCAAAAGCCACCACTCAATTCAGTTCCCTTCATCACATTTATACAGCAACAATTTTCAACAAATGTAATCTAAAAGATTTCTAACAAGACAAACAGATCAAATTTATAAAGAGCGTACGTAGTCAGCCAGATTTATATTCATCAGCACCATAAATTCTAATTCTGTCCTAGCAGTAACACAATGCAGTCAAATTCATTTTATAGTGCAAAAGATGGAACTAAAGCCTCAGCAGCATTTCTTTAGGTAAAATTTTTTTTACATGTAACTTTGGCATTAAAATTAATTTACACAAAAACCTCTGGATCGGTAATAGCAAAAAGAAAATCCAAACTGGCCAAAATTGTAATCTGCAGATCAGAAACCAGAAATCACTAACTGCATCTGTAAGGATTTGGAGGCATATTTAGTTTGCATGTATTTATCCCATGATCATTAACTGAGTGTAATAAATCAGTTACTGACCAAAAATATTAGGAGTTCTTAGTTTTAATAACTGTAACAAAAATTAAACTTAAATGAAAATCTTCAGTATTTGACCTGCCGATCAGAGGCAGCCAAAAGAAAATCGGCTTATCCTGATTGCTGGTCGATTGATTGATTGATTGATTGATTTATATCTTGAAACCTCTATTCCATCATCTACTCTTTTAATGACACGCGTCAAGGATTATCAAAATAGAAAAGTCCGATTTTTGCCCCCAGTCATCTGTCTCCATCTAACCCTGTCTTCTGCATGTTCTTCTCTCACACCAACGACCTTCATGCCCTCTTTTAACTCCATCCATAAATCTCCCTCAATTCAGGAAGAAAAAAAAGTTGCTTGTTTTATAAATACACGTTTAATGCCTTGGTTTCTCTACATCAGATGACAGACAGGCAGACAGTACCAGATTTAAGGCAACACCATGTCATCATATCGCAGTGAACCATGATTTAAGACATATATATATATATATATATATATATATATATATATATATATATATATATATATATATATATATATATATATTTATTATTATTATTATCATTGGATGGATGCACGGCTTACCTTGGTTCTGGGAGTTCATGGTACTCCTGTTGCTCTCCACCTCATCGGTTTCCTCTTCTAATTTCTCCGCTCTTTCTGTAAATTTACTATCACCTGTGTCTGTGTAACATCTCTTTGACTCAAAGGGACACCTGAGAGACGCTCCCTGACGCCAGTGTTGTTGACCTGAGGATAAAGCCACAGTAAATCTGTGACACCGAGCTTTGGATAACAAACTGACGCATCTAGAAATAGCCGACTGGTCTAATAAAGCACTTTTCCGACACGCTGAAGATAACAGCCTCCTGGATCTACACAGAATATTGTTCATTTTTAAGATGCAGAGCAAAACTGTCGCCCGCTGTCAATCTTCTCCACGAGCGATTAAAAACAGGAAGTGAATCGCGTCCTTGGATTCTGATTGGTTTATACAGTTCTTCTTTGTTTTCTGTGCGGTGCACCAGATAGCTGAAGCCACCGCCCTCTAGCGGTGAGACAAAATAAAACCAACCAGCGCTTCGGTTTACAAGGCAGGATTATAAAGACGCTTTGACAAATGGTTGATCTTGATTTATGATGGAGTTTTATAATTGTGAAAGAAGTCCTACCAAATTGAGCAATTTCAGAGTAACATATTCAATGACATCATTATGACCAGAATCATCATCTGTAGTAGGCCTACTATATTAAAAAGTAGGCCTATTTGCTCACCCATGCAAAAATTAAATAAGGTGTTCAAATCACTTCCGTGGCCACAGGTGTATAATATGAAGCACCTCTAGGCATGCAGCCTGTTTCTACAAACAGTTGTGAAAGAATGGGTCGCTTCCAGGAAATTTCCTCCCCTTAAACATCCCACAGGCAAATTTATGCGGTAAACAAAGTGGAAGCAGTTGGGAACGACAGCAACCCAGCTGTAAAGTGGCTGGCCACGTAAACTGATGAAGCAGGGGCAGCTTCTGTGTATTTGGTCTTGTTTATTGGTCATGTTGTATGTTTCACTCTGCTGTCTTGGCCAGGTAATTCTTGGAGAAGAGGTTTGAATCTCAAGGAGGTTTTTTTTCCTGGTTAAAGGAAAGGATCCTACAAAGAGAACAGTACTTTGTTTGACTCCATTGTGCCAGGTGTAAAGTTTTGTGGAGGGAGGATTGTGGTGTGGGGTTGTTTTTCAGAAGCTGTTCCAGTGAAAGGAACTCTGAATCCTTCAGCAGACCAAGAGATTTTGAACAACTCCATGCTCCCAACTTTGTGGGAACAGTTTGGAGATGGCTCCATACTCTTCCAACAAAGTCCATAAATACATGAATGAGAGAGTTTTGTGCCGGTGACCTTGACTAGCCTGCCCAGAGTCTTGACCTCATCCTGACAAAACCCCTTTTGGATGAATTAGAGCAGTAATAACGAGCCACACCTTCTCATCTAACACCAGTGTGCAACCTCACAAATGCGCATCTGGAAAATGTCAAAAACCCACAGAAACTCCCTCCACAACCTTTTGGACAGCCTTCCCAGAAGAGCTGAAGCCGTTATAGCTGCAAAGGGTGGACCAACGTCAGACTGAACGAAAGGGATTAAGAACGGGACGTTTTACTGAAGTTCACAAGTGACATCAAGGTTCAATGCAGGTGACAGAATACTTTTGTCACCATGAAGAAAATATCTAACCCTCTTATGGATGCATTCTGGTTTACTGTTTTTTTTTTTTTTTTCAAAATCATCCAAAATTGTTTCAGATCATCAATAAATGTTTATCACACTTATTAATATAAAAAAACACAAAATGCCATTTTCAAATGATAATTCCATTTATTAATGGAAAACAGCTATCCAAACCGATCTGACACAAATTGTTGAACAGATTAACTTATTAGTAATACTACTAATCAATTCACTACAGACAGATTTAACAAAACCAACACAAATATAAACAAACCTGAAAAGCAACAATTTGAGATATGACAAATTTATGAACTTGCATGCAAAGTTTATGCACTTAATGGCACCTGTGGTCACAGAGTATAAGAGTCGGATACTTCGCACCCTACTTGGTGCCCCATTAAAGGCAAAATAGAAAGAATAACATGTATTCGTATTTTCTTTCTGGTCTATTAAAATATAGATTTAGAAAAAAAAAGATTAATGCAACAACTCTGAGCAGCTCTTAACATATAAAATGTGTATGAAATGTGAAACCATAACAAACCGATCAAAAATAACTTCCACCTGAGGCGACAACGTACCAGTGAGTAAAAGGTTCCCCTAAAATTACAAATTCAAGTATTTCAATAAAACAGCTTAAGTAAAACTGTGTGAAGTTGAGTACTTTGGAAAGTTTGCTCATTCATCATCGTAGTCGGAGTCCATCATGACTTTCAGCCTCAAGCCAACAGGAATGTGATCAGTAAGCCCAGCCAGCTGAGTTATGAAGGTCACCTCTTCAAGTTCCTGCGCGGAGAAAAAGCAAATATGTTCGCTTCACATCAGCTGAACTCTCGGTTTATTACGACCTTTGATAGGACGATGCAGAGGAAACACCGACTGAAGGGGGACAGAGCAGAGATAGGACGTACTGTTCTGCACAGCTTTGAAATGGAGGTTTCCCGGTAGAGAACGTAATCGATCCGACGTCCAATCCACGGCTGGCCCGCTTCTGGGTAAACCAGAGGGACGCCCTCTTTAGGAACAGGAGGAGAGATGTACTGCTTCCTCAGCTCCTCTGATTGCAAAGTCCTACAGAGGCACAAAGAAAACCCATCACCGTGGGGAACAAACAAAATGCAGATAATGCCACTCTTATATTTTTGCCGCTGGAGCAAACAGAAGAAAGCTGAGAGAAAACAAAAATAAAAAAACACCTTTGTAGCTTTTCTGGGGAGCTCACATCATCGTCGTACAAAGAAGGCTGCTCCAGCAGAGTCCCTTCAGGAAAAGCAACACATTGTCCGATCAGAACTGGCAACAGTTGCCACAAGTATTGAGCTTAGCAAAAGCCCTTATACCCCTCGAGTTTCACCGCATTTTGTCACGTTGCAACCCAAAACCTGGGATTTGATGTTTAACAAAACAGAACATTTAATTGAAAAACTGTGGTGTGGATTTGAATTTAAACTTCCTCAATGAAGTGAGAAGCATGAAAAAAATCAAGGGTGTGTGAATACTTTTGCAATGTGCCGCATGTGGTCTCGTCTTAAAGTTTTGAATGATACCAACCAATGACCCAGGGCTTCTCTTTCCCAGGTTCTGCTCTGCATGGATCTCTGTACTCCTCAAACAAAGGGTGGTTCTGTTCTAAAGCGTCATCTGGACAGGACAGAGTACATGCTTATTAAAATAGGTCTAAAACAGGCTTTAAAACAACGCTGAGGAAAATGTCCAAAATCCTGACAAAATACCAGCCGTGAATACGAAAGAGACGGACCAGGTGAGCAGTTGTCGAAGTTGAAATCCCCGCAGAGCACGTCGAAGACCACCTCCTCGTCAGGCTGTTTGTGGGCGGTCTGAAAATCCCCGATCCACCTGGTGACCATGTCCAGCTGGTCACAGCGAATCTTTCCCTCACCTGGGGACCACACAGGCAAAGCTGTCAGGAAGCTGACTCTTTACTTTTCTTAAGAATGTGAGTCCATCTGACAGAGCCAAACACGGAGCTGGGACTTGCCCTCTGGTGCATGAAGATGTGTGCAGTTGAAAAAGCCGACCACTTTCTTCTTTTTCTTATTCTGCCCAATTAGCACCTGCGGATTTTGAAAAACACGGGTTTCTTTCTTATTTTAGGGAAACTGTAAGAACATATTATATATATATATATATATATATATATATATATATATATATATATATATATATATATAGATGTATATGTGTGTGTGTGTGTACACCACACGGTCAGACAACAATAGCATGCTTCAGACGTCATATCCTTTATGTATACTCTGTGTATACAAAATGACAATAAAGAAAGTCTAAGTCTTTATGACTTATTTCATAACTACAGTAAAAGTTGCACCAATCAATCCGCCAGAGATAAAAAATAGACCAATTTTCCTGTGATGGAGGAATGGCAGGTAAAATGCTGAAAAATGTGTTTGTTTGTTTTTTAATTTAAAAACAGATAAAAGGACCACATGTTTTGATGCATAAGTGGGAATGTTTTTTTTTAATTCCTCCATTCTCTAATGGATTAAAAACTATTGTCTGTATTTTAAAAAAAATGTAGCATCTTTCTATTTCATGCATTAGGCGCATTAGATTTAAAGAAAATGGAAATAGTGGGTTCGTTTTCAGAGAAAACAGGAAATCGGCATTGGCCAAGAAAAGCCGGATCGGTGCACCTCTGGTTACAAAAGTTTTGTTTTATTCAATAACTGGTTTGAAAATATTTCTATGAAATTTTATGCCTCCTCCTTAATTAAGTATTAAAGCTTAATCACAGGATCCTGCTCTAACTATCTATCTCTTAAGATATCTAACTATTTAGGGACTTTTATAATACATTAGTGCAGAAAACCCCCCAAACCAAGGCACCTTAGTAGAGAGCAGACCCTTGGCAGCCAGGGCGTCTTCCCCTCGGCTGTTGGGAAAGCAGTGGTACTGGGCCTCCAGCACCGGGAATCTACTGGCCACGAAAAGTCCGCTATTGAAGAACTTAAAAGAAGAGCACCTGCACGGCGGCTGGCAGGCGTACACGCCGACGTCATACAGGATGTGTCCAAACAATGGTTGAAGTGCACTGGTGAGCTTTTTCGCGGCTCTCTTATCGAACACCTCTTCCAGACACAGCATGTCGATGTTGGCCGGAAACAAGGACGACACCTCCCAGGGCTCCTCGTCCTGCTGACGAGGACGCTTGGAGAGCAAAACGTCAGGGCCCTCGTCATCTGACCGCCCCTGTTTGTTGGAGTTCTCGTTGTAATTCGGTTGGGAGGACGATGGTTCAGTCAGGGGGTCCGCTGCGTCATCAGAGGACGCAGAGCTTTCCGCGGGTTCAGAACCGTGACCTCCCGGGGGTTGAGACTGACCCTCCGTGCCGCCGTCTGGATCGGAGCTCACTCTGGGGATGAAGCTGTCAGAAGGGCTGAGAGGGCCGCAGCTGCTGGGGGACTCCACCGTGATGACCACCTGGGCTCGGCCGACGCTCTTCGCGATACACTGGCCGATCTCATGCGCCCTCCGCTGGGTGTGGGCCAGGTTGTTGAAGCGAGCCAGGCCGTCCGTTAAGAGGCACAGGTTGGCAGAGGCGAAGGTGAACGACGCCTTCCCCGTTTGCTCAAAGCCTCGGTTTGTCTCTCTCTCCGCCGAGGGCGGTTCCACTCGGTGGTAGGAAAACGGCCGGCGGCAGGCCTGGAGCGGCGCCCAGAGCAGAAATCCCAGGAAAGCCATGGGGGCTGTGAGGAGGAAAAAAAGGAAGAAGAAAATAGAGCCGAAGAAGACCTTAAGGGGGTGAAGGTAGCATTCTTGCTCCTGTCGCTCGGCCCTCTCCTTAGTGGTGGACTTGCACACAGCAATGGTGCGGTCGAGATACCAGAAGCACGGCACAATTAATGTCCACCCGACGGCGTGGAGACCGGCAACAAAGCCATTGGGAAAAGGAGACGCCCGCAGAACCATGGCTCTCTGCTGCCTCTAAACACAAACAAGGTTGAACAGCATCCAGGTATCCGGTTGTGGCCTTACTCCAGTGGGCGAACCTCTACCACCACAGCTCCATCGGGCTCTAAAACAGGACAAAACAGACCATTATGCCCACAATATAAACGTCTGAACTTGAGTTCCCAGGAATGACTGGCTTTTTGACTGCATGCCCGTGCACGCAGTGGGACATACAAAGACACACAACTCTAACACAACACAACTACTCACTTTGTCATGTCGCCTTGACATCAGACACACTTGCTCTACTTTGATGATAGTTTCTCACACACAATCTTGAACACGTTGACATTTAGGGCTGTAAAGTGACCAAGTGAGGAAAAGCATTCAATATCTGAATACTTTTTTTTTACCATTTCTCTCCCACTGCTTATGCATTGACATGTGGTTATAACCTGTATTTGGGGAAAAAAAAAAAAAAGACCTGATCGCCTTTAGGAGCGGCCATGAGTATCCATCAGTTACACTTTGTAAAGGGTTGTAAGCACCACACCCCTGCGTGCATTTACACATGAAAAACACCGTCTGCAGCTGCTGTGGTGAGGCAGACCGCTTCACTTAAAGCGCATATCGATGCGCCGAACACCCTCGGTAAAGTGGGACTTAGATTATAACGCAGGGTTGATGAATGACCGTGCGTCATAACGCATGAGGAACCTGCTTCTATCACAGTCACCTGTGTCTCTGCGGGACGGCGGCTAGCTCAACGCGCTCGGCTGTCTTCTGATGACTGGATCAGATGGTCTTACCTGAGCGGGACAACCTCGGGGTCCGTTCGTTTAAAAACGAAAAAAAAAAAAGAAACACCCCTTGTCGTCTACTATGTTATCATGTCGATTTCGGATTTGTTGAAATGTCCGCTGCAAAGGCGAAGGCTTTGAAGTGAAATCAGAAAAACCCGGCAGGAGCAGCACATTGAGACGTAAAACGCTTCCTGTCCCGTCTGATTTTAGGCCACGCCCCCCGTCGATGTTGGCACTCACGCTTTCGCCCCATTTTTCTTTTCTATTAATAAATGATATGATTTCAGTTTCAATGCCTTTTACCTGTTGTTGATTTCTCCTTTTTTGGGGGGAATCAGGTCGTATTATGGTATAGTGAAAACTGAAGCGTTCATATTTTGGTGGACAAACCTGTATTAAAACAAAAACTGCATCAGGTTTGCTCATCATATTTTACTCTCATCATTCATAGATGAGATGCAGAAGGGACACTTTTTGTGAAATAATTTAATGGTCTCACTCCACCTCAACGAGTTATATGAGTTTCGGTTAAGGCAGGGACCCAAAATGTGACTTTTAGCTGTTCAGAATTGACTTGATCACAGAACTACAAACCTAATACCTGAAGCTTATGTCATTACTTTTTTTTTTGAGACAAATATTTGACCCTGTCAATTTTAGTAGAAGGGAGGCAAAAAAGGCCTCGTACTGCAGAGGATAAAAAGCACAATTTTAGTTGCTTTATTTTAATGTTTCAATATATTGCTTTTTTTTGGCTCATTCAACTCTAAATCTCTATTCTATAGACAGTGTTGGGTAAGTTACTTTAAAAATGTAATCCGTTACAGTTACAAGTTACTTTGTTTAAAATGTAATTGTAGTGTAACTTTTTCAATTACTTTTAAAAAGTAATGTAACTAATTACTTTGATTACTTTTTGATTACTTTAAGGTTTTAATGAGTATTGACCCATGTTCAACATTTAATTTTTGAGAACTGAATGTGAACCTTAAAAAAGCAGAATTGGGAATTGACACTTGTATGACTCTATTCCTGTATATCCATCAGTAGTTAAAGGACAAGAGTCAGCAAATGCAAATTCTGCCCTTTAAAACAATGACAGCACAATTGTTGCTGTATGATCTGAAGCCCCATTTGGATCTTTTAAACAGGCTTTGAAAAACTTTGATAATTTGCTGCTGTAATATTATAGATTTTTTAGAATAAAAAGCTAGCAGATGTGCATAATCAAAATAACAGAAATACAATTATAGAGCATTCAGTATTGTAAGAAAGCCCACACTGTTTCTGGATAAATACATTATTGTATGAGTTAAGTTCTGTTCCGTTTTCTGCCTTTTTCGTTGTAAAACTGAAATGTCCCATGCTCCTGAATGCACCATAGCTTTCCGACGCTCACGAATGCAACACTGTGAATGCTGAGCTGTGTAGACGCGTTTGATTTTCCGCTTAAGACAAAGTTTTGCAGTTTCACAACACACGTCGGCTCTCACGGTTTATTGTTGTGTGTGAATAACAAGAGGTGGCTGTCAACAAGCTTGAAGGCTGTCATGTTTGATGCGCTGCTTGAGCTGAAATAAAACCGTGAAACGTCCGCTCGCTTGCTGTTCTTTCAGAAGGCTCCACCAGCACAGGATGGATCATCAGTGATAGAGACAAGGAGCCGTAGCGGGGAACGGCGATACAGGGCGTGAAGCAATAAAACTATCATTACATATTTCGCAAAGGTTTTTCTTTATATTTTAAAAAAAATGTAACTAAATTTGTAATTCTTAATATTTTCGGAAGTAACTGTAACTGAATTACATATTTTCTCATTGTAACTGTAACGAATTACAGTTACTCTTTTTTTGTAATTAAATTACGTAACGTCGTTACATGTAATCCGTTACTCCCCAACACTGTCTATAGATGGCTGATAGATTAACAAAGGCCGTCCGTTGGTCCGTCCGTCCGTCCGTCCGTCTTCTTCCGCTTATCCGGGGTCGGGTCGCGGGGGTAGCAGCTTCAGTAGGGAGGCCCAGACGTCCCTCTCCCCGGCCACTTGGGCCAGCTCCTCCGGAGGAATCCCAAGGCGTTTCCAGGCCAGCCGGGAGACATAGTCCCTCCAGCGTGTCCTGGGTCTTCCCTCTGGGCCTCCTCCCGGTGGGACGTGCCCGGAACACCTCACCAGGGAGGCGTCCAGGAGGCATCCTAACCAGATGCCCAAGCCACCTCAACTGGCTCCTCTCAACGTGGAGGAGCAGCGGCTCTACTCTGAGTCCTCCCCGGATGACTGAGCTCCTCACCCTATCTCTAAGGGAGAGCCCAGACACACTACGGAGAAAACTAATTTTGGCCGCTTGTATCCGGGATCTCGTTCTTTCAGTCACGACCCAAAGCTCGTGACCATAGATGAGGGTAGGAACGTAGATCGACCGGTAAATCGAGAGCTTCGCCTTTTGGCTCAGCTCTCTCTTCACCACAATGGACCGGTACAGCACCCGCTTCACAGCAGACGCTGCACCAATCCGCCTGTCGATCTCCCGCTCCATCTTCCCCTCATTCGTGAACAAGACCCCAAGATACTTGAACTCCTCCACTAGAGGCAGCACATCCTCCCCAACCCGGAGAAGGCACTCTACCCTTTTCCGGTTCAAGACCATGGTCTCGGATTTGGAGGCACTGATTTTCATCCCGGCCGCTTCGCACTCGGCTGCAAACCGCTCCAGTGAGAGCTGTAGATCACGCCCTGATGAAGCCAATAGAACCACGTCATCCGCGAATAGCAGAGACACAATCCTAAGGCCACCAAAACGGATCCCCTCAACACCTTGGCTGCGCCTAGAAATTCTGTCCATAAAAGTTATGAACAGAATCGGTGACAAAGGGCAACCTTGGCGGAGTCCAACTCTCACCGGAAACGAGTCCGACTTACTGCCGGCAATGCGGACCAGACTCTGACACCGGTCGTACAGAGACCTGACAGCCCTTATTAAAGGGTCCGGTACTCCATACTCCCCGAGTACCCCCCACAGGATCCCCCGGGGGACACGGTCGAATGCCTTCTCCAGATCCACAAAGCACATGTAGACTGGTTGGGCAAACTCCCATGCCCCCTCCAGGATCCCGCTGAGGGTATAGAGCTGGTCCAGTGTTCCACGGCCAGGACGAAAACCACACTGCTCTTCCTGAATCCGAGATTCAACTATCCGACGGACCCTCCTTTCCAGAACCCCTGAATAGACCTTACCAGGGAGGCTTAAGAGTGTGATTCCTCTGTAGTTGGAACACACCCTCCGGTCCCCCTTTTTAAATAGGGGGACCACCACCCCAGTCTGCCAATCCAGGGGAACTGCCCCCGATGTCCACGAAATGCTGCAAAGCCGCTTTAACCAACACAGCCCCACAACATCCAGAGCCTTAAGGTACTCAGGGCGAATCTCATCCACCCCCGGGGCCTTGCCACCGAGGAGCTTTTTAACAACCTCGGCAACCTCAGCACCAGAGATGGGAGAACCCGACCCAGAGTCCTCAGGCTCTGCTTCCGCAATGGAAGACGTGTTGGTGGGATTAAGGAGGTCTTTGAAGTATTCCGTCCACCGAAACACGACGTCCCGAGTCGAGGTCAGCAGCACACCACCCCCACTGTAAACAGTGTTGGTACTGCACTGCTTCCCCCTCCTGAGACGCCAGATAGTGGACCAGAATCGCTTCGAAGCCGCACAGAAGTCTTTCTCCATGGCCTCTCCGAACTCTTGCCACGCCCGAGTTTTTGCCTCGGCGACCAGCCGAGCCGCTTCGACTGCCGGTACACATCAGCTGCTTCCGGAGTCCCACAGGCCAAAAAAGCCCGGTAGGACTCCTTCTTCAGCTTGACGGCTTCCCTCACCGCTGGTGTCCACCGGCGGGTTCGAGGGTTGCCGCCGCGACATGCACCGACAACCTTGCAGCCACAGCTCCGACTAGCCGCCTCAACAACAGAGGCACGGAACATGGTCCATTCAGACTCAATGTCCCCCGCCTCCCTCGGGACGTGTTCAAAGTTCTCCCGGAAGTGGGAGTTAAAGCTCCGTCTCACAGGGGACTCTGCCAGACGTTCACAGTACGTTTGGGCCTGCCAGGTCTGACCGGCTTCCTCCCCCACCATCGGAGCCAACTCACCACCAGGTAGTGGTCGGTGGAGAGCTCCGCGCCTCTCTTCACCCGAGTGTCCAAGACATGCGGCCGCAGATCAGATGAAACGACAACAAAGTCGATCATTGAACCGCGATGAATAAAAAGGCAATTTTATTAATTCATTTATTTGTTTGTTTGGTTGGTTGGTGGAATTATTTTGCAATATACCACCTTAATTCAAGTCCAGTTCAAATAAATGTTATATACTTATGGAGGTAATTTTACTTATTTAGCGATGAACAATCTAAAGTTCAAATCTATTTGTGCTACATTCTGAATCAGATGACTGATTTTATATCTGATGAAATTAAACGTTTTTTTACAGTGCCTTTCAAAAGTTTTTAACACCCAATTCTACCTTTTCACAAATCCTGGAGGGGACAAAACTCTGTAAAAAGCTGCAAAAGACACAAGTTTGGGATGAAGATTTATTTTCAAGCAGGACTGCGACCGTTGACATACACCCGAAGCTGTGAATGGTTTATAAAAAAGCGTATTAATGTGCTATGGACTAAAATCAGGACCAAAATCCAACTGGGAATCTGGGGAAGATGTTCATCTGGAAAATGGATGTTCTCCATCTATCTGCTAAGCTTGAGCGAATGGTGCAAAAGAAGACTCGGCAAAAATTCAGCCGCTGTATTACTACAGTAATAGCTCTAATTGCAGCAAAATGTGGGTTGGATCCAATTGCATAAAACACTTTTCAGATTTTAGTTTGAAAAAAAAATTTTCAAAGTCCTTTTCCTTTCACCTGTGATTGACTGCAACCTGTCAAGGGGTTTACCCCCGCCTCTCGCCCAGTGACCACTAGGCACCAGACGACCATGCACAGATAAGCACATACAGACAATGGATGGATGGATTTTCCCTTCACTTTACAATTAACCATCATTTGTAAAGGTGGATTACATAAGATCCCCAAAATATACACTGAGGTTTGTGTTTGTGATTTAACAAAATGCAATTAACCTTTAAGGGTTGTGAACATTTCTGTAGTGCATTGCATATAAAAACCCTTTATTGCTTTACGTCTGGCCATGCCTAACTACTACAAGCTAATCTGCTTGTAGAGTGGCAAACATAGTTTTCTCTGCAAACTAAAGTATCAATGCAATATTTCTCACATCTCACTATTTATTTCACAAAGGCGCAAATTGTGCCAGGGTGCGGGGATGACTACCACGCAAGGAGAGGGTTGTTGTCCTTTGCTGCCATGTAGCAGAGACAAGACAGCAACAGCAGCAGGTCTTTATGCAGTCTCCTTGGAGCGGCGTTCTCTATCAGACTCATCAGAAAATCTGGATCATTGTAGCTGGCCTCTTGGCTGCTTCTACTCGGCCTCTCCTTCAGAATCCCATATGTATTGACAATAAACTCGCAGAAAGCAGGGTGGAGAGCTGCTTTGTACCCAAGCTGGCCGAGCAGCTCCATGAGGTCTGTGTACCTCTTGGAAAGGTGGAGCTGATAGGCCCCATCCACCTTCCCCGTCAGAGGGTGTGTGCTCACCTGCGAAAGAGGAACAAAGCTTTGTTACTTCCTGCCTGGTCTTTCAAGGAGGCACGTTTAGTCTGTGTTTACTTTCGAAATGTATTAAAACGGGGAATTTCTTGCGCGAAACAAAAACTTCTACTTTCCCTCTTGGCTGGACTTGATCATAAGCAATTCGTTTCCAGACAGATTTTAACCCCGTGCCTACAGGTTTCCCCGCTGAGAGAGTTGTCACCTCAATGATCTTCTCTGGTATGTTGAGGAGTGTGAAACCATAGAGCCTAGGATGAGCCTGGAACACATAGGACAGAATCCTCCTGTCCAACTGATAGGCAATCTCACCAAACAGCCTCGTTGGACCTGTAATTAATTTAAAAAAAAAAAAAAGCTGAAAAGAATGCACAAACAGACGTAACGACAGTTTTTAAATGTCCTGTGAATGCGAGACCTAAGGCACAGGGAGCAACATCCGTCTGGCGGTTCTGAAGCTCCGCTGCCTCTTCAGCATCTTTGAGCAACGAGCTTTGGAGGAAAGACTTGAAGTTGATAGGAGACGATGTTCTGTGTTCCAGTTTGGGCCTGGTCTGCTTCAGATCTTTCCTGAAGTGCTGCTCATCAACCGTGTTTTGCCACAGGCCGGACGGCTTGTTTCCGGCTGTTAGGCACAAAACAAAGAAGGAAGAAAGGCTTTATCAGTAACGGTATGTAAAATCTGTGTCACAGCACCGCTGAGGCACATCATTGCAGTGTAGCAACAAATACGATTTAACCACTTCCTCCGTTGTTAAATAATCAGAAACAAAACGGATAGACCTAAAAGAAAAGGTGATAGGATTGTAAACATGGTCGTGCATTGTTTCATCTCTGCTACTCAGTCCATTGCATAATTTTAAATTTCCCTTTGCGTTGTACATCATGACATTCAACCAATACAAGTCAAAAGAGCCTTGCAAAACCTGAGCTGTAATAAATAAAAACATGTAATCCCCAAAACAAAGGTCTCTGAATCTAGCTGGACCAGTACTAGCTAGCAGCGGACATGTTTCCGTCCACATGACGGGTTTGCTGCGAAAACTGTAATCTAATATTGTGGCAAATGTCCGATTCAAAACCGTAGCAGTAATCAAAATAGTCATGTTCATCACTATCCCTGAGCAAGCTCAGCTAAGGCTAAACGCGAACTGGTGGCCAGGCATTGCTGATTGCCATTAGATGTCCCATATTCAAAGGAAGACTCTACTTCACTGATATTCTACAGGCGGGAAAAACACAATTATGTTTCACTGTACATTTTTAACGTATATAAGGGGGCAAAAATCTTTAGAACTTTAGATTCCTGACATTTTTGCCTTCTTACAGAACCAAAAACAAGGGTGGAACAGCTTCCGACAAAAGGGTGATAATGGTAATTTGGTTCATTTTTGGTTACCCTGTGCTTGTCTCAGTATCCATCTTACATACAATTATATTTGTTTCTATTTATTCAACACAAGAAAGAGATTAAAGTGTGTGTTGCTAGGCAACAATGATACATTTCTTTCCAGACGCCAAACAGGTTAAAGTTTAGATTATGCTTTAAAACGTCCGCTACATTAAAGCTGAGAACTGCTTTTAATTTTACTGTCCCATCATTTGTTCATCAGACAGCCGGACCACGTTATCACAAATGTAAATAAAAATATGTCACTATATAATTAACACTAAAGAGATTAGTAACACATTATTATATTAAGCACACACAGGATCTAAACCAAGCCAAGGCTGCCACCTAGCGACAGAGGAAAATGTTACCTATCAAATCAGCCAGTGTGTCGTTGCTGCTGCTGCTCGGCATCCTGGTTTTCAGATCGTTTCTCTGAAGCTGACCCAGCATTGTCTTCAGACGATAATTTTCCTGCGCCAGTTGATCGTTTTCGGCCTGCAGGGCCGCTGCAGTTTGCTCCAGGCTCATCCTGAGCCACAAGCACCTCAAGATGCCCAGACCCCAGTTGAATTGTCAAGGGCAATGGACAAAGGAAAGTTAAAGTTGAATCAAAACAAATACGCTGACAGAATGCATTTTTTGAATTTTATTCCATACAAAGAACAGACATCAGGTTTACAAAAGTACTTAAGACTTTAGAGCATCAGAGTGAAAACAGTGCAGAATTTAAAAACAGGAAAACAGAAGAAGAAATATACCACAACAACCACTTCGTAGTTCAATAACGTTTTTAGCAGGGGCTTTCAGTTTTTTCCTGTTGTACCAGACGAGGCTCTCATGATTCTCCCCACTGCCATTTTTAGCCCTTCTCAATCCTGCTTACACTTAGAAAAAAATCTATCAGTATTCTACACTTAATGATTTATGGTCTTTGGTTGGTGAACAAGTCATCTCAGACATTATCATACAGTCATTCCAGATAAAAACTCTGCGTCAAACACACCGACCTATTAAGACTCATCATGAAGCGGTTTGAAAGCCTCAGTAAATACTCTGCAGATGGAACTGTTTCGTCATATCTCCACACCGCTGATTGCTTTCTACGGTGCGAGACGGATCCTCAAAAACAAAAATATGATTTTAATATAACAGGTTATACAAAGATATCTTCAGCTCTCAACAAAACAGCTACTGACGGTATCAATTAGAGAGAAGCGTTTACATCGGATAAATCAAAAGCAGGCTTTTAACCATATGATAAATACACACTAGAGAGCAAGTGGAAAGCTTTGATTACGGAAACTGGTTTCTTTACGCCAACTCCGAACAATGTTCTGTCTGAATCACTATCCGAGATCCCCTCCGCTCAGCCTCTGGCCCTTCCGACAATAGCAAGAATGTAGAGGAAGATGTTGATGATGTCCGTGTACAGGTTGAGAGCAGCGAAGACGTATTCCTCGGGGCTCAGAGCCAGCTCCTTGTTGCCAAGCAGCAGCTGGGTGTCCACCGCCAAGAACTGCAAGATATGAGAAAATTCAACCCCGGTCAAACACTTCAATGTATCTAAACACATCAAAAGCTGATATACCTACGTTATGAAATCACTTATTTAATTACGCACCGCCAGCTAAACTAACTCTGCTCCTCGGTACTTTCCAGGATCTTAGCTTGCTGTCCTTTCATTGTTGGCAGGTAGGTGAATTAATGTATTATTAGCACAAATCAAAACGTGTGAAATACAACACAGCACCAAACGTTGCCCGTAAACGGTCATAGGATTGCGATTGTTCACACGTTGAAACTGTGATGACTGGTTCTATTGCAAGGGCCTACGATAGGCCAACGCATTTAGCGCATATTTGTGAAATTGGAGGAAAATATACATGGCTTTCAAAACTTTTCACAAACAAAAATCTAAAAAAAAAGTTTGGTGCGCTCCTGTATTCAGAAACCCCTTCGTTCCGATAACCCTAAATAAAATAAAATACAATGCACAATAGGGAATAAATCCAGCAGGTCAGGGAATGTGCCTTGACCAACATATGTGATGTGTATTGAAGTTTTCACTTGATACAATTTAATGTTAGTTACTGGTCTCACAACCAGTGACCGCTTTGATGTGTTTGATGTTTTCATGATGTAAAGCACTTTGAATCGCCTTGCTGCTGAAATGTGCTGTACAAATAAACTGGACTTCACCTATAATTAAGTTAGTAAACATCTTATGCCAACTAGATAGGAATCTGGCAACTTATTCTGGGGTTTTCCAGTTCTGGTACCCGAGTTCGTCAACATCAATGCCTTCTTACAGGACCCGCTACGGTTAAGTTTTAGCTCCATATTGAAATTTTTTTAAATTAAATCTCATTAGATTTGCACTGATTAATGACAAAGGAAGTGAGTGCCTAGAGTGTTTGGATTTTCTTTACCTACACACAATTTGAAGGCAATCTTTTGACAGGCCTGTCTGCTGAATTGCATCCTGGGGTTTGTAGTTTTGTCAAAGGACAACATCTGAATTGCTCAGCCAGAGTATGGAAAATTGGGCCCTAATTATTAGGATGATTAAATGTACGATTTTTATGCAGAAATCCTGAAGAGAAACTAAACAACTAAAAAGAAAAAGTAAAAGTAAAATTTGGGATTTTTTTGTTGCTTAATTTCTGGTGAAAACAAGGCTAGACCAGACACCATTACTACAGAAGCTGCGACCACAGACGTTGATGCAGAAATTTTCTGAGGCAATAAGGTGTTTGACTTCAACAATAAATGTTTTATTGCTGAAGTATAATGTTACACTAAAAGAAGTGATCCACTTTAAAAGTGCGTTCACGGCGAGCGCGAATGTGGCGGCCCAAGCGACAGATTTCCATGTTATCCGTATGTGCAGGCGCAACACAGGAGCGATGCGACGCAATGCGGTGCAAAGCGAGGCAACAGACGTGTTTCTAGCGATGCAAAAGGAATGATTTTGGCGATTAAAGCGAAGCCAGAGTTGCTGGAGTTGGAAAAGCCGAACTTTTGTGTCTTGTCGCGACAACCAATCAGGAATTGGGTGTGGCTGTGATGTGGGGTAAAGGAGTGCGGCGGAGACAAAGCTGTTTTTGTTCAACAGGGAAGACAAGCTGATAGTGGTGGTCTGAGGTCGGCCTGAGTTTTATGACTCAACCATTTATTACTACTGAGAAAAGTCCAGAAAGGACCAAGCCTGGAGAAAAGTGAGTGAGGAGGCTGGAGTGGATGGTAAGTGAAAGCTTCACTAGATGGCGCCATTGTACTGCGGTATTTCTGGCTTGTCATCCTCTGTGCGTATTACGCTGATGTCCGCCGAGTGACAGCATACAAAAGTGGCGCCGTTGTCGCTGAAATTGCGTTTGTTGTTAAAACGCCTTAACAGTGAAGTCTGTAGGAGCAGTTATTTTTCTTTACCTGCCTCACATCCTCCTCCTTGTGTGTGCTGAGAAGGTAAACTTGGCTCTTCTGCCAGCATGTTTGTCATAGTTTTAGTTACTTTACCCTTTTTAAGTGTTGCTGTGACTATAAATAATGATGATTACTGTTTTACCTCAAGACCAAGATAGCAGATACACAAAACATAAATATGACCAAGTTTAGGCTATAGACTTATGAAGATCCACACAAATGTGCCTTGCTCGTATGCCATGCTCTTTTGCCTTTCCCATTTTGAGGAGTAGCTCAAACAGCTCTGGTCACCTTAAAATTGTGAAATATAAATTGTCCAAATCAAATATATTTGCTTTCCAGGCATTTTTAATACTTGCCAATAAGTGCATCACCGGTCAGTGTGATATTTTGCTATTGCTCGGTGGTTAACATTCTGTTGTATTCTTTAAATAACTGATTCGTAAGGTAGTGCGGGATGTGAAAAGATAAAGCAAACTTTAACATTCTAGTCAATTTGTTTTATTGTAATAAAGGTGAATGAGGTTGTCATGAATAGATAAAACATAGAGCATGAGGGCTCTTCTAGGGGTATTTGTTTAGTCATCATTTCCTTATTTATTTTCTTTAGTTGCTTCAGTTCAGTTCATCCCGTTGCCATTTCCTACCCATGTGTTTACATTCAGTCCACTGTTTCATACCAGGAAACACATTTTGCCACCCAGTTACTATATGAAACCCATAATGACCATATCATACATTACAAAATCGCTAGGTTGGTTATTTCGATGAGTAATACTTATAAATATTTGTAAAAAAAAAAAAAAAGAAGAAAAACAATAAAAACCACTAATCCGTAACCACATTTGTGCCTTTGTTGACACCAGACACAAATGCGCAGCTCAGTGTGCCACTATTATCACTAAACACTTTTATAATTTATATCACAGCACGTGTTTGTCACGTAAAGGGCTAAATGTGAATTTTTAGGTTCTAATGTTCTTTATGAAACATTTTGTCCCTTCCTACTTCTATTTTGTGCCAGTAAATGCACCTTTTTATAACCATGTACTTAAGGTAGCGCACATTAGTTTATCAGTGAGAATGCTATACAGCATTCTCACTTATTGTTTTCCTGTTTTTCTTTATTATTATCAGTGAGAATGCTATACAGCATTCTCACTTATTGTTTTCCTGTTTTTCTTTATTATTATTATTATTATTATTATTATTATTATTATTCCGTACGTTTTTGTGCGTCTAACTACTCCTGCATACTTCAACCGATTTCAACGATTCTCGTACCGAAACGTTCGGCTCGTTCTCGACATTACTGCTATATCTCATGGTTATGGTACCTTTTATACTTTTTAAAGTATTTGTACTTTTTGTGCGTTTTTTGCTCCCATTGAAATGAATGCAAATTCCTTCAAATTCTTCAAATTTTTCATATTCCTTCAAATTCCTTCAAATTCTTGTAATTGTTCTTATTGTTCAAATTGTTCAAATGGTTCCAATGGTTCAAATCTTTCAAATTTTTCACATTTTTTCAAATTTTTCAGATTTCTTCAATTTTTTCGAATACTTCAAATACTTCAAATTCTTCAAATTTTTCAAATTCTTCAAATTTTTCAAATTCCTTCTAAATCTTCTGATACAACTGATATTAATACTACTACAACAGATACTACTCCTACTACTACTACTACTACTACTACAACTGATACTACTACTACTGATACTACTACTACTACTACTGATACTACTACCACTACTACTACTACTAATGATACTATTGCTGCTACTGCTACTACTACTGATGCTACTGCTGATACTACAACTACTACTGATACTACTACTATTACTACTACTACTACTAGTAGTACTACTGATACTACTACTACTACTACTACAACAAATTCCTTCAAATTCTTTAAAAACTGATACTACTACTACTGATACTACTCCTACTACTACTGATACTTCTACTACTACTACTACTGATACTACTACTACTACTGATACTACTACTATTACTGATACTACTACTACTACTACTACTGATACTACTACTAATGATACTACTGCTGCTACTGCTACTACTACTGCTAATACAACAACTACTACTGCTACTACTACTATTACCACTACTAATACTACTACTACTAGTAGTACTACTGATACTACTACTACTACTACTACTACTACTACTACTACTACTACTACAAATTCCTTCAAATTCTTTAAAAACTGATACTACTACTACTACTGATACTACTACTACTACTACTGATACTACTACTATTACTACTAATAATATAACTACTACTACTAGTAGTACTACTGATACTACTACTACTACAAATTCCTTCAAATTCTTCAAATTCCTTCAAATTCTTTAAAAACTAATACTACTACTACTGATACTACTACTACTACTACCACTACTACTACTACTGCTACTATTGATACTACTACTACTACTACTGATACTACTACTACTACTACTAATGATACTACTGCTGCTACTACTACTGCTACAACAACAACAACTACTACTGCTACTACTACTATTACTACTACTAATACAACTACTACTACTAGTAGTACTACTGATACTATTACTAATACTACTACTACTACTACTACTACAAATTCCTTCAAATTCTTTAAAAACTGATACTACTACTACTACTGATACTACTACTACTACTACTGATACTACTACTATTACTACTACTAATACAACTATTACTACTACTAGTACTACTGATAGTACTACTACTACTACTACTACAAATTCCTTCAAATTCTTTAAAAACTGATACTACTACTACTACTGATACTACTACTACTACCACTGATACTACTACTATTACTACTAATAATACAACTACTACTACTACTAGTACTACTGATACTACTACTACTACTACTACAAATTCTTTAAATTCCTTCAAATTCTTTAAAAACTAATACTACTTCTACTGATACTACTACTACTACTGATACTACTACTACTACTACTACTACTACTGATACTACTGATACTACCACTACTACTACTACTACTACTACTACAAATTACTTCAAATTGTTCAAATTCTTCGAATTTTTAAAATTCTTCAATGTTTTTCAGCTTTTTTTTCTCTTCTTCGTGGATCTTCTGCATCTTCTCCTCAAATCATTCTGCAGATTAGCATTCTCACTCGCTGTTGCGTAGGAACAGCTTTTTCTAGTCAGTGAGAATGCTATACAGCATTCTCACTTATTGTTTTCCTGTTTTTCTTTATTATTATTATTATTATTATTATTATTATTATTATTCCGTACGTTTTTGTGCGTCTAACTACTCCTGCATACTTCAACCGATTTCAACGATTCTCGTACCGAAACGTTCGGCTCGTTCTCGACATTACTGCTATATCTCATGGTTATGGTACCTTTTATACTTTTTAAAGTATTTGTACTTTTTGTGCGTTTTTTGCTCCCATTGAAATGAATGCAAATTCCTTCAAATTCTTCAAATTTTTCATATTCCTTCAAATTCCTTCAAATTCTTGTAATTGTTCTTATTGTTCAAATTGTTCAAATGGTTCCAATGGTTCAAATCTTTCAAATTTTTCACATTTTTTCAAATTTTTCAGATATCTTCAATTTTTTCGAATACTTCAAATACTTCAAATTCTTCAAATTTTTCAAATTCTTCAAATTTTTCAAATTCCTTCTAAATCTTCTGATACAACTGATATTAATACTACTACAACAGATACTACTCCTCCTACTACTACTACTACTACTACAACTGATACTACTACTACTGATACTACTACTACTACTACTGATACTACTACCACTACTACTACTACTAATGATACTATTGCTGCTACTGCTACTACTACTGATGCTACTGCTGATACTACAACTACTACTGATACTACTACTATTACTACTACTACTACTACTAGTACTACTGATACTACTACTACTACTACTACTACTACAACAAATTCCTTCAAATTCTTTAAAAACTGATACCACTACTACTGATACTACTCCTACTACTACTGATACTTCTACTACTACTACTACTGATACTACTACTACTACTGATACTACTACTATTACTGATACTACTACTACTACTACTACTGATACTACTACTAATGATACTACTGCTGCTACTGCTACTACTACTGCTACTACAACAACTACTACTGCTACTACTACTATTACCACTACTAATACTACTACTACTAGTAGTACTACTGATACTACTACTAATACTACTACTACTACTACTACAAATTCCTTCAAATTCTTTAAAAACTGATACTACTACTACTACTGATACTACTACTACTACTACTGATACTACTACTATTACTACTAATAATATAACTACTACTACTAGTAGTACTACTGATACTACTACTACTACAAATTCCTTCAAATTCTTCAAATTCCTTCAAATTCTTTAAAAACTAATACTACTACTACTGATACTACTACTACTACTACCACTACTACTACTACTGCTACTATTGATACTACTACTACTACTACTGATACTACTACTACTACTACTAATGATACTACTGCTGCTACTACTACTGCTACAACAACAACTACTACTGCTACTACTACTATTACTACTACTAATACAACTACTACTACTAGTAGTACTACTGATACTATTACTAATACTACTACTACTACTACTACTACAAATTCCTTCAAATTCTTTAAAAACTGATACTACTACTACTACTGATACTACTACTACTACTACTGATACTACTACTATTACTACTACTAATACAACTATTACTACTACTAGTACTACTGATAGTACTACTACTACTACTACTACAAATTCCTTCAAATTCTTTAAAAACTGATACTACTACTACTACTGATACTACTACTACTACCACTGATACTACTACTATTACTACTAATAATACAACTACTACTACTAGTACTACTGATACTACTACTACTACTACTACAAATTCTTTAAATTCCTTCAAATTCTTTAAAAACTAATACTACTTCTACTGATACTACTACTACTACTGATACTACTACTACTACTACTACTACTACTACTGATACTACTGATACTACCACTACTACTACTACTACTACTACTACTACAAATTACTTCAAATTGTTCAAATTCTTCGAATTTTTAAAATTCTTCAATGTTTTTCAGCTTTTTTTTCTCTTCTTCGTGGATCTTCTGCATCTTCTCCTCAAATCATTCTGCAGATTAGCATTCTCACTCGCTGTTGCGTAGGAACAGCTTTTTCTAGTTATCAGTGAGAATGCTATACAGCATTCTCACTTATTGTTTTCCTGTTTTTCTTTATTATTATTATTATTATTATCAGTGAGAATGCTATACAGCATTCTCACTTATTGTTTTCCTGTTTTTCTTTATTATTATTATTATTATTATTATTATTATTATTATTCCGTACGTTTTTGTGCGTCTAACTACTCCTGCATACTTCAACCGATTTCAACGATTTTTGTACCAAAACGTTCGGCTCGTTCTTGACATTACTGCTATATCTCATGGTTATGGTACCTTTTATACTTTTTAAAGTATTTGTACTTTTTGTGCGTTTTTTGCTCCCATTGAAATGAATGCAAATTCCTTCAAATTCTTCAAATTTTTCATATTCCTTCAAATTCTTGTAATCGTTCTTATTGTTCAAATGGTTCAAATCTTTCAAATTTTTAAATTTTTTTCAAATTTCTCAAATTTTTTAAAAATTTTCAAATACTTCAAATACTTCGAATTCTTCAAATTTTTCAAATTCTGCAAATTTTTCAAATTCCTTCTAATTCTTCTGATACAACTGATATTAATACTACTACTACAACAGATACTACTCCTCCTCCTACTACTACTACTACTACAACTGATACTACTACTACAACTGATACTACTACTACTGATACTACTACTACTACTACTACTAATGATACTATTGCTGCTACTGCTACTACTACTGATGCTACTGCTGATACTACAACAACTACTACTGATACTACTACTATTACTACTACTACTACTACTAGTACTACTGATACTACTACTACTACTACTATTACTACTACTACTACTACTGATACTACTACTACTACTACTAATACTACAAATTCCTTCAATTTCTTTAAAAACTGATACTACTACTACTGATACTACTCCTACTACTACTGATACTACTACTACTACTACTGATACTACTACTACTACTACTACTGATACTACTACTACTGATACTACTACTACTACTACTGATACTACTACTAATGATACTACTGCTGCTACTGCTACTACTACTGCTACTACAACAACTACTACTGCTACTACTACTATTACCACTACTAATACTACTACTACTAGTAGTAGTACTACTGATACTACTACTACTACTACTACAAATTCCTTCAAATTCTTTAAAAACTGATACTACTACTACTACTGATACTACTACTACTACTACTGATACTACTACTATTACTACTAATAATATAACTACTACTAGTAGTAGTACTACTGATACTACTACTACTACTACTACAAATTCCTTCAAATTCCTTCAAATTCTTTAAAAACTAATACTACTACTACTGATACTAGTACTACTACTGCTACTACTACTACTACTGATACTACTACTACTATTACTACTACTAATACAACAACTACTACTACTACTAGTACTACTGATACTACTACTACTACTACAAATTCCTTCAAATTCCTTCAAATTCTTTAAAAACTGATACTACTACTACTACTGATACTACTACTACTACTACTGATACTACTACTATTACTACTAATAATACAACTACTACTAGTACTACTGAAACTACTACTACTACTACTACAAATTCCTTCAAATACCTCAAATTCCTTCAAATTCCTTCAAATTCTTTAAAAACTGATACTACTACTACTGCTACTACTGATACTACTGATACTACTACTACTACTGATACTACTACTACTACTACTACTGATACTACTACTACTACTACTACAAATTACTTCAAATTGTTCAAATTCTTCAAATTTTTCAAATTCTTCAATGTTTTTCAGCTATCTTTTCTGTTCTGCATGGATCTTCTGCATCTTCTCCTCAAATCATTCTGCAGATTAGCATTCTCACTCGCTGTTGCGTAGGAACAGCTTTTTCTAGTTATTATTATTATTATTCCGTACGTTTTTGTGCGTCTAACTACTCCTGCATACTTCAACCGATTTCAGCGATTTTCGTACCAAAACGTTCGGCTCGTTCTCGACATTACTGCTATATCTCATGGTTATGGTACCTTTTATACTTTTTAAAGTATTTGTACTTTTTGTGCGTTTTTTGCTCCCATTGAAATGAATGCAAATTCCTTCAAATTCTTCAAATTTTTCATATTCCTTCATATTCTTGTAATTGTTCTTATTGTTCAAATTGTTCAAATGGTTCAAATGGTTCAAATCTTTCAAATTTTTCAATTTTTTTCAAATTTCTCAAATTTTTTAAAAATTTTCAAATACTTCAAATACTTCGAATTCTTCAAATTTTTCAAATTCTGCAAATTTTTCAAATTCCTTCTAATTCTACTGATACAACTGATATTAATAGTACTACTACAACAGATAGTACTCCTACTACTACTACAACAGATAGTACTCCTACTACTACTACTACTACTACTACTGATACTACTACTACTACTACTACTAATGATACTATTGCTGCTACTGCTACTACTACTGATGCTACTGCTGATACTACAACTACTACTGATACTACTACTAGTACTACTGATACTACTACTACTACTACTACTACTACTACTACTACAAATTCCTTTAAATTCTGCAAATTCCTTCAAATTCTTTAAAAACTGATACTACTACTACTACTACTACTGATACTACTCCTACTACTACTGATACTTCTACTACTACTACTGATACTACTACTACTACTACTGATACTACTACTACTACTGATACTACTACTACTAATGATACTACTGCTGCTACTGCTACTACTACTGATACTACTACTACTACTACTGATACTACTACTATTACTACTACTAATACAACTACTACTACTACTAGTACTACTGATACTACTACTACTACTACTACTACTACTACTACAATACTACAAATTCCTTCAAATTCCTTCAAATTCTTTAAAAACTGATACTGCTACTACTACTGATATTACTACTAATACTACTGATACTACTACTATTACTACTAATAATACAAGTACTACTTCTACTAGTACTACTGATACTACTACAACTACTACTACAAATTCCTTCAAATTCCTTAAGATTCTTTAAAAACTGATACTACTACTACTGATACTACTACTACTACTGCTACTACTGATACTACTGATACTACTACTACTACTGATACTACTACTACTACTACTACTAACGATACTACTGCTGCTACTACAACAACTACTACTAATACAACTACTACTACTACTAGTACTACTGATACTACTACTACTACTACTACTACAAATTCCTTCAAATTCTTTAAAAACTGATACTATTACTACTACTGATACTACTACTACTGATACTACTACTATTACTACTAATAATACAAGTACTACTTCTACTAGTACTACTGATACTACTACAACTACTACTACAAATTCCTTCAAATTCCTTAAGATTCTTTAAAAACTGATACTACTACTACTGATACTACTACTACTACTGCTACTACTGATACTACTGATACTACTACTAATACAAATTACTTCAAATTCTTCAAATTTTTCAAATTCTTCAATGTTTTTTAGTTATTTTTTCTCTTCTGCATGGATCTTCTGCATCTTCTCCTCAAATCATTCTGCAGATTAGCATTCTCACTCGCTGTTGCGTAGGAACAGCTTTTTCTAGTTATTATTATCAGTGAGAATGCTATACAGCATTCTCACTTATTGTTTTCCTGTTTTTCTTTATTATTATTATTATTATTATTATTATTATCAGTGAGAATGCTATACAGCATTCTCACTTATTGTTTTCCTGTTTTTCTTTATTATTATTATTATTATCAGTGAGAATGCTATACAGCATTCTCACTTATTGTTTTCCTGTTTTTCTTTATTATTATTATTATTATTATTATCAGTGAGAATGCTATACAGCATTCTCACTTATTGTTTTCCTGTTTTTCTTTATTATTATTATTATCAGTGAGAATGCTATACAGCATTCTCACTTATTGTTTTCCTGTTTTTCTTTATTATTATTATTATTATTATTATTATTATCAGTGAGAATGCTATACAGCATTCTCACTTATTGTTTTCCTGTTTTTCTTTATTATTATTATTATTATTCCGTCGGCGTCTAACTACTCCCGCATACTTCAACCAATTTCAACAATTTTGGTGTCAAAACGTTCGGCTCGTTCCCGGCATGCCTGCTATATCTCATGGTTATGCTAACTTTTATACTTTTTAAAATATTTCACTTTTTGTGCGTTTTTGGTTGCTCCCATTGAAATCAATGCAAAATCCTTCAAATTCTTCAAATTTTTCATATTCCTTCAAATTCCTTCAAATTCTTGTAATCATTCTTATTATTCAAATTGTTCAAATGGTTCAAATGGTTGAAATCTTTCAGATTTTTCAAATTTTTTCAAATTTTTCAATTTTTTTCAAATTTTTCAAATATTTCAAATACTTCAAATTCTTCAAATTTTTCAAATTCTTCAAATTTTTCAAAATTCCTTCTAATTCTTCTGATACAACTGATATTAATACGATACTGCTACTACTACTGATATTACTACTAATACTACTGATACTACTACTATTACTACTAATAATACAACTACTACTACTACTAGTACTACTGATACTACTACTACTACTACAAATTCCTTCAAATTCTTCAAATACCTTCAAATTCCTTCAAATTCTTTAAAAACTACTACTACTACTACTACTGATACTACTACTACCACTACTACTACTACTAATGATACTACTGCTGCTACTACTACTACTACTGATACTACTACCACTACTACTACTACTAATGCCACTACTGCTTCTACTACTGATGCTACTGATGATACTACAACAACTACTACTGATACTACTACTATTACTACTACTACTACTACTACTACTACTAGTACTACTGATACTACTACTACTACTACTACAAATTCCTTCAAATTCTTCAAATTCCTTCAAATTCTTTAAAAACTGATACTACTACTACTACTGATACTACTCCTACTACTACTGATACTTCTACTACTACTACTGATACTACTGATAATACTACTACTACTGATACTACTACTACTACTACTGATACTACTACTACTACTAATGATACTACTAATGATACTACTGCTGCTACTGCTACTACAACAACTACTACTGCTACTACTACTATTACTACTACTAATACTACTACTACTACTAGTACTACTGATACTACTACTACTACTACTACAAATTCCTTCAAATTCTTTAAAAACTGATACTACTACTACTACTGATACTACTACTACTACTACTGATACTACTACTATTACAACTACTACTACTACTAGTACTACTGATACTACTACTACTACTACTACTACAAGTTCCTTCAGATTCCTTCAAATTCTTTAAAAACTGATACTACTACTACTACTAGTGATATTACTACTACTACTACTGATACTAATACTATTACTACTAATAATACAAATACTACTACTACTACTACTACTGATACTACTACTACTACTACTACTACAAATTCCTTCAAATTCTTCAAATACCTTCAAATTCCTTCAAATTCTTTAAAAACTAATACTACTACTACTAGTACTACTGATACTACTACTACTACTACAAATACCTTCAAATTCCTTCAAATTCTTTAAAAACTAATACTACTACTACTGATACAACTACTACTACAAATTACTTCAAATTGTTCAAATATTTAAATTTTTTAAAATTCTTCAATGTTTTTCAGCTATTTGTTTTCTTCGGCATGGATCTTCTGCATCTTCTCCTCAAATCATTTTGCAGATTAGCATTCTCACTCGCTGTTGCGTAGGAACAGCTTTTTCTAGTTATTATTATTATTCCGTCGGCATGTAACTACTCCCACATACTTCAACCGATTTCAACAATTTTGGTGTCAAAACGTTCAGCTCCTTCCCGACATTCCTGCTATATCTCATCATTATTCTAACTTTAATACTTTTTAAAATATTTGTACTTTTGTGCGTACTTTTTTCCCATTGAAATGAATGCAAATTCCTTCAAATTCTTCAAATTTTTGATATTCCTTCAAATTCCTTCAAATTCTTTTAATCATTCTTATTGTTCAAATTGTTCAAATGGTTCAAATGGTTCAAATCTTTCAGATTTTTCAAATTTTTTCATATTTTTCAAATTTTTTCAAATTTTTCAAATACTTCAAATTCTTCAAATTTGTCAAATTCTTCAAATTTTTCAAATTCCTTCTAATTCTCCTGATACAACTGATATTAATACTACAACTACAACAGATACTACTCCTACTACTACTGCTACTACAACTGATACTACTACAACTGATACTACTACTACTACTACTGATAGTACTACCACTACTACTACTACTAATGATACTACTGCTGCTACTGCTACTACTACTGATGCTACTGCTGGTACTACAACTACTACTGATACTACTACTATTACTACTACTACTACTAGTACTACTGATACTACTACTATTACTACTACTACTACTAGTACTACTGATACTACTACTACTACTACTACTACAAATTCCTTTAAATTCTGCAAATTCCTTCAAATTCTTTAAAAACTGATACTACTACTACTACTGATACTACTCCTACTACTACTGATACTTCTACTACTACTACTGATACTACTACTACTACTACTACTACTGATACTACTACTACTACTGATACTACTACTACTACTGATACTACTGCTGCTACTACTACTACTGATACTACTACTACTACTATTACTACTACTAATACAACTACTACTACTACTAGTACTACTGATACTACTACTACTACTACTACTACAAATTCCTTCAAATTCTTTAAAAACTGATACTGCTACTACTACTGATATTACTACTAATACTACTGATACTACTACTATTACTACTAATAATACAACTACTACTACTAGTAGTACTACTGATACTACTACTACTACTACTACAAATTCCTTCAAATTCTTCAAATACCTTCAAATTCCTTCAAATTCTTTAAAAACTACTACTACTACTACTGATACTACTACTACTACTGCTACTACTGCTACTACTACTACTACTACTGATACTACTACTACTACTACTGCTACTACTGATACTACTGATACTACTACTACTACTACTACTGATACTACTACTACTACTACTACAAATTACTTCAAATTGTTCAAATTCTTCAAATTTTTCAAATTCTTTAATATTTTTCAGCTATTTTTTCTCTTCTGCATGGATCTTCTGCATCTTCTCAAATCATTCTGCAGATTAGCATTCTCACTCGCTGTTGCGTAGGAACAGCTTTTTCTAGTTATTATTATTATCAGTGAGAATGCTATACAGCATTCTCACTTATTGTTTTCCTGTTTTTCTTTATTATTATTATCAGTGAGAATGCTATACAGCATTCTCACTTATTGTTTTCCTGTTTTTCTTTATTATTATTATTATTATTATTATTATTATTATTATTATTATTCCGTCGGCGTGTAACTACTCCCACATACTTCAACCGATTTCAACAATTTTGGTGTCAAAACGTTCAGCTCCTTCCCGACATTCCTGCTATATCTCATCATTATTCTAACTTTAATACTTTTTAAAATATTTGTACTTTTTGTGCGTACTTTTTTCCCATTGAAATGAATGCAAATTCCTTCAAATTCTTCAAATTTTTTATATTCCTTCAAATTCTTGTAATCATTCTTATTGTTGAAATTGTTCAAATGGTTCAAATGGTTCAAATCTTTCAGATTTTTCAAATTTTTTCAAATTTTTCAAATTGTTTCAAATTTTTCAAATACTTCAAATACTTCAAATTCTTCAAATTTTTCAAATTCTTCAAATTTTTCAAATTCTTTCTAATTCTTCTGATACAACTGATATTAATACTACTACTACAACAGATACTACTCCTACTACTACTACTACTACAACTGATACTACTACTACTGATACTACTACTACTACTACTACTGATACTACTACCACTACTACTAATGATACTACTGCTGCTACTGCTACTACTACTGATGCTACTGCTGATACTACAACAACTACTACTGATACTACTACTATTACTACTACTACTACTACTACTACTAGTACTACTGATACTACTACTACTACTACTGATACTTCTACTACTACTACTGATACTACTACTACTACTACTACTACTGATACTACTACTACTACTGATAATAATACTACTACTACTACTAATGATACTACTGCTGCTACTGCTACTACTACTGATGCTACTGCTGATACTACAACAACTACTACTGATACTACTACTATTACTACTACTACTACTAGTACTACTGATACTACTACTACTACTACTACTACTACTACAAATTCCTTCAAATTCTTCAAATTCCTCCAAATTTTTTAAAAACTGATACTACTACTACTACTGATACTACTCCTACTACTACTGATACTTCTACTACTACTACTGATGATACTACTACTACTACTACTACTACAGATACTACTACTACTACTACTACTACTACTACTAATGATACTATTGCTGCTACTGCTACCACTACTGCTACTACAACTACTACTGCTACTACTACTATTACTACTACTAATACAACTACTACTACTAGTAGTACTACTGATACTACTACTAATACTACTACTACTACAATTTCCTTCAAATTATTTAAAAACTGATACTACTACTACTACTGATACTACTACTACTACTACTGATACTACTACTATTACTACTACTAATACAACAACTACTACTACTACTAGTACTACTGATACTACTAATACTACTACTACTACTACAAATTCCTTCAAATTCCTTCAATTTTTTTAAAAACTGATACTACTACTACTACTGATACTACTACTACTACTACTGATACTACTACTATTACTACTACTAATACAACAACTACTACTACTAGTACTACTGATACTACTACTACTACTACTACTACTACTACAAATTCCTTCAAATTCCTTCAATTTTTTTAAAAACTGATACTACTACTACTACTGATACTACTACTACTGATACTACTACTATTACTACTAATAATACAACTACTACTACTACTAGTACTACTGATACTACTACTACTACTACAAATTCCTTCAAATCCTTTAAAAACTGATACTACTACTACTGATACTACTACTACTGCTACTACTGATACTACTGATACTACTACTACTACTACTGATACTACTACTACTACTACTAATAGTACTTCTAGTACTACTACAACTACTACTACTACTACAAATTACTTCAAATTCTTCAAATTCTTCAAATTTTTCAAATTCTTCAATGTTTTTTAGCTATTTTTTTCTCTTCTGCATTGATCTTCTGCATCTTCTCCTCAAATCATTCTGCAGATTAGCATTCTCACTCGCTGTTGCGTAGGAACAGCTTTTTCTAGTTATTATTATTATTATTATTATTATTATTATTCCGTCGGCGTGTAACTACTCCCACATACTTCAACCGATTTCAACAATTTTGGTGTCAAAACGTTCAGCTCCTTCCCGACATTCCTGCTATATCTCATCATTATTCTAACTTTAATACTTTTTAAAATATTTGTACTTTTGTGCGTACTTTTTTCCCATTGAAATGAATGCAAATTCCTTCAAATTCTTCAAATTTTTGATATTCCTTCAAATTCCTTCAAATTCTTTTAATCATTCTTATTGTTCAAATTGTTCAAATGGTTCAAATGGTTCAAATCTTTCAGATTTTTCAAATTTTTTCATATTTTTCAAATTTTTTCAAATTTTTCAAATACTTCAAATTCTTCAAATTTGTCAAATTCTTCAAATTTTTCAAATTCCTTCTAATTCTCCTGATACAACTGATATTAATACTACAACTACAACAGATACTACTCCTACTACTACTGCTACTACAACTGATACTACTACAACTGATACTACTACTACTACTACTGATAGTACTACCACTACTACTACTACTAATGATACTACTGCTGCTACTGCTACTACTACTGATGCTACTGCTGGTACTACAACTACTACTGATACTACTACTATTACTACTACTACTACTAGTACTACTGATACTACTACTATTACTACTACTACTACTAGTACTACTGATACTACTACTACTACTACTACTACAAATTCCTTTAAATTCTGCAAATTCCTTCAAATTCTTTAAAAACTGATACTACTACTACTACTGATACTACTCCTACTACTACTGATACTTCTACTACTACTACTGATACTACTACTACTACTACTACTACTGATACTACTACTACTACTGATACTACTACTACTACTGATACTACTGCTGCTACTACTACTACTGATACTACTACTACTACTATTACTACTACTAATACAACTACTACTACTACTAGTACTACTGATACTACTACTACTACTACTACTACAAATTCCTTCAAATTCTTTAAAAACTGATACTGCTACTACTACTGATATTACTACTAATACTACTGATACTACTACTATTACTACTAATAATACAACTACTACTACTAGTAGTACTACTGATACTACTACTACTACTACTACAAATTCCTTCAAATTCTTCAAATACCTTCAAATTCCTTCAAATTCTTTAAAAACTACTACTACTACTACTGATACTACTACTACTACTGCTACTACTGCTACTACTACTACTACTACTGATACTACTACTACTACTACTGCTACTACTGATACTACTGATACTACTACTACTACTACTACTGATACTACTACTACTACTACTACAAATTACTTCAAATTGTTCAAATTCTTCAAATTTTTCAAATTCTTTAATATTTTTCAGCTATTTTTTCTCTTCTGCATGGATCTTCTGCATCTTCTCAAATCATTCTGCAGATTAGCATTCTCACTCGCTGTTGCGTAGGAACAGCTTTTTCTAGTTATTATTATTATTATTATTATTATTCCGTCGGCGTGTAACTACTCCCACATACTTCAACCGATTTCAACAATTTTGGTGTCAAAACGTTCAGCTCCTTCCCGACATTCCTGCTATATCTCATCATTATTCTAACTTTAATACTTTTTAAAATATTTGTACTTTTGTGCGTACTTTTTTCCCATTGAAATGAATGCAAATTCCTTCAAATTCTTCAAATTTTTGATATTCCTTCAAATTCCTTCAAATTCTTTTAATCATTCTTATTGTTCAAATTGTTCAAATGGTTCAAATGGTTCAAATCTTTCAGATTTTTCAAATTTTTTCATATTTTTCAAATTTTTTCAAATTTTTCAAATACTTCAAATTCTTCAAATTTGTCAAATTCTTCAAATTTTTCAAATTCCTTCTAATTCTCCTGATACAACTGATATTAATACTACAACTACAACAGATACTACTCCTACTACTACTGCTACTACAACTGATACTACTACAACTGATACTACTACTACTACTACTGATAGTACTACCACTACTACTACTACTAATGATACTACTGCTGCTACTGCTACTACTACTGATGCTACTGCTGGTACTACAACTACTACTGATACTACTACTATTACTACTACTACTACTAGTACTACTGATACTACTACTATTACTACTACTACTAGTAGTACTACTGATACTACTACTACTACTACTACTACAAATTCCTTTAAATTCTGCAAATTCCTTCAAATTCTTTAAAAACTGATACTACTACTACTACTGATACTACTCCTACTACTAATGATACTTCTACTACTACTACTGATACTACTACTACTACTACTACTACTGATACTACTACTACTACTGATACTACTACTACTACTGATACTACTGCTGCTACTACTACTACTGATACTACTACTACTACTATTACTACTACTAATACAACTACTACTACTACTAGTACTACTGATACTACTACTACTACTACTACTACAAATTCCTTCAAATTCTTTAAAAACTGATACTGCTACTACTACTGATATTACTACTAATACTACTGATACTACTACTATTACTACTAATAATACAACTACTACTACTAGTAGTACTACTGATACTACTACTACTACTACTACAAATTCCTTCAAATTCTTCAAATACCTTCAAATTCCTTCAAATTCTTTAAAAACTACTACTACTACTACTGATACTACTACTACTACTGCTACTACTGCTACTACTACTACTACTACTGATACTACTACTACTACTACTGCTACTACTGATACTACTGATACTACTACTACTACTACTACTGATACTACTACTACTACTACTACAAATTACTTCAAATTGTTCAAATTCTTCAAATTTTTCAAATTCTTTAATATTTTTCAGCTATTTTTTCTCTTCTGCATGGATCTTCTGCATCTTCTCAAATCATTCTGCAGATTAGCATTCTCACTCGCTGTTGCGTAGGAACAGCTTTTTCTAGTTATCAGTGAGAATGCTATACAGCATTCTCACTTATTGTTTTCCTGTTTTTCTTTATCAGTGAGAATGCTATACAGCATTCTCACTTATTGTTTTCCTGTTTTTCTTTATTATTATTATTATTATTATTATTATTATTATTATTATTATTCCGTCGGCGTGTAACTACTCCCACATACTTCAACCGATTTCAACAATTTTGGTGTCAAAACGTTCAGCTCCTTCCCGACATTCCTGCTATATCTCATCATTATTCTAACTTTAATACTTTTTAAAATATTTGTACTTTTTGTGCGTACTTTTTTCCCATTGAAATGAATGCAAATTCCTTCAAATTCTTCAAATTTTTGATATTCCTTCAAATTCCTTCAAATTCTTTTAATCATTCTTATTGTTCAAATTGTTCAAATGGTTCAAATGGTTCAAATCTTTCAGATTTTTCAATTTTTTTCATATTTTTCAAATTTTTCAAATACTTCAAATACTTCAAATTCTTCAAATTTGTCAAATTCTTAAAATTTTTCAAATTCCTTCTAATTCTTCTGATACAACTGATATTAATACTACAACTACAACAGATACTACTCCTACTACTACTACTCCTACTACTACAACTGATACTACTACTTCTGATACTACTACTACTACTACTGATACTACTACCACTACTACTACTACTAATGATACTACTGCTGCTACTGCTACTACTACTGATGCTACTGCTGATACTACAACAACTACTACTGATACTACTACTATTACTACTACTACTACTACTACTAGTACTACTGATACTACTACTACTACTACTACTACTACTACTACTACAAATTCCTTCAAATTCCTTCAAATTCTTTAAAAACTGATACTACTACTACTACTGATACTACCCCTACTCCTACTGATACTTCTACTACTCCTACTGATACTACTACTACTACTACAACTACTACTACTACTACTCCTGATACTACTACTACTACTACTACTACTACTACTACTACTACTACTACTGATGATACTATTGCTGCTACTGCTACCACTACTGCTACTACAACTACTACTGCTACTACTACTATTATTACTACTAATACAACTACTACTACTACTACTAGTACTACTGATACTACTACTAATACTACTACTATGACTACAAATTCCTTCAAATTCTTTAAAAACTGATACTACTACTACTACTGATACTACTACTACTAATACTACTGATACTACTATTATTACTACTACTAATACAACTACTACTACTACTAGTACTACTGATACTACTACTACTACTACTACTACTACAAATTCCTTCAAATTCTTTAAAAACTGATACTACTACTACTACTACTAGTACTACTACTGATACTACTACTATTACTACTAATAATACAACTATTACGACTACTAGTACTACTGATACTACTACTACTACTACAAATTCCTTCAAATTCTTCAAATTCCTTCAAATTCCTTCAAATTCCTTCAAATTCTTTAAAAACTAATACTACTACTACTGCTACTACTGATACTACTACTACTACTGATACTACTACTACTACTACTACTACTACTACTGATACTACTACTACTACTACTACTACTACTACTACTACTACAAATGACTTCAAATTGTTCAAATTCTTCAAATTTTTCAAATTCTTCAATGTTTTTCAGCTATTTTTTCTCTTCTGCATGGATCTTCTGCACCTTCTCTTCAAATCATTCTGCAGATTAGCATTCTCACTCGCTGTTGCGTAGGAACAGCTTTTTCTAGTTATTATTATTATTATTATTATTATTATTATTATTATTATTCCGTCGGCGTGTAACTACTCCCACATACTTCAACCGATTTCAACAATTTTGGTGTCAAAACGTTCAGCTCCTTCCCGACATTCCTGCTATATCTCATCATTATTCTAACTTTAATACTTTTTAAAATATTTGTACTTTTTGTGCGTACTTTTTTCCCATTGAAATGAATGCAAATTCCTTCAAATTCTTCAAATTTTTCATATTCCTTCAAATTCCTTCAAATTCTTTTAATCATTCTTATTGTTCAAATTGTTCAAATGGTTCAAATCTTTCAGATTTTTCAAATTTTTTCATATTTTTCAAATTTTTTCAAATTTTTCATATACTTCAAATACTTCAAATTCTTCAAATTTTTCAAATTCTTCAAATTTTTCAAATTCCTTCTAATTCTTCTGATACAACTGATATTAATACTACAACTACAACAGATACTACTCTTACTACTACTACTACTACTACTACAACTGATACTACTACTACTGATACTACTACTACTACTACTGATACTACTACCACTACTACTACTACTAATGATACTACTGCTGCTACTGCTACTACTACTGATGCTACTGCTGATGCTACAACTACTACTGATACTACTACTATTACTACTACTACTACTAGTACTAATGATACTACTACTACTACCACTACTACTACTACTACTACTACTACAAATTCCTTTAAATTCTGCAAATTCCTTCAAATTCTTTAAAAACTGATACTACTACTACTACTGATACTACTCCTACTACTACTGATACTTCTACTACTACTACTGATACTACTACTACTACTACTACTACTACTGATACTACTACTACTACTGATACTACTACTACTAATGATACTACTGCCGCTACTGCTACTACTACTGATACTACTATTACTACTACTGATACTACTACTATTACTACTACTAATACAACTACTACTACTACTAGTACTACTACTACTACTACTACTACAAATTCCTTCAAATTCCTTCAAATTCTTTAAAAACTGATACTACTACTACTACTACTGCTACTACTGATACTACTGATACTACTACTACTACTACTACTGATACTACTACTACTACTACTACAAATTACTTCAAATTGTTCAAATTCTTCAAATTTTTCAAATTCTTTAATATTTTTCAGCTATTTTTTCTCTTCTGCATGGATCTTCTGCATCTTCTCAAATCATTCTGCAGATTAGCATTCTCACTCGCTGTTGCGTAGGAACAGCTTTTTCTAGTCAGTGAGAATGCTATACAGCATTCTCACTTATTGTTTTCCTGTTTTTCTTTATTATTATTATCAGTGAGAATGCTATACAGCATTCTCACTTATTGTTTTCCTGTTTTTCTTTATTATTATTATTATTATTATTATTATTATTATTATTATTATTCCGTCGGCGTGTAACTACTCCCACATACTTCAACCGATTTCAACAATTTTGGTGTCAAAACGTTCAGCTCCTTCCCGACCTTCCTGCTATATCTCATCATTATTCTAACTTTAATACTTTTTAAAATATTTGTACTTTTTGTGCGTACTTTTTTCCCATTGAAATGAATGCAAATTCCTTCAAATTCTTCAAATTTTTCATATTCCTTCAAATTCTTGTAATCATTCTTATTGTTCAAATTGTTCAAATGGTTCAAATGGTTCAAATCTTTCAGATTTTTCAATTTTTTTCAAATTTTTCAAAATTTTTCAAATTTTTCAAATACTTCAAATTCTTCATATTTTTCAAATTCCTTCTAATTCTTCTGATACAACTGATATTAATACTACAACTACAACAGATACTACTCCTCCTCCTACTACTACTACTACAACTGATACTACTACTACTCCTACTACTACTACTACTACTACAACTGATACTACTACTACTGATACTACTACTACTACTACTGATACTACTACCACTACTAGTACTACTAACGATACTACTGCTGCTACTGCTACTACTACTGATGCTACTGCTGATACTACAACAACTACTACTGATACTACTACTATTACTACTACTACTCCTACTAGTACTACTGATACTACTACTAGTACTACTACTACTACTACTACAAATTCCTTCAAATTCTTCAAATTCCTTGAAATTCTTTAAAAACTGATACAACTACTACTACTGATACTACTCCTGCTACTACTGATACTTCTACTACTACTACTGATACTTCTACTACTACTACTGATACTACTACTACTACTACTACTACTAATGATACTACTGCTGCTACTGCTACTACTACTCATGCTACTGCTGATACTACAACAACTACTACTGATACTACTACTATTACTACTACTACTACTACTAGTACTACTGATACTACTACTACTACTACTACTACAAATTCCTTCAAATTCTTCAAATTCCTTCAAATTCTTTAAAAACTGATACTACTAATACTGATACTACTCCTACTACTACTGATACTTCTACTACTACTACTGATACTTCTACTACTACTGATACTACTACTACTACTACTACTGATACTACTACTACTATTACTAATGATACTACTGCTGCTACTACAACTACTACTAATACAACAACTACTACTACTATTACTACTGATACTACTACTACTACTACTACTATTACTACAAATTCATTCAAATTCTTTAAAAACTGATACTACTAGTACTACTGATACTACTACTGATACTACTACTACTACTACTACTACTATTACTACTACTAATACAACTTCTACTACTACTAGTACTACTAATACTACTACTACTACTACAAATTCCTTCAAATTCTTTAAAAACTGATACTACTACTACTACTGATACTACTACTACTACTACTACTACTACTACTGATACTACTACTACTATTACTAATGATACTACTGCTGCTACTACAACAACTACTACTAATACAACTACTACTACTACTAGTACTACTGATAATACTACTACTACTATTACTACAAATTCCTTCAAAGTCTTTAAAAACTGATACTACTACTACTACTGATACTACTACTATTACTACTAATAATACAACAACAACTACTACTACTAGTACTACTGATACAACTACTACTACTACTACTACTACAAATTCCTTCAAATTCCTCAAATTCCTTCAAATTCCTTAAAAACTGATACTACTACTACTGATACTACTACTACTACTGCTACTACTGATACTACTACTACTACTACTACTACTGATACTACTGATACTACTACTACTACTACTACTACTGATAGTACTTCTACTACTACTACTACTACTACAAATTACTTCAAATTGTTCAAATTGTTAAAATTTTTCTAATTCTTCAATGTTTTTTAGCAATTTTTTCTCTTCTGCATTGATCTTCTGCATCTTCTCCTCAAATCATTCTGCAGATTAGCATTCTCACTCGCTGTTGCGTAGGAACAGCTTTTTCTAGTTATTATTATTATTATTATTATTATTATTATTCCGTCGGCGTGTAACTACTCCCACATACTTCAACCGATTTCAACAATTTTGGTGTCAAAACGTTCAGCTCCTTCCCGACATTCCTGCTATATCTCATCATTATTCTAACTTTAATACTTTTTAAAATATTTGTACTTTTTGTGCGTACTTTTTTCCCATTGAAATGAATGCAAATTCCTTCAAATTCTTCAAATTTTTCATATTCCTTCAAATTCCTTCAAATTCTTTTAATCATTCTTATTGTTCAAATTGTTCAAATGGTTCAAATCTTTCAGATTTTTCAAATTTTTTCATATTTTTCAAATTTTTTCAAATTTTTCAAATACTTCAAATACTTCAAATTCTTCAAATTTTTCAAATTCTTCAAATTTTTCAAATTCCTTCTAATTCTTCTGATACAACTGATATTAATACTACAACTACAACAGATACTACTCTTACTACTACTACTACTACTACAACTGATACTACTACTACTGATACTACTACTACTACTGATACTACTACCACTACTACTACTACTAATGATACTACTGCTGCTACTGCTACTACTACTGATGCTACTGCTGATACTACAACTACTACTGATACTACTACTATTACTACTACTAGTACTACTGATACTACTACTACTACTACTACTACTACTACTACTACAAATTCCTTTAAATTCTGCAAATTCCTTCAAATTCTTTAAAAACTGATACTACTACTACTACTACTACTGATACTACTCCTACTACTACTGATACTACTCCTACTACTACTGATACTTCTACTACTACTACTGATACTACTACTACTACTACTACTACTACTACTACTACTACTACTGATACTACTACTACTACTGATACTATTACTACTAATGATACTACTGCTGCTACTGCTACTACTACTGATACTACTACTACTACTACTGATACTACTACTATTACTACTACTAATACAACTACTACTACTACTAGTACTACTGATACTACTACTACTACTACTACAATACTACAAATTCCTTCAAATTCCTTCAAATTCTTTAAAAACTGATACTGCTACTACTACTGATATTACTACTAATACTACTGATACTACTACTATTACTACTAATAATACAACTACTACTACTACTAGTACTACTGATACTACTACTACTACTACTACTAAAAATTCCTTCAAATTCTTCAAATACCTTCAAATTCCTTCAAATTCTTTAAAATTACTACTACTACTACTGATACTACTACTACTACTGCTACTACTGATACTACTGGTACTACTACTACTACTACTACTACTACTGATACTACTACTACTACTACTACAAATTACTTCAAATTGTTCAAATTCTTCAAATTTTTCAAATTCTTTAATATTTTTCAGCTATTTTTTCTCTTCTGCATGGATCTTCTGCATCTTCTCCTCAAATCATTCTGCAGATTAGCATTCTCACTCGCTGTTGCGTAGGAACAGCTTTTTCTAGTTATTATTATTATTATTATTCCGTCGGCGTGTAACTACTCCCACATACTTCAACCGATTTCAACAATTTTGGTGTCAAAACGTTCAGCTCCTTCCCGACATTCCTGCTATATCTCATCATTATTCTAACTTTAATACTTTTTAAAATATTTGTACTTTTTGTGTGTACTTTTTTCCCATTGAAATGAATGCAAATTCCTTCAAATTCTTCAAATTTTTGATATTCCTTCAAATTCCTTCAAATTCTTTTAATCATTCTTATTGTTAAAATTGTTCAAATGGTTCAAATCTTTCATATTTTTCAAATTTTTTCATATTTTTCAAATTTTTTCAAATTTTTCAAATACTTCAAATACTTCAAATTCTTCAAATTTTTCAAATTCTTCAAATTTTTTAAATTCCTTCTAATTCTTCTGATACAACTGATATTAATACTACAACTACAACAGATACTACTACTACTACTACTACTACTACTACTACTACTACTACTACAACTGATACTACTACAACTGATACTACTACTACTGATACTACTACTACTACTACTGATACTACTACCACTACTACTACTACTAATGATACTACTGCTGCTACTGCTACTACTACTGATGCTACTGCTGGTACTACAACTACTACTGATACTTCTACTATTACTACTACTACTACTAGTACTACTGATACTACTACTACTACTACTACTACTACAAATTCCTTTAAATTCTGCAAATTCCTTCAAATTCTTTAAAAACTGATACTACTACTACTACTGATACTACTCCTACTACTACTGATACTTCTACTACTACTACTGATACTACTACTACTACTACTACTACTACTGATACTACTACTACTACTACTACTGATACTACTACTACTACTGATACTACTACTACTAATGATACTACTGCTGCTACTACTACTACTACTGATACTACTACTATTACTACTACTAATACAACTACTACTACTAGTAGTACTACTGATACTACTACTACTACTACTACTACTACTACAAATTCCTTCAAATTCCTTCAAATTCTTTAAAAACTGATACTGCTACTACTACTGATATTACTACTAATACTACTGATACTACTACTATTACTACTAATAATACAACTACTACTACTACTAGTACTACTGATACTACTACTACTACTACTACTAAAAATTCCTTCAAATTCTTCAAATACCTTCAAATTCCTTCAAATTCTTTAAAAAATACTACTACTACTACTGATACTACTACTACTGCTACTACTGATACTACTGATACTACTACTACTACTACTGATACTACTACTACTACTACTACTACAAATTACTTCAAATTGTTCAAATTCTTCAAATTTTTCAAATTCTTTAATATTTTTCAGCTATTTTTTCTCTTCTGCATGGATCTTCTGCATCTTCTCCTCAAATCATTCTGCAGATTAGCATTCTCACTCGCTGTTGCGTAGGAACAGCTTTTTCTAGTTATTATTATTATTATTATTATTATTCCGTCGGCGTGTAACTACTCCCACATACTTCAACCGATTTCAACAATTTTGGTGTCAAAACGTTCAGCTCCTTCCCGACATTCCTGCTATATCTCATCATTATTCTAACTTTAATACTTTTTAAAATATTTGTACTTTTTGTGCGTACTTTTTTCCCATTGAAATGAATGCAAATTCCTTCAAATTCTTCAAATTTTTGATATTCCTTCAAATTCCTTCAAATTCTTTTAATCATTCTTATTGTTCAAATTGTTCAAATGGTTCAAATGGTTCAAATCTTTCAGATTTTTCAAATTTTTTCATATTTTTCAAATTTTTTCAAATTTTTCAAATACTTCAAATACTTCAAATTCTTCAAATTTGTCAAATTCTTCAAATTTTTCAAATTCCTTCTAATTCTCCTGATACAACTGATATTAATACTACAACTACAACAGATACTACTCCTACTACTACTACTACTACAACTGATACTACTACAACTGATACTACTACTACTGATACTACTACTACTACTACTGATACTACTACTACCACTACTACTACTACTAATGATACTACTGCTGCTACTGCTACTACTACTGATGCTACTGCTGGTACTACAACTACTACTGATACTACTACTATTACTACTACTACTACTACTACTAGTACTACTGATACTACTACTACTACTACTACTACTACAAATTCCTTTAAATTCTGCAAATTCCTTCAAATTCTTTAAAAACTGATACTACTACTACTACTGATACTACTCCTACTACTACTGATACTTCTACTACTACTGATACTACTACTACTACTACTACTACTGATACTACTACTACTACTGATACTACTACTACTAATGATACTACTGCTGCTACTACTACTACTGATACTACTACTACTACTATTACTACTACTAATACAACTACTACTACTACTAGTACTACTGATACTACTACTACTACTACTACTACAAATTCCTTCAAATTCTTTAAAAACTGATACTGCTACTACTACTGATATTACTACTAATAATACTGATACTACTACTATTACTACTAATAATACAACTACTACTACTACTAGTACTACTGATACTACTACTACTACTACAAATTCCTTCAAATTCTTCAAATACCTTCAAATTCCTTCAAATTCTTTAAAAACTACTACTACTACTACTGATACTACTACTACTACTGCTACTACTGATACTACTGATACTACTACTACTACTACTGATACTACTACTGCTACTACTGATACTACTGCTACTACTGATACTACTGATACTACTACTACTACTACTGATACTACAAATTACTTCAAATTGTTCAAATTCTTCAAATTTTTCAAATTCTTTAATATTTTTCAGCTATTTTTTCTCTTCTGCATGGATCTTCTGCATCTTCTCAAATCATTCTGCAGATTAGCATTCTCACTCGCTGTTGCGTAGGAACAGCTTTTTCTAGTTATTATTATTATTATTATTCCGTCGGCGTGTAACTACTCTCACATACTTCAACCGATTTCAACAATTTTGGTGTCAAAACGTTCAGCTCCTTCCCGACATTCCTGCTATATCTCATCATTATTCTAACTTTAATACTTTTTAAAATATTTGTACTTTTTGTGCGTACTTTTTTCCCATTGAAATGAATGCAAATTCCTTCAAATTCTTCAAATTTTTGATATTCCTTCAAATTCCTTCAAATTCTTTTAATCATTCTTATTGTTCAAATTGTTCAAATGGTTCAAATGGTTCAAATCTTTCAGATTTTTCAAATTTTTTCATATTTTTCAAATTTTTTCAAATTTTTCAAATACTTCAAATACTTCAAATTCTTCAAATTTTTCAAATTCTTCAAATTTTTCAAATTCCTTCTAATTCTTCTGATACAACTGATATTAATACTACAACAGATACTACTCCTACTACTACTACTACTACTACTACAACTGATACTACTACAACTGATACTACTACTACTGATACTACTACTACTACTGATCCTACTACCACTACTACTACTACTAATGATACTACTGCTGCTACTGCTACTACTACTGATGCTACTGCTGGTACTACAACTACTACTGATACTACTACTATTACTACTACTACTACTACTACTAGTACTACTGATACTACTACTACTACTACTACTACTACTACAAATTCCTTCAAATTCTTTAAAAACTGATACTACTACTACTACTGATACTACTCCTACTACTACTGATACTTCTACTACTACTACTGATACTACTACTACTACTACTACTACTACTGATACTACTACTACTACTGATACTACTACTACTAATGATACTACTGCTGCTACTACTACTACTGATACTACTACTACTACTATTACTACTACTAATAGAACTACTACTACTACTAGTACTACTGATAATACTACTACTACTACTACTACAAATTCCTTCAAATTCCTTCAAATTCTTTAAAAACTGATACTGATACTACTACTGATATTACTACTAATACTACTGATACTACTACTATTACTACTAATAATACAACTACTAGTACTACTGATACTACTACTACTACTACTACAAATTCCTTCAAATTCTTCAAATACCTTCAAATTCCTTCAAATTCTTTAAAAACTACTACTACTACTACTGATACTACTACTATTACTACTAATAATACAACTACTGATACTACTGATACTACTGATACTACTACTACTACTACTGATACTACTACTACTACTACTGCTACTACTACTACAAATTACTTCAAATTGTTCAAATTCTTCAAATTTTTCAAATTCTTTAATATTTTTCAGCTATTTTTTCTCTTCTGCATGGATCTTCTGCATCTTCTCAAATCATTCTGCAGATTAGCATTCTCACTCGCTGTTGCGTAGGAACAGCTTTTTCTAGTTATTATTATTATCAGTGAGAATGCTATACAGCATTCTCACTTATTGTTTTCCTGTTTTTCTTTATTATTATTATTATTATTATTATTATTATTATTATTATTATTCCGTCGGCGTGTAACTACTCCCACATACTTCAACCGATTTCAACAATTTTGGTGTCAAAACGTTCAGCTCCTTCCCGACATTCCTGCTATATCTCATCATTATTCTAACTTTAATACTTTTTAAAATATTTGTACTTTTTGTGCGTACTTTTTTCCCATTGAAATGAATGCAAATTCCTTCAAATTCTTCAAATTTTTCATATTCCTTCAAATTCCTTCAAATTCTTTTAATCATTCTTATTGTTCAAATTGTTCAAGAGGTTCAAATGGTTCAAATCTTTCAAATTTTTCACATTTTTTCGACTTTTCCAATTTTTTTCAAATTTTTCAAATACTTCAAGTACTTCAAATTCTTAAAATTTTTCAAATTCTTAACATTTTTCAAATTCCTTCTAATTCTTCTGATACAACTGATATTAATACAACTACAACAGATACTACTCCTACTACTACTACTCCTACTACTACTACTACAACTGATACTACTACTTCTGATACTACTACTACTGATACTACTACCACTACTACTACTACTAATGATACTACTGCTGCTACTGCTACTACTACTGATGCTACTGCTGATACTACAACAACTACTACTGATACTACTACTATTACTACTACTACTACTACTAGTACTACTGATACTACTACTACTACTACTACAAATTCCTTCAAATTCCTTCAAATTCTTTAAAAACTGATACTACTACTACTACTGATACTTCTACTACTCCTACTGACACTTCTACTACTCCTACTGATACTACTACTACTACTACTACTACTACAACTACTACTACTACTACTACTACTGATACTACTACTACTACTACTACTACTACTACTACTACTAATGATACTATTGCTGCTACTGCTACCACTACTGCTACTACAACTACTACTGCTACTACTACTATTATTACTACTAATACAACTACTACTACTACTACTACTAGTACTACTGATACTACTACTAATACTACTACTACTACAAATTCCTTCAAATTCTTTAAAAACTGATACTACTACTACTACTGATACTACTACTACTACTACTACTGATACTACTACTATTACTACTACTAATACAACTACTACTACTACTAGTACTACTGATACTACTACTACTACTACAAATTCCTTCAAATCCTTCAAATTCCTTCAAATTCTTTAAAAACTAATACTACTACTACTGATACTACTACTACTACTACTGCTACTACTGATACTACTGATACTACTACTACTGATACTACTACTACTACTACTACTACTACTACTACTACAAATGACTTCAAATTGTTCAAATTCTTCAAATTTTTCAAATTCTTCAATGTTTTTCAGCTATTTTTTCTCTTCTGCATGGATCTTCTGCACCTTCTCTTCAAATCATTCTGCAGATTAGCATTCTCACTCGCTGTTGCGTAGGAACAGCTTTTTCTAGTTATTATTATCAGTGAGAATGCTATACAGCATTCTCACTTATTGTTTTCCTGTTTTTCTTTATTATTATCAGTGAGAATGCTATACAGCATTCTCACTTATTGTTTTCCTGTTTTTCTTTATTATTATTATTATTATTCCGTCGGCGTCTAACTACTCCCGCATACTTCAACCAATTTCAACAATTTTGGTGTCAAAACGTTCGGCTCGTTCCCGGCATGCCTGCTATATCTCATGGTTATGCTAACTTTTATACTTTTTAAAATATTTCACTTTTTGTGCATTTTTGGTTGCTCCCATTGAAATCAATGCAAAATCCTTCAAATTCTTCAAATTTTTCATATTCCTTCAAATTCCTTCAAATTCTTGTAATCATTCTTATTCAAATTGTTCAAACGGTTCAAATGGTTCAAATCTTTCAGATTTTTCAAATTTTTTCAAATTTTCAATTTTTTTCAAATTTTTCAAATATTTCAAATACTTCAAATTCTTCAAATTTTTCAAATTCTTCAAATTTTTCAAATTCCTTCTAATTCTTCTGATACAACTGATATTAATACTACTACTACTGCTACTGATACTACTACTACTGATACTACTACTACTACTACTACTGATACTACTACCACTACTACTACTACTAATGCCACTACTGCTTCTACTACTGATGCTACTGCTGATACTACAACAACTACTACTGATACTACTACTACTACTGATACTACTACTACTACTACTACTACTACTACTACTACTGATACTACTACTACTACTACTACAAATTCCTTCAAATTCTTCAAATTCCTTCAAATTCTTTAAAAACTGATACTACTACTACTACTGATACTACTCCTACTACTACTGATACTTCTACTACTACTACTGATACTACTGATAATACTACTACTACTGATACTACTACTACTACTACTGATACTACTACTACTACTAATGATACTACTAATGATACTACTGCTGCTACTGCTACTACAACAACTACTACTGCTACTACTATTACTACTACTAATACAACTACTACTACTAGTACTACTGATACTACTACTACTACTACTACTACAAATTCCTTCAAATTCTTTAAAAACTGATACTACTACTACTACTGATACTACTACTACTACTACTGATACTACTACTATTACAACTACTACTACTACTAGTACTACTGATACTACTACTACTACTACTACTACAAGTTCCTTCAAATTCCTTCAAATTCTTTAAAAACTGATACTACTACTACTACTAGTGATATTACTACTACTACTACTGATACTACTACTATTACTACTAATAATACAACTACTACTACTACTACTACTGATACTACTACTACTACAAATTCCTTCAAATTCTTCAAATACCTTCAAATTCCTTCAAATTCTTTAAAAACTAATACTACTACTACTGATACTACTGATACTACTACTACTACTACTACTGATACTACTACTACTAGTACTACTGATACTACTACTACTAGTACTACTGATACTACTACTACTACTACAAATACCTTCAAATTCCTTCAAATTCTTTAAAAACTAATACTACTACTACTGATACTACTACTACTACAAATTACTTCAAATTGTTCAAATTTTTCAATTTTTTTAAATTCTTCAATGTTTTTCAGCTATTTGTTTTCTTCGGCATGGATCTTCTGCATCTTCTCCTCAAATCATTTTGCAGATTAGCATTCTCACTTGCTGTTGCGTAGGAACAGCTTTTTCTAGTTATTATTATTATTATTATTATTATTCCGTCGGCGTGTAACTACTCCCACATACTTCAACCGATTTCAACAATTTTGGTGTCAAAACGTTCAGCTCCTTCCCGACATTCCTGCTATATCTCATCATTATTCTAACTTTAATACTTTTTAAAATATTTGTACTTTTTGTGCGTACTTTTTTCCCATTGAAATGAATGCAAATCCCTTCAAATTCTTCAAATTTTTCATATTCCTTCAAATTCCTTCAAATTCTTTTAATCATTCTTATTGTTCAAATTGTTCAAATGGTTCAAATCTTTCAGATTTTTCAAATTTTTTCATATTTTTCAAATTTTTTCAAATTTTTCAAATACTTCAAATACTTCAAATTCTTCAAATTTTTCAAATTCTTCAAATTTTTCAAATTCCTTCTAATTCTTCTGATACAACTGATATTAATACTACAACTACAACAGATACTACTCTTACTACTACTACTACTACTACAACTGATACTACTACTACTGATACTACTACTACTACTACTGATACTACTACCACTACTACTACTACTAATGATACTACTGCTGCTACTGCTACTACTACTGATGCTACTGCTGATGCTACAACTACTACTGATACTACTACTATTACTACTACTACTACTACTAGTACTACTGATACTACTACTACTACCACTACTACTACTACTACTACTACTACTACAAATTCCTTTAAATTCTGCAAATTCCTTCAAATTCTTTAAAAACTGATACTACTACTACTACTGATACTACTCCTACTACTACTGATACTTCTACTACTACTACTGATACTACTACTACTACTACTACTACTACTACTGATACTACTACTACTACTGATACTACTACTACTAATGATACTACTGCTGCTACTGCTACTACTACTGATACTACTATTACTACTACTGATACTACTACTATTACTACTACTAATACAACTACTACTACTACTAGTACTACTGATACTACTACTACTACTACTACTACAAATTCCTTCAAATTCCTTCAAATTCTTTAAAAACTGATACTGCTACTACTACTGATATTACTACTAATACTACTGATACTACTACTATTACTACTAATAATACAACTACTACTACTACTAGTACTACTGATACTACTACTACTACTACTACAAATTCCTTCAAATTCTTCAAATACCTTCAAATTCCTTCAAATTCTTTAAAAACTACTACTACTACTACTGATACTACTACTACTGCTACTATTGATACTACTGATACTACTACTACTACTACTGATACTACTACTACTACTACTACTACAAATTACTTCAAATTGTTCAAATTCTTCAAATTTTTCAAATTCTTTAATGTTTTTCAGCTATTTTTTCTCTTCTGCATGGATCTTCTGCATCTTTTCCTCAAATCATTCTGCAGATTAGCATTCTCACTCGCTGTTGCGTAGGAACAGCTTTTTCTAGTTATTATTATCAGTGAGAATGCTATACAGCATTCTCACTTATTGTTTTCCTGTTTTTCTTTATTATTATTATTATTATTATTATTATTATTATTATTATTCCGTCGGCGTGTAACTACTCCCACATACTTCAACCGATTTCAACAATTTTGGTGTCAAAACGTTCAGCTCCTTCCCGACATTCCTGCTATATCTCATCATTATTCTAACTTTAATACTTTTTAAAATATTTGTACTTTTTGTGCGTACTTTTTTCCCATTATAATGAATGCAAATTCCTACAAATTCTTCAGATTTTTCATATTCCTTCAAATTTCTTCAAATTCTTGTTATCATTCTTGTTGTTCTAAAACTTCAAATGGTTCAAATGGTTCAAATCTTTGAGATTTTTCAATTTTTTTCAAATTTTTCAAATTTTTTCAAATTTTTCAAATACTTCAAATACTTCAAATTCTTCAGATTTTTCAAATTCCTTCTAATTCTTCTGATACAACTGATATTAATACTACAACTACAACAGATACTACTCCTCCTCCTACTACTACTACTACAACTGATACTACTACTACTCCTACTACTACTACTACTACTACAACTGATACTACTACTACTGATACTACTACTACTACTACTACTACTTATGATACTACTGCTGCTACTGCTACTACTACTGATGCTACTGCTGATACTACAACAACTACTACTGATACTACTACTATTACTACTACTACTACTCCTACTAGTACTACTGATACTACTACTACTACTACTACTACTACTACTACTACTACTACTACAAATTCCTTCAAATTCTTCAAATTCCTTCAAATTCTTTAAAAACTGATACAACTACTACTACTGATACTACTCCTACTACTACTGATACTTCTACTACTACTACTGATACTTCTACTACTACTACTGATACTACTACTACTACTACTACTAATGATACTACTGCTGCTACTGCTACTACTACTGATGCTACTGCTGATACTACAACAACTACTACTGATACTACTACTATTGATACTACTACTACTACTACTACTACTAGTACTACTGATACTACTACTACTACTACTACTACAAATTCCTTCAAATTCTTTAAAAACTCATACTACTACTACTACTGATACTACTCCTAATACTACTGATACTTATACTACTACTACTGATACTACTACTACTACTACTACTGATACTACTACTACTAATACTACTACTACTAATGATACTATTGCTGCTACTGCTACCACTACTGCTACTACAACTACTACTGCTACTACTACTATTACTACTACTAATACAACTACTACTACTACTAGTACTACTGATACTACTACTAATACTACTACCACTACAAATTCCTTCAAATTCTTTAAACACTGATACTACTACTACTGATACTACTACTACTACTACTATTACTGATACTACTACTATTACTACTACTAATACAACTACTACTACTACTAGTACTACTGATACTACTACTACTACTACTAGTACTACTGATACTACTACTACTACTACTACTACTACTACAAATTCCTTTAAATTCCTTCAAATTCTTTAAAAACTGATACTACTACTACTACTGATACTACTACTACTACTACTGATACTACTACTATTACTACTAATAATACCACTACTACTAGTACTACTGATCCTACTACTACTACTACAAATTCCTTCAAATTCCTTCAAATTCTTTAAAAACTGATACTACTACTACTACTGATACTACTACTATTACTGATACTACTACTATTACTACTAATAATACAACTATTAGTACTACTAGTACTACTGATACTACTACTACTACTACTACAAATTCCTTCAAATTCTTCAAATTCCTTCAAATTCTTTAAAAACTAATACTACTACTACTGATACTACTACTACTACTACTACTACTACTACTACTGCTACTACTGATACTACTGATACTACTACAACTGATACTACTACTACTACTACTACTACTACTACAAATGACTTCAAATTGTTCAAATTCTTCAAATTTTTCAAATTCTTCAATGTTTTTCAGCTATTTTGTCTCTTCTGCATGGATCTTCTGAATCTTCTTCTCAAATCATTCTGCAGATTAGCATTCTCACTCGCTGTTGCGTAGGAACAGCTTTTTCTAGTCAGTGAGAATGCTATACAGCATTCTCACTTATTGTTTTCCTGTTTTTCTTTATTATCAGTGAGAATGCTATACAGCATTCTCACTTATTGTTTTCCTGTTTTTCTTTATTATTATTATTATTATTATTATTATTATTATTATTATTATTCCGTCGGCGTGTAACTACTCCCACATACTTCAACCGATTTCAACAATTTTGGTGTCAAAACGTTCAGCTCCTTCCCGACATTCCTGCTATATCTCATCATTATTCTAACTTTAATACTTTTTAAAATATTTGTACTTTTTGTGCGTACTTTTTTCCCATTGAAATGAATGCAAATTCCTTCAAATTCTTCAAATTTTTCATATTCCTTCAAATTCCTTCAAATTCTTTTAATCATTCTTATTGTTCAAATTGTTCAAGAGGTTCAAATGGTTCAAATCTTTCAAATTTTTCACATTTTTTCGACTTTTCCAATTTTTTTCAAATTTTTCAAATACTTCAAGTACTTCAAATTCTTAAAATTTTTCAAATTCTTAACATTTTTCAAATTCCTTCTAATTCTTCTGATACAACTGATATTAATACAACTACAACAGATACTACTCCTACTACTACTACTCCTACTACTACTACTACAACTGATACTACTACTTCTGATACTACTACTACTGATACTACTACCACTACTACTACTACTAATGATACTACTGCTGCTACTGCTACTACTACTGATGCTACTGCTGATACTACAACAACTACTACTGATACTACTACTATTACTACTACTACTACTACTAGTACTACTGATACTACTACTACTACTACTACTACTACAAATTCCTTCAAATTCCTTCAAATTCTTTAAAAACTGATACTACTACTACTACTGATACTTCTACTACTCCTACTGACACTTCTACTACTCCTACTGATACTACTACTACTACTACTACTACTACAACTACTACTACTACTACTACTACTGATACTACTACTACTACTACTACTACTACTACTACTACTACTAATGATACTATTGCTGCTACTGCTACCACTACTGCTACTACAACTACTACTGCTACTACTACTATTATTACTACTAATACAACTACTACTACTACTACTACTAGTACTACTGATACTACTACTAATACTACTACTACTACAAATTCCTTCAAATTCTTTAAAAACTGATACTACTACTACTACTGATACTACTACTACTACTACTACTGATACTACTACTATTACTACTACTAATACAACTACTACTACTACTAGTACTACTGATACTACTACTACTACTACAAATTCCTTCAAATCCTTCAAATTCCTTCAAATTCTTTAAAAACTAATACTACTACTACTGATACTACTACTACTACTACTGCTACTACTGATACTACTGATACTACTACTACTGATACTACTACTACTACTACTACTACTACTACTACTACAAATGACTTCAAATTGTTCAAATTCTTCAAATTTTTCAAATTCTTCAATGTTTTTCAGCTATTTTTTCTCTTCTGCATGGATCTTCTGCACCTTCTCTTCAAATCATTCTGCAGATTAGCATTCTCACTCGCTGTTGCGTAGGAACAGCTTTTTCTAGTTATTATTATTATTCCGTCGGCGTCTAACTACTCCCGCATACTTCAACCAATTTCAACAATTTTGGTGTCAAAACGTTCGGCTCGTTCCCGGCATGCCTGCTATATCTCATGGTTATGCTAACTTTTATACTTTTTAAAATATTTCACTTTTTGTGCGTTTTTGGTTGTTCCCATTGAAATCAATGCAAAATCCTTCAAATTCTTCAAATTTTTCATATTCCTTCAAATTCTTTCAAATTCTTCTTATTGTTGAAATTGTTCAAATGGTTCAAATGGTTCAAATCTTTCAGATTTTTCAAATCTTTCAGATTTTTCAAATTTTTTCAAATTTTTCAAATTTTTCAAATTTTTTCAAATACTTCAAATACTTCAAATTCTTCAAATTTTTCGAATTCTTCAAATTTTTCAAATTCCTTCTAATTCTTCTGATAAAACTGATATTAATACTACTACTACAACAGATACTACTACTACTACTACTACTACTACTACAACTGATACTACTACTACTGATACTACTACTATTACTACTGATACTACTACTACTACTACTACTACTAATGATACTACTGCTGCTACTGCTACTACTACTGATGCTACTGCTGATACTACAACAACTACTACTGATACTACTACTATTACTACTACTACTACTACTACTACTAGTACTACTGATACTACTACTACTACTACTACTACTACAAATTCCTTCAAATTCTTCAAATTCCTTCAAATTCTTTAAAAACTGATACTACTCCTACTGCTACTGATACTTCTACTACTACTACTGATACTACTACTACTACCACTACTGATACCACTACTACTACTGATAATACTACTACTACTACTACTACTACTACTAATGATACTACTGCTGCTACTGCTACTACTACTGCTACTACAACAACTACTACTGCTACTACTACTATTACTACTACTAATACAACAACTACTACTACTAGTACTACTGATACTACTACTAATACTACTACTACTACTAAAAATTCCTTCAAATTCTTTAAAAACTGATACTACTACTACTACT